>CM059211.1:9843538-10583538 GCA_030347435.1 Clarias fuscus | reverse complement strand
GGTTCACTGTCATGCAGTTTTACCAGTAAATCAGCAAGAAAGTTGTTGCGAGCATTTTGAGTTGTTGCGAGCCGTTTTCTTACACAAACTTCGTCTCTCACCTGCTTCTGTCACTGCAGGAAAAGTCCCAGAAAGCTTGAAGGTTTTATGCGAAAAAAAAAAAAAAAAAAAAAAGTCTATATCTGAATGTGTGGCTTTGTTTAATGGCACTAAAACTTTGGACCACATACTGTAAAAAAAAAAAAAAAAAAAAACTACATAAAAAAGCAGTGCATCAAAAAATTGGAATGCATAAGCAAATTAACATGTTATTGTATTTTTACAATAGGCATATTTTAATAATGATAAAAATGCCTTCACTAATGTTACCATGCAGCCTAAAACTCAGTTTAGATCTCTAAGATCAGTAATCTATATATCAAAATATATTAATGAAAACAAGGGAAATCTGATAAAATGTTGGCTAAGCAATGCATTAATATGGTGGCACGTGGCCTAATGGTGGCTCTCGCCTTGCACCTCCAGGTCCTGGATTCGATTCCTGCATCGGTCTGTGTGCATGGAGTTTGTTTGGTGGGTTATCTCTGGTTACTCTGGTTTCCTCCCACAGTCCAAAAACATGCAGATTAGGTTAACTGGCTTTCCCAAATTGCCGGTAGTGTGTGAATGTTAAGGTCCTACCATGATCTTACAATGGAAATAAGTACAATTGACACCATTGGCCTCCACTAAGTCTCGTGTTGAGCTACAAAGGTTACTAGATGGATGGATGGAATGCATTAAATAATCTGCTACATACTGTACACTATACAGTATATGTAAAACTAAAGTACTAAAATATAATAATTGTTGTGAAGTTGGGACAGAGATAGGATTGGCATACAATAACATGAACAAAACTGTACATCACGTACACCATGCTGTCAATTTCTTTTGGTTCTGATGTATAATCTGATGTATAATGTGTAGAACCATATGGAAACTAGCTGCCAAAAATCATCTTATTTAATAAGATGATCCATGGAGAAGTGTCTCCTATAGATGAACTTGTTCTTTTTTTCCATGTCTGTCTTAATGAATATGCCATTTGGGGCATTTCTCCCTACAGCTGAAAATGCAGGCTGGATGGTCTATGGAGATGGAGCTGCAATGTGATTTACAATGCCTGAAAACCACTGCATGTGCAAATTAGTACAACAGGTATTTGCAGAAGCTTGTTTCATTTTTTTTTTTTTTTCAAAAATAATTCCTTATTTTATTTTTTGATAATTCAGAGCTCATATCCCATCAGGTTTAAAGAGAATATTTGAAAAGGTTGTTATTCACATACTGCATGCAATACTGTGCATCTTAGGCACACTGTCTTAGGCACACTGTTTTTTTTTTTTTCCGTTAGTCCAAACTTTGTTGTAAATTTTGTTATAAGATTTTATGACTTTATATTATTATATTAACCCAAATACATTACAAAAACATTTCTGATTTTCAAACATCAGTATTGATTCCATCACCAGAGTTGGGTGTAATCTAATTACTGTAATTATTAATTACTTTTCCTGATAACGCAGTAATGTAATGCTTTACTACGGTGAAGTGCAAAACAAATTAACACAACCGAAAACAAAATAACATTCAAAGACAAAATAACAAATTCAAAGCCAAATTAACAAAACCCAAAACAAAATAACAAATTCAAAACCAAATTAACAAATCCGAAAACAAAATAGCAAAACCCGAAACTAATTGTTAATTTGGTTTTGAATTTGTTATTTCGTTTTGGGTTTTGTTAATTTGTATTGCACTTCTCGGCCAGTCAGATACGAACCGGAAAAGGTAGGTATAGTTTGCGAATGAAATTCTTACCGCTGTTTAACAACGCACGTGTAACTCTGATCCGAGTATTATCTTCCCTGCGAACTTTTAACGAGATCTCTACTTTTCACATGTAACAGTCAGTGATTTAATCTAATTACAATTTTAAAGTAGTAATTAGTAATTTGTAGTATGTTACTTTTTTGAGTAACTTCCCCAACACTGTCCGCTAATAAACTAATAGTTACAGAAAAATAGGTTTTTACCAGAAAAGAAAGCAGCATGTTATATAAGCGACCACTTTTTAGACCATAAAAAAAAGGAAGCTGCTGGGAATTTAATGTGAAAAAGAAGCAGGTACAACAGTCAAGTCCTCACAACAACTGTGACTGGTTCTACAGGATGCTGAGTAAAAAGGGGGTAGCTAATGCCCTTATAATAAAAACTGCACACATTGTACCTGAGACTAAAGGGTCCTCAAAGCATTGGCATGCCAAATATGTACTTTGTTTCATTAATTACTGTTTACTAAGCTTTATAGTGTTTTTTTTAATTATTATTTCTCTACCTCATTAATTTGCATGTGACTTTTGCACAGTACTGTACCTTTATAACACAAAGGATGTTAGTGTCTACACGTTTATTTTATATAGATGGAACGTCTGATCCTTGAAAATCAACAGATAATGTGTCACCAGCGTCTGTGGGAACTGTACACAGAATCATTCACAAACACCACCTGCACATTACAGGAACTTGACTGGGAGTTACTGCCACATCCGCCACACAGGCCCAAAAACAAAAAAAACAAATAAAGCATAATGACTAATATGACCAAATTTATGAACCTTTATGAAAGAAGGCTGCTTTTTAATGATCAGAACATTTTCTTCCTACAGAGCACTTTCTGGTTTGGGATGCCCTTCCTGATGCAAGCCACCCATTCAATACGTGCCCAAGCACTACAGTATGTGTGGGCTGCACCCAGTGGCTGGGTTTTTAGGCATTGGCTAGGAATCAAACCCCATGGCGGACAAGAAGTCTACCACCAACATTACATGTACTATAAATGGTTAAAAAGTCAATATGAATGAAGATGAATTAGAATGTGAATAATAAATTAAAATGTTAGTGTTTGGAATATTTCTGTATTATAGAAGGAATCTTTAAAAACAACAACTTGGGATGTGTTGTCAATCTGGCCTGCGGTAACGCGCTGTTGTGGATTATTTTCCTAAAACGTCATGCTCTGTGCTGTTTAATTCCTCACTTTACATCATAGTTTGTATATACAGTGTATTTTGATGTCTCCTGTCTCTTTGCATTTTAAACATCTGTTTCAGTTTCCCTTTACTCTTCTCAGGATGCCTTTGAGACCCACATTCCGCCTCGTGATGTCACTTAGGAAGTTATTTGCTGTGAATCACATGTTGCTCACTTACCATGCTCAATTAGTACTTGACATTTGGGATCGTATTAAATTAGAGCCTTGGAGTATGCTTTGCCACGACTGACATCATTTAAGGCTCGTTAAAAAGCCCAGACCTTGTGAAAACATTAAAATAAGTTTAAACACTGACAGGACTCAGATGTTTGATATTGTTATAATATTTTTGCCTTTTTTTTCTTCTTTTTTTTTTTTTTTTGCTGCAAGTATTCTGAACATAACCGGAGAATCTGAACCCCAGGCTGATTTTCAGACACTTACAGTATAAACAGTTCATTCACAATTCACATTTACCATGTGGCAGCAGGAATCAAATTGCGTGTGTGTGTGTGTGTGTGTGTGTGTACTTGGCTGTGGTTAGTGATTAAGTGGGCCAGTGTTTTGGTTGGCAGCTTTGGCAGACTGGCTAGTCTGTGGTGGAAAGGAGAGCAGTTCCTGACACCCCACCTCCTCATCTAGAGGGATCTCCTTGCTGCCAAGAGCAACATTACAGCATGAACTGCATGTGGGAAAAATGGCCTGCACAGTTTGTGTAGAAAGGCTGTGCGAGGACTTAATTGTACATCTTAATCAGAAGCATCTCATGCTTGCAGAAACTGGAAAAAAAAAGAAGAAACATCTCCCCACTCACTGGAAAAAGAGAAACGTGGAACAGGACATGTACGACTCCTGCTAAGGGGTCTAATAAAATACAAAATCAGAATAGAGTTGCAAGCAACGATGAGTGGGCCCAAGCACGCTGCGCCGATAGGCCACAGATGCTAGAAGAAAAGCATCACACTACGATGTTCCTCAATGTGAGGTCACTGAACGTGATGTCACTGAATATGATGTCATTCAATATAATGCTCCGCAGAAAGTTACTGTATTAATCACTTTTCAGCATAAGTTTAAGGCATCGTCATGGCTGACCTGTTTCAGGATGCAAATATTGTAGAGTGATTTTTGATATCTCAATGTCTTTAGATCACATCGGCCGGGTTTGGCGGTGATCATATAAATTCCTTTGGAGGAGTATGTCAAAATCCATCGGGTGCGTTTGGGCAAACGAACCAAAATAACTGACTTCATGTTGAGTTGAGCCCATGACATGCAGTGCAAAAGTTGTTCGGCTCAATGAGCTCTAAAATTGTACCGGGTCTCGTGTGCATACGTCACATACGTGTGTGTGAGCTATGCAGCGAAATCTCTTGTGGGGGCCCTGGGCCACATGACTCTCTGACATCCTACTGGCAGCAGATCCCATCCTGTCTGACAGTTTTCATGAATTTTTGAGCATGGTAAGATTCCCAAAAAGCCCAAAACAGTGGAAAAAAATCCTTAGGAAAACAAGAGGGTCTTGCACACCCTATAGTGCTTGGGCCCTAATAATAACAATACTGTAGGTACCATGGCAGTACAGGATGTATGTATGTGATGCTTGTATTTGCCTTTTTCATACAAGGATTATGCTTTGGACTTGAATTTGACTTACAGACATGAACCTGAAGCATTTAGTACATGGGGAATTTAAAAGCTGGTTTTGAGCCCAGGAGCAGCCTGGCAATTGAGCAATTGTAAATTCACAATGAATGAGTCAGCTGATTTAATTTTGAGTGAATATACGCCAATCAGCCATAACATTATGACCACTGCCAGGTAACGTGAATAACACTGAACGTCAACTATACATACACCAGTGACAGGATCATGGACACCCATGACTCACCCATGTCCACAGGGACCAAAGGCATCCCATCTCATCTAATCCCACATTAAAGCCAATGCGCCAAAAAGTCAATGCTGGCCATAGCAGAAATCCATCATGATATCCAGTGCACCACAACCTGTCATGCATGTAGGTTTTCAGACAAAGAGCCCAAGGCCGACAATGCAGGCCTCGTTCCGCATCCCAAATGGACCCGCTATGAACCGCCTGGTTCCAGACACCGCAGCACACACTCTGAGGCCCTGTGAAACCTTGCCTGGAGGGCCCGAGTCACCACGGTGGCACAAGTGGAACCAAAATCTTAGGTGGTTTCAGTGATAATGGAAGTAATGTCATGGTTAATCAGTGTATGAAGGAAACAAGGTATTTAGTAAGATTAAAACAAAAAAGGCAGCTCTGTCAGAAGGATGAATGTACTTGACTTATTGAGTATTCTTTTGCAGGGGACATGCCGTGCTCCCAGTGGCCACTTTTGAACCAGTTTGGTACCATAGAAAACCATTCTGCAAACCTGTGTGCACAACATTTTACATTCAATCCATGGTTAAAAGCAAGCCTGCCAAAACAAGTCCAGAATCCATCCTGAGTGTGAACTACTGTAAATTATCCTTGTCAAGTGTGAAAATATGAAAAAGAAATTTGGCAGCCTATTTAGCTCAATGCTGTTAGAATATGCAGTCGACTATCTAACTGAAGAACAAATCACTGCCTTTCACAACACTAAAAAGAGGATCCAAGTGTACAGATGGGATGAGAATAAGCTGTAATAAACACAGAAAATCACAGGGAATAGTGCAAGAATCAGGATGCTCATATACTCTGGAGATCACACTGAGTCACTCACTGTGTCCTGTTTGACACTGAGATTTCCCATTGCCATTCAACCATCATCGCTCACAGTAAAGGGACCACAAGGCTCACGGTGACGAGGGCAAACAACGACAGCGTAAAAGCGAGCATCCTCCTGGGTGGTTTATGAAGGCTGCAGCTTTCGGCACGCTCCATGAAAACTGCGAGCAAAGCGTTCCAGCCGTGTTGACACAGGAAACATATTTCTGTCAGCACTCCATCAATATTTATAGGCCAGCTCACACCAAAGAGAGAGGCAGTTAAACTAATCAACGGCACTGCACTTATTTCTCGCACACTAACAAGCACACATACATATAAAACTGAACAGATGTGCATTGCGTAGGTGTGTTCTAATACATTTGCGCACTGGCCAGTGAAGGAAAATGACAGCATATGTAAGAACTATAGTGCAAAAATGACATCTTAACAAGTGAAAATATCTTGAATTCTGTCTAATTTATCTAACATTTATTATAATAAGCTTAACACATATAAAATGATTATGTCTATTTCACAGAGTTATTATTTTGAACCTTAAAATTTTGAAAATAGAAAAAGCAAAGGAAAATGTTTCTACAGTACAAACAGGCTGCCATCCATCCATCTAGGAAACTCTGTAGTCCAACTAGAGACCGTGGAGGCCAGTGGTGACCTTTGTATTAATTCCCTTTTTACGACCGTGGTGGAACCTCCGGTCAACATTCACACACTCATTCAAACACTACGGGCAATTTGGGAATACCAGTTAGTATAATCTGAATGTCTTATTACTTTGGGAGGAAACCGGAGTACCCGGGGGAAACCCACCAAGCACGGGGAGAACATGCAAACTTCATGCACACGGACCCTAGAGTTGCTATGGACAGTGCTAACAGCTGGCATAAAGTTATTTTTACTGGCTAAGATATAATTTTTTACACTGCGATAATTAACATAAGATGCAACAGAAACTGGCCACATTATCACCAAAGATGTCATGATAAACCACAATTACACAACTGGAACCTTGCCAGTTTATTTCTATCCTGTCCTTTCTGATCACTATCAAGGGCAACGATAATGAAAAGTAAAGCACAGCTGGGATAAGGTCACTCACATGTCCGTCTGCTGGGAATTGATTAAAACATACTAACATGGAAATAATAATAAATTATACTACATCAGAAAATATACCATAACACTACTATTGTGTAGCCATAATCATAACTGAACCTACAGTACAGTACGTTTATAATCCGGTTGGGTGCAAGCCAGTATTTATTGCCTCTCAATCAATTAGTGGTTTTATGTCTAGAAATAAACGCAGATCCGCCAGGGTGGATGGTGCTGAGAAACCGGTATTTTCCTATTTCCCTTCCTGTCATATGCTGTACTTTACTCATTTTTGTAGCCACAGTTGGCACAAGAAATATATCCATATATACATAGCCTGGCCAAAAAGAAAAAGAAAAAAAAAAATCACACACTTTAATATTTTGTTGGAACCCCTTTTGCTTTGATTACAGCCATGGCATCTTTTCAATAAGCTTTTGCAATGTCAAAACATTTATTTCAGTCCAATAATTTCTATCCAGGATCATTTATTATAGAGGGGAGAGTCAGATGCCCTTGCCATAAGGGAAGAAGAAATCCATTGATGGAAAAACCTACTCATTCAGTACATAGAATACCTCATTTTTGGGCACTTAGCATTGCTGAACCTGGTCCTGACCAACAGGGGTAAGCCCAGATCACAGCACTGCCCCCATAGGCTTGTACAGCAGGCACGAGCCATGATGAGTGTATCAATTTGTCTGCATTATATTAGATAGAAAATCATAAATTATGGAATCAACAAAACAGCTTGAGGAACAAGATGAGCAGGAGCCTTCGACTCAAATTTGTAAAATGTCTTGCTTTCTAAAGGTCAGGATCAGCAACTAACAAAGGTACAAGAGTAACCTTTAAATGTTTAACTATTAATGATTATTTTATAGCTATAAATAAGATGATTCAAAGGGGTTTCGTATTAGTGCTTCGTGTCGCCATTTGTGTGTCTTTAATCAATCAATGTGCTATCTTTTGATAAGGAACCTAAGTGGAACAACTAGGACTGGGTCCAACACATTATTAAAACCTGGAAGGATAGTACTGAACTGTCAAATGTTCAGGAACATATTGTAAAGATTGGACTTTGGAGAAATGAGTCTGGATTTGTCCTATTCCAGAGCATCGGGTGCATAAAGGTACAGAGAGATGAAGCGCACCCATCGTGCATAGTGTCCACTGGACATGCATGTGGGGCCAAGGTTCTGATCTGGAGTTGCATCAGTTGGTCAGGACTAGACTCAGCAGTGTTATGTGGCAATAAAATTAAATCAGCTGATGACCTCAATGACCAGGTTATCACCTCAAAGGAGTTTTTCGCAGAGGAATATTCCAGAACTCAAATTGTGAAAGAGTGGTCCCTGGCGCATGAGGAATCATTTTCACATATAAATTGGCCACCACATTGCGCACCTTAATAAAAACTAGAAGTGGTCTAAAATGAAATATTAGAGTAGTCTGAAATGAAATATTAGAGAGTGCAAAATTGTCTTGGCCAGGCAGTGTATAACACAGTACTCAGTGTCATTTCTTCTTTGTCTATGGCTCACTCTTACCTGGTGATAAGGCAGCAGTCATGTATAATGCTGTCCTCTACATACACTCCTCTCTCCTCGTGTGTGTGCACAGGCCAGTGGTTATGACTCCAGCTCAGAGTGATGGAGGAGTCCAGGAAAGAGGCGGTGCACTGCAGTGGGAGTCGGTCACCACGGAACACTAGCTGCCTTTGAGAGGGGATGAGTTGAAGCAGAGGAAGCTCCAGAGGAGAGTCTGTAACAGAGGACAATCTGTAACTGCTGTCAGATAGATAGATAGATAGATAGATAGATAGATAGATAGATAGAGGACTTATGAAGCCTCAAATACAGATAAATAAATTTACAAATGCAGACAAATGTAATCGAATTATAATATGAGGTCACATTCATAGGAAGGATGTTAAAAACCTAGGTGTGTCTGTGTTATGCATGATTTTGACCTTGAGCATACAGTAAGTGTGCCGTATTCATTGAAATGCTTCACACAATTAACTATTCTGCCTCAAACGAGAAATATTGTTTTAAGCGTTTTGCCGCTGCCACTGTCGGTACAAAATAGTTTTATTATGTTAGCTTTCAAACAATCAGGCATATTCAATTGTGTAGAGATCACAAATCAACATGCTGTCTAGGATTCAAGCTATTTCAATATACACTGAACACTAACATCACCGCCATGAAAACTGAATAATGTTGATTATGAACTACATTACAGTAAACTGTTGACAGGATCATGGGATCAGAGCTGTTTTGGTGGCACAAGGGGAACCTACACGATATATTATCAATATAGTACAGAACGTCTGCCTATTTCTCATTTGTTTTTCATCACAGTAATCTTTCACACTAGTCTAAACATTCAACTTTCTCTTCTTAGAGTGACAATATACTGTACATGTACTGTACAGAACTTTCTCTTTACTGACATTACCTTATGTCGTCCTTAAACATTCCTTGTACAGCCATGGCCTAGTATTTTGAGAATGACACAAATATCAATTTTCACAAAGTCTGCTGTTTCAGTGTTTTTAGATCTTTTTGTCAAATGTTTCTATTGCAAACTGGAGAAGTCTGGAAAAGAAAAGGTGAGCGCAACCATCAATCCCGTGTCATGCCAACAGTAAAGCATCTTGAGAGCATTCATGTGCGTGGTGGCTTCTCAGGCAAGGGACTGGGCTCACTCACAATTTTGCCTAAGAACACAGCCATGAAAAAAAAGGATACAAAAACATCCTCTGAAAGCAACATCTCCCAACCAACCAAGAACAGTTGTGGTGATGAACAATGCCTTTTCCAGCATAATGAAGCACCTTGCTATAAGGCAAGTGATAACTCTGGGAGCTCTTGGCTTGTGGAACAAAACTCCACACAGGAAACCTCCAGACCGTAATCCCATCTAGAACATGTAGTCAATCCTCAAGAGGCAGGGGGATAGGGCCGGTTCTAGACAGGCACATTTGGGGGGGGGCAGTCAGAAATGTGAAGGGGGGCATCATTTGCACACATCATGTTTGAGCACTGTTTTTTCCCCCTGTGCTTATAGTGCTGAATTGTGCTGTTAGCTGCGTCCAAAGCCTGGAGAAGTAGATTGCACTTTGTCAGGCCTCTACCTTTAGAACAGTCCAACTCGGGTGTCCCACTTGAAGACTAAGCTCCTGCTGGTATAGCTCTTAAGGTCACTGAGGCACGCAAACCCCCTGACCACAATAAGGTGGCAATCCCTCAGGGGGGAAACGGAAAAAAAAAAATTTAATGAATAAAATAAAATATCCTTTATCCAGATTTTATCAATCAACGACATAACATTTATCTTAGCTGGATGGTCTAATTCTCAAAAACGTTTAACCTAAAGTAAGACTTAACACACTATAACTAGAATATTTACAAAACTGAAAGGTTGTCTTATGAAATAAAAAAAGTTAAAGCAAATGGGCTATAGAACAGATCATATTATGTTTTTTTTTTATTTATATATTTCTTTTTTTTTTATTATTGTTTTGCTGAAATCTGACACGACACTACGTCAGGCTACGTCTTGACTCATTTTCAGACGGACGGTGATTGGATGTTTACCGAGGGCTCAGGGGAGGAGTGTGTGCGTGTGTGTGCGTGCGTGCGCTGCAGCCAGTGAATGAATACACACAGCGGAGGAACAGTGACATGAGGGAAATCTAATACCGTACTGTGTAGTGTCCCTTTTTCGGCGGATTTTTCCGCTACCGCAGATCATTTTATTAACTTGTAATATATTCATTTTGTGAATATATTAACATCTGCTTTCTCAACAGTTCCAAATTTTGATTTGAGCGTGCAAGACATTTTTTTGAGGGCGCGCTGCCCCCTCTTGCCCCTGCGTAGAACCGGCCTCGCAGGGGGACAAAAAAAACAAACAAACACAAATTATGCAAGAATGAGCTGCCATCAGTCAGATGGTGGCCCAGAAGTTGATTGACAGCATGCCAGGGCGAATTGCAAAAGTCTTGGGAAAAAGAAGCGTCAACACTGCAAATATTGACTCTTTACATACATTTTATGTAATTGTCAATAAAAGCCTTTGACACTTATGAAATTATTGTAATTATACTTCAGTACCTCATAGTAACGTTTGACAAAAAGATCTAAGAACACTGAAGACTTGGTGAAAAGGAAAATTTGTTTAATTCTCAAAACGCTTCCTCACAGCTGTAAGAGTCAGTTCTTTTCTCAGTATAGGAAAACTATCAATTATGGCCTGTAATGATTACACACACTTTAATTACATGGTGCATTGCCATTAGGCCGACAAAAAAATCTGGAGGACTGCCTGAATTTTCACCTGTTGCAGTGAAGATGATATGCAAGTGTGTGTGTGTGTGTGTGTGTGTGTGTGTGTGTGTGTGTGTGTGTGTGTCTGCGTGTGGTGTCATTTCCAATGGGTCTTCAGACGCCTGGAACACGTTAAATGAACTGGCCTGCCGAGCTGGCACGGAGAGTAAGAGAGAATGTGATAAAGAAGTGGAAAGACAGAAAGAAAGGTTGAGTAAGTGTCTGGCCCTGATATGAGTGTCTGTTCTGCCCTGGCCGAGAGGACATGAGGATTACGCCACTGTCCTTTGTGTGCTCACTACCATGAGTCTAATATCCTATTTGGTGCTTCATACGCTACCATCAGACGTGACAATGAAGCTTCTACTAATGCCAGAAGCCCCACACGCCGGCTGCAACCTTCTCGCCCTGAGACACTTGGCCTCTGTGAGAAGCTCCATCTTTTATTTTCTATTACGCTAATGTAATGCTTGGATGACACTCCATGTCTCTGCAAATGATACAGTGGTTTTGGATTTGACTGGTTTCTGCTCGAGTGCTCCAGGGTTCAGGAACACATTGTGAATGTGTAGTTAAGTGTTTTTTTTCTTCACTGGGCCAAGATTACGCTTTGACCCTACAACACTGCCTACAGTACAATTAGGAAATTACCATACACTTGGTCATTTATTTTGGGCAATTTTTGCCAAATATCTCCTTCTCCGTTAGGAGAAGTATACAGAACAGAGAAGGACCTGTGGTTTTGTTGGCTGTTGCTCTTTATCATTGCAAGGGGGAAAAAATTGGAGAGCTGCAGAGTCTCCTTTTTTGTCCTATCAGAAGCTAGGTGTGTATCATGTGATAACCATGTTTTTGGGAACTACCGTAGGATATAATAGTTATATGTTGCCCTAACCATGGATTACGAAACAGTGTGTTTTAAGCGATCATATGGCATGAATGAACAAAATACAGTAGTTGCAGATCTGTAATACACACAGAGCTCCAGAGCACCCACACATGGTTATAATGACCTTGAAAATGCTATTACAATAGAACTTGGACTAAATAGCTTGGCAGGAGCATAAATACTAGTTTACATGAGACTGCTGCAGCCGATCTGGTCTAGCAGCCAGGGAGTGTACAGGCCAAGAGGCTGAACATTACTGTTCTAATCCTGTAATGGATGGAGTGAGCTGGAAAAGAGACAGAACGGATTTGTGCTGCTAATTCCAGCCACGCTAGCATGCAAACACCCTGCTGTACAGGTTTGAATACAGTACTTTAAAGCATGCATAGAGGATCCGGCATGTTTTCAGAGAATCAGGCTAATTTAGAACCAGACTGCTGATCTGTTCATTTAAAAGATCATATAAATGTGTAGACTTACTTTAGGTAAATTATCGTTGTGTTTGTGTTAAAGTAAATGTGCTGCCATTAAGGTCAAACCTGCTGTGTCTGATGCTCACTGGTTCATTCCATATGCCATATTATACAGCTGATAGTAGGGATGGGAATCACCAGGGTCACCAGATACAATATTACCTAGGTGCTAGGGCTGATTATAAAATCGCATGGCGATTATTTTGACACATATTGTGATTGTAATTTAAACTGCAAGACATAACTACTAAATGTGGCATTTTGTATTCAAAGGCTAACAGCAAGCAATGGCACAAATGATCTCAATAAGATAATGTCTCCTAATACATATTTATTATCTCAATAGAATCAAGGTGAAATAAACGAATACTTAATTATCAAATAATGCTACATTAATTTCCAACTATGTATACTGTATATTGCAGACTTTTGTGATAAAAAAAAAAAAATTGCACAGTTTCATATTGCAATTCAGATTTTTATGCAATTAATTGTGACGCACGGTGGCTTAGTGGTTGGCACCGTCGCCTTACACCTCCAGGTTCCAGATTCGATTCCCGCCTCGGGTCCGTGTTTGCTGGGTTTCCTCCGGGTACTTTTTACAACCATGATGAGAAGAAAAGCATCTCAGAGTGAACAAAACACTGAATCTTGCAGTAGGTCTGCTCAGAAGTTCACATGTGGTTCCAATACTGTCAGCCACAAACAACCGTGACATTTACATCAAAAAAAAAAAAAAAATCACTGTCTTTAACTTTCCAGTTTTGCTGAGGCTGTGCCCATTGTGGTTGTGGAAATGTGAATGAAATCTGATCCAAATGATCAGATTGTCCCTGTTGAGCAAGCCGAGGGCGACGGTGCCAAGGCAAAACTCCCTGAGATGTCAATAGGAAGAAAACTTGACTCAAAAGAACCAGACTCAACAGGAAACCCATCCTCAAGCTATGGCTATAACATAAGTTTTTTTAAAATATCGAATCGCCATGTAGGTATCGTAATAATATGGAATTGGATGGTCACTGGTGATCCAAATCCCTAGTGCCCATGGCAGTCTTGGGTTCCTGGTCTCGGGCACTAGGGATTTGAATCCTCATCAACAAGATGCATTTCTGCTTACCATAGTTGCAAAAATTGCTTATTTGAGTTACTACAGACTTCCTCTCATCTCGGACAAATCGAATTATTCTCCTCATCAACAAGGCGTTTCAGCCTGCAGATTCTGCACTCTTTTCTTTTCTTCTCCTAGTACGCTCGAGTCCCAGGAGCTCTGCAGTTTCAGAAATAATCAAACCAGCCCATCTATCACCAACAACCATGTCACGGTTAAAGTCAGAGACATTTTTTCTGATTACGATGTTTGATGTCAGTGCTAAAGCTCTTGTCCTGAACCTGTATGTTTTTATGCATTGTGCTCCTTCCACATGATTCTCTGATTGATTAACTGGGTAAATAGGCATATTAAAAGTAGCCAGTAAGTGCATATCAATGAGTTTTCTGGATTACCGCAGGTGAGCTGGTGTTCTTGGAGGCCACGCACTGGGAAGCCATGGAGGTGTGCAGGATACACACATGCTGTCTCGTTTCCAACTCGGACAGATCTGGCTCTGGCCCACATCAGCAACCAATTCAACTGGCAGTCACAATATAGGTAATCTGTACTGAAATGTCTGATCATGCACAAACACACACACACACACACACACACACAGGTAAATATGTAACAAGTGAAGATAATTCGCTTATATCTTTGTAATAGTGTTATCAAGATACTTCTAGTGTGCGGGAGTGCCACTCAATAATCTTACAGAACTCTCAAGGAACTCAAGTGGATGAAAAGCCCTTCAGGAAGCATGGAGAAGATGTTTCCAGATAAATTTCTAAAAATAAATAAATAAATAAAATAAATAAATAAAAAACACACACACAGAAATGAACATATAAGTCAATTTATATAAAGTCTAATCATGGCCACCATGACAATAATGTCAGTCTAGTTTCTTATACAGTGCTCAAGCAGGTCACGGTAGGAGCAGGGAGCACACTGTGCGTTTCAGTCAGCACATTACTCACAGCTTCGAGAGATTGCCAAGGTCAAGAAATATCCCGGCGGAAAGGCAGCCAATGCGGTTGTTGGATAGATCCCTGCAGATACACACACACACACACACACACACACACACACACACACACAAAGAGAGGTCTTAAATTGACATGAATTGCCTGACGCCAAACATTTAAAAGCATCACAGAGGATAAGCAATGGTTTGTGGTTTATAAACATGGCCTTTTTAGTCCAGATACTCCTGTAAAACAACAGGGACGCCTGCATGTGGCCTGTAATTCGCCGACTTATGGATGAACATTCTCCACAAGGGGGCGCTCTTGTCAGAGTAGCTTTTGTGTGCCGAACTGTCGGATGGAGGAGAATAAAAACACACAGCAGCAGGAGATTACAAATGCACTCATGTTTGGGGTTAGAAATTTCCTGTAAATGCATTATTACACAAATGATTTACTGCCCTCATTAACCGTACACAAAGCTTGCACTCAGACATTACTGTACTTTCAGAAGCATGCCAGTATGTTAATGCTATTTTCAATTGCCACTAGGTTAGAATGAGTGTGTGTGCATGGGAGTAATAGACAGGAGTTCCATAATGGGGGAGGTCCCAGAATAAGCTCAAGCTAAGATGAATGAATTAAAGTAATGGCACACTTGTGGATGTTTGGATTGATGTGCAGCCATCAACTGAACGTGTGCCCATCTGTAGTTTATAGATACAAGGTAGTTTCTTACATACAGCGATCAGCTATAACCCTTTACAGTAAGCTAGTGACGGGATCATGGACACCAAGGCTCGTTCACGTAGGGACCAAAGACCAGCCAGTCTGGTCCGATCCCACAGACAAGGCAATGTAGCACAAATCACTAAAAAAGTTAATGCTCGCCACATAATAAAGTCACCAGTGCACTAACCTGCCATGCATGGGGCCCACCAGGCAAACAGCCAAACCCACCAAGTCCACTTCATGCCTAGGGTGCTCATAGGGATGCAGCAAACAAGCAAGTCTATCCATAGAAGCCCCACTCTGCAAACCACACCACCTAAAGGATACGCTGCTACTGTAACATCCTGGTACCAGACACCCCAGCACCTCTATAAGAGGTCTTGTAGAAATGTATCATAAGGAGCCGGAGCGGCATGTGTGGCACAAATGGAACCTACACAATACTGGGTGTAATGCTTTGTGGAGTAATAATACAGTTGATTGGTATACAATATATGGTGGATTTCATCTATTAGGGCATAGTCTTAAATAAATTACTCAATCAATCACTAACTGTGTCATCTAATGTCAACAGTATGTGTTGTTTGTTTATAGGGTCGGCCATTTATATGGATACACCTTAATAAAATGGGAATGGTTGGTGATATTAACGTCCTGTTTGTGGCACATTAGTATATGTGAGGGGGCAAACTTTTCAAGATGGGTGGTGACCATGGTGGCCATTTAGAAGTCGGCCATCTTGGATCCAACTTTTGTTTTTTCAATAGGAAGAGGGTCATGTGACACATCAAACTTATTGGGAATTTCACAAGAAAAACAATGGTGTGCTTGGTTTTAATGTAACTTTATTCTTTCATGAGTTATTTACAAGTTTCTGACCACTTATAAAATGTGCTGCCCATTGTGATGGATTGTCAATGCAACCCTCTTCTCCCACTCTTCACACACTGATAGCAACACCGCAGGAGAAATGCCAGCACAGGCTTCCAGTATCCGTAGTTTCAGGTGCTGCACATCTCGTATCTTCACACCATAGACAATTGCCTTCAGATAACCCCAAAGATAAAAGTCTAAGGGGGTCAGATCGGGAGACCTTGGGGGCCATTCAACTGGCCCACGACGACCAATCCACTTTTCAGGAAACTGTTCATCTAGGAATGCTCGGACCTGACACCCATAATGTGGTGGTGCACCATTTTGCTGGAAAAACTCAGGGAATGTGCCATCTTCAGTGCATAAAGAGGGAAACACATCATCATGTAGCAATTTCAAATATCCAGTGGCCTTGAGGTTTCCATTGGTGAAGAATGGCCCCACTATCTTTGTACCCCATATACCACACCATACCATCACTTTTTTTGTTCCAACAGTCTTGGAGGGATCTATCCAATGTGGGTTAGTGTCAGACCAATAGCGGTGGTTTTGTTTGTTAACTTCACCATTCACATAAAAGTTTCCCTCATCACTGAACAAAATCTTCTGCGTGAACTGAGGGTCGTGTTCCAATTTTTGTTTTGCCCATTCTGCAAATTGTGTGCGCCGATCTGGGTCATTCTCGTTGAGATGCTGCAGTAGCTGGAGTTTGTAAGGGTGTCATTTGTGAGTAGCTAATATCCGCCGAAGGGATGTTCGACTAATGCCACTCTCCAGTGACATGCGGCGAGTGCTATGCTATTGACATGTCAATGGCTGTGAACAAAGAGAAACTTGTAAATAACTCATGAAAGAATAAAGTTACGTTAAAACCAAGCACACCATTGTTTTACTTGTGAAATTCCCAATACGTTTGATGTGTCACATGACCCTCTTCCTATTGAAAAAAACAAAAGTTGGATCCAAGATGGCCGACTTCTAAATGGCCACCATGGTCACCACCCATCTTGAAAAGTTTGCCCCCTCACATATACTAATGTGCCACAAACAGAACGTTAATATAACCAACCATTCCCATTTTATTAAGGTATATATATAATATATATATACAGGGTGGGCCATTTATATGGATATATATATATATATATATATATATATATATATATATATATATATTTTTTTTTTTTTTTACAATAAAGTTGTCAGCACTTGAAAGTTTTAAACCTTAGCTTTGTTTAACATTAGTGATTAAATGTAGCGAATTCTCATTAAAAAAAAGTGTGGCATTTAATCAATACAAACTAACTTCACGTACAAGAGTTTAATATTGAACTTGAAATTAAACCACAAGCATTTTTTTTTTTTGTTTAATGAATGGGTTTCGAGATGAATTATCTTACAGAGTTTAGAGGAAAAAAAATGAACGGAGGTTTTTTTTTTAATGCTTGTAACTTTTGATAACGCCAGAGAAATGAGTTTCTGTTACACCTATCAGAAGCTTGTGCACTCGGTGGAGAATTGTTCATGTCCAACGTGATCCTAAATGGGTGATCAAGCTAAGAAACAGCGAAGTCAGGTCACCTGCTGATCAACTGGAGCATCCCTATTAGAAATCATTCAAACTTTATTTTGGAGTCAATGTGGAAATATATTAACACAACTTTTCCCCCATCTCTAGTACCATAGCAAGCTGCATAGCTATGATTTCAAAAAGTATTGTATTAATAAACCAAATTGGAAGCTGCGCAATAGCTTTCTCTGGTGGAAGGATGTACAGAAGGAGTTATTTATAGACAAATTGCAGATAATATCAACGGGATCAGATGACTGGGTAAAAGAAATATGGTCCAAGGTACGATACAATTTAATCAACATGATGATATTCAGTGATCTTACTGTACCAAACCAGTCAATGTTTTACCCATTTTGCACCAAAGCTCTGCATTTTAACATACTAGTATGAATTAGCTCTCCAAAATACTGTCACTGGTCTGAACTTTGTGACTGATTTGCAAAACAAATTGCCTGGAAGCCCCGCCCCCTTCTCCCACATCTCATATCTGTACATGGAGATGGGCGGCCATAAGGGCACCAATAGAAGGTGCATATTCTTAATTCATGTCATTAAATGAATGAGTAAAAATGAACTCTTGATTCTTTTACATATATCACCACATTGACTCCAAAATAAGTTTTAAACGCTTGATTACTTTTCTAATAGGGATGCAGTGGGCCCTAAGCCAGTGACCAGCATGTTCAGCCATTTAGGATCACGATCATATTCTAATTCACCCTCCGTGTTCTGGTAAGAACTTGTCAATAGAAACTAAAGTTAATGGAAACAGACACACAAAACCCCCTTCACATGCTGCTCGGGATTCCTCCTGCTTAGCATGAGAAGGCTGGTGAAAAATGAGCAGGAATACATGATGAGTAAACTAATCAACTCTCTCTGATTTATAGGATGTGTTTATTACCCCAAGACACATCCTTGGAGGAATGGGAGAAAAGAAAATCACTTGCAACTTTGTGTAGGAAGATTGATGTGTTGCTGATTTGTGAATCACCCCTACTGTTGACGTGTATGTTACTATAATTAAATAATTTAGGGAAATTAAAAAAAAAAAATCCATCTCTGGGAAAAGCAGTCAAAACACATCAGAAATGATTTTTGGTAAAGGTGCTTATGTAAATGTAATCCATTTCAGATACATTTTCAGTAAAGGCATTTTTACAATATTGTTTTTTGACACTGAGGTTATTTCCACCGAACATTCAATAGGTTTGGCTGTGTGTGAAAGCTGTTTTTCAAAAGTCTTTGTGCTGTCAGAACCGTACGTAATAACGTAATTGGCTGACCTTGTCATATTACTTCCTGTTTGAAGTTACAGTTGTTGAGAAAGACATGCTGTGATCTGTAGAGGAAATGGCTTCTTAACATCCACTATATTGCCAAAAGTGTGTAGACACCTGATCATCACATCCACATGTGCTTTTTAAACATCCCACTGCAGATTTAGTCCCGCTTTGCTATTGTAATGCGTTCCACAAATTTGGGACATGGCTATGGGGATTCGTGCTCATTCAGTCACAACAGCAACAGGGTCAGACACTGACGCTGGGCGATAAAGTGTTCAAACTGATCAGTGGGTTTAAGGTCAGGATTCTGTTTAGACCAATCAGATTCTTCCAAACCAACCTTGCAGTTACCTTGCCTATCCTCATGGACTTCACTGGGGACACAGTCAAACTGTTACTGCTGGAACGGGATCAAGTTTTAAAAAAAAAAGCTATAGAGTATGCAAAGAGATCCACATGCACTGATCAATTATCAGCCTAAAATCACCCAGAGGTAAATAATTAAATAATAATGATTATCTAATTACATTGGCACATGTGAACGTATATTACTGTAGGCAGCAAGTAAACAAGTGTTGGAATCAAGAAAACTAGACAAGTATGAAAGCACAAATTGTGATGGCTAGACAACTGGTTCAGGGCATCTCCAAAGACTTCAGGTTTTGTGTCATGTTCCTGTTATGCAATGGTTAGTACCTACCAAAAGTACTCAAAGGAAGATCATTTAGTAAACTCGTAAAAGGGATCTGAGCACACGAGACATGTGGGGAGTAAAGGCTAGTCCATCTGATCCAATCCAAGAGAAGAGTTATTGTAAGCATACTGTACAGTAACTTGCTGAAAATGTCTGTTATTTATGGCTATAATAGAAAGGTGTCAGGGGAAAGGGGGTAGCTCTGCGTTTAGGATATTGGACTAGTGATCGGAAGGTGGCAGGTTCAAACCGCCCGCAACACCAAGCTGCCATTGTTGGGCCCTTGAGAAACCTCGGAGAAAACCCACCAAGCACAGGGAGAACATGCAAACTCCATGTACACAGACTCACTTACTCATTGTCTATACCGCTTATCCTGTATTCAGGGTCGCGGGGGCCTGGAGCCTATCCCAGAAGACGTAGGGCACAAAATGGGGTACGCCCTGGACAGTGTGCCAATCCATCGCAGGGCACACACATACACACACTCACACGCTCCAGGCAATTTGGTAATGCCAATTTGCCTAACCTACATCTTTTTGGACTGTGGGAGGAAACCGGGGTACCCAGAGGAAACCCACCAAGCACGGGGAGAACATGCAACTTGCATGCAAACAGGGTTGGGAATCAAACCTGGCCGGGAATTGAACCCAGACCCTGGAGGTGCAAGGGGCCATGCAAATGAAAAAAGAACAAAAAGAAAAGAAAGAAAAATTGTATTGTAATTTGCTGTACAGTACTGTATATAGCTGCAGATGATAATGGAAACATGAGCATCAGATCTGGACCATGGAACAGTGGAACAAAGTGTTTGTCTGATGAATTACATTTTCTTTTACATCATGTGTATCATGACCAGGTGAGTGCATGTCACATATCTGGGGAAGAGATGTCACCAGGATGGACTATAGTAATTGAAGAAATCAAGCTAAGAGAGGCAGATTGATGCTTTCTTAAATGTTCTGCTGGGAAGCCTTGTGTCCTGGCATTCATGGATATTACATTGACATGTATCACCCACTTAAACATTATTGCAGAGCAAATACATCCCTCCATGACAATGGTACTCCCTAACGGCAGTGGCTCTTTTAGCAGGGTAAAAGCTCATCTTTTTTTTTTTATGTATGTCATAATTTGACATCTTATTGTTAAGGAACAATAAACAGATTTCACCAAAACCATGAATCAAATAAAACACCAATTGTCAAGTTAACGTTAACAAAAGCAAAAGTGGCCTGCAAAATTAAGCAATCTACACAGGATTCAAAAGGAAATAATTGCAGGGTAAATAAATCTGTGATGATGATGCGTTTGGCAACCCAGACCCAATAATGCGTGTTGCAAACCCAGAATCAATCCTTCAATGAAAAAAAGATGTGTGCTTTTGAGCCAAGTGTAAAAAAAAAAAAATGCCATATAGACACTTGGACACCCTGGACTCTTCATACCTGTACAGTACGTCTCATGTTGGGGTTCAGTAAGGATGCTGTCCAAAGCACAAAACACAGACGGATCATCCTACACATTATTATACAGTCCAGCAAAAATACCTCTGATGAAACAGACGTCTCAGGACAAAAAGCCACACTGTGTTTTGAGTGTTGTACCGGCCAGCTGTTTTAGAGCTTAAGAGCAGTGACCTTTTTGTTAATGACTAAGTGTATGCACTGTGGCTGTGGTGCTGAGCTTTCGCTGTATGTAATTAAAGATATGTGCAGAAGCTGAGCAGAGGGAGTGGCACAGCCCTCAGCTGTAATCACCAGTTGGGAGCTCTTAAATTAGCTCGACACACCATTATGGCTCACACTGGCTCACACATTAGCGCCAGGACCTGGCAGACGCTTCTACAATTAGCAGCCTTAAAGTAATCATGGCTGCGTTAAAACAAGCACATACAGTACATTTACTATTTATTCACAGCCATCTGTGTACGCGCGTCAGTGTGTATGCGGGCGTAAGCGTGTGAGAGATAATGGGAGAAGGTGTTTAAAGCCAGATACATTGTGCCAAAGGTGCACGTTCTCACCCATTCTGTCTGAAAAGTTGTAGAATAAATGCAAAATACCGTGCCCTGCAGTTACATTACCATCATTTCTGGTTAAACAAAAACATTTCAGTGATCTTTTTTTTTTTTTTTTTTTTGTAGAATGGTTGTATATAGTTATCTACCAGCGAGGGCCTTCATTGGCATTTCTGAGCTGAATTTATTGCAGTCTGTCTCTTCATAATCCAGTAATCACAGTACAGTAGGTAATCTATTCTATTCAAGTTAGATGTAATTTAGTGGGAAAAATGCTAAACAAAACTAAACACTTTAACATACTTACTCCTTAAACTAGTCATAGCATATGTATTATTACTCACTCACTCATCGTCTATACCACTTAATGCTGTACAGTCGCGAGAAGCCTGGAGCCTATCCCAGGAGAGTCAGGGCACGAGGCGGGGTACACCCTGGACAGGGTGCCAATCCATCGCAGGGCACACACACATACACACTCATTTTTCACACACACATTTGTAATTTTGAACACATTTGTACAGGCAATTTGGAAACAGCAATTAGTCTAATCTCCATGTCTTTGGACTGTGAGGAAACCAGAGTACCCGGAGGAAACCTACCAAGCACAGGGAGAACATGGGTGCGTTCCAATCGGCCTGAAGTACCCTGCGAATTATACACTTCACAGGGTGTTCAGCCATGTTAAGTGTGATTCCAAACCGCAGGCAGCGAAAATGTTTAGTTCAAAGGCAGTTGAGAACAGTGTAGGGAAAGTGCGAACAACAGGCCTTCACTTCCCCGGAAAAGGGAATGAAAACTTTTCCATAAGTCATTGCATCTCACTGGAACGTGAAAAAAAATGGAGCTCAAGTTATTATTATTATTATTATTATTTTATTTAATCAAGAAATCCTTAGTTATTATATAATTGTAGTTATTATATAATTTTTTATATTATATATAAAAAAAACTAAATTAAATCTCTGTACATCGTTAATCAATTATTATTAATAATCAATAATTAATTTACAAGTTTCAATCGTATGTTTTATAACAGTATCAGTTTTTGTTTCAATAAATATTCAATATGTATGAAATTTCCACAGCAGAAGTGACAGGTATCCGAGGTGCTTATGTTACCATGGTAACGCACAGAGGAAGGGACGTCTACTATGGTGACTTTGCAGGGTGTTCCGAATGGTGGCGTTTTGTCGAGGTTCCCTTCAGCGACATTTCCTGCAAACAGAGCAGGTTGTAGGGGGGACCTACACCCTGCTATATTGTGTATTCAGATGGTAGGGTCAGAATTTGTTATGTCAAGGAAAATCTTAAGCAATCGCATTATGCAATCAAGTCAACTTGAATCAGAATTTCATAGGACGGTTTCCATCACCTTGTGCAATTTATGCCATGACAGAGTGGAGCTGTTCCTAAAGCAAAGTGGCTACAACCCAATATCATTATGTTATGTAATATAAAATCATACCAATATGATACATCCTAAATAAGTGAACAAGAAAGAAAAAGAAGGATCGGGCCTCCGAGTGGCGCAGTGGTAAAGTGCTCGGAGGAAAAACGTGATAGTCTTCGGCCCTCCCGGCTGAGTGGTAGTAGTAGCCTTAATGTGGGAGCCCCCTAGTGACGGGGAGGAATTGGACACGACTAAATTAGGGAGAAAATCGGGGAAAAAATCCCCCCCCCAAAAAAAAAGAAGGATCATGTTTCTAAATCTGTCAGTGAGCTGTATATCTTTTCACATAGCTTATTTCCTAATATCAAGGGCCATGCATGCTCTCTCTTTCCATTCCAATAAGACGAAATCTATGATCACAGATCTTAGGCAGTAGTGATGACCTCAAAGGACAACTCATTTCTGATTACAGACACTGGTGGGGCGTCACTGACTCATCAGGCAGTGAGGTGTTTCACATTTATTCATGTATATTTTTACCAAAGTGTGAGGTTGTGCCTGTCATCTAAATAAATAATAAACGTTGTTTAGAGAGGAAAAAAAAAAGCGATTTGATTCCAGACCATACATTACTTACTATTTCAATTGAGCAAACATGCTTAATGCTCTTGATATTGTATGTCATGATGTGGGGAGGTGTGGGGAGGAGTGGGGATGGGGGTTGTGTCTGCTAACTAACATTAGCTGGATTCAAACTTACAATCATGTAGCATGTGCTTCATTTTAGCGTAGTGGACATCTCATTCATCATTAAAAAACATGAACACTTTGCCTTTCTTTTCATAACATTACATTTCACTTTGAATAAGAAATATTTGATGTTAGCAAGCTAGAAAATGAGATATTAGCAAGCAAGAAACCAACATTATGTGTAATGTAACAAGGTGAATAAAGCTGGTAGCGCTGCTCAACCAGGCACTGTGATAAAGCATCCTGTCCACATTCACTGCACTTGAAAAGATGTTCACGAGGTACCAAGTAAACTATTATTTTAGATTTAAATGAAGAAATGCAGGTATTAGTACGCACGCCGAAGGGAAATGGAGCCTGTTTTCTAATCAAGTTGTACAGATCAAAGATCATACATTAGCATATATTAGCATACTCACAGTCTCTTCAGCATAACCAATCCGCGAAATGCTCCAGGCTCCACTGTACTAATCAAATTACTCCTCAGATCCCTACAGAGAGGAAGAGAAAGGGACACAATTTATTTAACATTATTTAACAAACCACTTCATCTCCCACATCCACTTCGACCATTTGCACATTTTGTAGTGGAACTCAAGTGAACATAATTAGGATTGTAATTTATGAATGTACACAAAATTACCACCAAAGTGGGGGGGGGGGGGGGGGGGGAATATGGATTTTATTGTAGTCACCATACATAGATCAGCCAGAACACTAAAACCACCGCCAGGTGAATTAAATATCACTTTATATAGCAGTAATCTGGTGGCAGGGTCACGGGCAAGCAAGGCTCATCTATGTCTGTGAGGACCTGTCTGGTCTGATCCCACAAAAAAAAGCTAAAGAAGCACACATTCCTAGAAAAAGTCAATCTTGGCCATAATAGAAAGGTATTTAGAACCACCAAAGCATACATCCAGAGGTCTCATGGAATCATGCCACGAGGGAACAGAGCAGCCACATTGGCACAGGGGGAACCTCATACATCAGTATGCTGAAAAGAAACCTGTTTTTGAAAGATCCCTGAGTTTGTTAGAGAACTCACACAATATGTATAAACAACATAAGTCAGAGACAAAGTTCTGAAAGATTATCAAGCAAAAGTTTGATTATAAAAAAATATATTCTAAACTTTGAATGCCCCATGATGCACCATTTAACTAATCATTTATTCATCTTCAGTAACAGCCAGTGCATCACAGGGCACCATGCACACACACACGCGCACACACACACATACACACACACACACACACACACACACACACACACACACACACACACACACACACACACACACACACACACACACACACACACGCCCTCGTATGCAGACCAAATTTAGCACAGCCAATCCGCCTACCTCTATGCTTTTGAATGGTGGGAGGAAACCAACGTGACCAGAGGAATAACTTGTGAAACTCCAAAGAGACAGTAGCCCGAGTTCAGTATCAAACCAAGGACCCAGGAGTAGTGATGTGGCAATGTTACCCTCCGCACCACGCTGCTGTCCCATGTTTATAAATCCATTATTAAAAGTGTAACATTCAGTCCAAGCATGATTCTATCTAGAGGAGACCGTACACGAAGTCAGTGACTATTAGGTGAAGTGAAGATTAGTCAGATGCAACCAAATTCAAGGGGTGCAAGTATTTATACAAAAACACACATATTCACTCACTTTAATGTCTGTGTGGACTTTAATCCTCACATCACTGTGGATTTTAGAGCTCCACGAGGGGACCAATTACTCCTCCACATAATGGTTTGCCCTTCAAAGCAGATGGTCAGTAATCCCAGTCTCTCGCTCTCTCTCTCTCTCTCTCTCTCACACACACACATTAAACTAACGCAAGCCACAGAGGACATTCTCATCCTCATTACTCTCCCATTCTCTTTATGCACACTGTGTGTTTAGAGGAACAGGCGAATCTAAAGAAATCAGCCTCGACTGGGCTTTTTGAGTGTCAACTCTGTGCCCACATCCTATAAATAGGGCCTTCACTTTTAGCAAAAGCACTGGGTTAAAGAAGCAGAATGCTACCCAGTGATCAGATCAGAGTCTCACCATCTCAGTAGGTTAGCAATCAGACCCTCCTTTTGGACCGCCCTCTCGGGCTCCGCACACCCAATGCACTAAAAATACATTCAATGATTTCAGAACTCTGTGTGTTCCTCCGGGGCCAAAGCAAACTTCCTAAAATTGTGTCCTCATATTTCCTGCGTCTGTCTGAGGGGAGTGACAGGATTCTGAAGGAGCTCTGGGAGCAGCAGCGGTGTGTGGAGACATAACTGACACACATGCGGTCAATCATTCTGACGCCTGCTGATTAGAGTGCTTGCTCAAACAGGGCCATAAAAGTTAAATTACAAATTTTGACAGTACCGTAGCCCTTAAAAGCCAGAGCATTTTAGGCGTTTTTTTTTGTATTACATACCCCACATGTTTTAATAAATATATATGAGGTCAGGATTATGCAATATACAGTGCCAATCTTTTATTCAGTACAGCTTAGGCAATATGATGAAATGAAATGAATTTGATTTCATTTTAACCAACTATGCAAACATGACTGAGCAGGGGTACTGGTGGCTCAGTGGTAGGGTAAAGTATGGGAAAGGCCCAGGTTTGATTCCCTACCAATGCCCAAACCCCAGATACTGGATGCAGTGCCGGTCAAGTAAAACCCGTGTCAAGCTTGTATGTGCGGACCAGATGGTTCCCTTGCCGGGAGCACTCGAAAGACTAACAATAACAACAACTAAAAATTTTAATGGGTCACACATGCAAAGAAATAGAACAAATACATATGATCAAGAAGTGACGTTCCACGTCCCCAGAGCCAGCTTCTGCCGCCCGGGTCTGGACCGTCGGTTCATGAGGGAACGCAAAACCTCTCCACCATGATAAAGTAAATGGTTCCCGGAGCGGTCACTGGGTCATGACCGAAAGGACATGGTCGCGAATACAAGCAGCCGAAATGGGTATTCTCAGAAGGGTAGCTGGCTTTTCTCTTAGAGATAGAATGAGGGGCTTAGTCATCTGGGAGAAATTCAGAGTGGAGCCACTGCTCCTCTACGTGGAAAGGAGTCAGTTTAGGAGGTTCGGGCATCTAGTAAGGATGTCACGAGGACACCTCCCTAGGGAGGTGTTCTTGGCACGTCCAGCTGGAAGGAGACCACAGAGCAGACCAAGGACTAGATGGAGAGATTACATCTCCACACTGGCCTGGGAATGCCTAGGGATTCCCCAATCAGAGTTAGCTGAGATGGCCGGGGAAAGGGAAGTTTGGGGTTCCCTGCTGGAACTGATTGTCTGGTTGTTTGTTTGTTTCTATGGCCAATAATAATAATAATAATAATAATAATAATAATAATAATAAGAGAATTTGGTAATATTGGCTGTTTTTGCACCATAATTCCTATATTTCAGTAGCGGTAAAATGTATGTCTGTTCTCCAGGCAGTCACAGTCTCCTCTGATATTGAACTGTCTGCTGCTTGAACTCAGAGAAGCATTTATGTGGCCTCTAATCTAAGGTGCTGTAAATGAACTTTATCTGAAGCTGGTTATTCTAATACACTTATCCTCTGCAGCAGAGGTAGCTCTTGGTCCTCCTTTCTCAGGTACTCTGGACAAGGCACACCTGTGAACTGAAAACGATTTCAGTTGAGCATCTAAGTAAATCCGATCAAAGAATGCTTCGAGTAGGCCAAGCTTTTATCAAAGCTGAAAGTAGCAATTTTGAGTAATCTAAAACAGAAAACATATTCTGGGTTGTTTAACACTGTTTTGTTCACTACACAATATCATAAATGATGTTTCATACCTTGGATGTCTTCAGTATTAATGTACATTGTTGAAAATAATAACAATAAATAAAAAACAAACTGAAATGAGAATGTGTGTCCAATTTTTTTCCTGGTACTGCAGCATTTTGGCAGAGTTGGAATTTGAATTTGAAATGACCTTTTTAGACTTATTTTAATATGTCTAATTCATTTAAATGAGTTTAAAATTGTATAGCAGTTCCTAGAACTGTTAATTCAGATCCTTTTAATATGATGTAAGTGTGTAAACCTTTTCAGGTCAAACAAAGAACAGCACAAAGAACAAAGAATTCTGACTTCAAATTGACAGCAGGTTTTTTTTTGTTTTACTTAATTCAGCATTTAGCCCCTGACTGAGAGGGTCATTAAATGCTGAAAAATGGCTGCTGTCTGCTTTAAATGGGGTGTGTGTACAATTAAGAAACATACCTATTCAGCACCACTACATCACTCCATCCTTCCATCTATCAAGCTCTTTTAGTGCTTATCTATTCAAGACACTTATGTTCAGCAGTTAATGCTTAACTTGTCTAGATGCATTCATAATATGTTAATATTATGAGGTTGTGTCTATCATTCATTCACGGGATGTCGGGTACTATAGGAAAATTATGGTTAACCATCATTGGTCCTTTGCTAATTAGCAATGGATCTCTTGATTTAACAGCAAAATCCTTTAATTCATTTTCAGTAGTTAGTTTATTTCACTGACCAGAATAAACTAACGTCCCAGCCAATGGAATACGCCTTGTAGGCAGCATCGTCTATAGTGAAAACGGATACGTCAGAACAAGCTCATAGCTCCTGAACCCTGGTGGAGAGCGCGGCCTGGTGTAGCGCGCTACTTTTTAGGTCATCCTGTGAGGTACTGTAATAATATATCTGCCGAAACATTGGAGCAAGTTGACAGGATCTGCACACATGCAGTACGTGCCATAATTAAACACTGTAATGATATTTAAAAAGAAAGCACTGCTGTGAACATGGTACTGTATACCCTGTACAATTTTATTCCTATTAAATATCAGATATGACACACCCTAAGGATATATAATTGTATAACAATTGCCTGTAAAATTATTAATTATTATATATTTTATTATATAAAATTAAGGTATAAAAAGCAATAAATAAATACAAAATTGTTGCTACTGTAGATAGACAGATTACACTCTTATTATCCCACCTAACCAAAATTTCTGGGTGTGTTTTAAATGCGTTTTCTAAAGTTTGCTGACCTCTTCCATCCTCATGCATCATTTATTACACATACTGCAGCTCCTCGGTTGTCACACTGAAATGTTTCTTGCAGGGAAAAATGTTATGTTTATTATGTTTATTGGATTAAAAAAAGTTCAGGGCTTATAAATGGATATTTCTTTTATCATTTGAAATTCAAGACCTACTGTAGATCAAGATAAGTCAATGAAGCAATTTATTTGCAACACTTTTAACCAAAATGTTCTTGTTCCATGTTTAAAAAGTTTGAAATTTAAATCAGCCTGCAATACCTCGCTTAATAAATTGTTGTGAATGTTGGCGCCAGTTAAATGTAAAAGGATTTCATTTAAACACAATTATTATAATGGTGAATGGTAATAATATCAGGTCTAAGTGGATTATTAAACAACAGCTCAAACAGAACTGAACAGAACCAAAATAGAATGTAATCTGAAACTCTTTAAATTTGTCTCAAATATTTATGAAATGTTCCATGCTGGTTTGAGAGAAATAATAATTTTTTTTTTTTTTTTATCTTATCCAAACTGACTTGGAAAGATGATTAACACCATCACTTATTTAATTATTTAGTTTAATTAAATATTTCATAATAGTGTAAAGTCATAGTGAATTATCTATCCTAAACAGAATATGGATAATTGACAATAATTAACACTTCAATAACTGTATTAAAGATAACTGGCTTCCTAAAGATTTTCTCTTGAAAAATTCTAGATTGATATATATATATAATGTCTTTCTAAGCCAGCTAGCTAGTGTGCGGTCACGAAAGACTGTATCTATACAGGGCAAGGCTCTAGAGTGAAAACTGGTTTTCTTTCATTTGCCTCTTTAAAAAAAAATGTAAGTAAGTTATAGCTTTATGAGCACATAAGCAAGTCCATGTTTTTCCCTGTGAAGGATACCACTGTGATTTCCTATTACTGTTTTTAATAAACAGAAGTCTGTATTTATTACAGCAGCCTGTTCTTTACTTTATGTCTCTCTCTGCTTCACAGATGAAAGGTTCCTGCTCCGCACATCAGTTCATGCAGCAAGAAGGGGGGGGGGGGGGGGGGGGACTCTCATTCTAGGTACGATACGTTCTTAATGTTAGTCAATACATTTTCTGAAAAAGGTTATGTATGATCAAACAAATATTTAAATTCCCAAATATGAGAAATGTTGGCCAAAGTCTGATGCACAAGGCAGAAAAAATTTTCAGATGTGTATTTCACACACACTTACACTTACTATATAATGATTTCTCAGTGACCGTTAAGACAGCATGGTGTATTGTAGAAAGAAATGTTGCTCATCGAGGGGTCGGCACTGCACCATCCAATCCGCACAACAACTTGGGACAGGTGCCACCTGGTGCCACCGAATATATTGTTAAGAGTGGGAGCCCTAACAGAAGAATTAGAGGGGTGCGTTGTGACGTGGGGTGATTGTGTACCTTGGCAGGGATTAATCGATTAGGGCAAGCAACTTGCAGTCCTATTGAAAAATTATCAATTATTTATTTATTTAATTATGTTTTTTTTTCCTCCTGCCCTTTATTTCTTTATCTTTCAGGCCTCTTTTCAGTTTTTTCTTTTCTTAATCTTTTCACCTTCCTCTCAGTTTTCTACATTCTCTTTGCTTTTTAGTTTATTTCTTTTCTCCTCTCTGTAACTTTTCATTTCTCTTTTCAGTTTTCTTCTTCTTTTTTTTCCCCGCTCTATCTCTTTCCTCTATACCAGAGCAACGCTCTCATACCTGGCGCTATTGTGTGCTGGTTTCTGGGGTCTTAAATAACCTGCCGGCCAGGTGTAGCACGTCTTCTCTGATTGGCAACGTGGCGGGGTTGCCTAGCAACCATGGCTGTCCGCTGCTCCGCCTGCCTATAAATCTGCCTAGTTGTCTGCAGATTCGCCCTTAACGCGAGGGACCGTGTTACAGGAACAAGTTAGAAAATTTCAATCTCAATTTCAAGTCAAGTTGAGCTCAAGTCTCTAAAACAAATATAGTTTCACCAAAAAATTGGAATTACGGCAAATATGCTTTCCATATTAAGAAAAATGAGTCTGCCGAAAAGCCAGCGGGAAACACTGAAACATATCGTGCAGTGGAAGAACATGTTTTCCAGCTGCTCAGAGTCAGAATGGGATTTAAACAGAAACCATGCGTCTTCCCCTAAATTCCGTTTGACATTTCTACTTTGTCTACAGCAGTCTATACCGTATCTAAGTCTGGTGCTAAACTCCTGACAAACTTTAACAGTTGCAGTTAATATTTCACCAGCAGTTGCACCCAATTAGCTTCCACCCTCGCTGTGTGTGTCCGTATGTGTGTGTAACTCCCCATGCGTGCTCATCCAGCCAAGCTGCTACACCGCCTGCTCCCACTGTGACATTAATGTGAAGATTTATGGCCTAATGGTCACACTCACACACAGAGAGGCCTTGGTGAAAAATGCTAGAAAGACAGAGTATGTGCGTAGGTGGAGAAAGCAAAAGACATTGTACTGCATGTGTGTGTGTGTGTGTGTGTGTGGCTACTGAAGAAAAGTTTTGAAAGCCCCTGCCAGAGGAGGTCACTCGGAAGACGTCTTTACCGTAGGAGGCAGAGGTCTCGGGGAGGATGGGGGGGGGGGACGTCTCTAATTAACAGCTAACTAATACGGTTTCCACCACCAACCTCACAATAGCTATGCGTCAACAGCAAGTCATGCAGGAAAGATTCCACAGATGGCTACAGAAACAAATAGTCTATTAGGGAGTTTTTGGAGGTTGGTTGAGGATTAATCTGATTACTGTCAAAAAAAACTGTCATATTGTGGGAAGACCAACTTCTTCGGCAGTAATAAATCCAAGAACAAAGTAAAGTGAAGAGTGTCTTCAGACTGGTGGCTTAATTAACACTTGGCTACAGTAGCTCAGACAATTGTAAAAAAAAAAAAAAAAAATTATACAAGTCGCTCTTATTGGAGACCATCTGCAGATGCTCTTTTCTCTCTGAATAAATTCAATTAGGTTTTGATATAAACAGATCTTTTATTGTGTAGTGTTGCCAGTATACTGGTAATGGTCCTTGTTCCAGGCAACCCACTAATCTGAGGTAACAACGAAATATGATCAAAACCCCCTCTCTCCCCGGCATACACACGGTAAGGATTTCCATGGCACTAATGAACAAAAGAGACATGAACTGCTGTTCAGGACAGTTAGCAGAGCTGAGAAACGAACTCATCTATACATACACTCGCTTCACCCATCTTTCTGAGCTCAGAGGAAACCTGTCTTTGAAACAATATTAATTAGGTGACTGTGATGACATCAGTGTCTGAAATACTGCTTCCCCGTCCTGTTTCCTTCCTAGACATGAGCCAGACATTACAATGAGCTCTCGGTTGTACGTTCTGAGTTTAAGGGTTTATACCCCACTGCATTTGATGATCACAAGCAACCCATAAAACCACCATTCAACATGCCAAAATGTTCTAATTCAGAGCTAAACGAACTGTAACACCAGTGACAGGCAGAATGCTTCATTCATCATACTTCATCCCGAATGCAGTTTGGCGCATAATCATTTCCTGGCGATTGCAGTTCAGAGCACATCTCTGACCTCTGTTGTTTATTTCCTCATATAGCATTAGACAAGAAAATACCCCCAAACATGTCATGTATGCTTTTTGAAAATGAATGCAGACAAGCAGGCACAAATTCCGAAAGCCAGCCAGATGAAACCACAAGCAGAAGCGAGGCCAAGATGTCAAAATCTAACTACAGCCTTTATTTTGAGAGGTCTGATTCTGATGAAAGACCACATCTGTGAGGTCTGGGGCGAAAGCAAGAAACTAAACACCGAAATGGTTAAACGAGAAAGTCTGTCCGACTTCATTCGGCAAACTCATATTGATGGAAAATATTAATCGTTGAACCCTGCGTATTCATTGTGAACATACTGTATGCACAGTTTGACTGCAAAATGAGATATATCCGTTTTGACAGCTTTGTAGGGGGGAAAAAAAAAAGTTTTCTTAAGAAGAGGATTGCAAACTGAGAATATTTGTGCATGATTTCTTTTAGTCACACGCATGAAAAAAAAAGCACAGATGGCAAAAAAAAAATATGTCAAACAGATTTTGGTTACATCAATGTGAAATGTGCGTGCTTTCAACTACAATTTACATACAGTAAATCAGCCTATAGTTGTTTTTGTGGGTATGTAAATGTGCAATGCAGTATCAATGACACATTGGCTGAGATTAACTAAAAAAATATAGCAAACTTGTTTTCGATTGTGTATTTGTAGTGAGTCATGTCAACCATTTGGATCAATGAAATAAAGTGCTGAGCTCTGCGGCACACGAAACATTGTTAGTTGAAGATCATGAGAAACATTAAAAACGCTTCTATTTTGGTAGTTGATGACAACAACTTATCATAGTACAGTAATGGGGTTTGCCGAACGAAAAAAGTCATGATCTCATATACTGTATTTGGGAATCGTCTGATCTCATATACTGTATGTCAGTTGTCCTATAAGGTTATAATAAAAAAGTCTGACTGGACAACAGGAAATAGTTACTATAACCAGACAACCAGACATAGGAAACACAACGGCTTCCTGCATACAACATGTGTATCTCACGTCTCTTGTACAGAAGGCAACTGAATGTTTCTAAAGTGGCGTGGAGTTCACTTTCTGTTTAATATTCTTTTGTAAATATTACTTTAGAGTGCATTAAAATGTTGTTTATACTTCGAACCTTCTAAAAGAAGAATTTATAGTGATTTTCAACATAAACATTTTGCTCTAGACTTTGTGTCCAAGGAAAAAATACTTTCCCCCGAAATGAGTAAAAGTATGAAAAATGGCATTTATCTCATTTTGCAGTCAAACTGTTTATATTTTCATCCATTAGTTGAGTCTAGCGTAAGGGCCTACACACTCATGGGAAGGTCATTAGCTTCCAAAAATGGTTCTACTTGAAACCTTTTCTGATAGAAAAGTAAAGTACATCACTGTGTCGGTGTTGTCATGCATGTTTAAGTGGGTGAATATCGTTCTCCTCCAAGCGTGTTCTGTCCACCAACCAATGTCCAGGCAACACTGTTGAACCTGAAATGGCCATACCAGCAGCTCTCACTATCATGCCAGTGTCACCGCTGCGTCTGCTTAGTGGTGGTCCACTGATGGTTGTCTTTTCCATTTTCCTCAGCATGCCTTACGGGATTTCATATAAGAATCGCATGCTCGGGTTAGTAAAAGCTGCAACCTAATCGAAAACAATTACATTAAGCATTTCTGTGTCCTTCAAAAGCTAATTATGCAGAATAAATTAGATTAGTTGTTATTGTGTCTGACTTATACAGTTTACATAATATTACGCAAGGATTACAATGTTGCAGTGAGTAATGTACATTCACATTTTCTCAGTACCTTCAGCTATTTAATTATACCTTGTACAGCCCTTTACTGAGAACAGGACCTCGGCCTCTGATGCCTGGAATCATACAGTGTCTCAGATTTGCTGACGTGCTACTGCTCATTAGAAGAACAAGCATGCCAAGGATGTCGCTCCACCTTCTTGCTCTGCTATGGATGTCACTCTTCGTCTCTGCTACTGTATGGTCATTGGTCGTCCCAACCCCCCCCCCCCCCCCCCCCCCCCCACACCCCACCCCCACCCCCCCTTGCTGCACAGAGGACACTGCCTCCTCCTTTTTCTCTATGGAGAATCCATGGAGAATCTTGGAAGGACAGCAATCCATCATCTGACTCTGAGGAGGACATCGCTTCACCTCCTCCAGCCTCACAAAGGACATCACTTATATCTCTCATTCTGTTCTTGCTGAATGCCTCGCTCCTGCGTCTGGATCCAAGGAGGGCACGTCTTCCTTTCACTGGCCTCATAGAGAATATTGTGCTCTGCCTTGAATGTTGTGCCTGCTAGTTATACAAAAAGTATCACCCTGACTCACCGTGTTGTGGAGGATTTCGTGTCTCCTGCCAGCTACAATAAGCTCATTGCTCCCAATGAACCATGTCTGGCTATGACATTCTGTCAGGGTAGAGAAATTATACCTACTGGCAATGTACTACACCTAACCTTACCTTCAGTCCCAGCACATCACATAACTAAGTCACATGTCTTACTAATTGTTCTCATATTTACATAATAAATTACCTGCACTTACATCTGCCTCCATTCCCATCCCTTGACGGTCTGAAAGGAAAGCTTCGGGAACTTAAATAACCATTTTATACAACCTAAGTGTGTAGAAAATCATCTCAGAATGCACAGCATATATTGAGCCTTGAGGCGAATGGCCTATATCATTAAAATACCTCATCAGGTTCCACTTCCGTCAGCCAAGAATAGAAATCTGAGCTACAGCGGGACAGCTGGACAAGTTCAAGCAAGTTGGAAAAAAAAACTTTTGTTTAAGTTTACTAAAGCTATTAACTGAAGCTATTAATCTGGGTCTAAATGATGTTTTTTGCGTTTTACTGCTGCCATATGAGTAACTGATTAATAATATAACTGTTCCTTTTAGATTGGTAAGTGTGGTATCATTTCATATATTGTACAATTAAGCATAATTTGTGCACTATGTAAACCATCATCATCCAAGAAAAACATCTGTGTAGATATAATGTTTGAGTCTCTATGCATCCACTTACTACTGGCTGATTTACTGTAGGCTTTTTATCATAACGCTGGAATCCTTTTGTCTGCTTATAGTTAAAATGATGGGGAAATTGTACAAAAGCATTTTAAAAGAATGAGGTCATGATGGCCATAAGGGTAAACAAATATAAATGCCACAATTTCAGACCTGAAAGTGAGGGATCGGCTTGTTTCTATTTTTTCCTTCCTCTTTTTCCTGGTCAGAGAAGGAGAGGAAAGATGAATTAGTCCTGAGAGACATGTACAGAGAGCTGGAGTGTGAGAAATAGGCAAGGCTTATCCTTACTTTTTCCATTCATGCACCGGCCTATAAGCTCACATCCTTAACCTTGCAATGTCAGTGAAATATCACCAGTGATTGCATGGAAAATTGTCCACATCCATTTTTAGCCTTAATGGAGACATTTTTACACAACGGTGATTTTGTGTCCATTTGTTACAAAAAAAATAAAAATAAACTGAACATTTGGTACACAGCAACTTACTTTAGGGTTAAGGGCCTCGCTCAAGGGCAACTTGGTGGTGCCAGGGTTTGAATCTGGTACCTTATAAATCAGTAGATCAACACCTTAAACACTGAACTACCCTTGCCTTATTGGTTAAGAGATGGGAAAAACAACTTCCTACTCCCACCGCCTGCACCACTAAAGCACTATTCGCACGGGATTAGTATTACCTGGTGACCTCTAGTCATTTGTAATAATTGCGGCGGTCGTCTGCGATCTTAATCCATTGCGAATCGCCCATGTGTGTAATTTGTAAAGTAAAAATACCATATTTCGCCGACCACCGAGGTCCTGTGATAATATTAGTCCCGTGCGAATCAGCATGTCTGTAATTTGGCCAGGATTTGCTGGGGTCGTATATCATTTTTTTCAAGGTTTTGGTTTCCTTATGCACCTTTTTATCCATCTTCCATGAAGAATGGAGACTGCGTTGGAGTGCTTTAAAAGTATTTTGGGTGCTGGGTCATAACGCTATGTACCACACAACAATACAATGTGCCGAAAGTGAAAGTTGAAAACCCTCAGAAGAGCAAAAGCAAAAAGTATGATTAGCTGGAGATGGAGATGGATGGCATGTATACTGTAGCAGCATGCGGTAAGTGACACTCTTCTGTTTAGCTAGGCCTATAACGACACGACATTTCCAAATTATAGCCTATCCAAAATAGTGCACAATTAGGCGAGGAGGTACATCATAATTCGAGATTAATGTGTTACAAATAAACAAAGCCTTGACATCATATCCTGGAGATAAGTCAGTAAAATCGCAGGCTTTGCTTATCCCGTGCAAATACGCCACAAGAAATTCAGATGATTCTGATGAATAAATCACACAAGTTCTCCATATACAATAATACTAATTCTGTGCGAATAGGGCTTAAGATGCAATCAGGGTTTTTTTTTTTTTTTACAAAAATTAATTACCATGCACAGATTTCAGAATCAAGAATATTCGAGTACCCCCTTTGGGCTGTGCATGAAGTTTGCATGTTCTTCTCTGCTTGGTGGGTTTCCTCCGGGTACTCCGATTTCACAGTCCAAAGACATGCAGATTGGGCTACCTGACGTGAATATGTGCATGTGTGACCTGGGATGGACTGGCACACCTTCAAGGGTGTACCCTTGTGCCCCAAGTTCCCTGGTCACCAAGTACCCCAACCCTATACAGGATAAGCGGTATAGAGAATGTGTCAGGATTATTCTGTGATGTTTTTTTTATTCATGTCAATTAGCCTATGACCCACATAACTTAAGTGGTATTTTAGCTGATGCAGACTCAAAGTTATACTGTATACACTCTCATACATCAGATAGACCCAGAATTTCCAGACAACCCATTTTTCATGTATATTTTTGTCACCCATATAAAGAGTACTGAAACATCTCCAGACAATTCGCCAAACTATTTATCAATTGCTTTTCAAGGAGACCGAGCCCATAAGAGGGAGAGATAAATGACACCACTCCAGCCAAAACAACAAGGGAACACTTCAGGAGGAAGTCTCATTGACTGACTCCCAAAGTCAGAAAAGAATGGCTGATGCAGAACAAAGACTCCAGATACGGTCCCACAGCGATGCCCACTCAGTCAGGATGGCACTTCACTTATGATGAGTGGGGGAATTTACATTCTAGGGCCTTGATAGTTGCAAATCCTTCAGAGCTCCAAACCCTGAGTGATGGAATATTATGTATACGTTTTGAAGGTGCACAAGGGCTATTGTAGGAGTGGATAGAAGACTGTAGCCTTGCACCTCCAGATCCTGGGTTCGATTCCTGGAGTTTACATGTTCTCCCTGTGCTTGGTGGATTTCCTCTAAAGTCCAGTAACATGTAACATTTAAAATTTGCCAGTAGTGTGTGAAGGTAAGTGTTGACCGGAGATCCTACTACGGTAGTACAAATGGGAATAAATACAGTGGTCACCATTGGCCTACATGGTCCCTAGTTGGACTACAGAGGTTCCTACAGTATATGGAAAATGCTGAAAGCTGGTCCACACAAATGTGGGATGTAGAAAGGACTTAATTTAACAGCATGTCAGGCAATCAGGCATTTATAATCATGCCACAGAGATAAATGAACAGTTTCTCAGCAAAATGCAATAAATGCCATTTTCAGTCTTGCATGCATTTTTGCAAATTGTTATTCTTTGACACACCAGGTTGTCTATAACAAAACACTTCATATAGAAACCGCTATATAACCTTACTTTAGAAGCCAAAGAGAACCCAAATACCTAAAACAGATACAGTATCTTTAGTGAAAACAGAAACAGATCTTTAGTGACTCGGCTGTACGACATCTAGAGGAATTTCCTTACACCAACTAGGAGCTAAATCCCAGAGAGATGCTGGGACCAGTTGAGCAGTGCTGGAGGATCGGAGCGAACGTGGTGCAGTGTGTGGTGTGATTAGAGCTTTGAGGTAAGTGGGTGCTGAGCCGTTTTTAGCTTTGTAGGAAAGCATCAGTGTTTTGAATTGGATGCGGGCAGCTACAGGATGCCAGTGGAGAGAGCGGAGAAGTGGGGTGGTGTGGGAGAATTTAGGAAGGTTGAAAACAAGCCGTGCAGCTGCATTTTGGATCAGCTGCAGAGGACGAATGTGCCAGGAGCGAGTTGCAGTAGTCCAGTGTCCTGAACAACTGAAGGCTGATTTTATCTGTTGTGACAAAACTGTAGGAGGTGAAGTTCACACTTACATAACTAAAAAAATTTGACTTCTTTTTTTCTTTTTTTTTTTGGTATTTGTGCATTATAACACCATTGTGACTCAAAAACGCATGCACAGTTCTATTAGTTTGCAATACTTCTTCGTTCCTCAAACTTTTGCTCAATACTGCAAAATTTTTTTCTTATTCTGCTGCCCGTCTGTTCATATGTTCATATGTAAAGTCTTTATATCTGTCATATCTCTGTCTGTTTTCCGTGTAAAGTCCATAGCATGATTGTAATGCATTATAATGTATGCATAAACACTGACACCAAATACCATAAATACGGAGAGATTCTTGTATTCAGATTTAGCCAAAAATAAGCTATATACATTAGTGTTATGTGGAAACTCAGCTTAGCCGAGACGTGGGCATTAAACATTCAGACACTCGTCCCACCACCACAGCTCTGCCTTTGACCTCCAGACTGGTACTGTAGCGTTCTACAGTATGTTCGTGTCTCTTGGTAAACATCCCCTTTATCAGGCCGCGAGCCGAAGCCAAATCCCAGTGGAGACCTCTCAGCTGTGTCTCGGTCACAGGCCAAACAGCGAAAGCTCAAAGCTGCAACCCATTTGTCCTTACATGCAACTGTTTCCTTTACAAGCAATTAGAGGCAGCAGCAGGCTGTGACTTTTTCTAAAGATAAAACATTTTATCTACTTCATCAAGAGAGTATTTATGGTTGAGCGCTTCGAAATAAGGCATTCAATATGCTATTAATAAGACAATAATTATCCACAAGTGATTTGGTACTAAATAACTGGTAAAGCATTACTTTACAGATACTATCAAGATAAGATATTTAAAGAAGAGTCAGTCAATGCAAGGCTTGCTTTATCACTGCTGAGGTTCACGTTCACAAGGCACTTTATTAGGAACACCTGTACACCTGCTCATTCATGCAAATGCTATGAAAAAAGCCAATCGTGTGGCAGCAGTAAAACGCAAACAATCAGGCAGCTACATGTCAAGAACTTCAGTTAAAGTTGATATCAAGCATAGGGAAAGTGCGCGTCCAGACCGTTTAACTGTTGTTAAGTTGTTGATGCCAGATGGGTTGGTTTGAGCCTTTAGAGCTCAGTGAGACTGAGAAACTATCTGTATTTGCACTGTGCTGCCATTACGTGATTGATGAATGCATGATTGATGCATGCACATACAGTATACATATACTCCTAATAAAGTGGATCATAAGTGCATAAGCATATATGCTCTATAAACTTATGAAATATTTTATCATTGGTACTTTTTATAATTGGTACTTTATTAGATTAGGAAATCTACTTGAGCAAAGTAAGAGAAAGAATGTAGTACATAGATAAACAGTTGTATAGGATTAAGGAAGTCAATTATTATTAGTAGTAGTAATAGTAGTATTGTTTAAGGAAGTCATTAAACCTTTTGTACAGTATGTACAGTACATTAGTAGACACATAATTAGAATTATGTGTTAATCCTCAAATACCACAAAGCACCCTGATGCAATGAACTACTATTCTGACACCAATGGACATCATTGATCATATTTACTGTATACGCAAAACAGTATGTCTTATTCACAGGGATACATCCCTCGTTAACAGATGCAGCAGCAGCGAGCAGTACCGGCATCCGTACGACAAGTACCCAGTGCTGGTGCAGTGACAAACTCTGGCAGCTGGTACATAAAGCATCATCATCATGGCCTGGGGCAGGAAGGCCATGTTCAGTATTTTAAATGGATTCCAATCTGGATACATATCAAAGGCTTGATTATGAAAGGTGAGATAGTACAGTGTGTAGAGAACTCTCTACACACTGTATGACTAGGGGATGCTAATAAATAAAAAAACTACATAATGTGAAAAGAAACGGGCAGCTGTTTAAAGGTAGAAATACTGTATAAGTATTAGAATTCTATATGACAATATCAGTAATAACCAATAGTAAGCCTGGCCTCACATTGCGACGAAGGCCATGCATCCTAAAAATACTGCATAATGCAGAGGGAACAGGGTCAAAATGAAAAAAATTGCATTTTTCATCTTTATTCGTCTTCCTAGCCACGTCCCTGTCAGGTTCTCAATGTGTCTATCATGTTGTCACTAATTTCCTATTCTGTCTTTAAAGCAGAGATTAAGATTTTACATGATAGTACATGCCATGTTCTAGCTTATAACATGAATGAGTCTTTTACATCTACAGTCTTATGCAAAGGTTTAGGCACCCCTTGATAAAGGGTTTGGGCACCCTACATAATCAGTACCTCTGGCAGATATCACAGCTTGCAAACGCTTTTTATAGCCAGCTAAAAGTCTTTCAATTCTTCTACTTGGGATTTTCTTCTATGCTTCCTTGCAAAAGGCTTCTATCCTTTGGTCCAATATCCTTTGGTCGTCTTGCATGCCCAGGTCTTTTAAGATCTACCCACAAATTTTCAATGATGTTTAAATCAGGGGACTGTGATGGCCATTCCAAAACCTTCAGTTTGTTGTAGAAGCCATCCTCCTTTCAGCTTCAGCTTTTTTACAGATGGTGTGATGTGTGCTTCCAGAATTTGCTGGTATTTAGTGGAATCCTTTCTTCCCTCCACCCATGCAATGTTTCCTGTGCCACTGGCTGCAACACAACTCCAAAGCATGATAGATCCACCCCCATGCTTAATAGTTGGCAAGGTAATGTTTTCATGAAAAGCTGCTCCTTTTTTCTCCAAACTTGCCTTTGCTGATTGTGGCCAAAGAGTTCTGTTTTAACTTCATCAGTCCACAGCACTTGTTTCCAAAACACATCAGGCTTCTGTTTCTTTCTGCTAATTCTTCCATGAAGGTCTTGTCTCTGCAAACATCACTGCAAAGTGGAACGCTGCACCACCACTCCTGAGTCTGCTAAATCTTCCTGCAGGTCAATTTTTTGCAGTCAAATGGGGTTTTTGATTTGTCTTTCTGACCAGCATACGAGCAGTTCTCTCCCAGAGTTCTTGATCTTCCAGATCTCATCTTGATCTCCACAGTTCCCCTGTACTGACATCTCTTAATTACATTTCTCACTGTGGAAACTGCAAGCTGACAACACTTTGACAATCTTCTTGTAGCCTTCTCTGTCATGAGCAACCAAGGGATGAACACAGTAGCCTTAGCAGTTAGCCCGTGTTGCGTGGACGGTAAACCCAAACCCGGGAGCAGCGCGAGCAGGCAAGATAACCACGCGTTTACTCTTAGAACTCTCTTACACAAAGAGCAAGGATCTACACAAATAAACCCGCGTTCTGGCAGCACACATTCAATCAAGGAAGCAATCTGAATAGGTGAGTATTCACGAAATAGTTGGTGAAGCGATAGCGAAGGCATGAATGAACTCAATGATGGAGCGATGTGAAGCACCATCTTGTTTCCTTTTATGCTTTCCTTTTATGCTTTTCTTACTTCCGGGTCCTCGTGCCGGTCGCGGTGCGATTGTGCATCCAGGACCGACTCTCAATCTCACAAACCATTGGTGAAGTGATGAAGGGTTTGAGCTGGGAGATGTGGAATATCGGGTGGATCCGGAGCGCCGCAGGCAGCTGGAGCCGGTACGTGACAGGATTGACACGGAGGGTGATGCGATATGGACCGATGAATCTGGGTGAAAGCTTTTTGGACTCCGTGCGGAGGTGTAGATTTTTCGTGGACAGCCACACCTTGTCACCTGTGCGGAACATTCGTCCCGGAGGGTGTCGACGGCGATGTTGTAAGGTGTAGCGGGTTTTTGCGCGCTGGATGGCCTCCTTGGTGTGAATCCAGGACCGTCGACACCTTCGGACCAACTGTTGGGCCGAGGGTACTTCAACCTCCGGTTCTTGGTGTTCGAACATCGGAGGTTGGAAACCCTGGCATACCTCAAATGACTCAGCTTCGTGGCGGAGGAAACATGGAGGTTGTGTGAGAGTTCCGCCCCAATAATTTAACAAGCCCAGGAGCGCTGGCGGTCGGCAACGAAACATCTTAGGTAGCGCTCCAGTTGTTGGTTGGCCCGTTCCGTCTGACCATTCATTTGGGGGTGGTAGCCCGAGGAGAGACTGCAGGTAGAATCGATCAGACGGCAGAAGGCCTTCCAGAACCGTGCAGTGAACTGGGGCCCCTCCGAAACGATGTCCTTAAGGAACACATGCAGACGGACTACGTGCTCTAATATCAGCTCGGCTGTCCTTTTAGCTGACGGGAGTCCGGTGAGGGCCACCAGGTGCACAGCTTTGGAGAACCGATCCACTATGGTCATGATGACGTTTTTCCCTTTGGATGCCGGCAGGCCCGTGATGAAGTCAAGGGCAATGTGCGTCCAGGGTCGACGGGAGACTGGGAGTGGTTGGAGTTCCCCTGGTGTTGGTTGATTGGAGGTCTTGGCCCTGGCGCACACTGGGCATGCCCGAACGAACTCCTCGACGTCCTTGGCCATTGAGGGCCACCAGAAAGCGCGCTGGATGTATTTGAGGGTGCGCTGCGTGCCTGGGTGCCCCGACAGCGGCGAGGAGTGACCCCATTTGATGACGTCGGCCTTAATGTTCCTGGGTATGAAGAGTCGTCCAGGCGGGGCCCCTGCCGGTTCGGTCTCCGTGGCCTGTGCCTGGCGTACCCTCGTCTCCAGTTCCCAACGGAGCGGGGCGATGACTCTGGAAGGTGGCAAGACAGACGCGGGGTCCGCCTGGGGGACGTCCCCCTCATGTTGTCGGGAGAGGGCGTCGGCTTTGATGTTCTTTGATCCCGGGCGATAGGATAGGTGGAAATCAAAAGACTTGAAAAATAAAGCCCACCGCGCCTGCCTGGGGTTGAGTTGTTTTAGGTTCTTGATGGTAATGAGGTTTTGCTAGTCAGTCCAGACGATAAATGGTTCTCTGTCGCCCTGGAGCCAGTGTCGCCATTCTTCAAAAGCCCACTTTATGGCCAGCAGCTCGCGGTCCCCTACCCCGTATCGCTGCTGAGTGGGGTAAAATTTTTTGGAGAAGAAACTACAAGGGTGTAGTTTCTGGTCTGGACCCCGCTGGGAGAGAGAACAGCCCCAGCGCCCACCTCTGAGGCGTCCACCTCCACAATGAATTGTTGGTCGGCATCTGGATGGAGGAGAATTGGAGCGGTGGTGAATAGATGGCAGAGTTTGGAGAATGCGCTGATGGCAGTGGAGTCGAGTTGGAAGGGATGAGATGAGGGGCGAGTTAATGCGGTTAGGGGTGCTGCGACTGTACTGTAGCCCCGGATAAAGCGACGATAGAATTTCGCAAACCCAAGAAATCATTGAAGTTGTTTGACAGTCTTGGGTAGGGGCCAATGACGTACAACCTCAAGCTTCTGTGGGTCCATGGCCACACCCTGGGACGAGATGACAAAGCCCAGGAATGTGGTGAAGCGCTTGTGAAAAGCGCACTTCTCCAACTTACAGTACAGTCGGTGGGCGAGCAATCTCTTAAGGACGGCCCTGAGGTGTCGGATGTGTTCTTCGGCGGTGCGTGAGTAGATGAGTATATCGTCTAGGTAGACAAATACCCATTTTCCCAACATGTCCCGGAGAACATCGTTCATAAACTGCTGGAAAGCTGCGGGGGCGTTACAGAGTCCGAAGGGGATAACAAGGCTTTCGTAATGTCCATTAGGGGTCATGAAGGCTGTCTTCCACTCATCGCCCTCCCTGATATGCACCAAGTTGTAGGCGCTCCGGAGGTCCAACTTTGTAAAAATGGTGGCACCAGAGAGGGCGTCCAGGGCTGAGTTGGTAAGAGGCAGCGGGTGTCGTTTTTTTATGGTGATGTTATTCAGCCCCCGATAGTCAACACAAGGACGTAATTCGCACGAACTCTTCTTTACGGAGAAAAATCCCGCGGCGGCGGGCGAGGAAGAGGGTCGGATGGTACCCTGACGGAGAGCGGAGGACACATACTCCTCCATCGCCCGCGTCTCGGTGGAAGAGAGAGAGTATAGACGGCCGCGGGGTGGAGTGGAACCTGGCTGGATCTCAATAGCCAGGTCGTAGGGTCGATGCAGAGGAAGATGGCACGTCTCTTACAAAAGACCTCAGCCAGGTCTCGATATGCAGGAGGGATGGCGTTGGTGTCAACATCGGGGGCCTCGGACTCCCTAGAGCACGTCCCAGCCGGTGTTTGTAGGCAGAGTTCGAGGCAGGTCTGACCCCATTGCAGGATCCGGTTTTGAGACCAGGAGATGAGAGGGTCATGCTGCAATAACCAGGGGTATCCTAGGATGATGGGTGGCGAGGAAATGGAGGTGAGGTGAAAGCGGATTTCTTCTTGGTGTTGGTCAATGGTGAGGGTGATGGGCCGAGTCTGGGTGGTGATAGGGCTGGAGGAAAGGGGCCGACCGTCGACGGATGTCACTCGAACTGGCTGGGATAACGCCTCAGTCTCCACCCCCAATCTCTTGGCATAGGAGGAGTCAATAAAGTTTCCAGCAGCCCCGGAGTCGATGAACGCGGAACTTTTGACTTGTCTGTGGCCAAATTGGAGGTGTACCTGAACCATGAGACGCGAGATGCTGGGTGTGGTGGCGGCAAGATGGAGGTGACCCGGTGAGCTGCCCGCCTGACTCACTGGGCCTGATCGTTTCCCGGGCGTGAAGGGCATATAGCTCTATGGTGTGCCGCTGACCCATAATAGGCACAGAGTCCCTCCCTGAAACGTCGTTCTCGCTCTGCAGGGTTCAAGGAGGCGTGTCCTAGTTGCATGGGTTCCCCGGCTCCCGTGTCAACCACGGCGGGAGGTGGAGACCTGGCAGACGCCCTAGTGGTGGTGGTGAAAGCTGGTGATCGGGGCGTGGAATGTGAAAAAAGGGGCATGATGGGCGGCAGGGTTCGGGGGCTGGCTTCGGATGAGCGAGCAGGCGCTGGTCAATCCGGAGGGCGAGCTGGACCAAACCCTCCAGTGTAGCCGGAAGCTCTCGTCCGGCGAACCCGTCCTTGATGCGAGAAGCCAGTCCTTCATAGTAAGCCGTCCGGAGGGCGGCGTCCCCCCAGGTGGTCTGCACGGCGAGGGTACGGAAATCCGCGGTGTAGCGGCTCACAGACGACCCACCCTGCCGCAGATGGTACAATTTGCTGTCGGTCTCCACCTCATCAGCAGGATGTTCGAAGGTCAGTTTGAGTTGGCGAGTGAATTCTCCGTATGAATAGGCTGTGTCCGAATCTGACCTGAGAACCGCCGTGGCCCACTCAGCTGCCTGCCCGGATAGCAATGAGACGAGAAGTGCAACATGCAGTCGGTCTGTGGAGTACCTGGTGGAATTGAACTCAAACACAAGATCTAATGCTGTTAAAAACACACTGTACTTCCCATCTGTGCCATCCCACTTATCTGGTAAAGCAATGAAAATGTCAGAGGGGGGGCGTGGCAACAGCCGACTGAACAGCCGCCTCGCGGAGGGTCACATTCTCCTGCCGCAGCTCCGCCACCTCGCGGCGCAAAACCGCGACGTCTTGGAGCTCCTTTCGGAGAGAGACACGACTTCACCATGGAGCTCATTGATCAGCTCGGCATGCTGGTCAACCACAGCGCAGAGGCGAGCAAACTCCGCTGGGTTTACTGCTTTAGGCTCAGTCATTCTGTCACGAGCAACCGAGGGATGAACACAGTAGCCTTAGCAGTTAGCCCGTGTTGCGTGGACGGTAAACCCAAACGCGGAAGCAGCGCGAGCAGGCAGGATAACCATGCGTTTACTCTAAGAACTCTCTTACACAAAGAGCAAGGATCTACACAAATAAACCCGCGTTCTGGCAGCACACACTCAATCAAGGAAGCAATCTGAATAGGTGAGTACTCACGAAATAGTTGGTGAAGCGATAGCGAAGGCATGAATGAACTCAATGACTGAGCGATGTGAAGCGCCATCTTGTTTCCTTTTATGCTTTCTGAAAGCACGACCGCCTTACTTCCGGGTCCTCGTGCCGGTCGCGGTGCGAGTGTGCATGACATTCTCCTGCATTGTGGGCATCAACAACTTTCATTTTCAGAGCCATACACAGCTGCTTAGAGGAACCCATGGTTGTTGAGTGTTCGCAAGTGGTTTGAAGACTCAAGGTATTTGTAAACCTTTTAAAATTGGCATTTACTAATGACAGCTGTTGCCATGCATCAGATCTAACGAGCTGATTAAGGTGTAAAAATAATCTGAGACTCTGGAACTCTTAGGGTGCCCAAACTTTTGCATAGTGCCATAATGTTTTTTTTTTTTTTTTTTTCAATTTATATTTGGCATAAGAAGGCCATTAAACTATGTTTGGTGAAGATATTGTGCATTTTTTTTCCATTTCCAAGAGACACTGTGTTAACATCTTTTCAATTAAAAAAATCACCAAGGGGTGCCTAAACTTTTGCATAAGACTGTATATAAACTGAACATCAACAATAATACACAGTTAAGGTGTACAAATATCTTCTATACAATCTTTTTTCCTTAATTCTTTCCCATTTATTCAATTCAATGTTCAACAGAAAAACACATTATTTGAAATACATGTATAATGGAAATCTAATGGGCTTCATTAGTGTCCATACATTACCAATATTTTCTGTTCTTTTCTCAGTACAGAGAAACATGAAAAAAGTATTGACCTTCGTAATTACAAACATCCCAGATGTGACAGGCAGGAGAGTTTGAAAAACTACTGTAACACCTTATTTTGGTAAATCCTAGGTTTTAATTACTTTTGCCATTTTCTTTTTATGTTACTGCCTGTTATCTTATAATCTTAAAACAATTACATAAGCAGCCTAACTTAGTAGCAGACAAATATTATGAAATAATGACTGCTATAATCTATATTAAACTATGTTCTCCTTGTTGTGTAAAGGTGTTTCATGACATGAAATGTATCAACTCTCACCGGGGGAAGGGGGGGAAGGTGAGAGAGTGACGCTCAGTGTCAAAATAAGAGTCGCATGTGTGAAGCATGATACTCGGCGCTCGTAAACTAATACTTGCTCTGTTTCCGAATAAAAAATTATTTTAAATCTTTGCTCGGTTTGCGGAACACTCGTAAACCACGTTACTCGCAATCCGAGGTTCCACTGTACTTGATTTCAGGTCAGGTCACGCTGAAAAAAAACATAATTTGTATAATGTTTAGTATTTAGATAATTATTTAATAATAATAATAATAATAATAATAATAGCAGCACAGTGGCATAGTTATTACTGTGGACTTTCACCTCCCAGGTCAAGGGTTCGATTCGTGCCTTGGGTCTGTGTGCATGGAGTTTGCACGTCCTCCTGGTGCATGCAGATAAGCTTAATTGCTGTTCCCAAAAGTGCTTGTAGGGTTTGTGTGTGTGTGCTCTGCAATGGCACCCTGTCCAGGGTGTACCCCGCCTCGTACCCTAAGTCTCCTGGGATAGGTGCAGGATAAAGCAGTATATATACGAATGAATGAATAATAATTTTGAATTATCCTTTCCACCTCTACTTATTGTCATAACACAGAATGCATGTGCAAATACAACGTACTGCAGTTTAGCATTTACTTGAATAGTGCAGTAGTAGTAAAGTGCAGAATAAACAGTTCATAACTGAGATCTTTGACTTCCAGTTTCTCAGTTTTCTTTGGAATAATTCTTAGCCAAAATCAGAAGGATTTTGCGTCTTGTAGCCGTTCCTGCCTGGCTGAGACTACAATAGCTATAAATAAGTCGAAGATTTCTGTAAGTGTGAAAAATAATGGAGCCGAGTGTTTCACTAAATATGAAGCATTGACGCGCTCTCTCACATTAGGCATCGCTCTCTTACCGGAATCCTGCTAGTCTCTCACATTTCTTCATGTTTGTGTTTGGCATTCAAACCAGAGCAAAATATCAGACGATGCCCTTTGCATGTGCTATTCTCATTATTTCTGTTAGGTTGCACAGTTGGTGGCAATCTGCACTAAAGTGGCCTGTCAGTAAAAACATGAATAGATGCTGTGAAAGGCCCTTTAGAATGTCAGGGTGGCCGTCTGGGTGATGGAGTTTAATTAAAATCAAGGTAGGAGGAGTAATCAATAGGTCCAAACATGCTCCTGGTCTGTTAGCTGCTCATTACATGATCTTTTGTGAAGAATGCATCCATGGTCTGCCCGAAAACATTACATGGGCTGTGGAGCAGGGGACGTAATCCTTTTGTTTGAGACACGGATTAAATGCGCATTGTTTTGGTGTCATCAGTACCAAGTGCATTTCACTTTAACACAGACAGTTAAATCTTGGGACTGGGACAGACATTCGAACATGGAGCTGGAGCCGCTGAATTAAAAAATAATAATAAGTCAGCTACTGGATCCAATCACTTCCTAAACATGGGACTCATTTGAGCGATCAACAAGCAGTACACTGAAGACGGTGCGGCAGCTCTTCTGTGCTAAAATCATTTGTAGCGTGCTCATGGAAAGGTTAAATGTACTCACAGTCGCTCCAGAGAGTGTAAGCCGAAGAAAGAGCCGTTTTTCACCATTGAGATTTTGTTATTGCTGAGGATCCTGGAGGGGAAAAAGAAAATGAGCGTCAGCAAAATCGTGCAAATTCATAAATAAAACATGACCGTGTCATTTTTTTCACCCACACCGTGTGATAAATCCCTTAGACTACCATTTTTGCCACTAGAAGAGTTATTTATATGGATTTGGGCTATAAATGTCTAAGGCACTGCATATGGGAGTATTTACTGCTATTTATGGTAATGTAATGTAAGACACCTCAGCTGAAAACATCTTGCACAAAAGTACCCCTCTACCACTAACACTACAGTACCTCAATCTTCTAAAAAAATAAAAAAGATTTTAATTTATTTGAACATCGTAAACTTGTTAAATTCTTGTGCAAAGTCATTCAAATATAATAAATGAATGTTAACAAGTAAAGTTTTACACTCACTCAATCATCATCTATACCGCTTAATCCTGTATTCAGGGTCACGGTGGGCCTGGAGTCTATCCCAGGAGACTTAGGGCACAAGGCGGGGTACACCCTGGACAGGATGCCAATCCATCGCAGGACACACACACATACACACATTCATTCACACACTACGGCCAATTTGGGAATGTCATTTAACCTAACCTACATGTCTTTGGACTGTGGGAGGAAACCGGAGTACCCGGAGGAAACCCACCAAGCACGGGGAGAACATGCAAACTCCATGCACACAGAGACGGGAATCGAACCCGGACCCTGGAGGTGCAAGGCGACAGTGCTTAAAGTTTTACAATGCATAAATAATCATAATGTTTCTGTTCCTCTACTGCTAAAATTCTTGCACCTTTTACAAGATGTCTGACTTTTTATCACACACTTTTTATGTGAAATGTAGTTAGACTGATGCATTTGCTCCGACTCCCCTACTGTTGAAACCTGTAACAAGTTTCACTGAATAAATTGTATGTCACAGCGGTCAGCCAATCGACTGACTATAGACGCAGCAGTAGTTTTTTTTGTCCAATCACTTCTGCCTTGATTTAGCCCTAAATATACACCTTTTAGCCCTTTTCCAGTGGTATAAAATTTACATTCGGACCAGGTAATTGCACACTCGTAGGTGCTACAGTACTCTGTGATTTTACTTCCATATGAATCGGTCAGGTAGTTTCACCCTCTGAGAAAATAGCAGACTAAATCACTGTTTTCGACCAACTTTTCTGTGTTAACAAAACACTCTCTAGATGTGGTCTACGGTGTATCGCTGAATGTGTACAAGGCATCCTATCAAGTGTCAAGTGTTTTGTATTTAAGCAGATCAGCCATAACATTATGACCACCCACCTAATATTGAGTCCCTCATTTGCCACCAGAACGGTAATGATCTGTGTGTTCTGAAACCTTTCTATTGGAACCAGCATGAACCTTTTTCTCAATTTGAGCAAAAGTAGCTCTTCTATTGGATCGAACTGCACAGGCCAGCCTTCACTCCTTATGTGCAACAGTGAGCCTTGGCCACCCATGACCTTGTTGCCAGTTCAATTTGGCCCTTCTCACAGTAGCTATATTCTCGTTACAATGGTGGCTGGAAGTGGGTGGGATATATTAGGCAGCAAGTAAACCTTTTTTCCCTGAAGTTGGTGTGTTGGAAGCAGAAAAAATGGCCAAGCATAAGGATTTGAGTGACTTTGATAAGGGCCAGACTGCAATAGCTAGACAACTGGGTGAGAGCAATTCCTAGTCTGGGTGGGATGTTCCTAGTCTGTAGTGGTCAGGACATAGCAAAAGTAATCCAAGGAAGGAAAACCAGTGAACTGGCGACGGGATCATGGGTGGACAAGGGTTACTGATGCACATGCAAAGGCAAAGGCTGTTCCAATAGAAGCGCTAGTGTAGATCAAATTGATGAAAAGGTTAATGCATCACTCAAAAGGAAAGACCTACTCAATATTAGGCAGGTGGTCATAATGTTATGGCTGATCGGTATACATATTACCAGCTTGAAATAACTCAATTCTGTTTTTTTTGTTTGTTTGTTTTTTATTCTAATGTGACACAAATCTGATTTTTTTTTTATGGCTGTCTGAATGCACAAATCTGATTTTTTCAGATCAGATCTGGGTCACTTTCGTATTTGGTCGTATATTGGATACATTTTCAATAAGCAGTCATGCGACTTGAATGAGAATGAGCAGCTCGGAATTCAATCCACTTTTCTGACTATGCACACATGTACTGTAGGGCGGTCGCTGAAATCAGTCAGCCCTAGAAGCGTGGGGATTTTATAGCAGCAGTAGAAATAGATGATAAAACAGCTAAAGTGAAGCATGTGGCTTTCTTCCTTCTTCTGGACCACAACAAATACAGCCGACCAACTGCTTGCCATCTTCCAGAGCAAAATCCCAAGCTTACAGTATGTTTGCTAAAATCATATCCATTGTTTGAAACAAGCTCATGACGTATTTTAACCCAGATGTGAGATTGAGCAAAGCCTTAATCACTGAGTCAACACATTCAACCACTTATACCACTTAATTAACTCCACTAAAGGGACACCTAGAATCACCTAGAATGGAAATTAGCTGAGCTAGTTGGAAGTTTTCTCTAAAAGTGTAGTTTATCATAATTTGTTACAAAATCAGTATTACAATATGTAGTCATATTGTCCAACCCTAGTCCTGTTTAAAGGACAGCACACGAGATTTGCTACTGAGTTTTAAGTGTTGCAAGAGAAGATCAGCTTTACAGTCTACTCCACACACATCCGTCTGCGTGAGCACAAAATACTCCAGCTATCGATTTATGCTGTTCACTGAGGCAATTGATGGATAGATAAATAAATAGATTTCTTCATTGTCACTGCGTAGGGTATAAAGATATTATAAGTAACAGTTCTGATGGAGCCTTTTGTCCCAAATGACATAGATGCAGACGCAAGTCCACTTAAGAAAGACAAAAACCAAACATGGACAAATCGTAGCCATAGTAAAAAAAAAAAAGAAAAAAAAACAGAAAATCAGATTTCAGCAAGCAGAAAACGACGTCTTTTATATTGCAGAGTCCTACTCTATTTAAGCACATGGGGAATTGGGTGCCGGTAATTTGATCCATGATGGATGGGAGTTGTAGTTCGTCTTCGTCATGCTTGTATGCGGATACAACTTTGTCTGGTTTATCATCCAAACTGGACCTTATCCCAGGAGACTTGGGGAACAAGGCAGGGTACACCCTGGACAGGGTGCCAATCCATCGCAGGGCACACACATACTCACACTCGCACACTCATTCACATTCTATGGGCAATTTGGGAACACCAATTATCCTAATCTGCATGTCTTTGGACTGTGAGAGGAAACCGGAGGAAACCCACCAAGCACGGGGAGAACATGCAAACTCCATGCACACAGAGGCGGGAATCGAACCTAGACCCTGACCCTGGAGGTGCAAGGTGACAGTGCTAACCACTAAGCCAGTGTGCTGCCTTCCTAATAATTCATAAAATTAAAAACACATAAGTAATAAAAACATATATTGAACATTTGTTTTGAGACAATACTATCCAATAAGCATATACAAAGGCAGCTACTGTATGATATTGCCTTTGAATGTTTTCTGATTTGCAGTGGTCCTATATAATTGCAGTGCACCTGTGTCTGTAGATGTACCTGTATTTGTGTATACAGTAGGGCACATGGTCGCTAACAATCACTGTCATTGTGTTTGCTAATGTTCAGTTCTCATATGGCTCTGGTTTAAAATCTGTTCTTAAGTCCATGATCTGATTGACTGTATATGGTTAAACAGATGATTAGTTTCTCTACCAAGAGCAAGAGCTGAATAAGTCTTTCAACAATGGTGGTGAGCAGCTGATGAAATTTTAATGACCGTTTGAAGAGCTCTCCTGTCTGCTGCCAAGCAGCTGTACCATGCAGTAATACAGTATGTCAGCATGCACTCGATTGAGCAATGATAGTAGGAAACCAGTTACTTCTCCTGTAAGTTGTTTTTACTAAGGATCCCCAGGAAGCAGTGTCACTGCTGTGGCATTTTAACTACTACTGTGTTGTTGGTGGTCTGGAAGAGATCATCAGGGATTTGTGTACCCAGGAACCTGAAAACAATGCAACAGAGTTTGCATTATACAGTATTTCCTCTCACAGTTCAGAGACAGGCGGAGTCTATTAGGGTGGTTCCTTTATTTTTAAGGATTTCATTTGATGATTGTATTAGTGGGATGGATGGATGGAAGCATAATCATGAGTGTAGAAGGTGTAAAGAAGGGAACTCAACACACAGGCCTGTTGTGGTGCTTAGTTTAAAGATGGGGGAGAGTTAGGAGCCTGATCTGACAGTCTGGCAACAATTTGGCCCAAATTCCTTGATCCAGTGGTAGGTGGGTTGGGAAAGTCCTAGGCTGGTTAAGTTTGGTGACCAGTGTGATTCAAGGTACAGTAGGTTTCATGCGATGTGAAGCACAATGGCAATGTCTTCTTCAGTAAAACTCTTAACTCTGTAGGCAAACTGGTTTGGGTCAAAGGTGGGTGGAAGACTGGCCTCAAAGTGCTTCAGGAACTCTCCTGTCACAAGTCTAAGTGCAACTAGAGGCCACTTATAACATCAGACGTAGTTCAGAGGTTAACAAATGTCCCAGGTTCAAATCCCATGACCACCAAGTTGTGAGCAAGGCCTTTAATCCTCAAATGTACAATGAGGAGATAATGTAAGTAGCTCTGGATAAGAGTGTCAACCAAATCTAAATTATGTGTTTTTTCAGCGGGCACAGGATTATGATGACTTCCGGCAAGGTGGGATAGTCAGGAATAAGTCTTCAAGAGCAGATCTGCACATTTCTTCAGCATCGGTCCTATAACACCATCACTGCCAGCAGCTTTCCTCAGGTTCACTGCTCAGGAGCACGCCTCATATCATGCTCGTGCACAGTGATGATATACCTCTTGGATGGTGTGAGAGGTGTTGTGACTGTCTCCACTGCTGTCACCTCATAACAAGCAAAGAAACAATTAAGTTCCTCTGTGAGTTGTCACCTTTGACAGTCGTGCTGATCTTGTGATTGGTGATGTACTGGATGACCCACACCTGCTGTTGGTCATTGATGGAGTGGTCCTTAGGCTTCCGTTTGTAGTTCGATTTAGACTTCCTCTCCTCAGGATTTGCTCAAGCAGGACTGTATGGGGTTCTGCCACCTGACCTGAGGGTGGCATTCCGGTCTTTGAGAGATTTTTAACCTCCTTACTCATCAAGTGCTTCTGAAAGGGGTACTGTACAATGTACTGTACTGTACTTGGATTTGTTTCTCAACAGTGACATGTCAACATAGTTCTTTTTGCAGCAATATGCAGGTACTGGTCTTCAAAAAGGTCCTAATGAGTCCTTTCAAAGCTTCCCTGGAGTGGTAGTGGTGTTGTGCTAAAACTTGAATTAAAATCTCGTAAATGGGACCAGCACTGCATGCAGTGGCTGGGTAGTATGGGGTGTGGCAACCGACCAACGGCAAGGTTCGAACCCAGATCCAAAAAATCAACAACTTAGAGCCGCCTGAGCCACCACTTCCACGTCTTCCTGTAATTTATTCTTGTAAAAAGTAATTCCCCTTGAAGGCAGCTCGAGCACACAACTTTGGTTTTATCCAAACATCCATCTAGAAAGATTTTTATAATGAAACTTGACATTCAGCACACCTGGTGATGTTTCCTCAGTCATCCTATTATCCGCTTTGAACGTGCCGTTATCACAAACTGTGGGGTAACCACGGTGCAATTATGGGACGCCATTAGGGTCATGTGATTAATTTGCATTAAGGAAATTGTAACAAATTGAAAGTTCTAGATGAATCACATGCATTAACATGTTATTATTGACAGCTCTGCCTAAAACCGAACAAAACATTTGATTCCCCTTTTTGCAGGACATCAAAAGTATGCTTCAAATTTCAGAAGAACCGCCTTTGAATCTGCATAGTTAAATCTGCATTGCCATAAATACTGGCTCTTGACAGCCAACAGAATCCCTTCTTTCAACAGTACGCTGCTGGCTGAAATACTAAAATAAAAATCGACAGAAAGAGAGACGAATAGACTGACGTTCAGAAGGTCTTCTTGTTAGACCTGAGGCTGTTACTTGCTCCGGAAAAACCGAAGGACAGACAGAAAGAATGTCTTTCAAGTATGAATAATGTCATGCTTAGTCTCTCAACCTTGTGCTCATTATTTCAGTAGCATGGTGAACAATTGCATTTTCAGATTCCACATCTGCAGAAATATTAATCACAGAGGTGAGAACATTATATCATCCTGTCACCTGATGTGCTGCTCACTCAGGCATGCTAGCATGCATGGCAGTATGCACGTATGTGTATTTCAGTGTGTGTGTGTGTGTGTGTGTGTGTGTGAAGGAAAGAGAGCCTGCTTTACATGCACTATGTGAACAAGAATGTCATCTCTACCCTACACACTGACACCAGAGCTGGCTCTTTCATCTTCTTTCTACCTCTCCCAAGGTCGGGCATGGCTCTAGGGAAGCAGCTAACCATGCACTGTGAGTATGGAGCTGAATAAAGATTATAAGTTCCCACGAGGCACCTCTTACGAAGCACATTTGTAAACCGTCGATAGAGCAAATACACAGACCAGTTCCACATGTGGTCTATTAGCAACATGGGAGTGAACAAGGGCGAATCTGTTCGGGGTATTTCACCTCTACTCCCGACCACCCCAGAGAGAATAAATAACAAAAAAAAAAATCGTACAGAAGAAAAAGCAGCAAGCACTATTCTTCTCAAATGTGTTTTTGACAGTCCCAACGTCAATGTTGAAGGACTCTTTAGGGAAAAGGTTCTCCTGGAAAGAAAGTGCTAGGAGTGAGATTGTAACACTACACAACTATAATGTACAGTAAATGGCAGTGATCTTCTCTCAAGGGCTTTCTGATGTCTGACTTTATGCCCATGCTTTTGCCCACTTGCCATCACATTTTATATCATTTTGTCTGAATACTATCTACAAGAAAGAGAGATTCTCAATCCTTTTCAGACCACCCTATAAATGCAGAAATGCAAGTCAAAAACTTTATGCCACTTTAAGCAAATATTTACCATGTTATTTATTTACCACAGTCATTTATTTATGTATACTGTAATACTGGGCAGGAAATTGATGCAGCAGGTACAGTAGCACTGCCACCTCAGAGCTCTAGGGATTTGATCCTGAGCCATGGTTCACGTCTAAGGTAGATTTTTTTTTTAATATACCAGTTTCTCCAGTTTCCTCCTACTTCCGAAGAAAAATAAAGAAAAAATACATGGCAAAGTGAATTGGCTATGCTGTATTGCCCCTGAGCATGAACAGGAGCACATGGCAGTGTGTGTTGGCGCTTTGTTCAAATTGCAGTTAGATCTCATTTGTCATCATTTTCATACTTGTTCTGAAACTTAAGAGTATAAAACTCCTATACTGTATAATTGCTATAAAAGGCTGGAGTCCCCTTCTTGCCCTAAAACCATGGCGCTACTAAAAAACACACAAAAACACACACATTCCTTCAGGCTAGTGTTTACTAGTACACTAGTGTTTTGTAACACATCCTGGTTCATGAATAGTACTGAGTGACATGTGTTTTTTCTGCATCGCCTTATCGTGAGCTCTGTGTTCATAACTAATGATTCAAAGCCTCCTCAGGTAATGCACTCCTGATCCAATGCTCTGTTTGCTCATCAAAGCACAGGTATTTCTTTATTTTTGAATCAGAAATATATTTAAATGATGGTGATCCATGACATCTACAACCACTCTCAGGAGAAGTAATTAGCGTTCATGATCTCGTTACAATATCACCTGAAGGCGTCACGCTGGCTTAGTGGTTAGCATAGGCGCCTTACACCTCCAGGGTCCGGGTTCGATTCCTGCAGGAGTTCACAAATTGCGCATGGTGTGTAACTGGAGGTCCCACTGCAGTCGTAAAATGGGAATAAATACAATGGCCTGTAGTATCACTACAGAGTTTCCTACAGGTAGATGGATGGATGGAATGTCACCTGGAAGTTCTGTCTCTGAAATTAATTTGTTGGATGCAGGAAAATGGGTTTGTGCAACTTTGACAAATGAGACACTGTGATGGCTAGACAACCAGGTTGGCCCGTGTTGTCCGATCCAGTACAAGAGCTACTATAGTTGAAATTGCTGAAAAAGTTCATGCTGGTTCTGATAGAAAGCTTAGGATATACAGTGCATCACAATTTATTGCATATTGGGCTACATAGCCACAGACTATACCAATCGAGATGCCTATGATTAAAAAAATGGTTTGAGGAGCACAACGAGATGTTAACTTGGCCTTCAAATTCTCCAGATCTCAATCCAATCGACACTGGCCGCTCGGAGTCCACTGCATCCGTTCACATGAACATTCCAAGTGTTGTATAGTGTTGCAGGGGATTATATAGAGAAATAAATGTAGTTTTTAACTCTCATAACCGTGAATTGAATGCCGCTTGTATACTGAGAAGTACATGTGTTGTGTAACGTACTAAAGATGGACTGCTTGCAATTCCAACTGGCCTATAAAGGAATATTATGTTATTGGGTTAATAACCACCCCGCACACTCTCTAAGAGAGCATGGCACAAACAGAGGCTCTGTGTTTGTGCAAACTCAAGCGTGTGACTGAGTGCAGCACCAAGTCCATGGCTCTGTTTGGCTAGAGGAAGTTCAGCTGCTCCTCGACCCCTCATGCCTTTTCCAGGCCTCTGCACAACGTCCAGGAAATCGCAGGCAAAACATAATTGTACATTATGTAAACAGCACATGCCGAACATCCAGCGCGTCCTTCCAACTTTCTATTTACAATATCAATTATGTTTTCCCAGGATAAGCAGCTTTCAGAGACAGAGAGGCAGAGGACAAGTCAAATATTGTCTCGCAGGGGCTGCTGGAGCAAATGGTCTATGTCATTGCACTCCATGTTTCTCTGATCGCTTCCATCAGGAATGGGTGCACAATACACACACACACACACACACACACACACACACACACACACAAATTCTCTCTCCTAGACATTCCCTTATACAGTATGTAGACGTCCAATATAAAAAGGCCCACTTTTAACCGTGTGTGTGCGCGCGCACGAGTGTGTGTAGAGCCTTTGTAGATTTGCCTGGTGTTAGACTTCACGGGTAAAACTCAAGAGTCGAAGCTTAGGCATAATTCACACACTCTCTATTTCCTATCTCCACTTTCAGCCCTCAAAGGCGCGCAGCTGGCCAAACCCGGAGAGAAGTGCTCTCAAAACAGCCTTGGGACATTCAGCCATCCTACTGCGTTATTATAGGGGTGGAAGGAATAAAAATAACCCAAATTTTAGCCCTGGTGGGCACAAGTCACACGGACCAAGCAGAGTAGAAATCAGGATTCGAACTATTACAAACATGCCGCGCGGACAGACCAGTTCTTTCCAGCCTCAGCTCCAAACCCTGTGTTATTCTGTAATATCAGGTTTCTTGGAAGGGCTAACCAGAATAACATATTTCAAATAGGCTAACATTGATGTTGGATGCGAATCAGACATAGTTCAGATGGATATTAAGGAGGCTGTTGACTTGGAAGAGGAGAAAGTGTGGCACATCTGGTTGGACAATGCTGAGAGGCAGTTCTGGCTATTTTAGCCACCAGCACTGCAGGACTTGTTGTGTTTATTCATTTCTTTATTTCATTTTTTCTTTTTTCTTTTTATTTGAGCCTGTCAGATTGGTTACAGCTGACAAGATAACATTGTGCTCAGTGAGAATAACGCTATCGAGCGATCCTGTAGTCAAACACAAACAATAACTGTTGATACAGTGGCTCCGAAAAAAACTTAAAGCATGTCAACACTACAAGGCCGGCGATTTGCATTGCAGCTGCCGGTAAACACAAGGCAATGACTTTCAGCACATCAGATGACGATCTGTACGAATCCTCTCTCTGGAGGGCTGATAACATTCCTTCTCTCATAAGCTCACCCCCACAGACAGAAGCCGTGCTCTCAGGATGTTAACCCGGCTCTGCTTTTACGATGTTTAGGAAAGCTGCAGCGCACAACACACTTCTGAGGGCCTGAGCTGCCAGTGTCCAACAGATTTATGCGAGTTTAAATAACTTTACTATTTATTATGTCCAGACAAAGGGAGGCAGAGACAACGGCGCAGTAACGGATGCTTGGCGGGCTCCCTATTTTCCTTTCCTTATATTCTTAGATAGTAAATAGTCTGTACACATTCTATCAGACACATTCTTAACTTGTCTGAAGGATACAACAGGATTTATGAACTTTTGTTACAGGCATGTAAGAGTGTGTTTCATCTATGCATTGTACGCTGTGTTTTTTGGATACGATTCTCCGACATGTTTAGACATGGACAGCTTAGTAGCAATAACTCAGCAGTCCGTGAACTTTCCTGAGGCTGAGAGTTCATGGATACGATACTGGATGGAACACACACTTGAACCTTTCTGAGGTTATTCCCTTTGGAAATTAGGGAAAAGAAAACATATATCATCATATACTGCAGAACCGTATGATATTCACTTTGTTTAATACTGGCATTTATTTAATTTGATATTTTTCCTACGTAAAAAGCGATGCTGCCTTTAAATCAGCCAACACTAAGCTGAGAGCGCTCGCCTGCTGGCAAAATCAATTAGCCTTATATGACTCGGATGGTGAGCAGCAAGCGCACATTTGGGATTTTAAATGTATTTCTACTTATAGGCATGACTTTTCGTAACCTTGCTGAAGTTATAAAATTATAAACAAAGTTTGTTATAAATCCTTTTACTGCAAAACAGCAAGCAGAGGCAACCTGGCTAAGCAGCGGGCCAACAAATATCATGACTTCTAAAACTCTTTTAAGGTTACATGGCATTCTTTTATGTAAAGGCGATATCGGTGTTCAAAACAGAGATACTCGTTAACCGTTAATTGGGTGAAGAAGACTTTTGTTGACACATTTCGTTGTATCATTACAATAACAATAAAGTCTCTGTATCTTGTTAGATTCTGTGGAATTTGTATATATATATATATTTTTTTTTTTGTACATTTATGTTTTTGCGCACACAGGCAAGCATTTCTTTATTTATTTGAGTGATGATGCTCTCCCCAGTGGGGGCAAAAAAAAAAAAAAAAAAAAAACACTTCAGTGTATTACAAATATATTGAAATCTTCAATAGTACATTGCAAATATAATAACAAAAAGTTGTACTATCAGTTAATATATAAAAAGCTTACTAACATCATTAGTTTCAATTGTACCAAATTTTACCACATATCAATTTTACCAAATTTTAGAATTAAACTTTAAACAAATTTTAAAAATAATTGTATTATAGTACACTTTCCAAAAATATATTATAGGAAAATATACTTTAAGTCAAAGGCTGGTCTAATTTCCAATGCACACTTACTTAAACTTTGGATTTCAATTTATTTTTGGTCTATATTTTTTTAAATATACTTGAAATAATCATTGTAAAAATGTACAAAAAGTATACATTAGAACACAAATTTTAATATACGGTAGCCTCAGTATAGTTTTTTTGTTACATTTAAATGTACTTATTCATATGTACTTATTTATGCTTATATTTAACGCACTACTCACTACTACTATGCACGTACTTTCAGACTCGTTTTTGCACGCTGAATCTCTCAAAAAACTTGTTTTTGCGCACTAAAAAATCACTTTTTATGCATTCAAGATAATTCGTGTTTGAACTCTGTCTCTTCTGTGCGCTCACTATCATAAAGCTACACTTGCACGAACTACAGCAGCGTTAGAACTCTGCAACTATTCCAGCCAACCAGAGATTCGCGCTGCCTGTTTTCTGATCGGCTCCCCAGTTCTTCCGCTCCTAGTTTGAATTCACGGCTGTATTGAATATTCATCATAGCTAGAGTTAGTTCGTATCGTTATTATTTTATTTTCATCGGCATAAGGTCAATTTCATGGATTTTGTTAGGTAGTTTGAAATTAAGTACAGTGGAGCCTCGGATTGCGAGTAACATGGTTTACGAGTGTTCCGCAAACCGAGCAAAGATTTTTAATCAATTTTTAATCGGAAACCGAGCAAGTATTAGTTTTTACGAGCGCCGAGTATCATGTATCACGCATACGACTCTTATTTTGACACCGAGCGTCTCTCACCTCTCCCCCCCTTCCCCCCTCCTCCCCACGGCTCCGCAAACACACAGAAACTCTGCTCGTCTCTAATGCGTGTGCACGCGTAATTTGACACCGACACACAGACGCTCTTTCGCCTTTTCACCCCCTCCCGTCACAAACACACAGAAACTCACACCATGTCAGAGAGATTTCTTTTTTCCCTGTTAAAACGGTGTTTCCGTTGTGTGTGTGTTTGTTGTGAAACTTAAAAAGTGAGGTGGGGAGAGGGAGGAGGAGTGTTACTGTGTAAAACGAGGCGAGGGAAGGGGCTAATTCCACACACACACACGGCGCCTGCGCACACCAACGGAAACACTTATCTGTCAGGATCTATTTGTACTTTTTTTTAAAGGTAAAGTGCAGATTAATTTGTTTTATTTTCATTTTATAGATTGTATTAAATATTTTTATGTATTTATTTTGGGGGCTGTGGAACGAATAATTAGAGTTTTCATTATTTCTTATGGGAAATGATGATTTTGTTTACGAGTGTTTTGGAACACGAGCCCACTTCCGGAACGATTTATGCTCGTAATCCAAGGTTCCACTGTCCATAGTTTAAATTATAGAATGCTTTGTCTAAAGTGTTATTGCTAAATCTTATGTATTGCTAAATCTTTGCCTCTGGTATAATGCTCCATGTAACACCTAGAATTAACACATCAGGTTTGAACTAATACTGTACCTGTATATTCTATAAATCAGGGATGTCAAACTCCGTTCCTGAAGGGCCGCAGACCCGCAGGGTTTTGTTCCAACTCTGCTCCAACATATATGCCATGTAGTTTTTAAATAAGCCTTAATGATTTGATTAGGTGGATCAGGTGTTTTTAATTATGGTTGAAGCTAAACTCTGCAGGTCCTCAAGGGTTGGAACAAAACCCTGCGGGTCTGCGGCCCTTCAGGAACAGAGTTTGACACCCCTGCTATAAATGTATACTTAATACACTTAAAATTGTGCTTTTGTACAATTTAATTACAACTTAAATGCACTTTTTAACAAATTAGTTGCTCCAAAATAGCAAACTTCAAGGATACTAGTCATTACGCCGAAGCAAGTACACTTGAGTATGCTTTAGCATGCTATGATTTTTTTTTACTTAGCATACTTTTTTTTTTTTTTTACTTGGACTATAAAGATTTAATTTATGAACTGATTTATTTATCATTACATGAACACTGAATGCAGTGCCAATATCTCATTAAACTCCTTTACTCTCCATGTGGGATATTATTTTTAGCATCACAAGTCAACTACCATGCTACTACGATACTGCTACTATTATACTGTAGCTGACATTTTGATCTAAAAGTATTTACATACAGCCAACAGAAGCTTTCATTGAGAATCCTTATTGGCCAGTGATGAAATGTAATTAAATGAAATGTAATAGAAAATAGTGTATTTATTTGTTTTATTTTACATATGAATAGGTTTGTATTCAGTAGCGAAGTCACCATCATCATTAAGAATTATGATACTACACCTGGCATCAGTAGTGACATCAGACCTTATGCGGGACATACTGATAATGTTTTTTGATATGCTTGTTTTGTCCCCGTCCTGTTATAACAAATCTGGTTGCAGAAACCGATGCCAAATGGTAAAGATATTACTGGAACCATGTTCATGAGTTGGCCGCTGTAATAAAATGTATGCTTTATGATCATACTCTTGAATCTGGAGTATTTAAAAATATTTTATCCAATGTTTTACCTTACATGCACCTATATGATCATGACACCATACACTCAGGATACTGTGACATGCTGTACGTGAATATAAAGTGTGAGGCTTTCAAAAAAGCTGCATTTGTCATTAACACCTGATTTAATCAGCCTGGAAGGCCACACTCTTTGAACGGCCTACAGTACATTGTAAAAACACAATGTACTGTAGGGAAACCATGCAAAGACTTCCAAACCATCCATTATACTGAGACTTAAATTCTGGCATGAATTTAAATGCTGTATGAGCACATCTTGTTGCGCCAAAAATGCCTTCGGACTGCTTCCTGTGCAAATTGGCCTGGTTTATAATCGATCCTGCAAATTGTCTCCAGTACTTTTCAGAATGCATCATCATTCATTGTCTATACCACTTACCCTGTGTAGGGTTGCAGGCAGCCTGGAGCCTACAGTATGTAATGTAACTTGGGGCACTAAGGCAAGGTCCACGCTTGATGGGGTACGAACTCATCGGAAGACACAATCACTCTACACAGCCACATACTACAAGCAATTTGGAAATGCCAAGTACCCAGAGGAGACCTACAGTACCAAGCACAGAGAGAACATGCAAACTCCATGTACTGTATACTGACCAGAGTGGCGAATCGATCCCCTATAGGTGCAGGAAGATAGCACCTCCAAGTCACCATCATTATTATCAAAGCCCATATAAGCACTAGAGTGTGAATAATATGTTATTATTACAACATGCTGATCATTCAGATTTCAAATAGCTACTATTAGTAGAGCTGATATTTATCTTTTATATAAATTGGCCTTCATGGAGGGTTCGATTCCTCCCTTGGGGTCAGTGTGCATGGAGTTATGCATGTTCTCCCTGTGCTTGGTGGGTTTTTCTCTGGATACTCCAGGTTACAGATTAGATTAATTGACGTTTCCAAATTGACTGTATAAATGTCAATCCCCATGCGATGGATTGGACCACCTCTCCAGGTCTCCTGAGACCCTGTATACAGGATAAAGCGGTATAGACGATAAATGAATGAGAGAGTGAGTGGCTTCCAGGGTCTCTAGGTAGACTAAAGAGGTTCCTAGATGGATGGAAGGATGGCTATAAACTTCTGATTTGTTGCTTGGTGTACATGAATGGTCACACATTAACATTATTATATCCTCTTGCTCACTCTTCAAGTAACTGTTTCATTCTGGTATGGGTCATGATGGATCCAAAGCCTGTGCCAAGAACACTGCGTGCAAGGTAGAAACAAAGCTATGATGGGATGTCACTGCAAAAGAAGACAACATACACACACAAATTCACAAGACCATTTCCACATGGAGCATCAATTCACCCACTGGCATGTTTTTGGGAGGTGGGAGAAAAACAGATAACCTAGAAGCAAAACCATGCAAAATACCAAACACTAACTCGATCTCAGGATCAAAATGGGAACCCTAGAGTTGCAAGGCAGCATTGCGACCCACTGCACCATTATGGCATCTCAGTAGTGAATGCTCTATAGTTTTTAATGTTCAAGAGACTAGTAGTAACCAGAGCATTATAAAGGAATGACAGAAGAAATATGAATGTTTTAACTTTCTCCAGGTTTGACTTTGAAAACTCCTGGTTAGAGCCAAAATCTGTGTCCTAGACTAAATGCTCAGAGGAAGCCCATAGCTATTATTGTTCACCAGCATTCGAGAGAGCACTGAAAAAGACCGTCTACTGGCCTCAGGTAATCTCCACGCAGAGAGATAAGGCAGTGCTGATTACCGTGACTTGAGTGCATGAGACCTTGCCCTGGGCTAGCATATCATCTCTGGAACAGAAGACATAACACTTGAGATTATGTCACCACACTTCATATCATTTCATGATGTCTACTTTTACTGTCAGCTTAAATTAAGAGGGAGTGATAAATAAAGAGAATATGGAGGGAGAGAGAGTGACGAAGAGACTTTCCTGATGAGATGGAATAGTTAACCCAGGGCATCTCTGGACCTGTCGTTTCCTATTAGGAGCTGCAGAACTGATGTGCATGTTAACTGCAGCCTTCAGATCACTTGCTGTAAAATTTTCAATTCTCAGCAGTGCATGAGGTACAGGATTCACGTTACACTTGAGAAGAATGAATACAAAAAAAAACAACAACAACAACTGTGAATAAAACTGATGGGGAGAAAAAATGGGCTTGACAGGTTCAAAATGTTGGCAACTGAGGTGGCATGGTGGCAGGTTCGATCGGGGAAGTTGGATCACATGTCCGGTGCACCCAGGATCTATAAAAGCAAGCATAAAAGCAGCGGCAATGAAGCTGGTACTGCTAAGAAGCACCAAGTCATACCAAGGGAGACAAAAGTGGAAATAATTGAGAGAATGAAGCGAAATGAAGTGAAAAGATGGCAGACATTGCTCATTCTTTTAACATGAATCATTCAACCGTCAAAACGATTCTAAAGAACAAGGACAAGATCATGGAACATGTTAGTTTTATACAGTGTATAGCGAGTTGTGTTAGTATCCTAGTACCTACTGTAGACAATGTTTGTTGGACTTACAAACGAACCGGACTTACAAACGATCTCTCGGAACAGAACTCATATGTTCATATGCTGGGGACTTACTGTACTCTAAACTCTGGGCTGGAGTCTGTTTGGAACGAAAAGCGGTGACTGTATCACTCACTCTCACTCACTCATCATCTATACCACTTAATCCTGTACTCAGGGTCACGGGGGGCCTGGAGCCTATCCCAGGAAACTTAGGGCACATGGCAGGGTACACCCTGGACAGGGTGCCAATCCATCGCAGGGCACAGACACATACACTCACTCATTCACACACTATGGGCAATTTGGGAACACCAATTAGCCTAACCTACATGTCTTTGGACTGTGGGAGGAAACCGGAGTACCCGGAGGAAACCCACCAAGCACGGGGAGAACATGCAAACTCCATGCACACAGAGACGGGAATCGAGCCTGGCCGGGCATCGAACCCGGACCCTGGCTGTGCAAGGCAACAGTGCTAACCACTACACCACCGTGCCGCCTCGGTGACTGTATATTCCTGATATTTTTGTATAAATGTATGTATCTATTTTTATACTATGTTTTATGTTAAACTGCTCCTTTAAGATGTTCTTGTAATCAGGACTGCAAGAGTGGAAGCACCAATGCTGATCGCAGCTTGGCCAAAGTCTAAACTGACTACGTTCATGAGAGAATCCGGGTTAGGTCAATATTTAAATGTTCAAGCACTGAAAATCATTTGAATGCATTAACACCTCCAAGAACATCAGGGATTTGCAGACACATAATTTTTCTTTTGAAAACCACTGACTATGGGAAATTTTGGAGCTCTGCTGAACTCTGTGGTTCTGGGAACCTTTTATCTTACTGATGTGGTTTACTAAAGGAGACTGAATGATCCTGTTTAAGGTTCAGCAGCCTTGTTGGTGGGATGTTTATTGAGCTAATAGAAAAACCACAGATTCATTCCATGTCTATGAACTAATTCACGAATCAGGACTAATAAAAGGCAGTGAATTCCCCATGTTAGTCATCTTCCCTTAAACTGCAGCATCACTTGCCGAGATGTCCCTGCCACAGTCTGGAAAAAGAAAAAAAAATCAGAATTCCAAACGACAGCTGCTCAATCTCAAACCCAAGGAAACTAAAACACAACCTCATTCACGCTGTCAGCTATGGAAGTGAGGTGTGGGTCCATGCACGGAAAATACTAGAGCGTGGACAGATCCTTTCCACAAGAAGGCTCATCGATGTGCCAAGCGGTAGCCATGTACTTCTCTCTCTCTCTCTCTCTCTCTCTCTCTCTTTCTCTCTCTGTAACTGATCCTAGTGCCAGAGCAGCTGTCAGTACGCATTCACACTCCTCATGCCCTCAACAGCAGCAATCCTGCACTACATTTGCCCTTGTGTCACACACGCTTAAGACCATTTAAGAGCTGAGACTTTGACCACTGCTCAGGTGAAGCACTACACTCCTCTTGATAAGCAACGAAGAAAAAAAGATATGGACCCCGCTTTAATCAAATCTAATTGATGATATTATCTTTTGCACAGATGATGTTATTAATGTTATTAAAGCATCAGTACTGTAGGAATGTTTAATGAGCAGGTAACCGGCTTGCTTATAGTTCCAGGGTCCCTGGTTGAATACTCAGCTCAAGTTCGACTTAAGTTCCCCATGTGTCTGTGTAGTTCCCAAAAACATATCAGTACTGTAAGTGAACAGGGTACAGTAAATTGCCTAAAGATGTGAAAGACTGCGCTCTCACCTAGGGAATAAGCACACTTGAGGTGTCCCTCAGGGCTGTATCTGCAACTAAACCCTGACTAGAATAAAGCACTTATTCAAGATGAATGAATAAGTGAATCAATTAATAAATAGTTCATATATTTACCCAAGTTTAATTATATGAACAGAATATTGCCATATCAGACATGTCAATCTAGGTTTCCCTCTGGTTTCCTCCTTCAATTCTTTTTTATAATGAATGAATAGAATAGCACAGACTAATCTACTGCATACAGTATGTGTGACTGTTACAACTTACAGTAACTGACATAATCGTACAGCTTGACACAGAAAGTTGAGTAATTCTAGTCTAGTCATAATGTGTAAATGAAAAGAACAGCTTGACACAGAAAGTTGAGTAATTCTAGTCTAGTCATAATGTGTAAATGAAAAGAAAGCAAGAGCTGACATACACATAGTGACTTGAATAATAAATCACCAGTATTCCATAAGCGTGCGTGTCAATAAGACAAGAGCATCCACCAAAGGAAAAAATAATTGGGCGGTTGTTTGTCCGAAGCAGAAGCAGCACAAGCCTCTGCCAGGAAAAGTACCGTAAGCTTCTCCTGAAATAAACATGTATGAACTGGAGCCAATTAACACTAAAGTAGGTAATCCAATCGGAAAGGGGTGCACAACCATAACATTTACACATAAATTGTTTTGTGTGTGTGTGTGTGTGTGTGTGTGTGTGTGTGTGTGTGTGCGCGTGCGCGTGTGTGCGCGTGTGTGTGTGCTACAAGCACTCGAGATGAACATATACAGTAGGACTAGCAGCTTTGTTATGCTTTCCTGTCACATCACATTCACAAATTAAAAAAGGGCTCACAAGTTTGCATACTTGTGCGCACAAGGACATTTGTTCATTTTGAGCTAGAAATTGCATCAGGGATTTTCCAAATTTCAATTAAGGCGTACTGATGGGATAAAATAAATACAAATAAAAGACATTTCTCTGGTATTTCAGAATTCTAGACAACAGAAAACCAATTTAAAAGTTGCTTCTATAATATAATTACCATAATTACCGATTATAGCTCATAGTAATTCAATAAATATACAGTACCATAGCTACTGTACCCTTATGAATTACTATGTAATATTAGGAGCGAGTGCAGAATGTAATTATATCAAGCAATGCTTAGACACAATACATATTAACAGACTTTATCTGAAGAATATTGTTTACTCTGGAAATTCCATAATCCTTTGATTATAGTCGCAAACCTCTGAAAACAAATGTTTAAATATCCCCGCGACTCTTTGCTGGAACAAATCTCTGCACGCTCCATTCAGCCACATTCGCTGTAACCCAGCAGGTCGTCATTTTAATAATCATTCCAATAATTCAATCTTCACCAATAAATCAAATGAGATTGCCTCTTCAGTCTGTTGCTCTTACAAAAGAGGGGCATCCTGCTCCGAGCACTCAGAGGAGCAATAATGCCAGCATGTTAACGAGGATAAAGCAGCACCCCAGGTTCTAGGGGCAATAAATGTGAAAATGAAGGAGACCAAAGGGAGGCATTAGCACATAGCCAGAGGACTGAACAGTCCAGTCAGCTTACCTCTGACCATATGCACACTTCCCTCTCGAAGCTGTTTATTTTTTCAGTGTGGGGAAACAAAAGTGAGGCGAGGGTGGCCACTTCAGTTTGATAAAAGGTCACACTTCCTAGTGCAGGAACAAGACTTCCTGGCCAGCTAGTACCAAAACATAAGATCAAGTTTCGAGCCAGAAGTCAAGTACATACAGTACGTATTGGGATGAAAAACATACCTAAAGGCTACATCTTTACAACAGGACATTTATAAGAGCTGAAGTAACTTTTTAAATTACATCTGGCAAAACTTAGTGAGCAACACCTGCTTGAAACTAAACACCAAGACTGGTACAAGTGGAAAAAAAATAAATAATAATAATAATATTAATAATAATAATGTTAATAAATAAAATCATTTAATCTTATTTACCTCTAACAAATGGTTCAAATTGAATTATTTTTCTCATTTTTTGGAACTAAGTACAACAGCACCACCAATGGTCATGAGTAAAGCACACAGGATGGTGCTTTTGCTTTATTTCCAGCCCAGACAAAAGATTTACAAAGTCAATCTCTGACAATTATGAAACGTACTCACATTTGCTAAACCACTGGAATATGGCATGTGTATTTACAGTATATTAAAGTATCAGATTTATTACTAGGACACCTACTAGGACACCTTCAGGGAGTAAGGGAAGAAATTTCGGTCCGGACAAAAAATATAACACAACGTGCCGATCAAATATAATTCACACCTTCAAAAATGGCAATACAAAAAATCACTGCAAAATCACTCTATATAGAGTTTCAAGCCTCCTCTCTTAAAGAACCCAAGACCTAAGGCTCTAGGTTCTACTGCTCCTTTGAACTTTTTTTAAAATATCACAGGAGTGCTGTTGGCTTTGAAGTCAAAGATAGATGCATTCACTGTGCCTGAGAGTTCTGCATGCAGGGGGAGGGGCAGCCGCAGCAAGCTGCCCAAGCGAATGTCCCCATGACTCTCAAACACTGCCGGGAATAACAAACAGTATACTGTACAGACTCATATCATACCCGTAGGAGCTAGAGGCTAAAAAAAGAGACCTGAAAAAGGGGTGTGCCATTGCTCCCTTACTGCACAATTTCTCCAGGAATCTCTATCTAATTATATTTAATCTGATACCTTCAGCCCACAACATATCATCAGTAAATACGAAATACAGTGGAAGCTTGGATTGCGAGTAACGTGGTTTACGAGTGTTCCGCAAACCGAGCAAAGATTTTTAATAAATTTTTATTCGGAAACCGAGCAAGTATTAGTTTACGAGCGCCGAGTATCATGTATCACACATACGACCCTTATTTTGACACCGAGCATCAGTCTCTCACTTTTTCCCTGTTAAAACTGTCTTTCCGTGTTTGTGTGTGTCCGTTTGTTGTGAAACTTAAGTGATTCTGTTAGTATGCGCTCACGCCAGTCTCACTTTTTTTCCGTTAAAACGGTGTTTCCGCTGTGTTTATGCGTTCATGCCAGTCTCAGAGAGATTTCTTTTTTTCCTGTTATAGCGGTGTTTCCATTGTGTGTGTGTGTGTTTGTTGTGAATCTTAAAAAGCGAGGTGGGGAGACGGAGGAGTGTTACTGTGTAAAACGAGGCAAGAGAAGGGGCTAATTCCACACACACACACACACACACACAAACAAACACACTGCGTGCACCAACGCTAACACTATTCTGTCAGGATTTATTTGTATTTTTTTTTAAAGGCTAAAGTGCAGATTAATTTGTTTTTTCATTTTATAGATTGTATTAATTATTTTTATGTATTTATTTTTTGGGGCTGTGGAACGAATAATTTGAGTTTTCATTATTTCTTATGGGAAATGATTATTTGGTTTACGAGTGTTTTGGAATACGAGCCCACTACCGAAACAAATTATGCTCGTAATCCAAGGTTCCACTGTAGGTGCAAAGCAGTAAAGTATCTTGTAAAAACAAAAAAAAACAAAAAAGAATTATAAAAACAATAATTTTCTATTTTATAAAAGTAAACGCATTAAGCAAACAGTCCAAACTAAATACAGATTACATGAAGGAACAAGAATTTAACTGCAACACAAAATTACGAAGAATACAATAGGAAAATTTAATATTTAATAAATAAATAAATCACCAAGCTGAAACCCTTTGAGCTGCTGAAACTTAAGTGACATTTTGCCAAACTTGTGTAAAATGCTGCAGCGTCATTCATAGCCAGTAGGTTTATTCATACTTTATATAATATATACATTCAAATATATCAAAATAATGCCTGTGACATCACACTTAAGCCTTCCTTTACACTCACCCTAAATTTGCAACACGTTTGAGAATGCCATAATTAGATAAATGAGCAGCTTTTAAGCACATCTGCTACTAAAATGAATGCACGCTGGCCATTAGTGAGCAAGCCCAGAGCATGAAAACAGTCAAGATTACTACAGTCAGCACTTTATAGGTGAAGCACGAAAGCGATCTGGCTCCCTACTGAATGTGCTTTGTCAGGTATCAGATAGTGTGTATTCAAAGAATCGATATCCAAGCGCTAAGAATGCATCATCATTCAATATCAATAACATCACCATATCAGTAGTTTCACTACTTCATTCACTCATTTATTCATTTTTTAGTAAATGTGATGGGACACCCAGCCCATCCTGTCAGATCACACAGAAAAAGCCAATGCAACACAAATCACAGATAACAGTCTGCTGGACATGGACAGGCACCCAATGCAAGCAAAGAACCCAAGGCCTCCAACCTCCCCAGACCGCATCCCAATCGAGCGCTCATAGGATGCGTCTGACAAACAAGTCCAATCCACAGAGCGCCCCACCCCGCTGCCCACATCACCCATCGGATTTGCTGCCAACTCCATGGTGCCAGAAACCACAGCACACCCTTAAAGGCCCTGTATATAACTAGTACACAGTGGCAATCTAGCCATAACTCACTGAGGAATGTCAAATCAATATGGCTGCAAAAAGCATTGGAAATTAAGTATAACCTCCTAACTTAACGTGATGCATACTGTATATACAAGTATTAGCTTTAAATGAATCTACATCTACATACAGTCTTATCATATTCATCTCATCGTTTATACAGCTTTATCCTGTATTCAGGGTCACGGGGGGCCTGGAGCCTATCCCAGGAGACTTAGGGCACAAGACGGGGTACACCATCGCAGGGTACACACAAACACACACTATGTCAATTTTGGGAACGCCAATCAGCCTAATCTGGCTGTGGGAGGAAACCGGTGTACCCGGACGAAACCCCTTCAAGCACAGGGAGAACATGTAAACTCCATGCACACAAAGACGGGAATCGAACCCAGACCCTGGAGATGGAAGCCGACAGTGCTAACCACTACATCAACGTGCCGCCCATTCAATCATATTTGTTCGTTAAATTTGAAACATTGTCTGGCAATGCTAAATAGTATTTTAAATAGTCTTGTTTATCTGACTTTTCAAACATGCACAGACTTTATATTTCTCAAGTACAAATGGGTGAATTTCTTTTACAGAGAAAATCATCCAGCACTCGATAAAGCTAGACAGCATTCACTCAGATCACAACACACACAGTACAAAGAGTGCAAGTTCAAATGTGTGTTCTGTTACACCCCCCAAAATGGGATTCATTGTAGTTCTTTGAGCGATAGATGTACTGTACTGTAGTAAGATGTAGCCTCAATATGTATCCTTTTCTTTCTATGACCAATCTGAGGCTCTGCAGCGTGAATGAAGTCAGAAACATGCTTTCTTTTCAGGAGAGTGTGAGAGAGAAGAGATAGGCCAATTCCAAATTAGGCACAATTGACTTTTTCACAATTGAAAGTTCCCAAGAACAATTGCTTCCCCTCCTAACTCTCCCGCTGGCAGTCACATTATTTTTTGCTCCCCTTATTTAAGTACACTTGTGTATTTTCACTCTCCGATACAGCAGGTGGCAGCATGCACCTAGTTTGTTTGGAAGCCACCGTTAAACACAAAGAAAAGAAAAAAGACACAAGGAGTGAATCTTTACACTATGCCTAATATTACTGTTTTTTCGGGGGGGGGGGACCTTAAGATTGATGGTCTTCTGTGCTTTCCTACTTTATCTGCTATGGCTCTGTGGATCAGAGGATGAGATTGACCCATGCTCCGCTCACTCTGAGACAGATGGACTGAGTCGATGGCGTTGTGTCCACTTCCGCGTTCGGTTATGATTGGCTTTCATATCTGATTCGATCCATGCCCGAGTACTCCGTATCGTTCTCAGGACCACCTGCAGACTTGGACATGGTTCCAGAGCCCGGAACGTTTGTGTTCTCACTGATGAAAATGAACCAGACTTTGGGGTCAATAATCCCAGGACCTGTATTACTGTATATCTGTATAATCAGTATTATCTCATCCCACATCTTCTGTCAAGATATATCAATATACCTTGAACATTTTATATACCACTAAACCCTACTCTGCACTTTCATTTTCTGCATTTTTATCGATGATGGTCTGACGGAATGATGGTATGATGCACCTTACTGCTGTAATATTACCCTGCCACTTGTTTCCAAACACAGCCGTCTGTTCTACCCCAGACAACAAATATGGCATCAAACACAGTTAAGTATTCACACAGCTGATAGACTAGCTAATTTATTTAGTATATGTAAGACATATTAATACAGTTTTTTTAAGACAGAGTTTTAGGAAGCAGAGATGAAGCTGTTGAGGTTTTCTTTGGGAGTGACAAGGATGGATAGGATCAAGAATGAGTCTATCAGAGGGATAGACTCATGTTAGATGTATTGGAGATTAAGTCAGAGAGGCCAGATTGAGGCGGTTTGGACATGTTCAGAGGAGAGATTGTGAGCATATTTCTGGAAGGATGCTGAGGTTGGAATTGCCAGGCAGGAGGTCTAGAGAAAGGCCAAAGAGGATATTTATGGACGCAGTGAGAGCGACATGAAGGTAGGAGGTGTGAGAGAAGAGGATGCAGAGGATAGGGTTAGATGGAGGCAGATGATTCGCTTTGGCAATCCCTGAAATGAAACAGCCGAAAGGCAAAGAAGAAAAATGAACCCCCAAGACATGTTAATGTTTTTTTTCTGAATGAACATAGCATCTGAAAAAGCAGTTGCTAATGGAACAATTACATTCTATTCTTCCAGATAAACTAATCAACTAATCTGAGTGGTTTTCCAGCAATAGAGATAAGATCAATCAAACACAATGCCGTCCAACAATCCCAATTCTGTTACCCTGAGGAAAATCACTTTTGCGAATTAAAATTGCACAATAACCAGCTCTGCAGGAACCTACTAAGCAGGAGATCAGCCATAAGGCATATGTAACTCTGCACCCAAGGAGGAAGAGATTTTCTGTTTATGCTGATAGGAGTCCATTTAGAGGTGTTAGTTTAACAAGTCCTGTAATGTTCTCACAAGATTTATTCCTGTAGTGTCTTACTCAGTACAGCAGGCACTGAAGTAGCTGCTGTCAACAGAAAAGAGAAATTAATTGCTAAGTAATGAGCCTTTTAATAATTCATTGCTAGATTTATTTGACAGGAAAATTGGATGAATTATTTGCTGTCCCTACAATATCTATGCGTCATGATTTACTGTAATTGTGTAATATACATTAAAAACAGGGTCGTACAAAAAAAATATATATATATATATACAGCTAACAGCTAAAGCTATAGTGAGTTATAAAAATATGTTTTAATCAATAATTCTAGCCAAATATAAACAAGTAGCAGAAAGAAAGAAAATTACTCAATTACATGTTCTACTGCTGTAGTTTCCAGTCATCTTATCAGTCTGTGTGTGACTGATAACATGACTGGAAACACACACACACAAAAACACACGAGGTTAAGTAAAAAATCATCCGCGCTCCAGTCTATTAAAACTTCTTTCTGCGGCAATGTTTTATCGGTGCTTTCCCTTTAAGGCTACCATCCCTCCGGTCACTGCTGCGCAGGTGTGAATGCATAACATCGGTTTATCTGTAACTGCGGTGTGAGCAGAAATGGATGCCGCACTCGTGATTTGCACAAAAGAAGAGCAGCGTGCACTGATTCGGTGTTTGTGGTCTGAGGGTGTACCCGGTGCCGAAACAACTCACTGGAAGAGAATCTGGAAACAAAATTTGGGCCGATGGTCTAAGGAAGATGAAGGTTTCTTAAAGAGAATCGTTACTAGTGATGAGACACGGATTCATCACTACGTGTCTAAGAGTAAACATCAGAGTATGGATCGGAAACATCCTCAATCACTGACCGAGAAAACGTTCAAAAGTCAGCCATCAGCTGGAAAATTGATGCTTACATTTGTCTAGGATTCTCAAGAGACAGTACTGGACATTATCAGGAAGAAGATCCAACAATCAACAGCGCTCATGCTTATTGGAGAGCGGAAACCTAAATTCCGAATTAAACGGAGGGGACTGCTATCCAAGGGCGTCGTGATCTTGCATGATAATGCGCGTCTGCACACTTCTGCCCACACTGTCGTCACTCAAAAATTTTGTTTTGAGATCTTAAGGCATCCTCCCTATAGTCCTGATCTCGCTCCATTAGACTTTCACTTGTTTGGTTCCCTGAAAGCAGCCCTATGGGGATGAAGATTCACTTCTGATGAAGAAGTGAAGACAGCTGTGAATTTGTGGCTCGCTAGCTCTGCCTAAAACATTTTTTAATAAGAGAATATGAAAGCTTGTTGACAGATGGACAAAGTGTATTGAAAAGTAAGAAAAAATATGTTTTTCTAAAAGTTAATTAAAACAAATTTTACAGCCAGAGTCCAGATCATTTTTGATGATTGTGTGTGTGTGTGTGTGTGTGTGTGTGTGTGTGTGTGTGTGTGTGTGTGTGTGTGTGTGTGTGTGTGTGCACATGTGTTTAATCATCTGCTTGTATCCCTTTTTTAGCAAACCTGTTTACATTGTTTAAAGACATAAAGGGGCCATAAAGCATAGCGAGGGGTCAACTATTAATTTTATTCAATTTTTTTGTTTAATTTCAATAACGGAAACTAAAATGTAACATTATTTTTTCTAAAAAAAAAAAAAACTAGTATATGTATTGTCGTGTTCTAATAGTTATTTGCTAATGTACAGTGAAAAGAAAGAAAGAAACAAAAAAAAACATTTTATATCTTGATTTATATCTTGCACTTTTATATAAACTTTTCACTTGTATATTGTTAAGATAAAGTCTGTATACCTTTTCCTTATCATTTTTGTTTTGTTTTTCTTTATACATATTAACACGTACTTTTTGGTTAAAAACATTAATTCAATGTAGACAGATGCACTGGAAATACATTAAATAACAAAAGCAATCTTGTCTAATTAGATACTTACTGTCCCTCACTGTAACTGTCCACTTGAACTGAATAGGTTGAACAGGTAGGTATATGATGTGAAATTTAATCTGAAGTTAACTTGAATTTCATAAATAACATGGCTTATGTCTCAGTTATAAATGAACATATATATGTATATTGTATGGATTTTGGATCATATGCTTAATATTTGAATACGAGGATTATAGTTATTAGGATAAATGTGACTTTTATAGTTAAAGTTAAAGTTTCAAGAAAAAACAGTTTGGATAAGTCCTGGCTTAAAGTCCAAGCTGAACATAACGTCTTCCCGCGTACGTACTAAACAAAACTTGTGCCAGGAACATGCATACGGTTTCTTGCAAATAATATAGCTATCCAAGTGAATCCACAACACTCTATGTAAGACTGATTACAACTGAGAAAATCTCTGGCACACTCTGTCTCCTCCACCCACCCCTCCCGTGCTGCTCTCAGTGGACTCACAGTGAGGTTGTGGTGGTGAGCAGCGCGCGAGGCTCGAGCGTGTCCGTCAGATCTGCATCATCACAAGCCACCGTGACGCGCGCGCTGCGCCGGTTTAGCGCCCCGGAGCGCTCCGCTGCGCACTCACAGCTCTCCACGGTGAGGTCTGGACAGTGTCTCCTGCTCGCCACGATTATCCCGCACAAAGCCGCCAGCGCAAAGAACACGCTCGCTACTTTCATCCTGGGGCGGAGACGCATGTCGCAGTGTGTGTTTTAAGTTATTTCTCCCCAACCTGGGATGTTGTGGCGGACCATCTCACGCGTAAATCACATAACGTGCACGTTTACGCGACCGTGCATTGGGTGATGACGCTTGGCTTTCCAAATCCTAAACATCTCGTTTGCGGAACTGTAAACTCCGTCCATGATGTCCTCGAGATGTCACTTACAGTACGACTTGGCACAAGTTCTTCTTTCAGGAAAAACAAAAACAAAAACAAAAAAACTTGTGGAAAAAACTTTGTACACATGTAGATCCGATTGCACATCTGTGTGAAAACACGTCCGGTCTCAGCCCAGCGCGTGTCGGGAACTTCGTGCGCGCTCCAGTCAACAGGTGGTCGGAGTGAAAGATGCGGCGCCTGCACGCGCTTTCTGTCCCGAGTGAGCGCTCGACCTGACAACAAGCCCCGCCCACAAAGACCATAAACGGAAGTGCCGTGCATTCCTATTGGCTCCAAACTGACCACGGGATTCAAATCCGCCCTGATAGCCAGAAGGAGGCGCGTGTCTCCAAACCAGAGCCCTCAGGATCAATACTGTGTCAAACAGGGTAACACTGAACCAAAGAGCAAGACAGATTGACTGAATTAAGACATACATATAATGATTGTACTATTCAGGATTTACTTTTTAGTTACTTTTATTGATTACTTATTTTAATTATTGAACTTTTTTAAATATATAAATCTAAAAAACTATTTAAAAAATATTATATATATATATATATATATATAATATATATATATATATATATATAATATATATATATATATATGTGTGTATATATATATATATATATATATATATATATATATATATATATATATATATATATAGCTTCTTTCATTTATGTTGTTTAATCCTGTTGTTACTTTTTATTATCATTTTGCTTATATACACAGTATGTATAATATATGTATAAAATGCCTTGTAAAAGCATTCATACGTATTGAAGCTTTTAACATTTTTTCACATTACATCCACAAATGGAAATGTATTTTATTGGGATTTTATGTGCTAGACCGATGTGACGGCACATTGTGTGATTACACACAATTGTGAGGTGAAAGGAAAATTATATGAATGGTTTTCAAAAAAAAAATTGTACAATTAAACATCTAAAAAGTGTGGCATGCATTTGTATTCAGCCCCCTTTACTCTGATACCCCTAACTAAAACCCATCATGAAGCCCAAGGAACTCACCAGACAAGTCAAGGCTAATGTTCTGGAGGATTTTAATGCAGGGTTTTTTTTTTTTTTTTTTTTGAGTTTGTGTTGTTTTGTTTTTTGGCACACTACGGGGGGAAAAAAGAACTAACCTGTACTATTCCAGATGTAAATGATTGTCATTGGCTTTGTCCCCTCAATTACTTTTATATTTAACCTTCAAGTTGTTTACTTCTAAACTCATTTTTACTGGTGTATTGAACTACGATCTTAAATACCTATGTCATACTATATATTTGCATGCATTTTTCTTAAATAAAATGTACCCCCCAAAAATATTATTTTAAATAACACTCTTTCCTTCATTTAATTTCAATTTTATGATGTGCAGGGTTCCAGTGGAACCTACTTCAGGAACATTCACCAGAAGCATGGACATACACTGAATGGGAATCACAGGACAATGCATACACAGTAGATTTCCTTTACACCTAAGGCCAATTTAAAGTTGGCAATCCACTTACTGTCATGTTTTTTGTGTGTTTGTGTGTGATTCAAAACAAACACATGTTTTTATTATTATGCCATTTCTGGGTCTCCGGTAATGATTGCTGAGCTTAAGCTCATATTTAACTCATTAATTTACATGACTTAAAGATGGGCGACACAATGGTGTAGTGGTCAGCACTGTGGCCTCGCACCTTAAGTTGACATGCTTTTTGTGTGTGTTGTTTGTACCCTGCAGTGGACTGGCACCCCATCCATATAAGTATGTCAAATTATATGTAAGATATTTCATGCAAAATGTTAGAGAGCTTTAATTTTCAAGCTGCACTGCTGGTGAAAAGTGATTTAAATAATTTAAAGAATACTGTCCAGGGTGCTTCAACAAAGAAAAGTGAGAATACATAACATCTTAAATCTAAATTAGACTTAGTCTGTAGTTGCAGAAGTTAAAGTGATTTCTTTTGGATGGTTCGGGTGTAATGTGGTATACAGTATAAACCTTTTTTGTTAACAATGTGTTGCTTGTATCATTTACAGTTCTGAAGCACTTGCGAGCGCACAGTGTATTGCTTTTCTCTTTGAACGAAGCAGCTGTCCTTAAAGATTTTTTATTTCTCCAAAGCTGCACTTTATTTTTATTTATTTTTTTCAGATGCATTTTAGCGTGGCCTGTGAGTATTGAAGTATAGCTGTAGCTGTGTGTTAAACGCAAGTAACCCAGTGTTAAGTGTATGTGATTATGAGAGCTAATATAAAATGATAGATAGAGACAGGAGCTTTAACAGCTGGTTTAGCTCCAAAGGCCATAGAGGGGGGAAAAAGCTTTCTCTGAGCCTCAGAGTGTGTAGGGTATACAATCATAGACAGACAGAAAGAGAGTGAAGAAGAGATCATGAAGGGCTAATGACCTCTGACCTGCAAACCTACCCTGAATTGTCTATCCTTCTCTGCATGACAACTAACAGATTCAATTAAATGTTTATAGAAACAAAAAAACTCGAACATTCTCCGTCCACTTCACCTTTTCACACTTTTTAGGAGCAAAGATTAAAAGCATACATTAGGCTCTGCGTTCCATTCACATTTGGTCGCTCCCCTGGCTGCCCAGGGTGGTTGTTTACACAGATGTACGTTCACCTCTCCAGCTTTGGAAGTTCAACGAGGGAATCATCCCACCTTCCCATTTGAGGCAGAGTTGGAAAGATGAACACAGCTAACATCATTGTCTGGAATGATGAATCACTACACGAAGAGGAGACAGGGAGAAGTTGTTGGATCTGGGCCACCGGTATTCACTCGGCTATCAGTTCTCTTCACTAATGGGAACCAGAATCTTCATCGCTCGTAATGTGTTGCAAGTGTTGAGTCTTTTTTCAGTGCTTTTGTAAGTTTGCACCAAATAGCTATGCAACCCAAAAGTTGTAAAAACATTCACAGACTTTTTGAGATTTAAACTATGCTTGCAAATAAACAAATACTTGGTTCATGCCAAAATTCACAGTTTTTCATTTGAGCAGAAAGGTAAATGGTTGTGAACAAACTAATATGTTACTATAGAAGGTATACACTTATGAGAAAAATAACATCAATTTTTTTGTTATATTATTAACACCTGCAGGGTCCGGGTTCGATTCCTGGCCAAGTTCGATTCCCGTCTCTGTGTGCATGGAGTTTGCATATTCTCCCCATGCTTGGTGGGTTTCCTCCGGTGTCCTCTTACAGTCCAAAGACATACAGATTAGGCTAATTGGTGTTCCCAAATTACCTAAAGTGTGAGAATGAGTGTGTGTGCGCTGCGATGGATTGGCACTCTGTCCAGGGTGTACCCCACCTCGTGCCCTAAGTCTCCTGGGATAGTCTCCAGGCCCCCCCGTGGCCCTGAATACAGGCTAAAGCGTTACAGATGATGAGTGAGAGAGTAATTGAGTGAGTGAGTGTTATTGACGGAATATGTGATCTATCTATACAGGTGTCTTTAGTCCAACTAGAGCCCGTGGAGGTCAATGATGATTACCACTCTATTTATTTCCATTTTATTACTGTGGTGAAATCCTCAGAAACATTCACATGCTCATTCAAACACTATGAGCAATTTGGGAACGCAGATTAGCCTAATCTGCATGTGCCTGGTGACCAGAGTGCCCGGGGTAAAAGCCACCAATTACAGGAACAAGCAGCAAACTCCACTGAATATGTGAGCATGTGTGAAAAACATGTGAAAGTGCCTTCCACAGTATTATACTTAAAAATGGTAACCATGTACTGTATGAAGAATAATTGGTATTGTGAGAAAATAACATATGAAAAAGTAAAATTGTTTTTTAAAAAAATGTTCATACGTTCATACAAATGTTCAATAAAATTATCATACGGGCCTCTGAGTGGCGCCGGTAAAGCGCTCGCCCTATCATCCGGAGATCGCGAGTTCGATTCCCAGGTGATGCTGTAACCTCTCACAGCTGAAGGTCTAGAGAGCTCTCTCAGAGGAGAGGGATGAGAGGTACTTAGTGCTCCCACATTAATCTCGGCTCTACAGCCAATCAGGGGCGCCTGTGAGCTCGAGCAAGTGGAAGGAGCCCTGTCCTCCGAGTGTGTTACGCCGCCCCCAACGGTGCGTGAGCGAGCAGTTCAACGTGGCATGAGTCACATGGTTCGGAGGAAACATGTGATATTCTTCCGCCCTTCCGACTGACTGGTAGTAGTAGCCCTAATGTGGGCGCCCCCTAGTGACGGGGAGGAATTGGATATGACTAAATTAGAGGGAAAAAATATTTTTAAACAAACAAAAAAAAAAAACATGCCCCAGATTTCAAAATCAAATAAAGTTTAATTAGACACAGAATTAAAATATACTGTTTTTAGCAACAGACAGTAGTAACAAGGCAGACATGAAAGCATGTACTGTACTGTACTGTACATGTCATGTCATGTGATGTATTTTAATCATATGATAATTCACTATTTAGCATCTTTTATTACTTCCATGCCACTTAATATGTAAAAATGATAATGTGCATTAAGCCTTATTTATTATGTACAAACAGATGTACTAGTGGTGTTATGCAATGCCACTAATGCATTTGTACCTGTATCTGTTTATTTACACAAATATCAATCTATGTATCTGTTTTTGGATTTAAACCTAAAGTGGGCAACTGTGAAATGAACAGCTTGGACAAAACATGAGATGGTTTATACACTACATTACTAAAGTTTCATAATTGGTTTAAACTATACTGTAGATGTGCATAGAAGAGTTCATTGTTCAAAATCCTGCTCATCACCTATGCCAGTGATTTTAATAATAATAATAATAATACTTTTTTTTTTTTTTTGATTTTTCCCCGATTTTCTCCCTAATTTAGTCGTGTCCAATTCCTCCCCGTCACTAGGGGGCTCCCACATTAAGGCTACTACTACCACTCAGCCGGGAGGGCCGAAGACTATCACGTGTTTCCTCCGAACCACGTGACGCCAGCCGACCGCATCTTTTCGAACTGCTTGCTCGCGCACCGTTGGGGGCGGCGTAACACACTCTGAGGACAGCGCTATCCACTCCCTCCGTTGCGCGAGCTCACAGACGCCCCTGACTGGCTGTAGAGCCGTGATTAATGTAGGAGCACTATGTACCTCTCATCCCTCCCCTCTGAGAGAGCTCGACCAATCAGCCCTCTCTAGACCTCCGGCTACGAGAGGTTACAGCACCACCCGGGATTCGAACTAGCGATCTCCGGATGATAGGGCGAGCGCTTTAACCACTGCGCCACTCGGAGGCCTAATAATAATACTTTTGATACTTTTTAATAATTGAGTGCACTATTTTGTCACAACCCTGACCGTTTATTGACTAAACGTAAATAAAGGAAGTTTATAAATGCAATTATACCACATAAATGCACTGTATCACAATATGCTGCTTATTCATATTTTTTGCCTTCTAAATTTCATATCTGAACACTAGCGCCCACACAAAAATAAAAAACCTTCACATTAACCTTTCTGGCAAGCTTTTTAAAACGCACTACAGCTATTCATGTCTGTATTTGTATCTGCTTAACATGCATTGTATTCATTTTGGTTAATATTCAGGTGCTTGCCCATGGTGCACCATTTTGGAGCAGGAATCATTGAAAACACTTGCCTTAGCAAGCAGTAATTCATCATTCAGGTATGTTTTCAAAATTTTCCACAAAGTCCACAAGTCCTATTCAACAAAATGATATCCTAAAAATGAAAGTAAAGATAAGTAGAACATTTCATACAGACAGAGATCTTTGTGTAACAAACTGACTTTTGATATGCTGTTTTGATAGTTCTCCTCCAGCAGAAAGAACTTTAATAGTATTAAATGCTGGGGAATAAAAACGTGCAATTTTTTTTTTTTAAAGAGCATGAGCATGCATGAGCGAGAGAGCACATGGTTGCAAATCTGTCAGTTCTTAAAACATAAGCTAAATACAGTATTTAAGATCTTTACTTGCAACATTTGACAAAATGCAAATACTCCGACAGCTCACAGTCTTATAAAAAAAATTAGACTCAATGGCGAAGAAACATTTAAAAGAGTCTTACTTTGTTTACAAAGTAAATTACACAATTAGATCTCAAGACTGTTTTTTTATTCATGGGCAGCAGGTAGCCTAATTTCAACCCGCTTAATTCATTTAGTGAGAACGGAAAGAGTTTTAAGTACATGTACTGCGCTCATCTAATTACATTACATCACACAATTACATTAGGCTTCTGAAGTTAAAACATCACTTTGGAGTGTCCCATAGTGCTGCACAATTCTTAAATTTGATTGGTCAGAAGGTGTTGATTAATTTCCCATACCATCAGTGGTTTATTCCAAATGCACTCATATTAACATGTTATATTTTCTATAGTAAAAACTAACAGGCACTTTTTAGCCTGACATTCTACATAATATAAACCTAATAAGAACAGCCAATTTCTGTTATTTAAAAAGTGAAAATATACTGTAATATTAATAGTTTAATCCATATATCTAATCATCCAATAAAATGACAATAACCCAGTGCACTCAGGCATGTAGACAAGGTCAAGACAGTACGTGTATGTTTAAAACCAAGGGGGGGAAAGGTGACGTAAGTGACCTTGAACATTAAATAGGATGTTGGTGCCAGATCAACTGGTCTGAGTATCTAGAAACTGGTGATCTACTGTAATTTTCATACACGACCATCTCTAGGGTTTGCACAGAGTGGTGTGAAGGAAAGAAAATATCCAGTGAGTGGCAGTTCTCTGATTGAAAATGCCTTGTTGGTGCCAGAGGTCAGAGGAGACTTGCCAGACTGGGTCGAGCTGACAGAAAGGCAAGAGTAACTCAAATAACATCTCGTTAGAACCGAGGTATGCCGATGAGCATCTCTGAACACACAACACATCCAACCTTGAAGCAGAAGGGCTACAGCAGCAGAAGACCACACTGCTGTCCACTCCTGTCAGCTAAGGAGAGGAAACTGAGTTCAAATGAACTTACAAATCTGCAGCAACTTCATGATACTATAATGTCACTATAGTCCAAACCTGATATTAGCAAGGTGTATCTAATGAAGTGGCATGTGAGTGTATAATTATCAATATGGGGAAGCTTTCTGTAAGGACAACGTTATATGTGATTTTTTTTTTTTTTTTTTTGGAGATTTTTTATTTTTTTTTGTAAAAAAATCATTTTTGAGATGTTGCTCTGCCATAAGAAGAATTAAAACTGTTACGGAACAACTTTAAGCTGGTTACTTTGCATCACACTCTATAAAGGATTATTCTTCAGTAAAAGCATGCCCTGCTGTGTTTAATTCCTTACATAATTAAAGTGTTTGTTAAAAAAAAAAAATCTGTTTTTCATATTTTATGCATTAAATTTCAGTCCCAGATAGCACGTGTAAACATAAAAAAAAAGAGAGTAAATCTAGTGCAATTTTTAAGCACAATGTTCTAATAACCAGCAGATTACCCATACAGTATGTGGCACATCCCCTGTGTACCATCGTGTCCCAAAATGTGTTATCATTAATAATACTGTACTTTTACAAGAATCTGTGGCTTATTTATTTATTTATTTATTTATTTATTATAATAAATGGGGCAGTGGTAACTCCGAGGGTTAAGGCACTGAGGTACTGATCGGAAGGTTGGCGGTTCAAGCCCCAGCTCTGACAGGTTGCCATTGTCACCCTATCTGCTCCAAGGGCACAACCCTGCGGCTAACCCTCCATGGCTAACCCTGCGTTCTTACCCCAGATATGCTAGGACATGGGAAGAAAGAATTTCACTGTGTTGTAATGAACGTACTGTATATGCGACAAATAAAGTACTTAACCTAATTTTTTTATGAAGAAGAGGGGGGAAAAAAATCAATTGAGCAGCCTGGTGGCTTAGTCATCTTACAGATCCATGTTTGGGGTTTGATTCTGACCTTCGAATGTTCTCTCTATGCTTGGTCAGTTTCCAACCATAATCCAAAGGCATATGGTGAAGGGTAGTCTGGCATTTCCAAATCGCTTGCAATGTGAGTGTGTGGTTGTGCTTTGTAATGGGGTTGTATATATATATATATATATATATATATATATATATATATATATATATATATATATATATATATATATATATATATACAGCAGCATGTGTAGATGCTAGTGTAGATCAAACTGATGAAAAGGTTAATGGTGGTTGTGATAGAAAGGTGTCAGAACACACTGTTATGGTGGGGAAAGGGGGACTCATTCAATATTAGGCAGTGTAGTAAGTATACAGTATGTGTGTTCTTGTGTTGGAACAAAAGGACCAGGAATAAAGTAAAAACAAAAAAAAACAGAATAAACAAAGTACACGATATGTTTTATTTGGTTATGAAACATGAATTAAGTCTCTTCTGAACCAAGTAAAAGTCTAATTAACTTAAAACTCAAGTGTCACAGATAAGGGCCGACAACACAGCATAGGTCAATGAGGATTAAAAATAAAGTGCTTATATGGAAGCCTCGTTGGTGTGTATACACAGGGAGGCTTCAGACTTTGGAGGTTTTTGGAGATGTCAGGTAGTACAAAGATTATCATTAGTTTTATAAAGGTAGTAGAATATGGAAATAACATTGCAAAAAATATAGAACTCTCAAAATTAGCCCCTTTTTTTCAGAAATAAAAGCTCATAACAACACCTGGAAACATTTATAAAAACTCATGATCATGTGTATCTCTGCTATTTCTTTGCCTGTGAGACCTATTTTTTATTTCTTGCGCATTCATGTTTGTGTAGTTGATTAAAATGAACCAACTAACAAACAGACTGTTTGTGACCCTCCCATCAGGCAAAAGATACAGAACAATCAGGACACACACGCTGCTAGTGCACAAGACACTTTACATCAGGACTGTGTTATTCTGGTTATTAACTAGTTATTAACCTGTGCACAATTTTCTTATCTCTGACAATCATGTTTGCCCCAAGATCCAGGACCCACTTCACATACATTCCATTGTATATATATCATTATATTTATTACATTTTTGTGCAATTATCTTTGTGTTTATTCTTTTATTTCTTTTTGCTTGTTTGGTTATTATTACGTTTCTTATTGCTGCTGGTCTCTGAAAGCTATCAAACAAATTTCGTTGTATCACTACAATGACGATAAAGTCTTTTTATCTTTTGATCTCATCTTTTTAAAATTTAGTTCATCATATTGCCTATTGTCACTTTTTACTGCACAATCCTGAGCCCTATATATGTTTAGTAAAAAAAAAAAAAAAAAAAACCCTAAAAATAAATAATAATAATAATAATGGCTAACATGCTCTGAGCTTTAAGGACTACACCTTGCTCAGAGGGTTAAGGCACTGAGTCACTGATTGGAAGGTCAGTGGTTCGAGCCCCAGCTCCACCAGGTTGACATTTGTTGGGTTCTTGAGCGAGGGCCTTAACCCTATCTGCTCCAGGGGCCCTGTATCATGGCTGACTCTCAGACCCCAGATATGCTAAAAAAGCATTTCACCGTCCAGTAATATCTATGTGGCAGGGGTAGCTCAGTGGTTAAGGAATTGGACTACGGTTCAGAAGATCCCAGGTTCAAACCTCACAACCACCAAGTTGCCACTGTTGGGCCCTTGAGCAAGGCCCTTAACCCTCAATTGCTCAGATGTAATGAGATAAAAAAAAAAAAAAGTAAGTCGCTCTGGATAAGGGCGTCTGCCAAATGCCTAGATGTAGATGTAGATGTGACAAATAAAGGCTTAACTTAACTTTAGTGCTCTAAACTCAATGAATACGGGGTTTGACAACAGCGTTTGCGTTGCTGAATGTGAACCGACCCATTCTTATTATGAGATTATACTTTTTAGGAGTTAAAGAAAAAAATTCTTGTATAGATCTCTTTTTAAGGCCTATAGTTACGATATATTTTAAGAATGGCCCTCCTGTCAATCAGAATGACACGAGTCAACTACTGGCATCTGTTAATAGAAGTCGGTATTTGCATCCTGTCATCACAGCTGGGAGTCTGAAAGAATATAATTAGCCTGCTCTGTCTGAGAAGAATGGCTTGTCTTGCTTCCTGTTTTAACGTTAGCATCAGTATGCATTGGAAAATGATGAATGCTCTCTTCCCCACAAGCCACCATATGATGCTGACGGGTTTGGACGCGTAATGCTTCCTACAGTAAAACCTGGAAATGGGTGAACGTCAGGTCTATTAATTGTGGTGTAGAGCAGGGGAAACCCCAGGCCCGGTGTGTCTCATACGAGCCCCAGCAGCATTCCAGCCTGCATGAGGAAGCTCCCAATAGGAGAGCAAATTCTAGGAACACTTTGTAGGAATTAGTTTCCCTGTCCATAACGATTTGTTTCCTGACTTATCATTAGACAGACACTCCGACTCATATATTTTCCTTATCATGACAAGCTGTCTCATGCCTTTAGATCTTTTCAGTGTATGATTGAATCATCTAATTCTTTCACTCCCACTTTTCCTTCCCTGCTTGTACACACCCTCTGTCGTATTTTTCTCATGTGAAAATCCGACTGCGTCCTTCACACACAGCTGTGGAGCTGCAACTCCTGTGACCGGGAACTATGATAGGAACAGTGAACTACTGTTGCCGTCTCTTGTGAATTGAGAAGAGTGTATTATACAGATTCCTCGACTGCAACAGATTGGAACCGATTGTCCAAATCCATTAAGCTACTGTACATACTGTACAGTGCTAACGTGTGCATTATACACTAGACTCGGGATGAATACTGTTCCTTACTTCTCTGACAGATACAAAGCCCTGTTGCAGTGAACTGAATGATGAGTTATTGTCAATAGATTTACTACCATATGAAACACTGGGATCTTTGTCCTAATATAGAATACAGCATAATAAAACATCCCCTTAGGACCTCTGACCTTAGAGACTCCAGCACTTCTGGAATGGAGTTCTCATCAGTCCCTGTACAGCACTGTTGGATCTGAGCAATATAATTGGTGGTTGTTCTCTGTCTATGAATCAGACTGGCCCAGGATTGGGAAGTCTCTGGGATTGAGCGTGCTTGTCGTGTCAGACAGTTACAGGCTGGGACAGGAACAGCAGACCTTTAGTCCTCATCTCTATTAAAAGGGCAGGCTCGGAGATGACATGGTGAGAGGCCAGTTATCACAGATTCATGGCTTTCATGCAAACATCTTGCGCTCTTCCTATTCCTCCTTTGTATCTCCACCTTCAGACAAAACAACCATCGAAACAAGTGCGTTCCGCTCAATGTGTTGTTCAGCGTGTTTCCTGAATCATACTCTGAAGAGTGAACGTCCTTCATCCCGTAAGGGAGGTCTGATCTTATTCATGTCACTCAGCCTCAAACTGGAACAGTGCCAAAGGATTTTATATTTATATTTTAATGGAAAGCAGCTTTTTTTTGCATTATGTACCGATGTCTTTTCTCTGTTCATTTGTTCAGGTTATCTGTTTAATGTCAATGTCATATTTAATCTGTTTTAATTAAATGTTAAAAAAAAAAACATTATTTGTGGTCCAGAATCTTGTCGAAACATTACCAGAATGTCATCTAACCATGGTCCCAGAACCTGTAAATATACTTTTTAAAACACCTCCTGGGTTTGGTCCCCGTCCTGGGTCTGTGTGCATGGAGTTTGCATGTTCTTCCCGTGCTTGGTGCGTTTCGTCCGGGTACTCCGGTTTCCTCCCAAAGACATACAGTACAGACTAGTGCATGCAGAACTGGTGTTCCCGAATTGCCCATAGTGTGTGAGTGAGTGTGCGTGTGTGTGTGCCCTGCAATGGATTGGGAGTCCGTCCAAGGTGTACCCCGTCCCGTGCCCTAAGTCTCCTGGGATAGGCTCCAGGCCCCCCGCAACCCTGAATACAGGATAAGGTGGTATAGACAATAAGGGAGTGAAATTTGTATAAATGTTAAAATATTTCCAGAACATTACTCAAACATTTCCTAAATGTTATTTAAACCGTTTTAGAACCTTCCAGAAAACTGAACCCTTTAACGTTCTTGGAACCAAAAACCATAGCACTTTTTGCTAACCTAAAATTGTTAGCTGGGTATCAGTTACATCCAGTAGCCTAACTTAAACCACCTCAGTTACTAAGGATGAATTAGTATATAATATATATATATATAACTATATTGCACTGCAACTTACTGTAACAAATGTGCTTGTCTTACTAAGCATCATATCTGCCCTCGCTCTTGCTTGCATAAAATTAAAAACCTCCTGCTCATGCAGATTTCTGGCAAACTTTCAAAGAAATCAAATTCTGTTAAAACAAAATCATTCTGCATGATGTGATCAGATTAGTTATACTTACTTTCTCATTCACTCATCTTCTATATGCTTAGAGCTGTATAGAGGGTTGTGGGGGGCCAATCCCAGGAGAATTAAGGCACGAGGTGGGGTACACCTTGGACGATGCAGGGCACACACACACACACACACACACACACACACACACACACACACACACACACGCTCATTCAAACAAACTACAAGCAATTTGGGAATGCCAAACTAGCCTAATCTGCCTGTCTTTGGACTGTGGGAGAAAAAAAAGACTGGAGGAAACCCACCAAGCATGGGGAGAACAGACAAACTCCATGCGCACAGAGGTGGGAATCGAACCCGGACCCTGGACGTGCTAACCAGTATGTCACTTTGCCACCCAAGTTCAGTTACAACCCTACCTTATTTTTTTTAAATCATTGTAATATTTGAGTGAGTCAAAAGGCTATGCTTGTTCCAATGTGTCTCAGAAAGGTGTGGCCATAATGCTCATCCTGCATTTTTTGCCTCTCTCAACTCTCAATTACAATATGTTTTAAATTCATCCATAGGCTCGTAATCTCCTCTTCCATATGCTTCCAAACTCAGCTGTTATGTCCCACTCCTTTGCTTCCTTCTGTTCCTCCTGCTTTGCATTGCCACACACACAGCTGCTACTGTTGATGCTTCCAGAACTTTTTTGTAATTGCTTATAAACCACAGCACTGGCTTGTGTGGAAGCTGAGACCTTCAAAATGTTCCACAGTAAAAGAGAACGAGACGGCCACGGAGCGAGAACGCCGGATCCCACAACGCTGCCCCAGCTACAGTAACCTCAGAGCTCCTGAGGTCACACACACACACACACACACACACACACACACACACACACACACACACACACACACACACACACACACACACACACACACACACACACAGCTGTTTAGAAATAGGCTTAGAGGCTGAAAAGAACACTATAATCTTTTAAATGAGGGGAAAAAGGAGAAAAAGAAAATAAAAATCAAGTCAGGGGTGTGGAAGGGATTGGAAAATAGACTCTTGAGTGTGTCCAGTAACAAAGCCAAACCACACAATGAGACAGCGATGAGGACAAACTCCCTCTGACTATTTAAAATCAACATGTACATGAAATCCTCTGTCTGTGTGTCTGTGTGTGTTTGTTCTGGAGAACCTTGACACCGAAGACTCACGTGCTATAACAAAAGAGAAGAGAAACCAGCAGAGAGATCAGTACAAAGGTGGCGTGGTGTGTTCGAGGATACATACATGATGTACACACTCCGGCCAGGGACAGGACCACCTATGCGATGCACCTGTACTAACACGACCTGATTCCCTGTAGCACCCCAAGTTGTTTGCGCCAGCATTGCTCAGACAATTTACCGAACATGAAATCATACAGATTGCTTAATAAATGCTAAATTCAGGACGTTTATAAAATAATGAGTGCATTGTCGTAATGCATGGGCTAGTTTAAAAACCTTTAATGTTACTTACACCACAGCATTGTTGAATTCTCTATTCTAATTGTTGAAACGTGGTTAAAATAGCTCTATGGTGCCATGCTGGCGTAGTGTGTCTGAGTATGTTTTTGGTGGGTTTCCTCAAGATGCTCCAGTTTCCTCTAATTGCTTTATCCAAATTGCCTCTGGTGTATAAGTACAGTAAGTGTATGAGTGCGCGTGTGCCCTGTGATGGATTGGCACCCCAGCCGGGGTGTATCCTGCATAGTGCCCCACATTCCCTGGTATAGATCCCAGGCGTACTGCCTGGATGAGTGGTACAGAGAATGAGTGAGAGTGAGTAAAATAGCTCTGACTATAATGTGGCTGCAAGGCTTGCATTTACTGTTCTGATTGTAAAATGTTGTTGGAATCTGAAAATCTGATCTGTGGCCCACCCAAACCTTTAACAGCAATCAGTAGACGAAATGAAAAAAGTTTTCATGAAGTTTTCATATCATAAATGTCATTCTACAGAAAAGTGGAATTTGGGGACTAAAAATCTCCCGAAACTTATTTCTTCTTTCACACCTAAAACTCCTTTAATAGCAATAACTTACTTTCAAACTTCATGAATTCACAAACTTAAAAAAAAAATTAAAAAATAAATAAATAAATATATATATATATATATATATATATATAACTCAAAATGGTCACATAAATAACTTTAATCTGACAAAAGTAATAATTAAATTTTAATGTCAGACATTTAAATTATTTAAGTTAACCAATTAATGTCAGACATTGCTTTTCAGCCATGCTTCAACAGAATTATTTAAAAAAAATAAACTCATAAACAGGCCTGGACAAAAATGATGGTACCCGTAGAAAATACTGAAAATAATGTGACCAAAGGGACATGTTAATTCAAGGTGTGTCCACTAATTAGCATCACAGGTGTCTACAATCTTGTAATCAGTCAGTGGGCCTATATATAGGGCTCCAGGTAGTCACTGTGTTGTTTGGTGACATGGTATGTACCACACTCAACATGGACCAGAGGAAGCGAAGGAAAGAGTTGTCTCAGGAGATTCGAAAGAAAATTATAGACAAGCATGTTAAAGGTAAAGGCTATAAGACCATTTCCAAGCAGCTAGATGTTCCTGTGACTACAGTTGCACATATTATTCAGAAATGTAAGATCCATGGGACTGTAGCCAACCTCCCTGGACGTGGCCGCAGGAGGAAAAATGATGACAAATCAAAGAGGCGGATAATCCGAATGGTAACAAAAGAGCCCAGAAAGATTCTAAAGAGATCCAAGGTGAACTTCATGCTCAAGGAACATCAGTGTCAGATTGCACCATCCGTCGTTGTTTGAGCCAAAGTGGACTACATGGGAGACGACCAAGGAGGACACCATTGTTGAAAACAAATCATAAAAAAAGCCAGACTGGAATATGCCAAACTACATGTTGACAAGCCACAAAGCTTCTGGGAGAATGTCCTATGGACAGATGAGACAAAAATTGAACTTTTTGCCAAGGCAAATCAGCTCTTTGTTCACAGATGGAAAAATGAAGCATATCAAGAAAAGAACACTGTCCCTACTGTGAAACATGGAGGAGGCTCTGTTATGTTCTGGGGCTGCTTTGCTGCATCTGGCACAGGGTGTCTTGAATCTGTGCAGGGTACAATGAAATCTCAAGACTATCAAGGGATTCTAGAGAGAAATGTGCTGGCCAGTGTCAGAAAGCTGGGTCTCAGTCGCAGGTCATGGGTCTTGCAACAGGACAATGACCCAAAACACACAGCTAAAAACACCCAAGAATGGCTAAGAGGAAAACATTGGACTATTCTAAAGTGGCCTTCTATGAGCCCTGACCTCAATCCTATTGAGCATCTTTGGAAGGAGCTGAAACATGCTGTCTGGAAAAGGCACCCTTCAAACCGGAAACAACTGGAGCAGCTTGCTCATGAGGAGTGGGCCAAAATACCTGCAGAGAGGTGCAGAAGTCTCATTGACAGTTACAGGAATCGTTTGATTGCAGTGATTGCCTCAAAAGGTTGTGCAACAAACTATTAAGTTAGGGGTACCATCATTTTTGTCCAGGCCTGTTCCATGAGTTCATTTTTTTTTTATAATTCCATTGAAGCATGGTTGAAAAGCAATGTCTGACTTTCATTGGTTAACATTCATAGAATTCTTATTTATTATTACTTTTGTCAGATTAAAGTTATTTCTGTGACCATTGTGAGTTTTTCTTTCATTGACCGAAGGGTACCAACAATTTTGTCCACCTGTGTGTGTATGTGTATGTATATATATATATATATATATATATATATATATATATATATATATATATATATATATATGGTGTTGTTACTTCTCTTCCTGGTATCACCAATGACGATAACATCAATGGCAATTTAGAGAAAATTTTAAAATAAAAAATTCAAATGGAAATGCATTCCATGTGTTAGACCATGTGGTTTTTAATTATGTAAAAATCAGTTTTCATTATTAGATGTAATCAGTTATAATTTTTAGCAACACCGAACTTAAAAGCTTATATTTTAAAATAAATTATGATATTTGAACAACTGAAGAGAGACATCTGATATACTTTCCTTCATTTGTCAATCTTCATCATAGACGCAGGAACAATTTAGATAAATTGTCAAATGTATTTCAAAATAAAAGTCTTTTTTTTGTGTGTTACAGTAACACCAATGACAGGAGGCTGACATTTATTTCATATTACTGTATTAATTATAATCATTGACTGTAGTAACATTGATTGTAGTGTTTATATTATGATATGCAGTATATTGATAATATTGTGAATCAGATCTACAGGGTGGGCCATTTATATGGATACACCTTAATAAAATGGGAATTGTTGGTGATATTAATGTCCTGTTTGTGGCACATTAGTATATGTGAGGGGGCAAACTTTTCAATATGGGTGGTGACCATGGTGGCCATTTTGAAGTCGCCCATCTTGGATCCAACTTTTGTTTTCAATAGGAAGAGGGTCATGTGACACATCACACTTATTGGGAATTTCACAAGAAAAACAATGGTGTGCTTGGGTTTAACGTAACTTTATTCTTTCATGAGTTATTTACAAGTTTCTGACCACTTGTGGACCACAATGTGTTCAATGTGCTGCCCATTGTGATGGATTGTCAATGCAACCCTCTTCTCCCACTCTTCACACACTGATAGCAACACCGCAGGAGAAATGCCAGCACAGGCTTCCAGTATCCGTAGTTTCAGGTGCTGCACATCTCGTATCTTCACACCATAGACAATTGCCTTCAGATAACCCCAAAGATAAAAGTCTAAGGGGGTCAGATCGGGAGACCAAGATGGCCGACTGGTCACCACCCATCTTGAAAAGTTTGCCCCCTCACATATACTAATGTGCCACAAACAGGACGTTAATATCACCAACCATTCCCATTTTATTAAGCTGTATCCATATAAATGGCCCACCCTGTATTTTGTGAAAAAATATCTTTAAATGAAAGGTATATGGTTCCACTTCCATGTACTGTATGATCACAGTGTCGAGATATTTCCTTGAACTTTCCTGTAAAAAAAAAAAAAAAAAGTGCTACAATTAAATATTGAACATCAAAGTAAGTAATGTATTTCATGTTTAAAAGTATACATACTACATTTTCCGAACATATACAGTACAAGTAAACTGTCTGTTATGTAAAAATAAATGATTTTGGAATCAGCAAAACTACTGTAGGTGACAGCATTTTCTACCAGTTTTGTAGAATTACCTAAACCTCATAGGGTAATTTAATGTACAAAATTGCAAATGATGACCTATTGTGTCCCACCTGCAGTACCATCAAGGCCCACTTTGGGTAAATTTTTATCATTTCTATAGTTACAGGTGACACAAGATAGGTCATACGCCAGCCATAGACAGACTAAAAGCAGTGAAGCGCAAGAAAATGGTCCATCACACACACACACACACACACACACACACACACACACACACACACACACACACACACACACACACACACACACACACACAAATAAATAAATAAATAGATTGAGGGTTTGAATTTTGACAATACCATAGCCTTCCATGACTCGAATCTTGACAGCAAAACTTCTCCTTGATCTCTGGATGGGAAGTGTGGCGAACTCCCTCTACAGCGTCAGTCACAGTGGCACCAGTCGTTCATGAGTCTTTGTGGAAAAGGTGGCTAGAGCTTCCCTCCAAGTGTATTTTCACTACTCTGTGATGTAACATTTTGGAAAGATGTGATGGCTTGCTTTATGTTTCCCAGAAGAAGTAGTGTTAGCCTTCATTCTCTCTAGTTAGTAAGTTATTGGTAAGTGAAATCAATGCGCTGTATTGGAAGTTGACCATATTGGGGATAAAATGGGTAAACGCATCTACTAATTTATTTAAGCATGTTATTTTTTTTTGTCTGTTGGAAAATGTTTACTTTGCATTATTCGACAGTTAACTGACAGTTTTTTTGGATTGCTTATACACTAAAATTAAAAGTAGTACACTATTAGCAACACCTTACACTCAAGAAGCAAAACATCAGCCCATATTTGCACAACTATAAGCACATTGTCAACCTCACACTTGTTGCAAAACTCTACACACAGTGATTTGCAAAACACTAAACACACTTAACATACATTCCACACAAAAATCTATCATGAAGTCACTTCCTTGCAATACCAAAGCACTGACTGTCAAATTACCGCACCGTCCAACCAATTGGTTCAACACAGTCATCAGGTGTGCAAACACTTGTTTGCTTAATTGTAGACACACCAATCAGGTGTTGAAGCACTATAAAAAGCAGCAGGTGAGTTCATCGGTCTTCAAGCACAATGGAAAGGGTCAGAGAAAGAGTAAGACGAGGATGAGGAGGAGGAGGACGACGAGAAGGAGGAAGAGGAATCAACAGAGGAAGAGGAAGAGATGGAGGCCATGCTGGAGGTAGAAGAAGAGGAAGAGGAAAACAAAGACAAGAAGGCGCTCAAAGAGGATCAAATCTGACAAATGAGATCCGCGCAACACTGGTTGACCACGTTGTCAACCGCGGCCTGACGCTGAGGGAGGCTGGACTGCGAGTGCAGCCAAATCTAAGCCGATACACAGTGGCAAGTGTGATAAGAACATTTCGACTGGAAAACAGGTTTTGTAAAAATATCACCATATCAAAAACATCTGCACGGTTTCAGTAACTGCTTACAGTCCTGTATTCTATGCAGTATCAGCACTTCTGTCACCTTGTCCTGTGAAATTACTGTACTATTGTTTACTGTTTTCTTTCTACATAGGATTGTGGGTCAGGAACGACAAGGGGGAATGCCTCCTATGTTCACAGAACAGCAAGAGAGGGTTGATAGTAAACATGGTTTTGGCCAACAACGCTATAACACTCAAACAGCTCCAAGCTAACAATGTCAATAACCATGACAGTTTCAACGATATCCATCAGGTCTCAATATCAACACTGGCACGCATCCAAAAAAAAAAAACATATTGAAATGAAGCAAATGTATCGAGTCCCATTCGAGCGCAATTCCGAAAGGGTGAAATAACTGCTGCATGATTATGCGGAGGTACAGTATGTATTCACTTTAGCCGTGTGATCTTGCATACTTTCTCATAATCTTTTACTGTTCTGTAATATGTATACTAGAGCTATACTCAACTACACAATTTTGCCTGACACTGTTCTTCAGGTAGTTTTACGAATAGATGGAGAGAAGATCCAGCATGAGTTCATTTACGTACTGTAGATGAGGCTGGGTTCAACCTGACGAGAACACCAAGGAGGGGAAGAAACGTCATTGGCCACAGGGCTATAATCAATGTCCCAGGGCAACGTGGGGGAAATATAACACTCTGTGCAGCCATTACACAGAATGGGGTCCTACACCGCCATGCCCATATGGGGCCTTACAACACAGCACTCATACTGACATTCTTGGACCAATTGCACAATATAACAGCAGCAAATCAAATCGATCATATGCAACACATTGTTGTCTGGGACAATGTGTCTTTCCACCGCTCTGCTCTGGTTCAGAACTGGTTTCAGCAACGTCCACATTTCACCGTCCTATATCTTCCACCATACTCTCCATTCCTCAACCCTATAGAAGAGGTTTTCTATGTCAGGGTCAGGGTCTTCTATGGCGGTGGAAGGTATATCTCCGTACCCCTCGTCCAAGCCATGGAGGAGGCCTGTGACCAGATAGAGGTAGCAGCAATACAAGGATGGATTCGTCATTCATGACGTTTCTTTCCAAGGTGTCTTGCTAATGACAACATTGCATGCGATGTTGATGAAATTCTCTGGCCAGGTCCAGCTAGGCGAAGAGACAATGTCTAGTGTTTTTTATTTTTATTTTTTTTGGTAACAGTAAACTTACAGTACAATATGTAAAGTGACATGTTGTTACAGTGCTATGAATCTCCAGGTCAACATTTTGGGCATGTTGAGAAATAAATGAGTTTCTTCAGTGTGCAACATTGGTCTTGTGTAGTGTTTGGTGGATTTACTTTATATTTGTACTTTGTTGGTGGTAGCCTACTCTAATCATAGGGAAGTAGAAGTGCTAAAAGTGTTTTAGGTTTATCACAGCAGAGTATAACTCGTGCAAACAGAGTATGGTAAATGTGAAACGTGTGTGTCTTATGGTAAAAAAGTGTTGTTTGTAAACATAAGTGTATAGTTTTTACAAGAGTGTTTAATTATGCAGAGGATCTGTGGCGTTTTGCTAATTGGGCGTGTGGTTGTGCTAATTGTGTGTTGTGTTTTGAAAACACAGGCCCTGTTTTGCAAAGCGTGCTTAAGCAATCCAAAAAAACTGTAAGAAGCTATTTGAGTAGAACATATAATTTGAGATGCATTTACCGTCTAGTATTCATAAATGTTTTGTTTTTTTTATATTCCACTCTACATTCTGATGTTTTACTCACTCACTTTATACTGCTTATCCTGGGCTATAGGGTGCCACACCGTCGCAGAGCACAAGTACACACGCTCTCACACACTCACTCACACACTATGAGCAATTTGGAAATGCCAGTTAATCTAAAATGCATGTGTTTGGACTGTGAGAGGAAACCGGGGCACACGGAGGAAATCCATCAAGCAAAGGAGGAACATGCAAACACTCATGCATACAAACAACTAGGCAGGAATAGAACTCTTGACCCAGGAGGAGCGAGGCCACAGTGCTAACCAATATGTCACCATGTTGGTCAAAATGTTTTACATTTGACCTAACACATTAAATCTACATTAAATTTACATGAAGGCGGCATGGTGGTGTAGTGGTTAGCACTGTCGCCTTGCACCTCAAGGGTCCGGGATCGATTCCCGTCTCTGTGTGCATGGAGTTTGCATGTTCTCCCCGTGCTTGGTGGGTTTCCTCCGGGTACTCCGGTTTCCTCCCACATTCCAAAGACATGTAGGTTAGGTTAATTGGCATTCCCAATGTATGAGGAATGTGTGAGTGTGTGTGTGTGTGTGTGTCTGTGCCCTGCGATGGATTGGCACCCTGTCCAGGGTATATCCCGCCTCGTGCCCTAAGTCTCCTGGGATAGGCTCCAGGCCTCCCGTGACCCTGAATACAGGATTAAGCGGTAATGACAATGAGTGAGTGAGTAAATTTACATGAAATTTGTATATCTGAAATGTCATTTTAGTATAATTACATTTAGGTTTTTGAAATGTAAAAAATGTATATTAATATTTATACTATTTGATTCTTTACATTTCACTAAATCAGCATCAGTGATTGGTCAGCTGAGTAATTCAGTGCAGGACATGAAAGTCTGAAAAAAAGCAATTAAAACAAAAGATTCTAAATGTCTATATACTGCACAGATCATTATTTATAAGAGTTTCTGCTTTACTGCTTTAGCAAGCTGTAGTTTTGTAATGCAGCAGCTGACAGACATTTAACACAAAGCCGACCATTGATACATATTCACAGTAGCAGCTTGCCAGGTGTTTGGCTTTATCCCAAACTTAATATTAGGTTAAAATCGTATGCCACTTCAGATAATGGTAAGTGGAGCAATATTTAAGCACATTTTCATATCTCACAGGCTTTTTTCGCCATTTTTTCCTGCAAGAATTTGTGTTTATCTAACTGTCATGAAATATGAATAGATGTAATATAGATGCCATTGTGAACAAATGGCACTTACAAATAATGATATGTTCATATGGTCAACTTTTGACATTTCCTTAATATAAGTTTACAGAATATAATTTTACTATAATGTTCTTATGTTTACTTTTAGGGTTAGCACTGTCGCCTTGCACCTCCAGGGTCCGGGTTCGATTCCCGTCTCAGTGTGCATGGAGTTTGCACATTCTCCCCATTCTTGTTGGGTTTCCTCCAGGTACTCCGAGTGTGAGTTTTCCACTCACACTCCAAAGCCATGCAGATTAAGCTAACTGGCATTCCCAAATTTCCCGTAGTGTTTGAATGTGTGTGTGTGTGTGTGTGTGTGTGTGTGTGTGTGTGTGTGTGTGTGTGTGTGTGTGCCTTTCACTGCATTCCCAACCCTGTCCAGAGTGTACCATGCCTCGTGCCCTAAGTATCCTGGGATAGCCTCCAGGCCCCCTACGACCCTAAATACAGGATAAAGAAGTATAGACAGACAGTGAGTGAGTAAACGAGTTTACTTTTAGATATCTGGTTCAGATTTGTTCTATTAGAATTTACACATTAAAAACTTCCGTTATGCATTTTCAGGTGACTACGAATTAATAATCACGCATTATGTACTAATGTCCCATCGTGCATCTTCAGTGCCACTTCTCAACACTGTAATGATTCTTATCCTATATATTATAGACAAAAATACATCCAGAACAGGCAGGCATAGTGGCACAGCGGGATGCATTAATAGTACCGACTGGCCTCTAGTGTCCTCTAAGTCATTCGGTCAATAAACTGGGTTCAGTAAAGTCGCTCACTCTGGGTTAACTGAGTCATAATTGCAGGCTGAAGGTACGGCGAGGCAGTGGTCTAAAAACCTGCCAATTCACTGGCAGCAAGGAGGAAGGCTGCAGCTGAATAAACATTTGTGAGTAACCATAGTCCACACACACACACACGCACACGCACGCACACGCACACACACACACAGTATAAATGAAGAGAGAGAGAGCGAGAGAGAGAGAGATGAGGGGATAAGCAGAAAGGTAATATGTTCAGTGAATCAGTATTCCTGAGTTCAGGAGTTGACCATATCACAAACCAAATCCACTTTAACATTGTGCTCAAAACAGTTAAATCATTTTTAAACTGTTTTATCCGTTCCAACAGTTGAAAAGCAAAAGCTTTTTTTTTTTTTTCTCTACTAGCAGAAGAAGAAAGTGTATCCATCACTCGGCTCTTCCACTTCCTCAATGGCCCAAATCACATTTTGTGCACTGTTGCTGGTTCTGGTCCTTATGATGCACCACTAGAGTTAAAAATACTGCCTCCTTTTCATAGGTTTTTTTTTTCTTTTCATACCCTTCTTCCATTTCTCTTTCCTTTCCCGTTATGGCTGAAATGGCCTGGCAAGCTTCCAAACAAAGCACAGAGCCTCATTCTGCAGACTTTTACGCATCCCCTGAGGCCCATGTCCAGAGCCGTGGTGCCATATTTCCTGTAGGGAAAACACTGCCGGTCAGGTGAATCGAGTAGACCCACGTGTACGGCACGTTTTTTTTTTTTTTTTTCTTTTCTATAATGCAATAGATGACTTAAATGTTAGATCAATTAAAAATAAGTGAATGAAATATTTTGCAGTACAGTACGTGCAGTCCCGAGGTTATGAGGAATGGTGCAGTACAGGAAACGTGATGAAGGATGTCTAAAATAATAAATCTCTGTTTGTACATGTCATTGTGAGAACTAAATGCTTGTACCTCTTGTCCAAGTTTTGCACAGTTAAAGGTTTAAGACTTGTTGCCCTTTAACACATTTTTCCAATGAGAAAGAATGTGAGATTATGAGATTTACCATGGGATTCATCAGCGAGGACAAAGATCTGCAGCAAGTCGTTACAAAAGCTTTAAACTTGTGATTTTATTGGATGACAGCCAGCTGACTTATCTATTCGCTATGTTAAGATAGGGCCGAGGCCGTGGTGACACAATTCCCCATCTGCAACGGTATTTCTCTGAATTTGGGATTAATCTGGAACAGAAGCGCAAAGAAGGATTCCTTGCCAACAGTCTGAACTACATTCTCAACCCAGTGTAATCAATACAATGACCATGAATTCCTCTTGCTGTGAAATATTAGGCTACCTTTGAAAAGATGATTGTTTCAGTTGGGTTGATAATAAAGGCTTCTTGTTAGATAAGGGTGATTTTTATTTTTTTTTCCTCACTGACCAGAACTTGGCTGTAAACTTAACATGTCTCTTAACAAATTCTTTCAGTAATGATTCAGCCTTCGTGTTTTTCTTGACCTTCGTCTGATGACCTGTTGAAATGAACTTAATGAGAAAATGAAACTGATACCCTATCGTCTCGCCATGACGAACTAATATTGTGGAATAAAGGTCGTCTGCTATTCTAGCAGGCAGCGCGGTGGTGTAAGTGGTTACCGCTGTCGCCTTGCACCTCCAGGGTCGAGGGTTCGATTCCTGCTTCAAATCTGTGTGTGTGTGTGTGTGTGTGTGTGTGTGTGTGTGTGTGTGTGTGTGTGTGTGGAGTCTGCATGTTCTCCCAGTGCTTGATGGGTTTCCTCTGGGTTCTCCGGTTTCTTCCCACAGTCCAAAAACATCCTAATTATTACATATAGTGTGTATATGTGTGTGCCCTGCCATGGATCGGCACCCTGTCCAAGTCTAATAGTCGTATAAAATATGAATGAATGAACAGCATTTAATTTTTCAAGCAAATCACAATTTAAAAAAAATTATATGGAGTTTTAAACTAATTTAGCTTAAGGTGATTTCTCTGTTGTTATGATAAGACAAGTTATCCCGGGCTGTAAACACGTTAGCTTGTAACACATACTGTACAGTTGCACATTCAGATTTAGCAGGCGGTAGATTTTCCACAAGGGGGAGCTATTGGTACTTCAGTGTAGAGACCTGCACTCCAATGCCATGGATTTTTGTGGATATCCACTGGAATGGGGATGAACTGCACACACACACACACACACACACACACACACACACACACACACACACACATAAAATTAGGGATGAACTTGTACAGTACTCTCTTGGAGTGGGTAATAAAAAAAGGGCTAACACTGCAGTAATAAAAGAAATGTAGAGCATGTGGTGATGAGTAAAGCCGTAATCCTGCATCGATGACGTGCGGATGGTGTTTGGTCACTGGAGGGATGTTCAGGGGTCATGTATGTTCCATAGTGTTTTTCATCGATGACAGTTTGTGTCCTTGTTATTTTTGATCGCCAAATGAATTAATTTACAGGAACTAAAATCAACATAGTTAGCTAAATACGTTCTTACGTAGATCTTGCAAATTAATATCTGTATAATTTTTTTTTTCAAAGTCTGTAATGCCTGTATAAAGCAGCAGTTTCAGACAGAAATCGGAATGTTGTTGAATTATGCTTTATACTGTATTTTGTTATGCATGGTATGTAAAATATATACTGTACATTCCATTAGTTAGATTTGAAGATATTGATAATTTCTTATTTCCTTTTAAATATTATAACTGATATGGGGGCGGCACGATGACGTACTGGTTAGCCACTATTATTATTATTATTATTAATAAGAATTAGTGTTCTAGTTCTAGTGTGTGTGTGTGTGTGTGTGTGTGTCTTGTGATGAACTGATATTTAGTTCTTTGTACAAGCCACACAGGAGGTTTGTTTAGTTGTTCTAATACATGACTGTTACACGCCACATAATCAAACCTTAAACAATTTCGCAGATTTATAAGAAAAAGGTTTTATAATAATAATAATAATAATAATAATAATAATAATAATAATAATTTCATGGTGAAAGGAAATGTTCTAATTTTCTCATATATTCCACAATATTACAGTTTTTTTGGATTGCTTAAGCAACGATTTTCAAAACAGGGCCTGTGTTTTCAAAACACAACACACAATTAGCACAACCACACGCCCAATTAGCAAAACACTACAGATCCTCTGCATAATTAAACACTCTTGTAAAAACTATACACTTATGTTTACAAACAACACTTTTTTACCATAAGACACACACGTTTCACATTTACCATACTCTGTTTGCACGAGTTATACTCTGCTGTGATAAACCTAAAACACTTTTAGCACTTCTACTTCCCTATGATTAGAGTAGGCTACCATCAACAAAGTACAAATATAAAGTAAATCCACCAAACACTACACAAGACCAATGTTGCACACTGAAGAAACTCATTTATTTCTCAACATGCCCAAAATGTTGACCTGGAGATTCATAGCACTGTAACAACATGTCACTTTACATATTGTACTGTAAGTTTACTGTTACCAAAAAAAAAAAAAAAAAAAAAAACACTAGACATTGTCTCTTCGCCTAGCTGGACCTGGCCAGAGAATTTCATCAACATCGCATGCAATGTTGTCATTAGCAAGACACCTTGGAAAGAAACGTCATGAATGACGAATCCATCCTTGTATTGCTGCTACCTCTATCTGGTCACAGGCCTCCTCCATGGCTTGGACGAGGGGTACGGAGATATACCTTCCACCGCCATAGAAGACCCTGACCCTGACATAGAAAACCTCTTCTATAGGGTTGAGGAATGGAGAGTATGGTGGAAGATATAGGACGGTGAAATGTGGACGTTGCTGAAACCAGTTCTGAACCAGAGCAGAGCGGTGGAAAGACACATTGTCCCAGACAACAATGTGTCACATATGATCGATTTGATTTGCTGCTGTTATATTGTGCAATTGGTCCAAGAATGTAAGTATGAGTGCTGTGTTGTAAGGCCCCATATGGGCATGGCGGTGTAGGACCCCATTCTGTGTAATGGCTGCACAGAGTGTTATATTTCCCCCACGTTGCCCTGGGACATTGATTATAGCCCTGTGGCCAGTGGCGTTTCTTCCCCTCCTTGGTGTTCTCGTCAGGTTGAACCCAGCCTCATCTACAGTACGTAAATGAACTCATGCTGGATCTTCTCTCCATCTATTTGTAAAACTACCTGAAGAACAGTGTCAGGCAAAATTGTGTAGTTGAGTATAGCTCTAGTATACATATTACAGAACAGTAAAAGATTATGAGAAAGTATGCAAGATCACACGGCTAAAGTGAATACATACCTCTGCATAATCATGCCGCAGTTATTTCACCCTTGCGCTCGAATGGGACTCGATAAATTTGCTTCATTTGAATATGTTTTTTTTTTGTTTTTAGTATGCGTGCCAGTGTTGATATTGAGACCTGATGGATATCGTTGAAACTGTCATGGTTATTGACATTGTTAGCTTGGAGCTGTTTGAGTGTTATAGCGTTGTTGGCCAAAACCATGTTTACTATCAACCCTCTCTTGCTGTTCTGTGAACATAGGAGGCATTCCCCCTTGTCGTTCCTGACCCACAATCCTATGTAGAAAGAAAACAGTAAACAATAGTACAGTAATTTCACAGGACAAGGTGACAGAAGTGCTGATACTGCATAGAATACAGGACTGTAAGCAGTTACTGAAACCGTGCAGATGTTTTTGATATGGTGATATTTTTACAAAACCTGTTTTCCAGTGGAAATGTTCTTATCACACTTGCCACTGTGTATCGGCTTAGATTTGGCTGCACTCACAGTCCAGCCTCCCTCAGCGTCAGGCCGCGGTTGACAACGTGGTCAACCAGTGTTGCGCGGATCTCATTTGTCAGATTTGATCCTCTTTGAGCGCCTTCTTGTCTTTGTTTTCCTCTTCCTCTTCTTCTACCTCCAGCATGGCCTCCATCTCTTCCTCTTCCTCTGTTGATTCCTCTTCCTCTTCCTCCTTCTCGTCGTCCTCCTCCTCCTCATCCTCGTCTTACTCTTTCTCTGACTCTTTCCATTGTGCTTGAAGACCGATGAACTCACCTGCTGCTTTTTATAGTGCTTCAACACCTGATTGGTGTGTCTACAATTAAGCAAACAAGTGTTTGCACACCTGATGACTGTGTTGAACCAATTGGTTGGACGGTGCGGTAATTTGACAGTCAGTGCTTTGGTATTGCAAGGAAGTGACTTCATGATAGATTTTTGTGTGGAATGTATGTTAAGTGTGTTTAGTGTTTTGCAAATCACTGTGTAAGCAATCCAAAAAAACTGTAAGTGTATTTATTGACCAAAAAATATTTGTCAACTTCTTTTCTTAATAAAAAATGTTAATTTCTTTGTAAAGGAAAACGATGAAAGAAAAAGAGAAACATTTACCATAGCACTTTTTTGCTGATTATTTTCCTTGATTTTATATCTACTATCTCCCCTATCCTACTCAAACTGGAATGGCATTTTAAAACCTCTTAAAATCCTTAATTGTGCTTTACACAGAAAAAAAGTGAAACATTATGTAGCCTACTGTATGTGGGATTCCAGGTTTATGATATTTCCACTTTTTTTTTTTTTTTTACCACTTTGAATGAAGTTAACCAATCATTCAAGCGTAAACGAGTAGCTGGGGGAAAAAGTGACTCAGGAGAAGTGATAGAATATCAGGATAGAATTTCCTAATGGAATAGAAGTGATGAAAACCAGTGCAACCAACCACACATACCAAAATAACACTTTCCTGGTAACTAGATGTCCTTGTGGAATAAAGCGCCTGCTTAACTCCCTAGCAAGGGCCTGAACATCACTGGCGTGCTCAAATCCTGAAAAGAATTTGTGACTTGGGTTGTTACATCCACAAGAAATACATACTAAAAATACCAAATGCACTGCTCATGCTCTCTCTCTCTCTCTCCGGGTTCATGCATTTGATGGGGCTCAATGCTATGCTACGCTATTAGTACATCGTCATTATGTCCGAGACGAGAGCCACTATTACAGACACTTCAGCTACTTTGATGGCTAAATGGAACACATGAAGAAATGATTCCTGGACAAATTGAAGAGAAGAGAATGAATCTTGAGCTATCTATTCAATAAAAGAAGATAAAATATTGCAAAAAAATATAAAATACTATCAAAGGTAAAAGGCTTTAAAAGAAATTATATTTTTTTTTAAAAGACAGAAAGCCAAGCAATAAACTGACCCAAACGAAAGTATGAACTGTTATTATAAAAATAATGATAACAGACATTTATTTAACTATAGTAATATAATATCACTAAAAATCTAAGTATGCACCCCTGCGCCGTGCCTGAAATGGCTTCCTGGAAATCAAGCACTAACAAAAGGAAAAGAGTGAGACAGTGTTTTAAAGCACATTCTGTAAAATAGCACATACTGAATAAAAGTCTAAATAAGCAGGTAGACAACGGTCCATTAACTGTGACAGACATTAGAATATTCAAACGTTATTTTAAAAAGAATGGCAAAAACTAATCAATACAATACAATAAGCCTACAATGAACCTAAAATTATCATGACATGGCATCTGTCTTCACTGTAACACTGTTCACTGCAACACCCAACATTCACTCAATACAGATCTCGATTTGATCCAAAACAAATTAGTACTATGAACACATACAGGTCAGTGATGTCCAAAAAGCATTAAGACAACATATGCCATGTATTAATCCCCCCCCCAAATTTTCTCCCTAATTTAGTCGTGTCCAATTCCTCCCCGCCAATAGGGGGCTCCCACATTAAGAGTACTACTACCATTCAGACGAGAGGGCCGATTTCTATCACGTGTTTCCTCTGAACCGTGACGCCAGCCGGCCGCATCTTTTTTTGTTTTTTTTTAAATGGTAACCATTTTTATTTTTCGTTTTTTAACAATAACAACAATACAACAACAAAACAACAATAACAACAACAACAAGAGGGGTGTACTTACAATTATGATAGAAAGGAGGAATTAAGTTCTTTTTTTAATTTTTTTTTATTGCTCAATAACAATTTACAAACTCAAAATGGGGAAAACAATTATGCATATGAAAAATATAAATTATTTTAATTAAATAAATTTAATTAAATAACAATTATACAAAAATATCCATGTGTATATATATATAAATCTCCACAAATTAAATAACAAACAAAACAAACATTTTCGGGGGTTGCAAGGAAAACAATCAAATAACTAAAAAATATACAAAAATATATACAAAATGTTACCATTCTTAAAATAACAAAGACTCATACATAGTTTTACACAATTCACCAAGTGGTTGATTGTCTTTGGATAAGCATTTTAGAGACTCTATGTATTTTTTACATTCATTTTTAAAACAATTTATAGAGGGCTTACTGTTATTCCACTTACATTTATGTATATGATATTTACCCATTGTAAGGATGATGTTTACCATAAATGACATCTCTTTTGAAAACGAATCTGCACAAATCAATACCTGAAACAAATTAAACGATGACATGTTCTTTAAATGTATTCATCGTTCTGGTTGCTTTCTGGCTTAAAAGTCCTTGTAATGTTTCAAAATAAATTTTCAAATCCACCTTGTAATGGGAGATATTAGACGTTCTTAATGACCACTTACATTTGTGTATATAGAATTTTCCTAGTAATATTAAAAGATTTGACGTGAAAATGTGACTCTTCTCAATATCTTTTTTATCATAATAAAATATAACATCTCTTTTACTTATATTAATTTTTGCTGCACTCAGTGTAGTAAATAAAAATTCAACAGTTCACATATTTACATTCAAAAAAGAGATGCAATACAGATTCCACATACATTCCACAAAAAGAACAAAATTCAGAAAGATCAGCTTTAAATCTCTTGAGAAATTGGTTAGTTGGATAAATGATGTGTATAATTTTAAAGTATAGTTCACTAACTTTGTTATTCGCTTGCGTGAGCTCATAGACGCCCCTGACTGGCTGTGTGATGGTAAGTTTGAAACATTTTAGTGACTCGGTTCTTTAAATCTCGTTTATCAAAATGAACGAGTCATTTAGCTCATTTCGTTCTTTTGACCAGAAATAAAATAAAATGTTACATTTTCAATAAACAGACTCACAACAAGTCTACATACACAAATTGTGGCCATAGTTCCAGTGATGAAAATACTACAATGCAGCTAAGGACATAATATAAACAGAATGAGCAGCTCACCATCATATCTTCAAGTCCGAGTCGTTCGTTTTTTTGAATCTATTGCACTGAATAGCGTCTATGGGAGTCACGTGACAAAAGGACGAACGACTCGGGACTTGGAAGACTCATTGAGGAGAACCGTTCAATTCTGTTTCCTGTGTACTGGACTGCATAGCGTTTAGGGTGTCACGTGACAAAAGAACGAACGATTCCAACTTGGAAGATTTTTTGAGGACCGTTCAATTCTGTTTCCTGTACATAACCTACGGAGGTTTTGTGATGATTTGCGCATGTGCGCCCAGTAGAAAATGAACGAATCACTCTTCGAGACTACTCCTTCTTCTGAGTCACATTAAAGATTCGTTCAAAAAGAATGAATCGTTCATGAGCGACCAATCACTACTGTAGAGTCGTGATCAATGTGTGAGCACTAATAACCGTTCTGAAGAAGCTGTGTTGGTTTAGTTAATAATGGAAGGAGCTGATATGTGGCAGGACTTTTACTTTCTGAAGCCAGGGAGCTACCTCTGCACAAAAGTGCAAAAAAAAAAACAAAAAAAACAAGGCAATTATGTTTAATAAATTGTAAAAAAAAAATTGAACCTATGGCAAATTTCTGTACTTGACCTTCAGTCGGCATGGTTTGAAGAAGTAACACCAGAGTACTGCACATGCCTTTGAAGAATGAAGAACGTCATGCTAAATATTGATTGTTGAATAGCAATGCCATTGCATAAAATAACAAATGTTCCTATTACCTTTTTACTGGTGATTTTAACATCATTTCTCTCAGTTCATAAATGTTCCATTTTTGCAATATGTTTTATCGGTTATGTTCCAAATATTAGAATGAAGTACACATCAAATATTTACACAAGGACTTAAAAGGCGATGAAAAAGGAGCATCCTTTCAGTATTTGTAGATCACAAGATTTTAGCATCTGCCATTTGACTTATTGATGCAGCCTGCTGTGAGTACTGACGATACTCGCCTTTATGATTTGATGCTTGTCCTGTATGTAGCTCATAATAAGAACGAAGAGGTCGTGGATATGTTTAAAGTTTACAACTTGCCAGATAGCAAAGGAAAACAAAAAAAGGGCATTCGTGACTGAGTCTGTGCACATAAGTCTGTGAGTTTAGTGCTGTGATTTTTAGGCCAGATGAAGTGGTAAGTATGAGCCATCGTTGGTTCATTACTCATACTGTATGTCATCAGGGTTTGTCATTCACACATATTTAGTCAGTCATTCTTGGCCTCTAAAGCAACATGACTGTAAATACCGGCTGACCAATATTTCAATAAATAAGCCAAGAAAGACAGACCAGAAAAGACATTCCAGCAACCGTTATTACTTACAACAGAACCGGAGCCTACAAATGTAGTCGCTGTAACTTTTGAGAAATTCCTCAATAGTAAACGGTAAGCCAAATCTGCTGAAAAAACATTTCCAGTAGCAAAGCTTACTTAAAAGCAAAAGACAAATGAACTGCATGGTTTAGAAGTTTGGTTCACTACTGAGGACTACAGTGCCTGAGTCATTGCACTTCTGATAAGCCCACAGCTGACAGCTGACCTTGAAATCTATATAAAGATATCCAAGTTTCTTCAGTTTCTTATCTGGCCATGTGGCCAATACAAAGGTACTGTAGCTCTAATATCTAATGCCACAGATGAAACCTAAATGAAAGAAAGAGAGAAAAGCAGACCGCGCTTAAAATTTTCAGTTTCTGGGGATCACATGAAGGCTTGATGATATTTACAATGTGAAATGTTAAATATTGAGGAATGTACATCCATATGTAAATAAGCATCACAACTGTACTTATTTTTGATCTTGCGTATGAAATACTGATCTTTCAGAGGCAGTGCTCAATGCCATTGCCTGCAGGCTACATAAGATGAAAGTAAATTTAGAAGAAGTAATATATACTGTGTATATATATATATATATATATATATATATATATATATATATATATATATATATATATAATTATTATTATTATTATTATTATTATTATTATTGTTGTGAATTAAAAAAGGAATCTGAAGTCCTTGGGTTGATCCTGAGCTTGGGTTGGATGGAGATGATGGGCGTTCTAACATCCCGAAAGCATGATAGTGTAAATTACCTTGTGCGTGTGCATGTGTGTATGCATCCGGTATATGTGTGTCTATGCTCAAGTTTATATTCCCTCTTTGTGTGCAGTGTTGCAGGGATAGACTTCAGATCCACTATGACCCTGAACATTTGCTGACAATGAATGAATGAGTGAAGGAAGTGAATACAAACAACAAAACAGCACAACAAAATGGAAAGTGTACAATGTTTTTGCTTTAATGAACAATCCGGCTATGAATGTATGAGCAAAATCAGTAGTGTCTGAAAAACATAAATTTTTCAAATGCGGAATAATATCGGGTTCATCTGAAAAAACTTGTGGAAAAAACTTCAGCATGTTCCAGATGAATGAATTACCAGTCAGCATCTATCTTCCCATAAGCATCCTAAGATTCATTATAAAGATGATGTTAAATAATGGAGAAAACATGAATGCGATGCTCACTCTATCCTTTATTAATGTATTTCTGTGCTGATAGGTGGAGTTCAGGTCCATTGGCTGCTTTTGTTTGTTTGTTTGTTTGTTTGTTTGTTTGTTTGTTTGTTTTCATGTCCGTGCTTGTATGTACTCTCTTGCTCTTACTATTTCAACATGGTCCTAAGTTAAGGCATATATAGTGGTTCCAAGTTATGGCATACTCAGCATGTTTTAAACAGGAGCGAGAAAAAGATGTAAGGGATGAAAGTAAGCTTTTTCAGAGAGGGAACCTACAGTAACCTGGCAAGCCCTCATCATGATCAATGTCACACAGGCACTGCATTTTAAAATTGAGATGGAAGAAGGTGCAACTGAAATATACATCAGAGCTGAGCTCGTGAATGAGAGCAGAGGGATGAAGTTAACAGCATGTAGAATGAGCTCATGGGTGAAGGGAATTTCTATTAGAGGTCGAATATGTCGCTTTTCTGTTACTTCATTTACTCTTAAGGTTGATTATCTTCCTATAACACCGTGTCACAAAGTGGGATTTTTTCCCAATAGGAATTCACTATCAAATAACACAACAGCAATCCCAAATTATTATCAATAATTATAACAAATTATAAACATAGAACTTTTCTTATCATAAAAACACAGTATTTTTATCCATTTATAGTTACATTTAATGTGATCAAAATACAAAACAAGTTTCTTTTATCAAATGCATAATAACAGTTATAAACAGTCCTCCATCCATGTCCTCACTAGCACCTCTTCTTATTCTCTCTCTCTCTTGAAGTTTAACACTACATTGAATGCATGAAAAATGACATTAAAAGCTCACATTACTATTAAATAAGTTCTTTTTTTTTTTAACAGAAAGCTTCCCCATATCAATGATTGAACATTGTTTTTCTTTTTTAAATAACATGTTTAAAATGTTTATTACTCACAGATTATATGAAGGATCTAAAAGATGTTACTGTAGAAATGATTAAATATTGTAAACCTTTCGGTGTGTGTCAGGGGTGGGGTATTGAGGATGGGTAGGTGTGCCTAAACTGGATGCCATTTTTTACCTTTAAATTCAGTTGAATTAAATAATCATGTCTCTATACAGCAAATACGTTCGGCATTAGGCTGTTAAGAGCACGGCTGCAATATGTGAAGTGAAAGCAGGATCAGTTCAAATCAGTTTACAGGACAGAGATTTTGGCAACCACGGACTGCTGAGGCTAGTAATAGCTCAAAATACATCAGGAATGGCAGCGACACAAATCTGTCTTTTTATATTCTCATTATTATTGAGACGACTTTAATTTAGCATCATGATCAAATCATGAGGATTGTTTAGAATTCAATTTGATGTGAGAATGGACAATTCGGCAAATGTGGTTGTCAGAGACTTTTGGTTGGTGGAGAAACAAGTTCACAAGCATCGTTTCTCATGATAATTTAAAAAGTAATCTATAGCCAAGAAAATTTTATTCGGTTGCCGTATCAAAACCAATGCAACTATATTGTACCGTTTTTATTAACTGTCATTCAAATTGCAAATAATGGCAGAGTGACTCTTCTTCTTCTATAGTAACTCTTCTTCCTGTTCTTCTGCCATTAAGTTCTTGGGCTGTCCGACATCCACAGAAAGCTACAGAATGTCTACAGAGATGACTGCATTGTCAAGAGCAATGTGCACACATGGATAAAGAAGTTTAACAAAAGTGAATACCAGCATTGAAAACTAACCATGGAATGGAAGATAATCAACTGTGACCTCCGACACGGAAGTGGGTTCAACAGTGCACAATGGAACATCTGCAAAGAGAAGTTGGGAGGTGCTATGGAGCAAATACATCACTTGTAAGGGAGATTACAGTATGTTGAGTTGTGCAGTACGTTCATATAGAGGAAGAGTTAGTCTACCAACATGTTGCAATCTGAATGACCTGTCAGTTAAAAATAAATAAATAAATAAATACAGTACTGGGCAAAACTCTTAGGTGCCATATAATCTGTAGTACGAATTGTGTTATATAAGTCTGCATTGTGTACAAGGCCATTCCCTACAAAGATACACTAAAATTAATGAATAAATAACATTACGGGAGAATATTTGCATGTCTGTAAAGAAAGCAACATATTACATGACAGACCAGTTTTCAGATGGGAAAAAAAAAAAATCTCTAATGTAGACTCCTGAGTTTTGCATGAAAATAGAAAGGGGCGAGTGTGACGAAGTTACCAAAAGAACTCGTATTCACCAGCATGCTCAGTAAAACCCAACAGCTGTTTTACTTAGAATACTGCACACATCTGTATCGAACACTACGTCTTATGTTCAAGCAAAGAGTTTCCACACCAAATATTGACCGTTTATTCTTTGTTATTACTTAGTGCTTTTTACAATAAGTTTCTTTTAATGTAGAAATGTTTTCAAAAGCATCATTGCATATGGCTTTTGTTTGGATGTTCACAAGATTTTTGCACAGTACTGTAAATAAAACAGCTGTTAGGTTTTACTGGACGTGCTGGAGAATGAGTTTTTTTGGTAACTTCGTCACACTCGCTTATTTCTATTTTTTGCATAGTACTGTTCATATATATATGCGCACTTTTGCATTACTTTCGATACAGTCCCAGTACGAACATAAAATATGGAAAAAAGGGAATGTCTATATGCGGACCCCTTTCTTTGGAAGATTCAGAAATGGAAACAGGGATTATGGAGTAGATGTAGATGTGCAGTAGATGGTGTCTGTACCAGGTGATGACATATACAAAACAGAAGTATTGTATATACCCCATGGAATTCCAAATATTCTTTGACACCACTGTAAACTTCTAAGGGGAAAAAAAATCCAATGTTGGACATTTTTTCAACTACAGTAGTTTCAAGTAATGCATAAGATCAGTTATAAACAGCCATTGTTCAGTTTCCTTTTCCTCTTAAAATGTAGCTGGACTGGAAGTTTTGTGCAGGATTAAGCAAAATTAACTAACAACAACAACTAACTACAATATAGAAATTACATGTATACTAATATTGAACTCTTCAGTTCATTATTAGTTAACAGATGATATTATATTGGTAATGCTAAGGTACTTGTGATAGTCACATGTGATAGCCACATGTCTGATAGGCATCAAGCTCTTGCTCCACACTCATCAGTTCTGACTATGTCCCGCTGGGAGAAATATTGGTTAATGTAAGTGATTCCTACAGTAGGTGATGGTTGTATTACATACTATACAATATCTAAGTACAATATGTATGCACACGCGTGTGTGAATGCCTTAACCATATTTCATCTTATTCCTTAGATCTGCCTTGAAATAAAATCTGATTAAATAGTGAAATAGTGCCTTCTAGTGGTTATATCCAATATCTAGAAAGAGATATCCTATGACAGGAGTTAATTGGTTAAATAAATTTTCTACTATGGCTGTGTCATGGCATTTACCTTACAGAAACACGCCATGCGTTTCACTGTTCATTTTCATTGGTACTTTTTGGGCATCAGGAATAATTAACATTATTTAACATCCAAGGACATGATTTCTAAGGTTGGGTATGAGTTTTTAAAATTTGCTTTCACCAATAAAAAAGAGCAATTATTGCATTTGTTTTTCTATATATAATTATTCTGCCATGCTGTGAATGAAGGGGAAAAACAGTTTTTTTCTTTTTTTTCTGCATTGTTTACTGAATTAAGCTGTATAAATAGTATTTATGAATCATTATATCCCTAACACATGGTGCGTATGCAGATTTGGTTGAATTTTTATCTAAAAAGTCTATTTAAATGCATGAATACAAATAAAAATCATATTCCCAGTAGAAAAAGAAGAAATTATACAATTATACTATTTATAGACTTTTATTTCTAATAATGCTTGTATATTTTTTTTCTTTAAATAGGATAAATTGAAGGTGTTTTTTTTCCTGAAACGTCTGTGTTTTAACGACAGTCATGTAAGTTTCAAATAAATTAAATGAATTAAAGTTATTAAATAATGCTCAGATTGTTGCCTTAATTTTGCATTCATACTGTAATACAGATCCGATAATGCTGGCTTTTGTGTGTTACTATACACTGATCAGTCATACCATTACAATGCAAAACATTACATTATGCTCAGTATTGTGTAGGTTCCCTTTGTGCCACAGGAGCAGCTCTGGCACCTCAGGGCATGACTCCTCAAGACCTTTGGGGAGGTGTACTGTGGTGACTGGCACCAGGGCTTTCACAGCATGTCTTTTGGGGGTTCAATGGATTGGACTTGCTCGTTTGGGACATCCCATACTGTAGATGCTCAATTGGATTGGGATCTGGGGGTTTGAAGGCCTCCGGCTCTTCGCCCCATATGTGGCATGCTGTGGTGTAGTAGGTGTTCGGGCGCCTTTCTATCGTGACCAGCAGTGACTTTTTTTCTGCGAGTTGTGCTGCATTGGCTTTTTTGTGGGATAGGCCCAGACTGGATGGCCTGTGGACCTCAGAGACATAAATGAGACTTGTGTGCCCATGATTCTGTCACCAGTTCACTGGTATATAATTGGTAATCAATGTTAGTGCTTTGGATGGTTAGTGTATATTCAATACACATTCACAACAAAGAACATAAGTTCTTTGTCTACACCCCATATGGACCATCATTCAGTGTGCCAGCATTTAATCGCACATTGTGCATTGCCTTTAGCATTGTGGTTTTGTACATGTTAGGTGTTTTAGCTGTAAAATGTGTATGATACATGTGATAAATGTAGTACATAAACACAAACAGTGTAAAGAGATGGAACAGTTCAGGTCACTGTAGATTATGTGCACATGCACAGACACATTTATGTAAGAAGTCATTTGCTTATGTCAATATAGATTTATTTCAGAGCAAAAGCAGTTTTACGTAAATACTTATACTGAAACATTATGATTTTCTTAGTGTTAAGGAACAAAAACCAGGTAGATTATGGAATAAAGGATGGATCAATCAATCATAATTGCTTATTAATCATCATGAATGTGTTTATCTTGATTAGGCAACACTGAGGTGGAAATTCTTTGCAGACATGGACACCTGCACGTTTTTCGTAGAATTTTAATAACAAATGGTATATCAACAAATGGTGTGTGTCCTCGTAGTGGCTTAGTAGTTAGGGGTTCAAATCCCACCTCTAGTCTGTGGGTGTGATGTTTGCATGCTCTCCTCAAGTTTAGCGGGGTAGGCTTCCTCTGGATACTCTGGGTCGAAGGATATGCAGTGTAGACCGATTGGTGCTTCCAAATTGTCCGTAATGTATGACCTTGTGTATGTGCTTGTGCCCTGCAAATGGCCAGCACTCATTTAAAAAAAATTTTTTTATTATTATGTAAGTAATTGTTGATATGGTGTAGTTTCCTGTTAAGAAATGCTTTTTCAGCCATTTGGAAAAGCATCTCCAGTGTCTGCATTCTGTCACAGTCAGAGATTAAGTTACTGTATATGGGAATACAGTAGTTTAAGTCAACCCGGGACTTGTGATTCAATTTTGGCTGAATGAAGGCATTAAACTGATTTCAAACACGGTACAGTGACGAGACTCGTAGTTGCAGTAAAACATCTGAAAGGTGCAAACGGTTTAAATAAGACCGTACGTTCGTGAGTGATGATCCTGGCCGAGGTGCCCACTGCAGTCGTTCCCATGAATATTCAGCAAGTGGCTTTTGCCTGATGCTTGAGAATAGATGAATAACCTGTCGCGAACTTGCGGGAGAGACACATCTGTCTGTGGGCCCTGGACACACAATCATTCACAAACAGTACTTGCACATTATAGGAACTCGGTTGGGAGTTCCTCATCCTCGCTCCAAGAGATTTACACATGTTTGGGCTAGTAAAGGAGTTCCTGGGAGGCCAGCATTTCGGACATGGCACTAGTGTAGCAGGGGATTATAAAGAAATAAACGGAGTTTTTACTCTTATAAATGTGTTCTGTTATTCTGCACAATCAAAATCCTGAGTTTGACTTGGACGCCGCTTGTAATTGTACTTTTTCGGTTGCAGGAAATACATTTTCCGGACAGGGGATATTGTGTTTTGCAGTTTCTTATTACATAATAAAGTTGTGATTGTTTTTATTCATTTCAAAGGAGAAATGTTAAATGTAATAATAAACAGATAAAAGAATTATGTTTCATACACACCGCTCCATTTTCCTATGACCCCAATCGTGTTTCTACTCAAAAATGTTAATAATAATAATAATAATAATAATAATAATAATAATAATGCTTGAGATTTACTGGATGCTCTAAAGTAAAAACAATAATCAGAAAATAAAGAGGACTTTACACTTGTATTGTTTATTATGACTACAACTTTTTTCGAAATACATCAAGAAAACATGCAGTGTGTAACAATGTATTTACATCCTGTTATTAAGCTATTCAACATCATATACGTATTCAGTGTTACAGTATACACTTTACAGCAAATTTACCAATAGGAGGTCTGTGTGGCATCTCCAGATGTCGGCGCACGCCATCCATACTGTATGTTCAGCTGACATGCCATGCTGACAAAACACAAAAATATTTCAAAGCAGTAGAATGCTACCGTATACTGTGCAAAAGGCTGGAGCCCTGCACACAGACTCGAATAGTCAGCCCAATGAACATGCTGGATGAAATGTTAGGAATGAGTCCCAAAATGTAATTAATTTAAGGATGCTATCTAAAAAGAATAAAATGATGAAAAAAACAAACAAACAAACAAACAAACAAACAAACAAACAAACAAACAGCAGCTTTAATCTAACCTATTTATTCAATTCTATCCTAAACATACAAACAACTTTAGTTAGAATCATTTACTGTATGCTCTTTTGTGGTTTGGTTGCTTTTGCTTACTAAACAATACGCACGCGCTATTTTGTTAATAAGAATAATCTGGCACTGTTCTGCATTTTATTATGTAGATATACTGTAAACCACGCAGCTGTTTTATCAAATGACTCCTACTGTATATACTGTAATTGACTGTTTGCTTTGGACGAGGTAATACAACAATAAAATCAATACGACTTCTATTGTGATCCTAATAACTATTACATACAAATTAAATCCTGGACGCTCCATTTAGTTTTTGCGGCAACCAGCCAGCTAAATGTCACTACTGTAAACCCAAAGTATTTATAACAACAGCTCTGCTATTATAACAAACATCATGTGCACCATGTTCACAACCAATTCTGTGGCACGGGGTCAGTGTTTCAGCAGTAGAGCTTTCAAATCTCAAAAGCTTAAGGCACATCCACGCTGATATATACATAAATAAATAAAGATATTATATACTGTATACACACTGTAATATCTGTGCATGCAGCTTTAGCTTTATATTAGTTAGAGAGATGGAATAATTGCCAACCATCAGGACTTTGTACAGGATGACTCTAAAGTCTGGATTCATAGGCGAACAAGGAAATGCTGTAACTTTCCAAATCCTTCACAGAGAAAACAAGTTGTATTTGATCTTCTGTTGTCAGATCTGAGCCATCTTGAGTCAGAAAATAAAATAAAATAAAAATAATAATAAAAATATCAAATTTTATTTAAGGAAAAATGCTTACGGGTCTAGAATTTTGTGCACCCATGAAGTAAAAGGTTAACATGCGTTTTACTGAGAAAAGTCTCCAACTTCAGTATTAAATTTCCCACTCATAATGTAGAGGTTATGGTTATTGTTGATTCTAATTGTGCTGCCTGCAAAGATTAAATTGATTCAATATTTGAACGTTCCAATCTGAACGATTATAAAAATTATTTAATGGAAGCCTAGAAATGAAAGCCTTGTCTACTAGAAAAAAGGGAGACGGGTACTACAAATAAACTGTGACTTATCTCAAAATTATCTTTTTTATATCTTCTCTTCTCTGATATAAACATCCTGACTTTAAACCGGAAAAAAAAAAAAAAAAAATATATATATATATATATATATATATATATATATATATATACAGTATATAATGATAGAGCTTTGCAAATCAAAACAAGTCCTTATAAAACTTTTCTTAATAATCGTATATTATTATGAGTGTGTGATCAATTGCAGTACATCCAACATACATTCTTATATCACTATCCAAAAAAGTACATTGACATCATTTAAAAATAACCCTTCTATCAATAATAAAGAGATCAAGAAAAAGAGTTAGTATGAGAAAATTGGCCACTAAGTTTTACTAAGCATCCTGCAGAACCACTCACAGTTCTTCTGTGGACTTTTTTTTGCATGCAAACTCCAGCAGCTTCCAATTACGGTAGGTTTTTTATCTAAAAGTGGTTGATTATATGCCCCTTTTTTCTGCCATACAAATCTTTTACTTTCCCTTTTAATTTTGTTGTGGAAAATTTCATGTTTTTAAAATGTTTTTGTATCAACTCAATAATGAAATATAAACAAAAATCCATATGAAGGTTTGTACTAAAAAAAAAAAAAAAACACTCTCGAACTTAAAAAAAAATTGGCTTACATACAATTCTGTTTATCTCTTAAAAGATGAATGTTAAAATGTCCCCGCGAATAAATATGATTTTCATTTACATTAAATAAGCATGGAGAGTCTACACTAGATAGCATTTTCCCTTTGATATTTTCTATCCTGCTTATCCTGTGTAGGGTTGCAGGGGAGCCTGGACCCAGAGAACTCAGGGCACAAGGTTTGGTTCACCCTGGATGGTTTGCCAACCAATCACAGGGCACAACATATTTCATTGATAAACATAATTGCAGTTGCATAAATGCAGTGTATAAGTGTGTAATAACAGGTATTGTGTATACCCAGAAAGGAAAATAAGCATGCATCCATAAATACATAAAACATTGCAGCTCTGAAGGAAAATGTAGAGGGAAATGAATGCCAGATGAACACATTGCCCTTGATATTGAGCTCTTTAAAAGTTAATCTAAATTTGAGTACAGCCCCTGTGCTGGGCTTTAATAATACAATTATGAACACCTGACACATCTTTAGTCAGTCATCCTCTTCTAGCTGCTTCATATATCATCAATATGGCTTTTTTTTTTTTTTTTTTTTTTGTCCTGCGAGTAAGACTGGTCTAAATGAGTCTCTCGGCAGGCTGCCACATTTGTGAGTGAGTCTTTGATATAAAAAAAGGAAGAATGTTGCAGGCTCCTGTTTTTTTTCTTCCCATCCTTATGGGTCAGCATGTATTAATTAGGTCTATCCGGCTGTTTAGAGCAAATGGTACAAGGCTTGTCTCAAAAAAATCCCTAACTGTCCCAGCAATCAAGTCACCTGTCAAGGGCACAGAGGATACATTATGAAAGTACCCAAGCTCCTGTGTGTGCCATTTTTCTGCAACCAAGCATGATCTTGCCACTTTTTCTGCTTGTAAAATGGACTATGAATAATTTAATTTTAAATCATATGAAATCATTTGCACTGGCTCGCACTGAGAGTTGATCCTCATAATGTGTGAGAGAGGGAGGAAGCCAAGGCCAAAAAAAATTTACGGAGGCAATAAAAAGAGCAATAGCTTCATTTGCCCCCTGCAGCACTGACCAGAATTTCAGCCCGCTCACTAAGAGGCCTTTTCCAGATTCCCGAACTATTCATGAGAATTAGATTAAATTCTTCGATCGTTCTTGGTCACTCGACTCTGCGATGTCATATGTCTTAATCTCTGAAGAATTGGCTGTACATTAGCTACAAAATGGTACACTGTAGTCACAAATCACTTAGGATGTACTTTTGACTCCCCTACAAATTATGCCGAACTGTCACAATGTACCTACAGAGTAAGGACACCTCACAAATTGCTGTGAATTGTCAATACTTGTCAGGAACAGTTACAATTTCTCTCAAACCCACTAAAATTTGTCAAGACTCGCTATATCTACTATAGTCATGGACCATATAAAAAGAAACCCTTTTTTTGTTTTCAGAGGATTTTATTCGCATCCTGTCACCTGTTACTTCTGTTAACACCGAGCTGGCTACCCCTGGTAAACCTTCTAATGAACATCTTTCTTATTAACTTTTAAATTCAAATAGTGGCAAATTTTACCTCATCATCTTCAGCATAGCTAGAGGAAACAAGCACTTTCGTGAGAAACCTCAAATAATAATAATTCATCCTCTCTATTTAAGTGCACTACATAAAAATAAGGCATTCTAGCCCACCCCATAGTGCACTACATGTTCATTTCTTCAATGCAGCACTCTACTGTATCAGGACTGTAGTGGTTCTTAGCAGAACCGTGGCGATTCTTGACTAACCGTGAGTTGAAATCGTAATGGTTCAATAAGGGTAATAGTTACGTAGTAGGAATTTATCGGAATCCAGCATTCATTCATTCTGGACTGACTAAGAAGGATCAAGGGCCACCCAGGAAGTCCCAAAGCATCCTATGCTCTACTAACAAATAACTTACATACTGCTATAATGGGGTTTTTTTTAGTTGGCAACTACATATTCAAACTGGGGAAAAAATTTCCCAGGCGGCATGGTGTCTTAGTGGTTAGCACTGCTGCCTTGCACCTTTCCCATTCCCAAGCCATTCTGTAAGCAAGGAGTTTGCATGTTCTCCCCGTGCTTGGTGCGTTTCCTCCAGGTGCTCCGGTTTCCTCCCACAGCCCAAAGGAATGTGGATTTGAATAATTGGCATTCTTAAATTGCTTGTAGTGTGTAAATGTGTGAGTGAGCATGTGTATGTGTGTGTGTGTGTGTGTGCCCTGGCCAGGGTGTACCCCGCCTCGTGCCCTAAGTCTCCTGGGATAGGTCCAGGCCTTCTGCAACACAGAATAAAGCAATATAAATGATGAGTGAGTGAGTGAGATATCTTCCAAACTGCAGCGAACTATAACGAACGCTAGGTGATTTCCCTAGGATTCTTACAATCTTGATATCATACAGGTTTGAAAAAAAAAACATAAGTAGAAAAACTCGAATGCATTGACAAAAAGGGAAAAAATCATTAAATGTCCGTGGCACATAAGGATAATACAATAAAATGTTCATGCTCAGATATATATATATATGAATAAATCAATAGCAGAGACATTTTGACATTTTTAAAGCAATACTGGACTACTATGTGTTCCTGCTTTCTTAGCAGTGAGAGCAAACACAAATAAAATTCCTAAAAAAGTTCTTTCAAGGGGAACGGACATGGTTGAATTTAGCTTATTTGAAATGGCTGGTGAGGAATATAGAGATGTAAAGTTATTTTATTCCATATTGGCAGAGCTAATATACTGTATATATGTGAAAGGTAAGTGTCATGTGATCATTTAGAGGTCTTTGGGAGAGACTGAAATCAGCATCATTTTCTGAAAAATGTGTAGGATATACTTTGTTTCTTTAAAAAAAAGATTATTGTTTGCTTTTTTCTGGGTTAATAGGCAAATTATCTGATAACGAAAGTGCTTAGTGTTTTGTGATCTAGGTTTAATATATTCCTACAGCATCTTTTTATTATTATTAAATAGAGTATATTCTGATATACAATATAATATATTCGAACAGATAGTTCGATTTCAAGTATGTTTTTTCTCACAAATTAATGTGAAGATCAATAAAGTTTGTACATTGATGCCCAAATATATATATATATATATATATATATATATATATATATATATATATATATATATATATATATATATATGTAAAGAAAGTCAGTTAATCAATGGTAATTAGGGTTCACTACAGTTTTAGACAGTTTATTATTATGTGCAATATGTGGCAGGACATGCATTTTAGTTTTGTAACAATTGTTAATTAAGCATTTATGTCGAGCTGGTTGCTTGTTGCCTAAAAATCCAAGCTATTCATGTAGCCAGTGCATGCCTTTTCTTTAATTCATCGAGCTGCCTTGTCAACTATGTTACGCTAGGGGATTTGTGGTAACATTCTGTCTTACTGTACCTTAACATATTCTATTCATTCTTGTTAGCAACACTGGCACCTCTGCATTAAAGTTGAAGTCAGATGGCATCCCAATGCCTTCGTCCTAATTAGCCTCTTCCTAATTAGCCTCTTCCTTTAACATCTTATTGCATCATTTGGCATGTTCATCTGTTTCTGTAAAACAATAGCGAACCTGATCCACGAAATGGTACATTGATGAGAAAGGCTTGCACACCCACTCAAACATGTCAAATATGCGAAATGAAACCCACTCGCATCATCATGCATATGCTGTTAATTCCACTCGGATTTCATCAAAAAAAATAAAAATAAATAAAATAAATCACACACACAACCCAGACACATACAGAAACTAAGATTGCTTCATGCTCAGTCAGACATGAGGTGCACACTCTTCCAACTCTGAGGCATATTAAAAATACAGATAGTAAGTCCAGTAGAGCAGGTTGACTACGACAAAGGAGAGGGGAAATGTTACACGAGAGTAGTTGTCTATGTAATGTGGATTCTCCACATGACAGCAGTTCACAGAGCGGAGCGTCTGTCGTATGAGAGACAGGTTCCTGATGCAGCGGTTAAGAGGATCGTCCAGGGCCGCTGGGTTCGTGGGCTCTGCGTGTGAAGGGGTTTGCGCCATGAGATCAGGCTCTCCACTAGGTGTCGATGTAGGGGCAGGGTTTGGAGAGTCCTTCCGGCGCTTTGCTCGGCTCGAATTACTGGCAATGGTGGTGACGATGCCGTTCATCTCCTCTTCACAATCATGCATGTGCTGAGATGCCACGAGACAGAGAGAGAAAGCGAGAGAGACGGAGAGAGAGAGAGAAAGAGAGAGGGAGAGACACTATGATGACCAGAAACTTTTAAATGTCAACACGTCTGCAAATTGTAATGATATCAAAGGAGTTGGTACATTTTTAAAAAATGTAACATATACAGAGCAAAAATAACTTGAAAAGGGTGGAAAATGTAAGAAAAACAAAATTTCCACTTACAATAAAGTTCAGTCGGAAAACTAGTGCTCATTGGAGTATGACTGGGTTTTATATTTAATGGGAAAATTACACATCAATCTGCACATGTTGCATACTTGCGCAAGTCAATTTCTTAAAGCCATGATTCTCGTGTTGTCCATGATGTGTATCCAGGGCGGTTCCTGAGTCCATTGCTGTCGTGAAATCAATTGATAATGGTGGAAACTACTATCTGCTAATATCAAGACTGTTAAGGTTATTATTCAATTAGCATATTCACTGATCCTGTGCTTAATGTCGGGTTAAATCTATAGGATTCCATTACTCAATAACTTAAAATGTATAAAGAGCTCTAAATGTCACATGACTGTGTTGCCAATATCAACATGTATACAGTTTTAAATCTAAAACATTAAAATAGCAACAAAACAAAACAATAAAAAAACTTTTCTCACCGTAAGCGCACTGTTGCAGTCTGGGTGGTGAAGTGTGCAGAAGTGAGCAACAGCGTACTCTATCAAGGCTCCAAAGATGAAACTGAAACAAATTCCCAAATACACGTCTATGGCCTTGATGAAGCAGTTAGCATTGGGTAGGGACGTCCTCGCACCCATCATCAGAGTCGTCATCGTTAAAACTGTCGTAACGCCTTTAACAGTAAAAAAACAAACAAAAAAAAAATAACCACACATGGCGGGCAAGGGGATGATAAATATATCTCTGATTAAGACCAACCTAAAGATACCAGAGCATGCACTAAAGTATCAGATGGAGCAGTTTTCCTATTATCTATGAACAGCTTCATTTCCATAAATATGGTCACTAACAAGAAGTTAATCTGAAGCAAACACTGCTATGAGAAAATAAGACATGGCAAACCTTTTTTTTTTTTTTTACCAAAATGACAGTCAAGGTTTGTTACTAATTCATTTGTTACTAAAGTTCTCACTGACTGATTTTCTAAAGGAAAGGTTTTTTACATGTTTAAGTAGGAGAAAAACAAAGACGTCTACATCTACCGTCATGTGAAAAAATTAGGACACCCTATTAAATATTAATTTCCTTTTTTATTGATTTCTGATCTGTTTTTCATTTGTACTAGTAGATGAAGTGTAGTGAATTGCATGTAAACAACAACAAATTCGGCTTGTTTTTACTTAATAAACAAAAGAAATCATTTACAAAATCCATATTCCAACTAAAGATAAAGTTAGGACACCCTGTAGAATTTCCCCCCGTGTGTCACGGGTGCTGTACGTGGGTATAAGAAGAGGCATATCTGCAGAGGTGACGTGCGGGTTAAAGTCTTTTAATAATCACAAACACAAGGGAAACTGAATAGAAACTTAACCAGGGGATAAACAAAACATGACAGATCAAACTGGAGACAAACCATACGTAACAGACTAAGAGAATACATAAGGCTAGGGGCTACACAAAGGCTAGGGCTAACAAAGGGTTAGGGGCTAACAAAAGACTAGGAGCTAACAAAAGACTAGGAGAAACATGGAACTAAGAAAAACCCTAAATTAACAACAACCCTAATCAAACCGATGAAAGACCTCGACTGGTGAAACTCAAGAACATTTATAATTAAACTAATGAGCAACCTCGGCTCAGGTGAGCGCTCCCATCACCTGACCGAGGTGCATTCTGGGATATGGAGTTTTACACAGAAAAGAACACAAAGAAAACAGAAAACCCAAGGAAGTCTCTGGGTGCTTTGGCGCCCTCTAGGGGTAATCCCTGACACCGTGGCTGAAATAACCTCCATGAGATGTTTCTTGTAGCCATCTACCAGCCTCTGATATTGACAGGAGGAACGTGTTCTTCACTCCTCCATGTAGAATTCTTTCAGCTGTGCACATTTCGTTTCAAATCACCCCACAGGATCTCAGTGGGATTCAGATCTGGGCTTTGACTTGGCCGTTCCAGAACTTTTTTTTTTCTTTTCCGCCAGTCCTTGGTGGACTTACTTGTATGTTTTTGGTCATTGTCATGTTGAAAGGTTTAGTTCTGCTTCAGCTGTATCAACAATATTGGGGTGTCCCAACTTTTCCTTAGTTGAAATATGCATTTTTGATTATTTCTTTTGTTTAATAAGTAAAAACAAATAGGATTTTTGTTGCGTACATGCAATTCAATACCTTTATTATCTACTGATAAAAATTGAAACAAAATCAGAAAAAATTGTTGACATTTCTTACTAAAGGATTGAATATTTAATGGGGTGTCCCATTACGTTAGAGTGAGAAACTTTGTATTGTTTGCATCAATGTTAGTCATACAGTATGACCAGAGCTAGATTAATATCATTCATTTATTAATAATCATATTTTGATCTCTCTGTATTTTTCAGAATAAGAAAGTGTTGTCTCTCAGTGAGGTCAGGTGAAACAACAAATGCGTCCTTCTTGCTAGTGATTCCTGGTTAGGCTTTAATAAACATCCTGCTTTCACACATGTATGTCCTGTCTCACACAACCTGCATGGAGATAACTGTTTAAGCATGTAATTGATGGAGATAATGTACCTATGCATATGCGAGCAGGCACGGATGACTGGCTGATCCAGAAGGACACCCAGGACAGCACGACTAGCAGGCTGGAGGGCACGTAGGTTTCCAGGATGAAGTACAAAATGCTTCTTTTTAGCTCAAAGTGGAATATAAGCTTAGGATAATTACCTGAGTGGAAAGATATCATACTGTAATTAAAGATAAGTCTCAGTGATTTTTTTTTATTTGTCTAAAATATTTTTTAAAACCATGCCTGAGGAATGGCTACAGCAAAAAAACAAAAAAAACTAAAAATCTCAGCTTAATACAGACAAACCTAATGTTTTATTACTAGTTAATACCTTTTATTAACTTTTATTAAAGTTTATAACTGGAAGCAATGACAGGAAAGTTTCCAAAATTATGGAAAATGTGCAGTAGCCATATAAATTATGAACAATTTTAATTAATAGTAGCATCTCAAATCTCCACAAAAAAAAATAAATAAATAAAATTCACCTGTTTTTATTGAAAAAAAAAAACTAAACTTATATCTTCTAGACTGACGACATATAAACATTTCCATATTTTCAATCATATTCAATAATTGTTTGGTTACAGCTTGCAGCCTGTGAAAATCAAAAATCCAGTATTTAAAAATATTAGAATACAATTAATTTATGCACTCAATACTTGGTCAGGGCTGCATCAGCACAAATTACTGCATCAGTTCACCATGGCATGGAGGCCGTCAGCCGGTGGCACTGCTAAGGCGTTACTGAGGAACGGGCTGCTTTGAGCATGTCAGTATTGTTAGGTCGGGTCGGGTGTTTCTCTTGACAATATGCCGTAGATTCTCAATGGGGTCATTCATGTAGTGTTCTAAAATCTGTTTTACAGCTGCATTGATGTTGGACTCGATAAAACACGGTGAACCACAACACCAGCAGATGACATGGCACGCCAAATCATCACTGATTGTGGAATCTTTCCACCGGAGTTCAAGCAGCTTGGACTATGTTCCTCTCCACTTTTCCTCCAGACTCTGGGACCTTGATTTCCAAATGAAATGCAAAATATACTTTCATATGAAAAGAGCACTTTGGACTACTGAGCAACAGTCCAGTTCTTTTTCTCCTTAGTCAAGGGAAGACAGTTCTGACAGTGTCTCTGTTTCAGGTGGGGTTTAATGCTAGGAATTCAGGATGCTACAGTTGTAGGAGTTGTTGTGTGTGTGGTGGCTCTTCATGCACCGACTCCAGCGTCACTCCACTCATTGGGAAGCTCTCCCAAGATCTTAAATTGGCTTGGCTTGGTAATCTTTATAAGGCTGCAGTCACCCCTGTTGCTTATGCACCTTTTCCTGCAACACTTTTCTCTTCCAGACAACTTTCCATGAATATGCTGATGGAGGGTGGTGATGATTGTTATCTGGACACTTTCAAGTCAGCAGTCTTCCCCATGCAAGTAATGGACTACACTGAGTGACACATGGTTTTTATACTGTACGAATAGTAATTTACAGTACTCAAATTTGAAATGAAATATTCTAATATTTGGTGATACTGGATTTTAGATTTTCTTAAAACAAAGAAAAACGGCTTGGAATCTTTTACTTTACATGAAACAAACCTATAAAATATGAGAATTTCACTTTTAAAAATAAAAAAACAAAGAAAATGAACTTTTTTTTCTCACTCATCATCTATACCGCTTAATCCTGTATTCAGGGTCTCGGGGGGCCTGTATTTATCTCAGGAGACTTAGGGCACATGGCAGGGTACACCCTGGACAGGGTGCCAATCCATCGCAGGGCACAGACACACGCACTCATTCACACACTACGGGCAATTTGGGAACGCCAATTAACCTAACCTACATGTCTTTGGACTGTGGGAGGAAACCCACCAAGCACGGGGAGAACATGCAAACTCCATGCACACAGAGACGGGGATCGAACTCAGACCCTGGCGGTGCAAGGCGACAGTGCGAACCACTACACCACTGTGCCGCTGAACTTTTTTTCTGATATTCTAATTTGCAATATACAAATACATACACATAACATCAGTCAAAATTTTGCACACTTTTTAATTCAATTATCTTACTATATTATAAAACAACGCTGAAGGCATTCAAAATTTGCAATCATTTCCTGTCTGCTATTTATGCTCTTAAGCCTTCACAGCGGGTCTAATCTGAGGTGCTGTTTATTAACTGGTGATTTCTGAGGCTGGTAACTTTAAATGGACTTGGGTAAGTTTTGGTCTTGATTTCCTGGAATGGTCTCATGAGAGCATCATAAAAATAAGAAGTAACTAATACCTTTTGATTTGTACTGTATATAGGGTATATACTGCATACACATAAAACTATCAGTGCTGTAAAATATTTTCATATTTCAAATCATTTCAAAAAAAAAAAAAAAAGAAAGAAAGAAAAGAAAAGAAGTGTATTGTTCTTTTAGCTGTTTTTTGCTAACATGCTTGTACCAGAGTTTGTGTGTACCTGTCTCATACACAGCCTCCGAGGCAGAAGTGTAATGATCCTCTACTGTGTATTGGGCCAGACGCAGAGTGTCCAAGCCACTGACCGACTCATTGCCTCTTGCCCAGTAAAACATCACATCATTGACATTATAACCCCCTGATGGAGAGAGAGAGAGAGAGAGAGAGAGTGAGGTTGCACAGAATCACTGAAAAAATGGGATTTTGAAACGGATCCTGCAGAGTAAATAAATACTACCAAATCTATGAATCTACTTTTGGGGTGGAAGTATTCTTTAAAAAAAAAAAACTCGGAATAGCATATACATATTCCTGTAAACTGTTATAATTTAATTTCATAATTGTAGATTTCAGATTGACACCTTAATTAATTGTGCTATACTAAGTTCTAACACACCACTGGAACCAGTAACAATGATTTCCTCAAGAGGGAGCTCTGTAATAAAAAGTGATTAAAAACTATCCTGACTTCTTACCGCCACTCATAACAACCACTTTACATGCAAGACTTACTGCTGTGGGGATTTTTCTCACACAAATCCCCTCAAGCTAAAAGAAGCGGCTGATTAAATGTATAAAGGATAGCAGCGCAAACAGTAGCTATCAGACCTTTTCTCTTTATGGGTCCATAATGTAGACATATCCATTCTACCCACTTTTTTTTTTAGACCTTGAGATATTAAAGAAGTCAGAGACAAAGAGACAACAACACCAAGGCAATCTGTAATGGATAAGGGTCAATGCCTGTCACTTGTCAAAGGAGGTAAACTACAGTAGCTATCGAGTAGTTCTGTACAGTAAATAATGTGTATGTTCTACATAAGAAGACCTAATAACATAGCTCTACACTAAATCTGAGTGTCTTATGCTAAAACTAAATATTTTTATAGTGCCTTGTTCTTATCTAAATAGAAAATAGTGCTGCAACAATGACTTTTATATCTTACCCTCAGTAATAAATACACATTTTAGCATATTCTGAATTCAAAAGTCATTTTTGGTGTGGTACCAGGTGCGATATTACATCCCACTACCTCATTACTGCTTATTTTCCTCAAACAATACACACTGTAATGTCTTATTCCTTCTTTATTTCACAGTCTTGCTAAAAAAATTAAAATCTTCACATACTCTCATCATCTCTACCGAGCGCTTGGGGGCCTGGAGTCTATCCCGGTACACCCTGGATGGGGTGCCAATCGACAATACAGGGTGCCAATCACAGACATACACACACTCACACACTCATTCAAGCACTACCGACAATTTTGGGAACACCAATGAGCCTAATCTGCATGTCTTTGGACTGCGACAGGAAACCTGAGAACCTGAAGAAACTCAGCAAGCATAGGCAGAACATGCACACAGACCTGACAGGGAAATCGAACCCACAACCTGGAGGTGCAAGGCGACAGTGCTAACCACTAAGCCACTATGCCGCCATACAGTATGACGAAATGATGAAACGCTTCAAGCTCTTTTAGGTTTTCCACATTTTGTTGGACACACAATGACAAAGTAAATATGTAGGTGTTTCAGACTCTTTGTTATAACAGCTCTGGAATATCCTACACCTATGAATGGTCAATGAGATGTTACTTCAATGTTCTAATTTAATTCACTAGATATAATTAGACAACCATTTTTAACCATTTTAAACAATAATTACAACTCCAGTCCTGGAGAGTGAGTGTTCAGCACAGTCTGTGATTCACCAACATCTAAACACCCAGCAGAACCTACTGTAGTAATTAACAGAGTAGTTGAATCAGCTGTGTTTGAGCAGAAGAATCGGCAAACTGTGTTGGACAAGGGCTTTCCACGACTTGAGATAAAGATTCCTGATAAAAGGTAAACAACCAACAGTCTACACTGATTTGGAAAAGGATCACCCTTCCTAAAATGACTTGCACACTAAATCAGGTAAAGATCATCACCTTCTTAGTGGCACACAAAGCCCTTGGCACTGCTAAAGCCATAGCACCAATTGATATGTCTCTACAGCTTAACATCCAAATAACACGATTCCTACAATAAAGCATGTAGCTGGCGATATCCTGTTATGGATGTTTCTCTAAAGCAGGGACTGGAGCATATGTCAGGGTATAATGGGCATGGATGGGGCAATATACTGTCACATTCTTGAGGAAAATCTGCGGTCCTCAGCCAGGAAATAGTCAATGGGACGAAGGTTTACCATCCACCACCAATGGAGAAATTATAAATAATGAAGCAAGTATTGATTTTCTGGAATTCTGTTAACGGCAATAACCGTGTACACATCCTTCTTCCTGGATTTTACTTCCCCAGGACCCCCTGAAAGCATTTGGTTTACTCGCAGGAGCCACTGGTTTGCCTAGCAGGTAGTGTTGCTGCACTAATCATGTACTGGAATAGAAAGAAGCAATTGGCTTTTCAGAACTCATTGTGTTTTGTAATGCGCCATAACATGTAATGTGGCTGTACATGGTTTACCTAAAACAAGGAAGTTTCTAAACGTTTCTAAAAGAAGGATATCTAGCAGTTTTTGTTTTGATATAGACAACCTTGTGTGCCAATGGAAAATGAATGGCAAAAATGAATGAGAAAATGGTGCTTATTGCTTTTTCCTGTCAAACGATTTACATTGTAACAGGTTTGATGTACGGGTGGCACCAGAAACACAGACACGGCGCGAGATCTTATGTATAAGGGATAACTTTATTAGGAATAATGGGGAAGGAAAGGGTGAAAAGGAGGGAGGAAGGAAAAAGGCAAAAAGGTATGCACTTGCAGGTCTCGGGGAAGTGTCCTGTTATCATGCGGGTACAAGTCTGGTGGGCGATGACGGCGGGCAGAGTGGGCCAGCATGGGCAGCGGCGTATGCGTGCTTTCTCGTATGGCTCCTGTTGTTGATTGGCCGACCGGCCCCCTCCCAGCTCTCACTGGCACGGCCTCAGGTGGGTATTTCCCGGACAACCCTCACCTAGACGGTTTTCCCGGCTGGGAATGGAGGCCTTGATGTGAGAAACACTGCAGCCTTTTTATCTTTGGCAGCAGCGTCAAGAAATCTGGCTCTGTCCGAGAGTCACGGGAGCTCGAGCAGTCTTCACACGGCAAACCTCAATGTGGCATCATTCCATTCGCGCCTTTGAAGTCTCTGGGGCACATAGCATCATGCCTCGCGCATGCCACTCATCGTGTTTAGCAGCCGCCGCGCGACTCTGCCCAGAACTTGTTTTTATATCGCGGGAAGAAGCCTGAAACTATTAACAATGATCAACCAGCCGTGCCCGGTCCCGCGGCCCCACCCCTCCGCACACCTGCAGAATGGGAGACCGCCAACTGAGAAAAGCTCCGGCGCAAAAGTTTTAGCCGCTTGCCATAGTATCAAAGTCACTGCTGTGTTGTGAACAATGATGCAAAGTAATGAATAGTGAATGCAAAGTACTATGCATGGTGAGAAACACGTTTCGGTAATATTGTTGTCTACTAATAAGAAAGGCTAGTCTTTCTACACAATGAAACATTTGACTATTATGACCGAAAATTAAGATTCCAAACTTTATGTCAATAATATACAGTAGTACTATTATTATTTGGGGTGACTATAAAGCAGTGTGTATTTTTTGCGTATGGGAGTATTGTTTTGAATGGGAGTTATAGTATGTTGGAAATACGCAACTATGCGGGAGGACTTGATCTGCTTCTCTCACTCTCTCACAGACATTCATTCTCTTTCTCTCCTTCCCTCTGTCTTTCTCTCCCACTCTCTGGTTCTTTCACTCTCATTGCAGCTTACGTAACGATTCACAGACACCATGCTCAATCCCAGAGAGAGAGAGAGAGAGAGAGAGAGAGAGAGAGAGAGAGAGAGATATCACAAAATGGTTTACTGGCTTGGAGAATTTAGAGGATAAAATTTACAATCTGGTTTCAGCGGTAACCATATCGACCCAATAAACTGACTGTCACCACACATCTCACACCCACAACTTCATCCATTGTCTGTGTACTGTGTATCTATCACTATCATACTTCAGCCGACTCATACGAATCTATACACAAATATTATACCTTCCCAATATATATATATATATATCTATTTGATCATGGGGATGCTTTAAGTAAAAAATACACAGATGCATATTTAGCAGGCAGACTCACTCTTTTTCAAGTTTATCCAGACCATGTGTTGTGAAATACGAAACAGATTATATAGTCGTACGTTGCTGATGCGACAAGCAAAAGCTGAAGAATAAAAAAAGAGCCTATAGCTTGTTGCCACAGCAACGCTCTCATTAATGCCTTGGAAAAGAGTCAGAGAGAGAGAGAGAGAGAGAAAGGGAGAGAGAGTATGCATTGCTCTTACAGCTTTCCAGCTGAAGGGTGCATGTCTGTTTATCCATGGGATATTTAGTCAGGTCCATGTTGCAGGCCACAGTGGTAGTGATCCTGGAGAAACAGACAAACACACATGAAATATTATTGTCTCATTAATGATGGAATATTCAGCATCATGCCAGAGTAAGACGTCTCAGCTCGTGTGAGCTGACCTGACCATTGTTCACTGTTTCTGCTATTAGACCTAAATATTTGTTAAATCAGCATCACATGAATTGGACAGAGAATCTCATGGATCCTTTTTATTTTTAACATCCACGCATACTGTACACCCTAGCTCCCAATTAAAGGGAATATTCCATTTAGATGGAAACATGGGTACAACTGGTATTATAATAGACGCAGTCTTAGCTCTAAAATATAAAAATGTAATTATGTGGAAATATGAATACTATTTTTTTTCTGCCTGAAAAAAAAGCCAAACCTACCTGCTAAACGCAAAAGTAGCTCAACACCACGCTCTCGCTCTCTCTCTCTCTCTCTTTTTTTTCTCTCACACTCACTCCACACACACACACACACACACACACACACACTACACATGATATTGGCAAATAAAAACAATGACATGTAAATGAGATCTACCTACAGTACAGTGCACAATATTAGGAACACCTTTACACCTGCACATCCATGCATTTGTAAAAATATCAAATCAGATCACGTGGAAACAGCAAAATGTATAAAATCATGCAGATGCAGGTCAAGAGTGTAAATAGTGTGGAAAACCAAACAATATCCATTGAGTGGTAATTCTGCAAACAGGAGAGAATGGCCTGACTGGTTTTCACTGACAAGAAGGACCAACATCAACTCCAATAACCTCTCTTTACAACCATGGTGAGCAGAACAGCATCTCATAATGCACAACGTGCCAAACCTTGCAGATGGTTGGTTTTGAAAAAAAAACATTGGTTTTGTAAATGAAACATCTAGGACTATATTGCCTTATAGTGGTGCTTTACATTACTGCTTTTTATTATCTAGAACATATGACACAAACTGGCTTTAAACTTCCTGCAGGAAGATTAAATATACTGTACAGTATATTGATCTGTCAATTCATTGTTGAAGGTTCATAGTCTACTTTTTTTGGAGTAAGCCATTATGTGTCACACTTGTAAGAGACTGTTGAGGGATTACTGGTATATTAATTATTCTCATTTATCAGAAAAGCATCAGGGTCTTGATAGAACTGTCACTAGGACCGGATCCGGATCGCCGTCTGCCATTTAGTGGCATGTATAAATGTCTGGTACAGATCTTAAGGTTAACTGGCCTGCATACAGGCTCTAAAGGATCATCGAGGAAGCCCATGAATTTACATCATATTTGAATAACATTGGACATTTGGCTACTCTGTGGGAGTTTTGATTGTCATCCTTGAGTCCAGAATGAAGGGTTCACCTCACCGGAGAGCATAAAGCACAGTCCCATTGGGGAAGATTCGGATCAGCCGGTTCTCCACCGTGATATCATGCAGGAAGGACTTCTTGGAATCCACAATAAAGGTATCAGGAACCCAGAGTAGCTCCACCAGACGCCCATCCAGACTCAAGCTCTTATTGCCCTCAAACACCAGTCTTTCGTCTGTCCAGCGCTGCCGCAGGAAGATGGTGGCAGTGTAGTCCTACGTAGGAGAATCAGTGACAAACCACACAACAGACTAAAATTATTACGGAGCATTTCAGGGTATTTGACAATGTAACATACAATAACTTCAAGACATATACTGAAATACCTCTTTCACAACCATCAGAATCCCCCCCCCCTTAAATACCCACCCCTTCACCAAGCACAAAGACTACAGAGATACATCTAAGAAACCTTGATTTGTAATGCTTGTGTTGGTGTGCTTACTGTATGTGTTGTATTCTTTAACAAAGCATTAGCTCGATTGATTATAATACCCTGTCCAATTTCTAGCATGAGGATGGTTTTGATAGAGACTACAAAGCACTTCTGTGAATTCTCGAGATACGAGCATCTGCCAAATTCTGTATTTGCAAATGCATGAAACTTTTAAAAGGAAACGTCCATTCTGAAGCGAGCAAGTGACCATGACTGTGCCCTACTCCCTCCAAAGATGGCATCCTTTAAAGTGAGAACCCTGAAGGCTCCACTCAGTGGGTGTTGAAATTAATGGCCATTTGTGAAACATCTGAATGTCATTTTATGAGGCTGAACCCAGGGGGATTTTTGTCTCACTATCAAGACATGGATAAAAAAAACTTGGACAAGTTTCTCAATTAGATAACAAGGAAATAGACTAAGCCACTGTCCCTCACTGGCGATGTTTAATTTTGGATCAGCCACTGAACTGGTCATATTTTCTATATTGAAAGGGGGAAATAAACCAAGATGCCAAAAGCTACTGGACTTTAACCAAGGTTATGATTAAAACCTGAAACCTACATCTCCATCTTTATTACAGTTTAACATTCATCAGTTATCTGTCCGGCTTATCCTACAGTATTGTAGGGTCGCAGGGGACCTGGGGCCTATCTGGGAACAAAGCGTGGTACACCCTGGATGGGTTGCGCACACACAGTACAAGTGATTTGGAAATACCAATCAACCAAGCCTGCATGTCTTTGTATGATGGGAGGGAACCTACCAAGCATGGGGAGAACATGCAAACTTCACACACACACTGTATACCCCAACACTGTAGGTGTGAGGCAACAATGCTAACCACCAAGTTTGTTGTTGTTGGTCTTTCGGCTGCTTCCAGCATAGTTTTCATGCAGTTCCTGACGCAACCCTCCCATTTTACCCGCGATTGGGACCAGCACTGAATCTATTGGCTATGGTTTGGGCTTTGGCTGGGAATCGAACCCAGGCCTTCCACATGTCAGGCGAAAAACCTACAGTACCAATGAGCCATCAATCCCCCTATGCTTTCTGTTATTAGTGACGTTATAAGGATAAATATCGCATTATGCTCATCTTGTACCATTGCTCATCAAATAATAAAAACAACCAATTTTAGTACTTTGAATATTTTTTTTTATTATCCATTATTCCATTTTTTTCTTACCATGTTGATTTCTGAGATTGTGTCAATACTGGCAATGTCCAAACTCATCCCCACAGTAACAGGGCCATCTGCAGGGGGAAAAAATGTGGAATAATATGTTTACAGCTTCCAACAAAAAATCATTTGGATGATGAACGAGCGTTGAGAACAATTCCTGGCAGAATAAATAATATTTCCACTTAGGCTGAAATTTGCACAGAAAGTTAAGAAAATCAATAATAAAAAAAATAAAAAAAATTGTAATGCAGCGCTAATAGAACAGGTTAAACAAACTTATTTATCAAATAATCATAACAGATTTTTTTTTTTCAGTTTCGCCCATTAAATAATGATACACTCTATAATCTCTGGCCTATTTTCTCAGTTAAAGTGCATCTCATGAGGCAGATGCAGAATTCATCAGGATAGAAAGGGTTTTTGTTGGATGTTATTTTGGTGCGTAGGAGAAATCTGGCTGGAAGAGCAGGCACAGGGTGGTGCCATGGTGAAGCGATAATATAAGATTCTTTTTGAAGGCAGACACAAATAGACAGCTGACTGGGTGAGAAACCGATGCATTACGGAATGCGATTTTATTTACGACTTGTGTGTGACATGGCGGTGGAGTTTCCCCTATCCTAATTTAGGATCAAAACATTTAATTAAAAGGCGATGTTGATTTAATTATCTGTGTACGCGAACACAGAATATGCTTACTGTCAAAGAAAGGCCTCAGGTACTTGTTGTATCCTTTCATCAGCTTCTGAATGGTGGGAGGCAGAATCTCTCCCTCCTTTACCTCAGCGCTCAGCAGTGGCTCCTCCAGGATGCTGCCGGCACATAGGGAGACAAAATGAAGGGAAAAGTGAGAAGGAAACCAAATCTTTCTGTCTCTCTGTTTTTTTGTTTTGTTTTTTTGTTTCCCTGACGTGATAGCTGGGAGCTCCAGATCCTGCTGAACTACGCCACATTAGTGGAGCAGTGGAGTGATGATGAGTGCAGTGTTACAGCCTAAATCGCATACTTACACAGAACAGGAGATTAAAGCTTCCAAAACAACTTTAAATTAGCAGTGTGCGTGTGTGTGTGTGTGTGTGTGTGTGTGTGAGAGAGAGTGGCAATGTTCTCGTGTATAAAGGGAAGAGAATTGCGTATTTCATGAGCGAACATGTAGTGCACAAGACCGAGATGTTCCAACCTTTTGATTCACTAGTAGTGTTTGAGAAATGTCTCAGAAATGTTTACATCTAGCATCCAAGCAGAGCCCAGAAAAATAGGAGGATGATAAAGTATTTACAGAATATGGTGCATGGCACTGATTGATCTTTACTGCAAGACAAACCTTCATGCACAAGGATACAGTATAAAATACAGTGTGTGAGAAGGTTGCTTAACCAAACAGCGTGAATACGGTGATTTAATACCTGCCCACGCTCTTAATCTAAGCCAGCTACTGCAGCACGGCGCTATAAAAAGCAACAATAAAGTTCATAGTTTAATCATTTTCTTGCAGATTTCTTCTGCATAATGATTATCCGCCACACTGAGGGCTCCCAACTGCTGAACACCTTCAACCTAATTTATTTGCCTTAAGCACCCTCTGCGATTTCACGTAGACAAACATTCAGTGAAACATTTACTTGCGGGAAACTTATATATCTACAGTACTACCACGATCAGCCATAGCATTACAAGGCAAACCATTATGGCCAGTTTTGTGTAGGATCCCTTTGTGACGTCCCTCGGGACGGGACCCCACAAGACATCTGGGGGTGTGCTGTGGTGTCTGGCATGGGACCTTGGCAGCGGATCTTTTGGATACACTTGCCCAGATGCTCATGGCTTAAGAAAACGCAATTGTGCAGGATCCACAGTGTAGGAAGCTTACTGAGGAGGCTTTCTATGAGTTCACTGGGGCATGTCGAGATAGTGCTTAAGAATTAGCCTTTATCATACTTTGGCATGCAGTGGATGAAAAATGGGTTAGCTTTTCCTGACTTTCCATCTAGCCTTGCTTTCCCTTTCTCTCTCACACACATATTCTCATACTGTATATACGGTGTGACACAGTGTAGGTTTATGCCAAAGGTTTTGTGTGTGGTGACAAGCAGCCCTTGTGCCCTGCTAGTGACTGTGCATATCTGCAGGAAGGCTGCGTTACCCAATAAAACACACACACACACACACACACACACACACACACACATACACACATAGTAGAAAGCATCAAGTCTGACAATGCATGCAACCTGGGATTGTCATTATTATTTTAGTTCTGAAAAGCACACTATGCTGCAAGCGGAAGAGAAAACATAAAAGAAGCATGAATAAAATATCTAAACCTTAAAACTGAAATTAAAATATGACCAGTCTCCTGATTAGAAAATGGTCCAGGATAAGAACAATGGGGCTCCAATTTCAAGGTCCTCTGACTAATATCCCAGGCGCGTGCAGCAACTGTGTGGAGCGTTGCATCACTCTCTCTCATATACAACAGATCAAAAGACGGATGCTCCAGTCTGAATTGATTTTACGCAGGCAGCGAAGGTAAAAAAAAAAAAGACAGAAGGAGAAGCAGAGAATGCACATAAACAGAAATGTGTCTGTCTGACTACAAGACATGGAATAATAATGATGCGATCATTTCCCCACAGATATATTGCACTCCTGCCTGGCGGCATCGCATTGCCCTTCATCATTCTGGGCTTCGAGCTACTCAAAGATGAATCCCAGGCAGAGATAGATGGAGGTCAGTTTGAAGTCATGTAACGATGGGAAATCCTAGAGCTCATAAACTTAAGTCAGCACGGTCAAACTGGCAGAAGTGGAGGCTGCCGATGGCCGTTAAGGGAACCCGTATTGAACAGGAAAGATTTCCAAATGGTTTAATAGATTTAACCTCCAACCTGCAGCGTGAGAAAAACATCCCTCTCATTCATGTTAACTCCTTTGTGATTGAAGAGAAGTTGGAGATCTTCCGACACCCATCATAATGGTTTCATTTATGTGCTTGGTTGTTTATTAGTTTCCTGACTCATTTTACTCACTTATATACTATATGTAGCGAAAGTAAAAAAAGAGTTTGTAGAAATAGTTAAAAGGTTAAAAATAAGCTGATCAGCATCTGGCACATGACTGCTCGTAACTCAACTTTTAGATTGCATTTTTGGAGCAGGTTCAGTTTTCATAGTGTACAGTACATCACATTTTTTTGGAGTAACCCATGCTGTGTCATGCTTTTTTTGTTTGTGGTGAGGATTGTGGCAGTTTGTAAGGTGCGTTGCTGTCATTTCTGTGTCTTTTGCAGGCTCTATATCTTCACCTATCGTGTTGATTGGCTACAGTATTTTGAGTGACACACATAGCTATGCCCACCCTAAGGGGAAAAGTGCTATATTCATCCAAAAAAAAGAAAAAGCATTAGATGCGATGACATACCTGTAACCTAGCAAAGCTGCTTCTTCAACTTCCCTTCGACTCAACATTTTGATCTCATTTATGACGCAGGTTCAACTTCAGGCAAAATACAGAAGGACTGGCAAAGTTTTGCAAAATTCTTTTTAAGGTATTTTTGTGTGATGCTGTGAAAAATTCAGCTGGAAAGACATACAGACATACAGGCATACAGGCATACAAACATACAGACAGAAATTTTTCTGAGACTGGTTTTGGGTACTCCAATGTATGACTCGTAAAGATATCATTGAAAGACGAGTTCTGAACAACATACGGACAAAACCTTCATTTTGTTTATATAGATGCCCCACCCTGTAATGCTCGCTCAATTGGTTGAGGCTGTGGGTTACAGGGTTATTGATCGGGATTAGGGGGGCGGTTCAAGCCCCAGCACCGCCAAGTTGACACTGTTGAGCCCTTGAGCAAGGCCCTTAACCCTATCTGCTCCAGGATTGCTGTAAGCTGGCTGACCCTGTGCATTGACCCCAGTTTCCTAACTGGGATATGTGAAAAATAATTTCACTGTGGTGTAAAGTACATGTGACAAATAATTGAATTTGAGGGAATCCCTTCTTTCACCTGACTATTTGTTACTTTATCCCTACTTGTAATGAAGAATGTGGCACAGGAGTCGCATATAGAAAGTGCAAAGTCTGCATTACTGAGTAGTATTAAGTGTTCCAGGTTTGTATTGGCCTTACAAATGAATGTCCGGTCCACAACCAATTTAGTTTCCCATACTCTCCTGTTCAGCCAGGAGTGGTTAGTGGCTGCAGTGCCAGTCCTTTTTATCATGTTTCATATCCAACGAGAGGTTAACTGCTGGTGTTGAGCCTTAAGATGAAGATGTGTACAACCACAAGCTGCAAGTTCTTAATGATTATACTAGGAGCAGTTCGGGCTGCGTGGGCCATAACCTGAGTTTTATTAAAACTTATAATTATTCTTCTCTGAGTTTAGAATTCGCTCTTAAGCATACAGTAAGAGATTGTACAACTTCAGTTGTGGTGTGGAGATCCAGTATAGATGCCCTCACTTGATGACCTGAAGGTGTGTTTGAGCAGGAGTGTAAAAAAAATTAACAACAGACAAGGTTGGTGCGAAGTCACATGCTTGTTTAATGCTAGTTTTAATGCTAAGAAGATTTGACATGCTGGCAGCATAGTGTACCATTCCCATCATATCATCACGTACACTATAGACCTCACTATGTTTAGCATTATTATTGTATGTATCTTTCGAAAGGCAGCCAATAAGAGCAGAGACATTCCTGCTTACCAAGTCAAATGCGTTGTACCACCATACTTGATGACGTCTGCAGGAATGTCACCTTTGCCTGGTGACTTTAAGGGGAGCCTATCAATCGCATTCTATATTTTCTTCTATAGTTGGGGTCATGTCAAGGAAAAGACACTTGGTTTTTCTTGGCATAACGGCTGGAGTTGTGTTCTACTTGTTTTTTCTGATTTCACCCCTGATTTTGTTTTAATGGAGCTTTTTTACTTTGCATGAGTCTAATGACTGGATTTACCTAACTTTGTCCCAAGCTGTGCATAAAGCTTTTGTAGGGTCTGAGGGCCTGTAGCTCCTGGCCTTTCATAATTACAATTATTTTTATGTATCTCTGAGCATTGCACGGTCTGATCTTGGGGTAAATGTGCTGTGACGTCCAGTCCTGGGAAAGACTGGCAATTGTGTTGAATGCTTTCCCCTCGTGAATCTTTCTCACTGTACATGTGCAGCAACAACTGCTTCTCTAAGACCCTTGCTTATGTCTTTCCTTTTTGACTTTGCATTTGACACGTAAATGCTCCAGACCAGCAATCTCCCAAAACCTCTAGGTTTATAGAGATCTGTACACCTGCTGATGATCAGTTAATCGAACACAAAAATGCAAGCGGTTTAAGCATGCAGGGATTGTGGGCTCATACATAGTTGAATAAACGAATATAATTAAGATCAAAATGATTGCCTTTAATACTTGGATGAAAATTGTTTGCAGTAAGAGGCTGCCTGGAACCCATGTACAGTACCAACAGTGACCAACTGTTTAGTGTCCTTCTTTGAGATGCTTTGCCACGCCTTTACTGCAGCTGCCTTCATCTTGTTTATGGGTCTTCCAGCCTTCGGTCTTGTCTTCAGTAAGTGAAAAGCATGCTCTATTGATTTGAGAGCAGGTGACTGACTTGGCCAGTGAAGAACATCCCTCGGGTAGCTTTCATTGTATGTTTTGGTTCGTTATCCATCTGCAATATGAAGCGGTGATGTTGTACAGAGGAAATCAGAATTAGAATAATGTCTGCTCTTTATACATTACATTAAGATATTAAGCACCAAAGGAACCCAGCGCTCACCCATTTGGCCATTCAGTATGTATAGCATGCAAAGCTTACACAGAGACAGCCACCCAAACTCAGGAATGAACTGAGGACCCTGGAGCGGTGAGGGATCAAGGCTGCTTAATTAATACATTGGGTAGTTAGCCATCCTGTATTACTCTACACATATTTCAAAAGAAATAGAAAATTCACCAAGGGTATCTTGTAATTAGGTTGTTCTTGATGCCAAGGGCAAGTGCTTTCCCACTGAAACATTATGGGAAATTAATTGTAAAATGTAGTTATGTGAGCCAGGAATGTACTGTAGTTATGGGACTCATGGAAATTTAGGCCTGCTGGCAGTACCTGATGCTTTAAGATGTCACAGTTGATACTGTATTTATTAACTATGATTTGTAGACTGTGACCATGCTCTCAGGAGTATGAGCCTATTCTTTACGACCGTGTGCTTTACCCTTGAAATGACATTTAGAATTACTTTAAAAAGTTATCGATTTTGTGGTTCATTTATGTAGAATCATTTATATACGTACAAATTCTGGCTGAGTTTCATTTATATTTCTCTTCTGATGCTTACAATATGCATTACATATTTCACTGCAAAAGCTAAATATCTGTAGCACAACTCAGTCAGTGCTTTTACAGTGTTGTTGGTAAAAGCGTTGCCACGGAATGGACCTACAGAAAGATGGAACCACTATTTTTAACATAACTCTGTATTGTAAGCCCACTCAATGGCCCACTGGCATATCCTGCAGATATGCACAGTCACTAGCAGGGCACACACTCAAATTTGGAAGGACCCATGGCAGTTATGTAACATCATGGCTGACACACAGTACTGTACACGCAACTCAGTAAATTTAGGTCAAACTATTTGTTTGCAATACTGAAATAAACCATACTGATGAAAAACATTTTAATTCAATAATAATAATAAATAAATAAAAACTCAGCAGGATGATGGAACTCTGACATCAATAATCGCCTTCTGTATTCCAGGTTGGACAATCAACTATCTGCTCATCAGCCATGGTCATTAAAGCATTTTTCAATTGTCGAAAAAGCGTGACTAGAATAAGCTGGATTCTCAAGTGGAGTGTAAGAGCGTCGAGCATTTGTGTCCGGATGCAGGAGTTACTTGTGCTCTTCTGGTAGTAATGTAATGAATTCTCCTACTGTATGTCTTATAGATAATAAAAATAAATCTCAAACATACACAATCATATTCAGTGTTTGGGTATAAATACCTACGAGTAATAGCCTTATTATGTTTTTATGCAAATAGGATCCGCCATACAAAGTGGCAAATGAAATTTCTAAATTGATTTGTAGAAAGAAATGTCTATTTCTGTCTTTCTCTGTTTGTGACATCCTACCGCCAATAATGCGCTAAATGCATCAAAGTATATGTTGGGCCACCTGAACATCACACTCACTCACCGTCTATACCGCTTTATCCTGTATTCAGGGTCACGGGGGGCCTGGAGTCTATTCCAGGAGACTTAGGGCACAAGGCATGGTACACCCTGGACAGGGTGCCAGTCTACCGCAGAACACACACACACACACACACACACACACACACACACACACTCGTTCACACACTACAGGCAATTTGGGATCGCCAATTAGTCTAATCAGCATGTGGGAGGAAACCGGAGTACCCCGGAGAAAACCCACCAAGCACAGGGAGAACACACAGAGATGGGAATCGAGCCTGGTCGGGAATCGAATCGAAGTGCTAACCAATATACCACCATGCTGCCTATCATCACACTCATATGTAATGAGGTTTTTCTACAAACTGTTACCACAAATGATAACTCCGTAAACTTTCTGCAGCATTAGGAATTCCATCCACTAGAACCTTAAGTCCTAACCCAAAACCTTTCCAATGTGAAAGTCCCCCTATGCACAAAGCAATGTCCATAAACATACATTTTGTCAAGCTTGGAGAAGAATGGGAGCGGCCTACATAGCACCCTGTGGCTGACCTCAGCCACACTGAACACCTTTGGCATGAACTGGAATGCCGAATGCCCCAGGCCTGTTTACTTTACAAATATGCTTGTGGCTGAATAAGCAAAGGCCTACAGCCATGCTCCAAAACCCAGCAGAAAGCCGTACAAGAATTGTGACGGTCATTATAACAGTAAAGGGAGGACTAAAGTAGGAATGTTCTGTTCACAAAGCAAATACACATATGACTGGCAAGATAGCAACATACATTTAACCATATAGTGTACATCAAAGAATATGCATCTTTTTCTGATTTAGGTTATTGGACAACATACTGGGCAAATGATCTTTATCTAATTCATATATTTCACATAATAGAATATAACTTAAATATACTGAGTTACCAGATTTGTTTTTAGAAATAATGCTTAGTAAAAACAACGTAATAATTAATAGATGCTATAATAATTATAAGTGCTATTTGTTTGTTTGTTTGTTTGTTTTGTGGGTTTGGGAGGTAATTGGAGTAGAAATTCTGCTGAGATCTGTCAACCCATCACGCCTACAAAAGTTTGATCATAGAGCTAATGCTTAATCAGGCATGTTTAACTTATTTCCACTCAAATACACAGCTTTTGTGATAAAATTATAGGCCGTCATGAAGTTTTATCGATTGCACCGTTCGGTATTTTAAAACGAATTAGAATAAAACACTAAGGCCACATGTTCAAGCAATGCTTATTTTTGCTATACTGAAATGGTTCTCATATTATCCTTACGATTTCAGAACAGCATGGATTTTGCAACGCCAGGGATTCCTGTACTGTGAGAGGATGTTTATTATAGAGGACAGTCTTGTCATAAGCAATCCTTGCACATTGGCCCAAGGAAGGTCATTATGTTAGACACTCAGAGTCTGTGCAACTGAGTGGTTACAAACCACGTATTATTTTTTCGTTACTTACAATTCCAAATGTGTGTCTGGAAATCATTTCTCCATTGGTGTGTGCAGGGGCTCCATTCATTCATACCTGCTCCAAATTCTGATATTTTTATCAGTATAAAATAAAAGAGACCGATTTGTCTTGCAAAACTGCTTTCTTTTTCCGACTTAGTGATTTAGTTTTAATTCCCCTCCAATCACTGAAGATAAATGCCTTCTTTCCCTTTACTGAACACACTGGCACCAGTTCTGTGAGATAGAGAGACAGACAGACAGACAGACAGACATCAGACAGACAGACACTTTATTGATCTGAAGGAAATTGCAAACATTCCGTATCAAAGGATAGTTAACACAACAGGCTTGTAGTTGCAATTGCATCGTGCAGAGCACACAGCTCAACAACACAAATAGTGCACACGTGGGAGATGACCTACGCTTGTACAGGAATATATATATATATATATATATATATATATATATATATATATATATATATATATATATAAAAAAGGACATTCAAAAAAGTGAACATGTGGAAAAAACACTCAAATGAGGATGAATAGAATTCTCAGTGGATAGGGTATTTGGAATTGAAATGTGCAACATGTGATGTAGCAATCAAAAAAAATGACAGCAGTATGAAAAGTGGGTGGAGCAAGACTGAGGCAATGAAGGTCAATGCAGATTAGAATAATAATGATGAATAGATAAATATGATTGTGAACATTTGAGTCTGTGATGGAGAAGAGCTGCATGGTTATCAGATAACATGTAGCAGCAGAGGGACCATCACGACCGAGTCTCCCAATCCACGTCCCTCTGGTGCTGTAAAGAGGTGTTAAAAATATGTATGGACCTGGGGACAATGGATTTTTCTGAGTCTGTCTGTAGAGGAGATCTGTGACAGAAGTCTGCCACTGAACATGCTCCCAAAAACTCCATAGAGTGGGTGGTTGGAGTTAGACATGACAGACGGCATTTCCAGCTTTAAGCCAAACATAGACTCAGCTCTCCTTGTCCAAGTGTGTGGCATCTCTACTTTTAAGGTTCTCTCCTCAGCAAACTAAAAACAATAAGCACCATCGTACCCATACGCTGTTTATTTTTATTCAGGTATCATCTACAATTGATTGATTCAGCAGTTCATGCTTATCACAAACTCCAGTACAAAGAACTAACTTAATAAAAATGACACTGATCACATTATGACCACCACCAGGTGAACTGAACATCACTGATAACCTACTATACAACAGTATGTACAACTATGACTATAACAACTACACGCTCACCCATGCCGCAGAGATGATCCAACAGGAAAGCCAATGCACCACAATTCACACAGAAAAGTCAGTGCTGACCACAACAGAACACGCCATGGACCACAGCACACACCCTCTCTGTGCTTGTTCAGCAGTAAAAGAGCCCAAGACTGCCAACCCAGCCTCCAAACTCCCCAGATCCCAATCCGATCAAGCATTCTTGGGATACGCCGGACATACTAGTCTGATCCATGGAGGCCACACCCCACGACTGACAGCACTCAAAGGGTTCACTGCCAACAGTCTGGTGCCAGACACACCACAGCACACCACCAGAGGCGCTGCTGACGTCCGTCCGTTATGGCTGATCAAAGGTATACATAATAACTGGCAAGTCAAATTACATCACCCTTATATTATTCACATAGGAAATATGCTATTTCTATTCATTTTTTTTTTTTAAATCAACACATTTTTCCACTTTGGGAAATAATATTCTTCGGAAAACTATCAACTTTCAAATACAGACACAAAACTCATTAACAACAACAACAAATTATAGATTCAAGAAATAACAGTAAAAAAGTAACGTTGAAGTACTGTACACATGTGAATGCCTACAACTTATGCATTATTGTAATATTAAATCATTTATTATTCATGATAAATACATTAATGATCATTATGCTTGTATGCTTGTAATCATTCACATTCAGGTCTTTTCTAAAGAGAACCAGAATGCTTAAAACAGATTCATTTTGTAGCATACAAACTGAGATAAACACTACAGCAGAGAATGCCTGAATCCCCCCCCCCCCCCCCCCCAAATAGATAGATTCCCCCCCCCCGCCTAATTTAACTCTGTTCCACAGCCTGTCTAAGCGCACCATGACACCCAGTAAGCATCTAATCTTTCTATCTTTTTCCTGCTGCAAAACATGCCACCACCAGCTGATCCCTGTTTTATATATATATATATATATATATATATATATATATATATATATATATATATATATATATTCCTCATCCTTCTCTTTGATGTCTTTTCCTTTTTTTCTTATCTTGTCTGCTGCTCCTTTTTCTGAATCTCTGTGCTTTAGTTGCTGAACATGAGGCAGAGGAACTTTATGATAATGGATGTTTTTTTTTTTGTTTTTTTTTTTTATCATCTCATATAGCACCCGAGTAAAGTACAGTTTTTATCTTATTATAAATCTCATTTAAAGTACTGAAAATCATATCGAAAAGAATCACACCCACAGTACCAGTATAACCTAAACAAAGTTTCAAGAACTTTTTTTTATTAACATTAAGTATATTTAACAGCGCAGCTCACATTTACAGAATGTCAATATATGAACACAGGTAAGTTCAAATCCAGCATTCAGATACATTTTCAGGTGAGTTTAGAAAACAACCGGTGCTTTAAAAAATGGTGTTTATGGAACCAAGGTTCTGCTGTCATCAGCTGCGATGTGGTCATAGGAAGTTGAGTTCACAGCACGAATCTCTGTGATTTCACAGCCGTGCTGATATTCAGCACAACAGCACAACGTCCAAACCTCTGGAACCATTATACAACAGTTCCACAAACTCCATTTATTTTCAACAGATCATGATTTGTTTGCTTATTTAATCGATCATTTTTCTCTGCCCTCTCGTATCCTTAAGCAACTGGCGGAAACAAACTAACTGTACTTACAGTTAGTATAATTAACAGGGATGAAAGAAGTTTTAAATTCTTCCTGGTAGTATTTAGCCAAAAGATGAGAATAAACCATGGAGGTGATGGACAGTGCTGTAGATTCCGTAACCCTTACAGGCAAAAAAAAAAACGCAATATATTGTAAAATATAATGTAATATATTAAATAATACATTTCCATATTTAGGAAACTAGTGCTTATATTTATTAATATATTGCAATATACAGTATGAATGGACCATGTATGTATACAGTATATATTGCAATGAAGACAAAAAAACATATTTACACTTATAATTGCTTTTATTTAAACATTATTACAACTTTATGCATGTTTAAGAATTATACACACACTTTTACTTTGTCTGTGTGCTCTGATTAATGCCTATAAAGTCAGTTTTGTTCAAACTACATTAACATATAGGCATATTGTAAAAAAATATAAAGAAATAGATGTATTCAATCAAATTCAATATATAATGAAGTACCTTGTTGAATATAAAGTTACATACAGTACATTAAGATTTGCATTTGAATATACTTGAATATACAATATATTATTCTGTATATTGGGAATATATTTTTGCATATGAATATCCTGTTTTTTCTGTTAATTATTATCAGTTAGTGTAGCAATGAGGAAAATGTACATTATTAAAAAAATCAGTTCAATTTACCAGTAGATCAGAACACTAAATCATTTAATATATTGAACGTTAACATATAGAGAAATATATTTTCCTTGCGTAAGGGAAGTTTTTCTGTATATTTCCACTTAGCTTATCAGCTCGTTAACTTCCAGGTCCTGGGGTTAAATTCTAAATAGTGTTGAACGGAAGGCTAGTTTGCTAGGATGTACAACACCAAGTCAGCGCCCTTGATCAGGGGTTAGAGAGTGATTTGGGATTCACTGTTGTATTAGGAGCTGATTAGCTTTGTATCCATAACCATAAGAACACGGAAGTTCTCAGGCAATCCAGAATGGCTTAGAAGCAATTATTAAGGAGTCAAAATTTTTGTTCAAGATGCCATGACATCATCGAAAAGTGCTCCTGTTGAAAGTGCTTCTGTGAAGTTGCTCTCTCTTCTTAGTACGGACCTACTTTCCCCCACGCTGGTGACCGTCAGTTTGTGTAATTAACAGTTATTAGAATGTGGAGTGATACATTTAGTTAAACGTGCTAGTGATGTTGCCATCCCTTATCGCCACGCATGGAATGCCTCTCGTCCAATCGGATTACTCGGTTGGAACTAAGCGCTATATAATATACAGTAAATCACATACACTAGTGTGCACGTCAAAAAACTAAGATAAATCCTTTACTATCGCTTACGAAATTACATATCAGCTAAGTATGGCGAGCTTGTGCTTATTGAGCAAGGCTGGTCCCAGCTATGACAGTTATGAAATTGAATGTGTCAACAATCATATTATGTGAAGTCAAATGCAATCTACACCTTGTAATAGGCACACTTTTCTGCTGAATAGGCAGTGATGAAGGCATTTCCTAGCAATTACTGCTGTACAGCGACATTCCTGCCTGCATCTGTCAAAGCCTGGGATTGTATTAAATCTGAATACAGTTTATAAGTAAACATTATTTATGCGAAACCCTCCAAATGTATTGCAGAAGGTTTCACCACGGTTAAATATCTGTAAGGTCTATTACTCTTAGAGACAACACTTTCTACCCAAATTAACATATATTAATCCTTAATGCTTTTGTAATGAGGAATTAATGCATGCACATAATGATGCATGCATATACTGTACTGTATATATAGGGATGATTAAATTGGAAAATTATATGTGCATATATGTATATACAGTATGTACTTAGCGACAAGCAAACTTGTGTTGCACATCTTTATTGTCAGCAGCTATCTAAATATGAACAAGACTCAACTATATAAAGTCTAAGAACATCAGTGAATAAATGTCAGAATGGGGGAAATGGGATCCGATATGTCAAAGAAAATGGCTTGTTCTAGGCAGAATTGTAACCCGCTGTAATCCCCTTGGGACGAATTTATAGTTGCACGTGAGTGCAAACAGTGTTTAATAATTAAACAACTACTAAACAAAAGAACCAAAACCTAAAAAAACTAAAACATAGCACCAGGTCAAGGTAAGACAAACTCACCAAGGGCACGAAAGGTTCTCACAGGGCAAACCCAGCATAACAGTAACAATACAGCAACATACTGTATAATGTACAACATGACTCACAGACTCTCATATTCACAATCTGTGAAAAACATTCCTATAGAGACCTGGACTCTGGTGTGACAATAACTCAATAACAATAATGCTGCTGCTACATACTGCGCAACTCACTTTACGTTTCATTTATTAACATATGCATCCATCCATTTCACCGTATTCTACTTTTCTCTTCTACCGCTACTTTGTTTTGGAGAACATTTTTTCACAGTTTATACAGTTTCTATTTATTTACAGATAGTTTATGCAGATGTTTACTTTTACAGATTTTATACAGATGTTTATTCAAGCGATTTTTGCACTAATGGACTAGTTCTATTTATCATCTTTCCATTCGTTGTATTTTATTTGTCATTTTATTTGGTATTTGAAAGGTCTCTTTCTCTTCTTTTTTTACTACCCTATGTGCCTTAAATTGCCCCCATGGGAACAAATAAAGTTTTTTTTTTTTTTTTTTTTTTTTAAGTGAATTGAATTGAATTGAATTGAATTGAATTAGGAGTGGAAATGTACTAAGGAATGAATAGGCAGAACTGAGGGTAACTGATACTGGAAAACAAAACGTTCTCCAACACTAATTCTCCATACCACTTATTCTGGCCCTGTACAGGTTATCAGTCCATCACAGAGTAACGAAGCACAAACACACTCGCATACTACGGGAAATCTGGAAACATCTGCATGTCTGTGGACTATGAGTGGAAACCCAATAAAGAATTGCATGTTTGAAAGCAGATCAATTCCTGCTTTCTGTTCACCCAAATGAGGATGGGTTCCCTGTTGATTCCGGTTCCTCTCAAGGTTGCCACTTGCCACTGTTGCCCTCGGCTTGCTCATCAGGGACAATCTGACTATCTGACCATTTTTCATTCATACACATTCACATTTCATACAAACTTGAATAATTCTTTTGATTGTATAAAGCTGCTTTGCGACGGTGACGATTGTTACAAGCGCTATACAAATAAAATTGAACTGAATTGAATTGAAGTATGGACAGAACATGCAAACTCCATGCACACAGCCCCGAGGCAGGACTTAAACCCCGGCGGTGCCAGGCTAAAGTGTTAACCACTATGCCACCATGCCACCCGAAACATAAAACAGGTATCCAAAAACACTGAAAAAGAGGCAGGCAACAAAGGATGATTTTTTCAAAATGCGAGTTCAGTACATCAAGAATGCCGTGCTGCTTATAACAGCTGCAAAAAAAAAAAAGAAAAGTGGTTATTTGCATACTGTAGCTTTCTTGTCAGCTCAAGTCAGTCTGGTCATTTTCCTTTGACCTCTCTCATCAACAAGGCATTTCATTTTCAGAACTGCTGCTTATTTGTTAGTTTTTTCCCCACACCATTCTGTGCAAAATCTAAAGAGTGTTTCTGTGAAAATCCCATTTGATCAGCAGTTTCTCAAATACTCAAACCAGGCAGTGTGGCATCAACATTGCTTGACCTGTATCTGAATGATGTTCTGCATTGCACTGCTGGAACATAACTGGATGAATGAGCAGAGGCACAGGTGTTCCTATTAAAACTGCCTGGAAAGTGTACAGTATATAAAAAGTCGCAATGCAAACTACTGTAGGAGCGGCTATTAACCTGAGCTACTTTGCATGTCTCAGTATGACCTGCTTGCTCGCTGTGAATCCATGCATCATAATGCCTTGATTCAATATAAGACAGTATGTGGTTTCCAGATTCTTGCACAAACCTGTTTCTTTGTGCCCAAGATCTTATTTCCAATAATGTTTTACTTGAATCAGGAGAATCCATTTTAATCTATTTTATATGTTTTTGGGTTTTGTTTCATGCATCTGCCTACGCTAGAACCGATTGCTGGTTCTTTAACGCCTTCTATGGATTACAACAATGGCTGTTAGACAAGCCAGAAAAAATCCACTCTTGTGGCAAAACTGAATAGAAGCAAAACCCTTAAACTAAAAGAATACTGGTTAAATAGCATGACTCTTGGGGCAAATGCAATATCAGAACAGAGTATATATATATATATATATATATATATTATGAGAAGGACATACTTCTTTGTGTTTAGACCTCAGTGTGTAGGCATAGATTTAACATCAGTGGAACAGCTTGTGTGGGACATCAAAGACTCAGACACGGTCTACTTAGTCCGTCAAAGAAAGCCAGCTAGATACCTGCGGAAGGAGGTCACAAGAGATCGACTCCTCCTGGGGATGTCCAGTTATGAAAAATTCATACATTCAGAATCAAGATGGTAACGAACATGCATGTGGAATTTATGTCACGTCTCAGCTGTAGAGTTCTCTCCCAAAGTACAGGTGGGCAAGAAGAGTCAAATCATGTTACTAAATATAACAGCTACTGTATAATGTTTCACAGAGACAGACCAAGCCTAGGTTTGGTCCATAATCTATACTAATAATTAAGGAATTAAGATGACTGGATGTGATATGATAGGACATTATGAGACGCAACCGCATATGAAGCAGAGTAGATGATCACTCCAGAGTTGATTATTTCTTACACAACAGCAGTTTGTTAATGATAAAAGTTTTCTTGAAGTTATTAAGACAATAACAATGCAAGTTCTCATCCAACTAAATTTTAGACAAATTTAAGTTACATTTAACAACTTACTGTTACAAAGCTTTGACAATCAAGACTAATTATACAAATACTCACTTGTCTCATCGTCTATACCACTTAATCCTGTATACAGAGTCGCCTGGAGCCTAGGAGCCTATCCCAGTATGTAGGATACACAATCCATCGCAAGGCATCATACAATTAGCTGGCTTATTATATTCTCTTTACAGAAAACCATATCAACAGTTACAAATACAAGGTGGTAACAAAAACGTTCGAGTGTTGTAACATGCCAGAGCATTCATAAGTCAGTGTGCCAAAAGATCTCGTCCTGTGTACATCGAGAGCTATGCAACCGGTGCTATTCTGGACAGGTGTGTTACCACGTCTGCGAACGAAGAGCGAACGTGAAATTCCGATTGAAACTGAGCAAATCTGCCACAGAGACATTTGTCATGATTCGGCAAGTTTACGGCGATGCTGCAGTGAGTCGTTCGAGGTGTTATGAGCTGCACACGCGCTTCAAGGGCGGAAGCACATCCCTAGAAGACGACGAGAGATCAGGGAGACCTCAACCCCGAAAATGTCGTAGCCATTCAGCAACTTGTGCATGATGATCGTCAGAGTATTGACAATTCACAACACTGCTGCCATTGTCGGTGTGCCAGTCCAGGCAATCCTCACGTGTGATTTGAACCAAGGTCGTCCCATGCTGCTGAGCCAGGAGCAGAAGGAACATTGTGTTGAAGTCTGCCAAGAACTTGGCAGAGTGCCATGGATGACCCGTCCTTCACGTTGAGGATCATTACCAGTTTCGAAACTTGGGTGTATGGCTACGACCCTGAGATAAAGCAACAGTCTTCACAGTGGAAGAGCCCATCATCTCCATGAACAAAAAAGGCGAGGCAGCCCGACCAATAGCGAATTCTACTGCCAGGTTTTAAGGCGTCTAAGTGAGGACGTACGGTGATAGAGACTGGGTCCGTGGCGCACAAATCTGAAAACTTTTTGATATCCCCTTGTATCTCAGTGAAAGTGAAAGTCAATGGTATTGTCATTTCTTCTGACCACAGATATTGTGAGAACAAGCAGACTAAAGCTCACAGTCTGGGTTTATATTCACATTACAGAGCGGATTGCTATGGTTATAAAAGACATGTACCATGTACCATTTTTTTCCCATGAAAAATGAAATTACTCCAAATTAATTCATTGCTTATCCCTGGTGCCCACTCATAGGCCATCATAAAACTTAGCAAACCTTTCTGGACAAAGGGGAATATGGGAATGTGCTGACCTAGACACAGATTGCTCACCCTACTCATTTTAGTCTGAAGTTAATGGACAAATACACATAAAGAACAAGCATTAATTTTCCATATTCCATATAGTTTAATATGGTAACAAAGTAGTAGAAGAAAATAAGGTGTGCAATATAAGAGAGCGAGAGAGAAAGAGATGGGTGCCGGTACACAATTCCCTACTATTAAACCTCTTAGTCATTAAATTGATTTAACATCATTGTGACATCAGCCAATTAGAGAAAGCATGTAAAAACGATGAGCCCTAAGAGCCAGCACATTTCAGCTATTATTCACCACATAGCCAAGAGTCACCATGAGTACACTAAAACTCTAATTACAATCATAGGCAATGCATAATTCACCTTCAATTACAAGGCGTTTGTTTATATCTCTTTCATGTTGCGTCAGATTATGGTTAACCATGCAGAAAATTGACTCGATGTAAAATTGCCTTGTTTTCTGGGTGCTACAAAGGAGGAGGTTCACAAACAAGCTCATTAATCAGTGTGACATGACACCACAAGCACATCAGCATCACTTCTGGCCCCTGAGCAACACAAGTAGGGGGAGGACATGGCAAACTTAGTTAGAGGCAAAGTTTTCCTCCCTGAGCTGGGTATCAGCTGGAGAGGCGACATCAGGTTATTGGAAAAAGTTTGCAAAAAGGTTGAAGTTTGACGTTTCTAAACAGAAGCAAATATAAACCATAGTAGTCAGATTTATGAAACACAGCAGCTCAGATTTTTTTATATACCACAGCTTGTTTGATTACTCCTGAAGAAGCAAGTCTTTACTCTCGTTAAGCTGAAATTTGTAATGCAAATATAGATTAATATATAATAAGTAGAAAGTCTCCAGGGCGGCAGGGTGGTGTCGTGGTTAGCACTGTCGCCTTGCACCTACAGGGTTCGGGTTCGATTCCCGGCCAGATTTGATTCCCGTTTCTGTGTGCATGGAGTTTGCATGCTCTCCCAGTGCTTGGTGGGTTTTTCTCCAGATTCCACAGTCCAAAGACATGCAAATTAGGTTAATTCATGTTTCCAGATCATTGCAGTGTGTGAGTGAGTGTGTGCTTGTGCCCTAAGATGGACTAACACCCCATCCAGGGAATATCCTTTTTTTTTATTCCTGGAATAGGCTCTAGGCCTCCCAAAACCCTGAACAGGAAAAGTGGTATAGAGAATGATCGAGTGGGTATTTTGTCGTTGATTTTCCTTTTGCTCATTGAAGTGTACAACAATTTGCCAATGTTTTGTATTCTGCTAATGTCTTTTCCATTAACACCATTTCTCAAGAATCACTTCTTGAGAAGTGGTGTTAATAAAAAAAGACCATATCAGTGCAGACAAGATTTGAATACGAAAACCCCAAATCTGGATGCAAAAAAAAAAAAAAAAAAAAAAAAAAAAATCAATCTTGAATGATGAATAGGCCATTTATGAAAATAGCATGCAGGAAATTTTCCAGGTAGATTTTCTAACTCAACAGCCTGAAATCCACAAGAAACACCCAAAAGTTTTGAGATAGCAAAATATTTGTTATAATTGCTCTGCTTACTCAATTATCCAAGGTAAGTTTTATGAGCAGCAGCAGAAAGCCCTGATACAGATGGAAATGTTGTGAATCTTTAATATACTCTGCAAATATACAAAATGGAAAACTACTGTAGTTTAGGTTCAAAGACAGTTGCGGGGTGCCGAATCGCAGAAGCTTTCTTTTTTTTTTTTTTTTTTTTTTTTTTTTTTTTTTGCTGTGCTTTGGTGGAATTCTAATTAATGTTCTGCGTAAATGTTAACTACATATTTAATTTGTCTTTTGTGTATTACAATTATTAAAGCTGTAAAATGTCCCGGTTTCCAAAGAGGGTTAAATGACTTACCATGGTATCAGCCCCAGTGACTGTTAAAACATGATTAACATGCATTTATTTTTACTGAATTATTTATTTATGCAAATCAATAGCAAGACCCTAATATCCAAGCACGAACATATCAAAACTTTTAAACATGAGTTTGTTCTGAAAACATGGCTGCTGAGCCATTCTAACTTGTTAGATACTTTGTCGTGTGGCAGTAGGCTGGTGTCTTACCTAATGTATACAAAATTGACCTATAATCTTAGGTTATATAATAAAAAAATTTTTTTTTAATCTGTCAGTTGTCAAAGTTAACTGGTAGAGTTAATAATGGACATAAGGTCAGCTGACATGTAAAGGTGCCATGTTCATGTGCGTAAAGTTATTCACAATTATGGATTAGTGAAGTGAGCATGCACTTCAGTTTTGCAAGCACTGAGCACACTGAGCAAAAAATAGTGCAGAAAATGCAAAGAAAACATGGCCTTTACTTTTTTTACCCTAATGTACTGTAGCGCAGACCTGATTATTATAATTCTTTCTCTTTTTTTTTTTGAACGCACAAATCTGACGTTTTTCAGATCATGCTGTATCTGAGCCTCTTTCATACGTGGTCTTAGATCTGAGGTCTTAGTCTGATACATTGTCATGCGACTTGAATGAGAACAAGCAGATCAGAATTCATTCAACTGGACGATTCAGCACAGACAGAGCAAAGATTCAGTATCAGTGTAAGAAACAGAGGATAAAACAGATCAAGTGAGGCATCTGGGTTTCTTTTTTCTTCTGGACCTCAATAAATATAGCCGGAAAAAAAATCCTTGCAGTTCTCTAGAGTAAAATCCCAAGCATCATTTTGCTAAAATTGGATCCATTGCTTAAAATGAACGAGTGATTGCAAACTTATCACAAACTTATGATGCTCTTTAACCCAGATGGTGCAAGCAAAGACTTTTTGATTAGACTTTCCAAAGAATTGTCGGTTAAGAGGACAGATGTGTCCACATTAGTCAGATATGAGTCACATATAATTATAAACGTGAAATGCAAATCTGATCTGAGCAAAAAAGTCAGAATAGAGCTTGTGATGTGAATGTAATCATGCTCTCCCCTTCTCATTGGTTGTGTCATCTCCATTAACTATCTATAATGCAGTGCGAGACCATCAACTGCGACAAAGGCGGATTTTTAAACAGGATTTGAATGTTGGGTTCAATTATGGCACAAATGCATTGCTTGTGACAGACACTATGTTAAGAAGTACCTTTCTATAGAGAAAGGTCTACCAACATGTGCATTTTGTCAGATAGTAAAAGAAGTTAAGCCCACTCTCGCATTACTTTTGATACAGCCCTCACAAATTAATGCACTACATATCTGAATACACATTTATGTCTAAAGTATCTTATTGCTGCATTCAAATCATATAACAATACCCTGTATATTTTGTTAATCATTAATTTCTAATTAAAACCACTTAATCCTTTTTATAGTCACAATGGATTCATAGTGGCAATTTAGAGAAGGCAGTCTAATTACATGTACAGTATGTTTTAAAGAGGTGGAAAAAAACAGGCAACCCCAAATAAAATTTGACATTTACACAAACACCATCGCAAATATATTCACAACCACTGCAGGCCACAAAGACCCAAAGAGAGAATTTGTGGAACCATAAAAAGTGTTAAGAGCCCAATAAAGACTCTTGGGTAGGAACTACCTACCCAAGAGTAGGAAGGACACGTGGACAACAGCAGAGAAAGTTAGAGATGGGACTTTATTGAACAGTATGATGTAAAATAAAAAGTGAAGCTTTTTGATCTTTTTGCCAAACTTTGCTTCATTTACCAAGTCCATGTACCGTATGAGCGTAGCAGTGCAACAGACATTCGATTATCAGCATGAGGAGCGGCAGCAAGCTTGTCGCACACTACATTTACAGGTAATAGTAGCTCGCAACCGTCAGGATCTGCACATGAACACATACACTACTTACACTTGATTTGTATTTTGGGGGAAAGAAATTACACTGGAATTGTGACTATTGTTATGATGTGGACAGAGTGGCCAGAAATTGTACTTAAAAATAATATCACTCAAGTAGAAGTAAAAAGCAGTCATCCAAAATATTACTCAAGAGTAAAAAAGTATTCTTTGAAAAGACTACTCAAGTACTGTTTCATCGTAATGTCCGATTTATTCTTTTTTTTTTTTTTTTTTAATTATGTAAGCAGCCAGACAAAATGATTAAATAATTTATAAATTGACATTAATAAACTAAATGAAATAAATTAATACAATTAATATCTTTACAAAACAGCAAATTAAGGAATAAGAAACACAAATTTCCTAATCTCACTTTTTTCACAACATAAAGCTTTTGAAATAAATACCTACTGTAGGTAACACGTATGTTTGAACAGTGTAGACTATTTCCTGTGTAAGCTATGCTGTCTATTCAGTTGCCCTGCAAATGACTCAGCAGAAAATATCATTAGAACATGTGTACAAGAGTCTCACTTAACCATAAACTGTGTCCAGCAGAACAAATGTAAGAAATTTATATTTTTAGCCTCTAGTTTATTTGCTAATTATATATTTGAACACCGCAACATTAAATAAAACAGCTAAACTAACCGCGTAAGTTTCCTTCACTGTCTACTACAGTTTTTTTCCTCTCTCATAAGCAGTGTTTCTGTGTGGTCATGTGACCACATGTGGTTATTGTTATTGCGGCTGATTGGTCAAACGGAGTCATGTGATTATTGTTGCTACCTCTGATTGGTGAAACACAGTCATGTGGTAGATCCACCTGCAGTTCTCTGGCAAAAACAAAGAATATCTAATGTGTAGAATAAATGGTTAGAAAAAGCTGAATGTAGCGGAGTAAGAGTGGCGTTTCTTCTTCACAAATTTACTCAAGTAAAAGTTAAAAGTATGGTGCGGTAAATCTACTCATAGAAGTATTTTTTTTTTCAAGAAATGTAACAGCGTAAATGTAATTCACTACTACCCACCTCTGGATATAGAAAGTTTATGTAGTTAATGTAGTAATAACATGCCTTTACATACACAATACTGTAATGTAGCTGCTCTGTAGTAAAGCGTGTGCTCATTTGCATATCCATAAATCCCCAAGGCTGCCTTCTTATGATGCTGTTTAGTGCTTTTGCCTTATAAGAATAGGTCTTTATTGTTTTATTGTAGGGTAAATGTTCGAGTTTTCATGTTTTGTCCTTGCCAGGAGGTTTTATACCAGTATGTCAGTTTCTGTTTGTTTGTGTTCAACACTCTGATATCACCCCTGCTGGTCTTTCTCCCTTTGAGCTAGTTCTGTAATTCATCACCGAGCCTGAAGCCTACAGTATGTATAAAAGAGCAGGCGTTTTTATTTTATTTTATTTTTTTTTACATTGTTTCCTGGTTAAGCTTCTTCCTCGCCATACCCCAATACACAGTAACATAGATCTTCTTTTATGTTTTGCAGCCAAACTTATCCAGAGCAACTTTCATTTTATCTCATTATACATCTGAGCAATTGAGGGCCTTTCTCAATGGCCCAACAGTGTCAACTTAGTGGTACTGGGGTATGAACCCGGCCTGTCCCTTCCGATCAGTCCACTGAGTCATGAAGGCTGAGAATTCCTTCCAGCAAAATCCCATAGCAGGACATCTGATATCATTACCATCGTAATAAGTAGCTAAACAAAGATTCCCGCAGTGCCAGCTAAACAGATAGTGTGTGTGTGTGTGTAGGTGTGTAATATACCATACATGACCGTGAGAAGCTTTTCTCAGTGCTCCTCCTTTTACTGAACCTCTGCATTGTTAGTCTATTTCTAGTCTATAGGAGGCACACTGTGATTTTCTTCCTGACCTCTTCCTGAAGGCTTTCCAACTCACAGTATTTATATTTGATTTAACTCTGGTATAGTGGCACAAGTTTGTTCTGTATGGAATTACACGATGATACTTTACATATGACTGAGTTTTGGCCGAGGAAGCAGACTGAAACTCTATATGTGAAAGTCACCTTAAACCTTAAAGAAAAAACATTTAATGTTCTAGTCTGAGTATTATTCAGAGTAATAACGCACATACATCATTATTACGAGATGTCCCCTTCAAAGTCCCTCCACTACCTTCCCAGCTGGTTTGCATTCCAATACTTTCAGCCATTTTCCCTCTTTACACGATTATAAATGATTGCGAAGCCACAGTATTAGACCATAATAAATGAAAGTCTTGTTTAACCTAATAAAGTTTCAGCTTAGCATTCAGTTATTCATTCTAAGGCATATTAAAATGTATCTCCTGTCTAAAAGGTCAATAATAACAGCATGGGAAAATATCTATGCTTTATTTGGTATATTATATTCGTATAATATATGCAACATGTTTGATAAATGTTTGTATAACATACAGTATACTGTATCAGTATGCCTCATTAATACAAAATGCTAAGATTGGTTAAGAATGCCTTAAACATCAACATGAGGGCAGTCAGCAGTTTCAGAATATGAAAAAAAAGAATTTAACCCTTAAAATAAAACCGTGTAATATGAGAAAGATTTTAGGGGGGGAAAATACAAATTGGAAAGTAGATTTTGGACATTTGGGTTAGTTAACAGCTTCTGGTGCGGTGATGATAAAGGGAGTTTGCCAGCTGGCTTGCAAGCCAAAAGATATTTCCTTTATAATGTGTCAGTTCTCGACCAAACCAACTAAATAATTAATCCAACCAGCTTTGAAAAGTTTATACCGTATTGTTTGATTTTGTTATTCCATTTTTATCAGTTCCTTGGATGGATTATGTAGGGAATGTAATTTAAACATTTGAAACACTTGATAGATTATGGATAATGAGTAACTTTATGTGTAACCAAGCTACATGTATAACAGATGCATGGTTGGCTGATATCAATGCCAAAAACTAAAAGGAACTCTGCCTTGAAAGATGCTAATCTGTCCCTAGTTTTAAAAGATCATGTGCATGTGTCAAGATGTATTCTCTTGTGCCTAGTGTTCCCAGGATAAACTTCAAGTCCACTGAGACCTTGACAAGGTACTGTTGGGGTAGACGTTTTAGTGTCATGGCCCTCAAACACAGGAACTCAACCTCAATCCTGTACTGTAGCTTTTTTTTTTTTCTTTCTCTCTACCTAGTCTACATAGTCCCAGCTTAAAATCTTTTTCTTTCCTCAACATATTCGGTCTCCTTCTCTCTCCAGTTGATGATTGTGTTTTCCAACTTCCTGTACAGGGAAACTGAAAAGGTATGAAAAGGGTGCTATATTAATATATATTATATTATATAATATATTATATATAAGTCAAACAGGGACTTGTGATGAACTATCTAATGGAGTCATAAAAGCCATTTCATTTATAGAAGATTTTAAGCATAGAACAGTGATAAGATGTTCGAATTGTGCAAATACGTTAAAGAAGTGAATGAAAGGTGCCGGCCCGGACTGCAGTCGTTCCATGAACATTCAGCGAGTAGAACACCTGATCCTTGAACATTGATGGATAACTTGTTCCTAAGTTGTGGCAGTGATACAAACACCACATGCATATTACAGGACCTCGACTGTGAGTTATTGCCACATTCCCTTGCTCCAAGTGATTCCCACATGTTTGGACCATTAAAAGAGTGAGGCCAGTGTTTCGGTCGTCAAGCAGGCCGTCAAATCATGGCTCTGGTGTACTGAGAAACCTTGATGGTATCGAAACAATAGTGAAATGCTGGGATAAGTGCATTAGTGTAGTTGGGGATTATATCGAGAAATAACGGTAGTTTTTACTAGGATAAGAATGTTCTGTTATTCTGAACAATAACAAGATGAAAAGTCACACCCCTCATTAATGAAACATTATTATTATTATTATTATTGTTATTATTGTTGTTGTTGTTATAATTTGCATTTACATTTGAATTTACACTTATATTAAATTAATTACATCATAATTGAAATGAAAAATGGTTCTCCCACAAGAATGATAGTCCACTGGTTGGAATGGCCCACTTACAGTAAGTGGGGTAACAGTAGCTGGTCAGTCAGTAAGCTGTATTGAAACTGATAGGAAGTGAATGCACAACAGTGAGGAAAGTCTGGGAGCAATTCCTCCAAGAGTTTTTATTTATTTATTTATTTTACCTTTATCTATATACAGTAGGAACTTAATTGACACATGTTTCTCCTCTTTTCTTTTCATTTGTATTGCTACGTACTGTATATGGGCAATGGGTATATTTGTCTGTTCTCGGCACTGATAAATGGTATGGCAAAAACAGCTTGTCTGTAAGATTGAATAATAGGTCCACCTTGTAGCTCACTCAAACTATAATAGAAGTCTTAGAACATTTTGAACAGACAGACGTCCACGATGCCACTGTGAAAACTTTTAAAACTTTTTTTCATCCACTTGAATGATCTATCAGTAAGTATAGATATCTGTTTCTTCTTTCATTCTCAATTTATTTCACACTTTGTTCTTTTTTAGAAGATGACAGGAACACAGAATAAAGCACTGCACTTGCAGAGATTGTGAAAGTTTTATGGACACAATTATTGCCTTACCACACACATCAAAGTTTCCTTCTGTTACCCGACACCAGTGAATATGGCGTTTTCATAAATTAGACATAATAATTCAGAAGTTCATCATTGTTTCTGAGCAGAAGGCCAGAGACAAGCTGTCACACTTAATGGTACATGCTGGTTTGTCTCTATACGCTTGGTAGTGGAAGACACATGCCTCTTCTGTAGTTGAGAGCTCTAAACTATCGTTTCTATGGTTCCGGCTGAGGAGTGCTGAATTGCACGTGTAGACTGTACATAGGCCTGTAACCATACATATTTCTCTGTAATTGTTTCTAGGCATGTAAAAGCATATTTTAAGTTCAACCAACATTTTTGTAGTCGGTGATTAAAAATAAATCTGCAATTTCCAACATTAATTATACTTAAATGTCTGCTCATTAGGTGTCTAAAATATGGATGATTTAAACTTAGCTGGAAAAAAAGAAATATGATTAGTGTGGCAGACATTTCTAGGCAAGTACATGCTCTGCATACTGCTCTGACATGAGCCAACTGCAATGTCACCAGCAGTGCATGATGGATGTAATACTGTCATGCAGGGATGCCTTAGGCAAGAGAAAAACATTAAAAGTGCATGTTTTAAGAGAGGGGAATTTTTAAGTATTGCAAGATAAATTTGATCAAAATCAACAAATTCACCACATATTAGAAAAATATTAGAATCTCATACGAAATCATCAAAGAGCAATTAACAGATGCTGTTCGGCCCTAAACAAACAGTATAGCATGGCAACCTATCTGAGCTCAGTGTCTGATAGATTACAAACAGGACAATGAAGTATCATTGACATAACACTGATAAAACAGAGATAGGACACTGAGAACAAAACCGTAAAACTACAAATTTAGTGGCCCAGCAATCTAAAAACATCCAAGCTGTCTAAGGAGTAGGAAATACTGTATGGCAACAATTTCTACAGAATATGAAAAACTCCACTCTAATGCATGAAACAAACATTTGCCACAAAAATTGTCTCCAAAGATATATAGTATACCCAGGAAGTGAATTCTGAAAATGTCAGTGATGATGGTGGTGATGTTGATTGCTCCTGTTTATGTTAAAATAATGACTTATTCTATTATTATTATTATTATTATTATTATTATTATTATTATTTGTCGTAATTAGTACTGTTTGTTCAAACTGAAAATGTGATTTTTACTAATTGAATAAAGCTCAGTAGCTCATTCCATCGTTACAGCACCACATATGAGAAGCTTTTGGAGTGAAACTTCTAGCTAACATAAGAAGAAGCTCCAGAGGACTGAGTAACCAACCGTAGTGGATGAAATTAAGTTTGGGTTGAATGCATGTCGTGCTCCTCCAGTGACACTGAGTGTGGATTAAAGCTTTAAACGTAATGCGATCATCCAGTGAAGTGAGCAGATGAGAGGTGGAACATGTATGTTTAGGCTGGTGGGTTCGCACCAGGCCGGATGTTTCATCTGACTATCAGACCTAAAATACACAAAGACCTAATTTTATTTTATAAAAAATATTTACTAGATTTACTAATACTAACAGGTATTCTTTTACAAATATGTGAGAATAGGTAGAAACTCTCTTGTATGCATGTCAAATCACCATTGCTCATCACGATGTCCATTCATTATGTCATATAATGTTAGCCAATCATACAGTACGTGTGAGGTATGCTAGGGTAGTTTGAACAATAACTCAAATAGTGCAATCTCTTACAGTCTGCAGATTATAATCAAACAGAGAGAGAGAAAGAGAGATCTATATTTAGTAAAATTATGGCATGCATGTGTGTAAGTACTGTACATACTGTATACCACCCTATTAGAGGTACAATAATATGGCCATATTTGTTTCTCTATCTACTTTATCTATCTATCTATCTATCTATCTATCTATCTATAAGATTAACACATTAACAGTGATTATGAATTATACAATAGTAAGTTTTCACAGAGTAATCTGATTGGACTAGAGGCATCAGAGCTCCCGGTGCAACCAAAGCCCACCACACCTGGGACCAGCATACAAAAAGCCAAAGGCTGCCAAACCAACCTTCAAGATCCCAGTCCCATCGATCACCCATGGGACGTGCTGGGCAAATAAGGAGGCCCCACCTCTCAACCCACATCACCCGAAGGACTCGCTGCCAACATCCTGATGCCAGACACCACAGCACACTCCCAATGGTCTTGTGGAGTTAGGTGGCACAAAAGGAACCTACAAAATATTGAGCTTAATATTTTGCATTGTAATGTTATTACTGATTATTATATATCTATTTCTATCCTTCTCTTTCTCTTCATGGAAACAGTGTTCCCTGATGGCCGAGCCCACTTTCAGCAGGATAATGTTTTGAAAAATACAACGAGAAATCTGGGAGTATGAGCCATTGAGACCCCTCATTACATTGTACAGGGCTTAAAGGATTTGCCATTGCACGCTTGTGCCAGATACCACGGCATAACTTCAGAGGTCTAGTGAAGTTCATCTTTATTATTATTATTATTGAAGGCCATAATATTGTAAGAAATTATATATATATATATATATATATATATATATATATATATATATATATATATATATAATTATATAATGTGTGTGTGTGTGTATATATATATATATATATATATATATATATATAATTATAATATAATATATAATGTGTGTGTGTGTGTGTGTGTGTGTGTGTGTGTGTGTACAGGGTGGTATTTAACCAGTTGCCATTACCAATCCTTTAACTAGCTATTAAAAAAACAGGTACAACATTTTGTAAGGGATCTATATAAAAAATACTAGCATCGATGATTTACCCTCAAATTAAGATAATAATGAACTCAACAGCAATAATAATAATAATAATGAAAAATAATACCAAAAAGATGATTTGGTTGGCACTTTGATTGGAGAGAAAAACTCCATTAAAATGGAGTCTTTTGTTCTTTTTAACTGCTAATGGGTTTTCAACTGCCAATTTCAAATTCAGTTACATTCATTCACACCAGGAGTGATGTGATTGTTATCAAAATGATCTCATCGTGGTTTGACAAAGTTCTTTCCATAATAACCGCATAAACTACTCAGTCTAAGTGCAAAATGGCTTTTCATTAGTCTTTGTAGCAATGGAAATTTATAGACATACAAACAGTTTTAGTTGTTAGTGTGTCATTGCAGATGCAATTTTCTATGACCAGCCATTCAGGAACAGAAAAAAAAAGATACTGTAATTGACACTTAATCAATCAGTGTATAATTCACCTGCCCTGTGTTTTATATGCATGTGGGTGTGTTGCTTTTCTGATGTTTTTACTGTATACATCTCATAATTGCTTGTGTGTGTGTGTGTGTGTGTATGTGTGTGTGTGTGTGTGTGTGTGTGTGTGTGTGTGTGTGTGTGTGTGTGTGTGTTATAGTATATGGATGTGTACTTATTTGTGGATATGTGTTTCTAAAAAAAAGTCATCTAAATTCATCTACAAACTGTGCATGTCATTAACAGAGCATAGAAGAGGTTTGATATCAACTGAACCTGCTTTAAATTAAAAAATCATCCTCCTGCATGTACTTGGCTGTAATTGGCTAGCTGAAGAGAGGCACATGGTGATGTGAATTTTCCAACAAACTCACCCTGGCATAGTCAATAACAAATTTCACACTCTTTGAGTCTTTGAGTCTCTGAATTGAGTCATGGTTTGTAACACAGAAAGCGATCTAGTATCATCCTTCTGTCTGTTCAGGTATATTTTCTACTGCCTCTGTTTTGTTATCTCAAAAATGCATGCATACAAAAAAAATGGCAGATTACTGTATGTGCAATAAACTGGTCCAAAATACAGTGGATATAACAAGTCTACACCCCTCCTTTGTGCTGTAAAAACAGGAGATCAAGATAAACATCTTTTTTCCACCTTTAATGTGACCTGTACAACTCAACTGAAAAAGAAATTGAAATCTGTAGGCGGGGGGAGTAAAAAAAATAAAAAATAATAATAATATGGTTGCATAAATATGCACACCTTTATGCAAATATACTTTTTGAAGCACCTTTAGATTTCATTACAGCACTCAGTCTTTTTGGGTGGGAGTTTATCAGCATGGCACATATTGGCTTGGCCATATTTGCCCACTCTTGTTTGCAAAAATGCTCCAAATCTGTCAGATTGGAAGGACATCTCCTGAGCACAGCCTTCTTTAGATCACCGCACAGATTTTCAATCAGATTTAAGTCTAGGCACTGGCTGGGCCATTCCAAAACTTTAATCTTCTTCAGGTGAAGCCATTCTGTTGTTGATATGGATATATTCTTTGGGTCAATCTCATGCTGAAAGATGAAGTTCCTCTTCGTTTTCAGCTTTCTAGCAGAATCCTGAATGTTTTGTTCCAACACTGACTGGTATTTGGAGCTATTCATAATATTCTCCACCTTGACTATGGACCCAGTTCTAGCTGAAAAAAAAAAGAAAAAACAGACCCATAGCATGATGCTGCCACCCCCATGTCATCACATACCTTTTGGAATTGTCCAAAATGTTCACCCTTGTTTTCACCAGCCCGTAACGTAATTTTCCCACATGCTTTTGGGAGACTTCAAATACGTTTTTTGCAAAAAATTGAATGTTTTTCTCCACCCTAACCCATAGTCCAGACATATAAAGAACAGTGAAGATTGTTTTCATGTGTACTACACAGCCAGTACAGTACATCCGTCAGCTCCTTTAATGTTGCTTTAGGCCTCTTGGCAGCCTCCCAGACCAGTTTTCTTTTTGACTTTTCATCCATTTTGCAGGGACGTCCAGGTCTTGGTAATATCACTGTTGCACCATACAGTATTTTCTCCACTTCATGATGACTGTTTTCACTGTGTTAAATGGTATCTAATGCCTAAGATGTTCTTTTGTAGCGTTCTAATGGCTGATACCTTTAAAGAGCGAGACCCCTCTGATGCTTTGGAAGCATTCTTAAAAAAAAAGGCTTTTGCTGTAAGATGTGACTAAGAAATGTTCACTAGACCAGCTGAACTTTATATGGGGATTAGTCAGAGGCACTTTAAATGATAGCAGGTGTGTACTGACTTCTATTTAACATGAGTTTAAATGTGATTGCTTAATTCAGAACACATCCACCTCCCCAGTTATAAGAGGGTGTGCATAGTGATGCAACCACATTATTTGAATTTTTTTTTTTACTTTCCTCTAAAGGATTTCAGTTTGTTTTTTATTTGAGTTGTACAGGTTACAGGTCACATTAAAGGTGGACGTTCTAAAATGATTTGCATGTTTTACACTAAAAGAAATGGCATTTTAACAGGGGTGTTTAGATTTTTTTTAAATCCACAAATTATTATATGGGTCATTTTGTAATGATCAATCATAGCACTGACTAGTCACTGAAAAGTCATAGTTTCCAGATTTCAGAAACAGACTACATCGATGGGTCAGATGACACCCCAAAAAACGCTATTACCAAAAAACAAAAACAAAAAAAAAACAGTGAATACTTAAAAAATTATTAATTAAAATATACATTTTTTTATATTTAGGGCTGTCAATATTAACGAGTTAATGCATGAAATTGTATATTGCATTAGAAATTCTATACATAATAATCATCTGACCAAGTTTGACCCTAATGGCTTCCCATAATCGCAGTGCGGTTACCCGGCTTTGTGTGATAATGGCAACAAGGACTGAGGAAACATCACCAGTTGTGCTGCATGGCAAGATTTATTTAAAAAAAAAAAAAAACTCCTAAATGGAAGTTTGAATTAAACCAATTTTGTGTGCGCGAGCTACCTTTAAGGGGAACTACTTTTACAAGAATGCATTAAATGTATGACGTGGGAAGAGTGGCTCATTCCTTTATTAATTTTTGGTTCGAGCCCCGCTGTTGGTGGGTTGCTACTCCCCACACTTGCTGATCCCATTCAAGAGATTTCTATGTAACATTTGTAACATTAAATGTTAATGTTTAAGATTATAAAACTGCAAAATCTGTTTCCTCTAACCAGTTTGCCAAACCTCTAACATTTAACCTCAAAATTGCATTTATATAATACAAATAAATCTGAGTACTTATGATTAATCATGATTAATTAAAGCCTATGACTGTGACTAACTAGATTCAAATTTTTTGCACTTGACAGCACTAAAAAATATAAAATAATTAAAAAAAACATTTTCTGCTACAATAAACCTACCATGAAATGATAAACCGTATCATTTCATATGGTTATGGTGGAAACATCACTCAGTGCATCTCTAATTGATTTTATACACTATTTTCTATGCAATAATAATCTAGTAAGATTTGACCATATAGGCAATGCCAGAGATAGTGACTCATTATCTTGTAGCTCAGTGTAAATTAAACGCATTTGGGGCCAGTGCATATTCATAAACAGTGTAAAGTGGTTGAATGTAAATCACCAGCACAGCTTACCTGCTGAAGAGGATGAACGCGAACAGAGTGAAACAGGATGGGATCATGGTCACAATTTCAGAAAGACAGCAGGTGTCTCCTATGATTTATCTAGAAGAGAGAGCAAAGGAAATGTTATGGGCATCATGTCTGTTAGCTTTAATGTGAGTTTAAATTTACTTCAGTTAATGGTTTAGTGTCAAATTCACCAAAGTCTGCCTTAAATTAAAATTAACTGTGAAGTTTGTACAATGTAAGCAATCGGGGTCAAATCCCACAACCCTTTCCAAAGTTCAGCTGAGACTTGAGTTGTGGTGAACAGTACAAATTGAACAATTTTCTTAAAGCCATGCAGCTAATTTCGGTAATAATAAATGATGACATTTGTACTAAACGCACCATTGAACTTTGCAATGCATTTTGGGACTAATCGAGGGTGGTTGAATTCGACCCGATTAGTTACGCTGTACTCCCGTTCCTGATTGACAAACTTCACGATTGGTGTGTGGAGTAGGAAAATGAATAACGGCTTCGACCTATGGCAAAGTACTTGTACACCACACTGATCGTTTACGACAGACTGGAAAAACCTGAACTATCCCTCCAACAAGGCGAAATCCGACAGGGAAAAAGATCATCTTGTCACCAGGAGGAAATGTAGAGCTCTTTCTCAAAACCTGACATATTATACTGACAACTATTCCTGTAAATGTATTTATAGTTTCTCAGTGCTCGCTTTACAGGGAAAATCTGGCTCTGCTGGTACTGTACAAAGAAATCTATATGCAGTTTAATCATTTTAGATATAGGCAATTTTTAAAAAATACCATTTAAGAAGACAAAAATGTATTCACTATGAATCTCCCAAACAATAATTTTAAAAATTATTTTAATATTCTTGTTCCTGTTAATATATTTTTACAATCCATTAGATGCACTCTATGGCTGAAAGTGGGTCATATGACCACTTAACTTCCCATTCCAAAACCATGTACATTAACATAGAGGTGACAAAGCTGTTGTTCCAAATTGATAATACTGACAATAAAGAGACTTTGACTTGACTTTGAAGACCCTCTGTAGTCCAACTAGGGACCGTGGACTCCAGTGACAACCTTGGTATTTATTTCCATTCTTTTCCGGCTGTGGTAGGACCTCCGGTCAACGTTCACGCACATTCATGCACTACTAGCATACTGTATTTGGAAAATCCAGAAAGCCTAATCTGCATGTCTGTGGACTGTGGGTGGAAACCGAAATATGCATCGGAAATGCAGAACATGCAACCTCCATGCAGGTAGACCTGAGGCAGGAAGTGAACCTGAACCCTGCAGGTGCAAGGCAACAGTGTTAACCACTTATCCAGTGTGCCGCCATGTAGTAGATTATATGATCCAATGAATTAGATAGTAGTAAACTTGAGAAATAATCTGTGAGTAGGTAGCCTAGGGAATTATTTTATCCCTTTAATTAATGGTATTAAAAGAAAACGTTTAATTATATTGTAAATCTAAAAAATAACAATACATAATCTAAATATTTATTTTAAAAAGGCCTATCAGGGATAAAAGCAAATGAGGGATTTCACATTGCACTTTTACCACCTAGGCATGATTATAACCAGCCATGCGGTCTACGTTGTCAGTGCCAGTGGATTATTTAATACATTTATTTGTGAAAAAATAAAAACGTGCATGACTGACAGTATTGCGAACCTGGCGACTTTCTCGCTTAATCTGGCTATTTTTCAAACCCTCTTGGCAACTGTTTTTGTCAGAAGTGTCTAGTGACAAATCTAGTGACTTTTTCTGGTGTCATTGAAGACTTTTCATGACTTTAAGAGACTCCGACGTGAAAGCATGTAATGTTCTACAGTTACTGTCCTTAACAAGCAGCGGCTATTGGCTTTTAGAACAGCCAATAGCTACTTTCCTTACTGAGGAGTTGGCAACACTGGTGACTGAGTTTCCATATCCAGGGCGACGAAGTTGACATGCACACACAGCTCACACAGCACACACACATTCCCTGCCTGCTCTTTCAAATACAGCTGGTCGAATTTAATTTACCTTTCATTCATTTACCTTTTTTTTTTTTTTCATAATAGTGAAGACTTAGTACAGTATATGTAAGAAATGCTGTTTACAAAAATGTGGGACACACTTTTTATGTTATACGGCACAGGGGAACTTTCCTTTCCCGTGTCACATAAAACTACATGTTTAGCCTACATAGCTATAACTACAGGATGTCAACGTCAAGCGTCCTTTTCAGGATTTTCCCACTGGAGAAGCTCTTTACATACATTCTCCCTGCTGTTTTTCATCCATATAAACATTTTTCCTCATTCCTTTACAACCTTTCTCCCGTTTTCACTTCCCTTCCATGTTCTGCACCCCTGACAGTTTCTTGAGTGCATTTTTTTTTTTTATCATTGTTTTGGTGTCTGCCTTTGTGTAGTGCTGTAGTATCTGCTGCGTGTGTTGCATACCCCTTTTTTTTTTCTTCTAACAAGTACTACATGTTCATAAAAAAATATTCATTTCTAGCATTCAAGGTACAAACACTTTCTACGCCCTAGGGAACATATTTACACCTTCAGTAAATATAGAATATGGCCAAAAGTATGTTAACACTTGGTTATTGCAGGCATTCAAGACAACTGTGTGCCTCCATGTTATGAATAAACCGTAGATATGTTCACGTTTGGGCATTTAGGATAACCAGTGTACCTGGGAGGGAACGTTTCCGCTGTACTTCACACAGCACATATGGTGTTTTGCCTAAATGCTGCACTAGCCAATGAAAAATCCTGCAGCATCGCAAGTTTGTTCCTGAACTAATTCTCCCCAGTGGGCATCACAGCTGTCTCAGGACTTCAGGGTGTGTTTTCTCTTTCTGAACCATGTCTTCTGTTCTATAACACAGACCTTCCTCTCCCCATCAAACTCTCATGCCACTCACCTGCCAGGGAAGCGGTTTCCTCTGTAAAATCTGTATTTTATCCAAAGTCTTTGTCTTGAAATAAATGAATAAAATGATCAAAATAATCTTGATACATTTCATTAATAAATTCGCTTAAACATAATAGAAATGAGTTTTTACCCATATTAAGTTAATATAAACTAAATTACCATTATCCACTCATACACATCCAGTACAGTAGCATACACATATACTACAGTGCTGTTGTGGTTATTGAGTAAAAGATTCTTCATAGCACAAATATAACCAATAAAAAAAAAGCATGTCATTCATGAATTAATTAATTTTTGATTCATCTGAATCCTGTGTAGGGTCGCAGGGGGCCTGAAATCCATCCCAATGAGCTCTGGGCACAAGGCAAGAGACAGCATGAACATGGTGCAAACCCATCACAGGGCGCAGGAGCACACATTTACACACCTAATTATACACTAACGGAACACCTTGGAAACATCGTCTACAACCCATAACTTTAGATTGGGGCTGTAGCTGTCGAATATTTTAGTAATCGAGTATTCTACCAAAAATGTAAACAATTAATCGAGTAATCGGATAAAATGTACTTTTGCTTATTTAAACAACAATGTAAAATATATAAGAGAAACAAAGATTACTTGGTTTTCTTTTTTAGAAAAATCTACTTTTATTTTTTAAATGCATACAGCATTTTATCAGAAATAAATATTGTCATTATTCACAATAGAAGGAAGAGCTTAAAGTTGACTTAAGTGCATTACAGTGCCATACATTCTTATTTTAAAGCCTTTTTCTCAGATGCAAAAACAAAAAAAAAGGGGTATTTCAAATGACTCTAAGTATCAAAAAAACGAAGGCACACTTTAAAATAATTTTTTATATATTTTTTATATATTGTTCCATTTTGCAGGCCGCAACAGAACCCTCCCTCAAATCAAGTCCTTCCACTTTGTCGGTGACGTAAGCGCTTCTTCTTCGTCGGTGTTTACTGGCGGCTTGCGTCCAGAAGCACGCTGCGTCACGCCAAACAAATAATTACGGAAAAACATAACGCAAGCTTTTAAAATCCGTTAAAAGAGGCTTCGAGGCAGAAGATTTTGCCTCGATCATTTTTTGTAATCGAATTACTCGAGGAATCGTTTCAGCCCTACTTCGGAGTATTGGAGAAAACCAGTTGTATGCTTCCGTTAATCAGTGAAGGTTTGGTGATCTGCAGCAGAACTAGCATATACAAATCCATATTAGTGTGTATTAAAAATTTTTGAGTCCAACTATATGTTTTTTGTGGCAATTTAGAAGAAATTCTCTCTAGGCGGTCCTGAGAGACCGCATTCACAAAAAGGAATTGACAGGAGGTTAAGTTAAGTTGAGCTAGGCGCTAAGCTATGAGGTCATAGTGACTTTGACCTTTGAACACAAATGTTCATGCCTGAGTATAAGTGGACATTTGTGGCATCCCTGAGATATCTGTTCAGAAGAATGGGATAGAAGCAAGGTCACGGTTACCTTGACCTTTGACCTTCAAAATCTAATCAGTTCATCCTTCTGGTCTACTGCATATTTGTGCCAATTTTGAATAAATTATCTCAAAGCACTTCTGAGGTATTGCGGACTGACCGAGAGACAACCTAAAAATATAATGCCTCCAGCTACAGCTGCCACTGGCGAGGATGAATATAAAAGTTCAAGCCCTGGTGATCCTCACAATCACACTGCCTCTGGAGTTTAACATGGTGACCTTCCATGCAGAGCTTTAGGCACAGGTCAACACGGCAGCCTCCCATGTCAAGGCCAAAGAGAGGGCCACCTCCAGCCATGTTCTCACCTGAGGCGAACAACTGTTGCTTTCTCAACAACATCACAACGGGAGACAGACAAGGCAAAGACATGGATTCTAAACCCTTACTCAACTCCAAGTTTATCTTTGAAAGAAGAGAGTTTTATGTCAGTTTAATGAAGACACAAATACTTTCAAACTACCCAAAATGGTAGGAAACATTTTAATTGAATTAATTTGCCAAAGCGGAACCTGGGAACATCCAGAACAGCCTGCTTCTGGTAATGTTTGTAATGTTGAAATTTTTACTGAAACATTTGCAAAGAAACATGGCTATAGCAAAAAGCAGTGCTGTCATAACAGAATTATGAATGATTATACCTCATACTTTCTCCATTGTTAGAGATTAGGTATTCTATTCATATAGGGAAGATTTGCGTGTGTGGTGTAGTGGTTAGCACTACCGCTCTGCACCTCCAGGGTCCGGGTTCGATTCCCATCTCAAGTCTAAGTGCATGGAGTTTGCATGTTCTCCCCGTGCTTGCTGGGTTTCCTCCGGTTACTCCGGGTTCCGTCCACAGTCCAAAGACATGCAGATTAGACTAATTGCCGTTCTCAAATTGCCTGTAATACGTGAATGTGTGTGTGAATGTTGACCGGGGCTACCATGGTTGTGAAAATCGGAATAAATACCAAGGTCACCACTGGCTCCTGCGGTCCCTAGCTAGACTACAAAGGTTCCTAGATGGATGGATGGATTGTATGTGTGTGTGTGTGTGTGTGTGTGAGAGAGGGTAAGGGTGGGGCATGGTGGTACAGTGGGTAGCGCTCCGTTTTTTTACTGTCTGTACTGGGTTTTTGTGCATATTCTCAATGTCTGTCCAGGTTTTCTCTAGCTCCTCTGAATTCCTCTTTCCTTTCTATGCAGACTGTTTTCTCTAGATTGTTCCTCGGTTTAAATGAGTGTGTTAACGTGTTTACACGCTGTGATGGACTGGCATTGCAAGGTAGGTCAGTTGGTGTTCCTAAATTGTCTGTAGTGTGTACCCGATGCGATGGATTGGCTCTCCATCCAGGGTGTACCCTGCCTTGGCCCAAAGTCTCCTGGGATAGGATCCAGAGCCACTCAACCCTGTATAGGATAAGTGGTATAGAAGATGAATGAACAGTTTGATTTTTTTATGCCATACTGTAAGTGGAGGTTTCAGCTTTTAGACTTATGTATATAATTGGAACACATACATACGGCACATAAAAGCAACAGCAGTTAAAGTCCATTCTGAGTAGTTGTTCGATATCACTGACAATGCCATGTGCGAACCACTTTAAAATGCAGGAAATACAAGTGCCCATATAAGTGATTCAATCTAAAATGATCAAAGCAATTCACAGCTGCTCAGTGCAACCTACAGTATCTGACAGAGCAGATTATTAAGATCCAGCAGGGCAGCCCAGGAGCCTTAATATAACCACAAACTGGCACTAAATGCAAGTACAATATTCAAAAACATGAATTAAAATACAAAAAAGAAAAAGTACAAAAAAGAAATTTCGAATTTCGAATGTACAGTTACTAAACTGCAAAATCATTATAAATATACATCTCTGTTTCTCCTTTATGTATTGGTGTTCTTCAGCAGTCAGTTGCTTTCTTTTAAATGCTACAATATTTAGTTTATATTGTGCCCCTGACAAAAACAGGCATGCGTTTCGCACAACTCCCACTGTGGTGGTGTGTGGAAAAAACAGAAGTACGGGCTAGAAAAACAGTAACACTTTTGACAGAAGTCGCATACCTAGAGGGGCTAAATCAGCACTGAAATAAACCAGCAAATGTTCACTTGCAAACACACACCGATGAATAAATATGAATATCGGTATGAAAAAAAAAAAAAAAAAAAAAAAACGCACCATCTGTTTAAATGGCATAAACAGTCTTTGCATTTTATTAAAACATTATTCCAGGACATATAATCTTTCATAGACAGTAAATTGTATTCCTCCACCACCATCATCATCAGCACTAATTGAGAGAATATCTTTTTGAATCGTATTGTTTATCACCCTAGTACAGTTTCAGAGATTGTGCGCCACTCTGAAGCTGTTCTAGCGTTATGACTCATGATGGGGTACAACATAACAAAGCCACTTTTCTATTTGTCTCCACATCTGTCCAGATGTCTCAATCCTCACATTTCTCTACCCTCTATCTCATGAACAGCACTGTTGTCGGTACAGGCTAATTAATCACAGACCTGCATGGCATGCCAGGCGTAGAGGTCTATGGCGAACGTTGTTATTATATAATCACCGTTCAGCCCCGATACAAATTCTAGCTCTTTTTCAGCTTTAAATAATAAGGTACTGTATATCACTGTCTATGCAAAATGCAAAAACGTCTTTAATCATATGCTATGCCTTTGACAGTCAGCAGATCGCATCCCAAATAAACACCTATTTATTTTGGAGCGATATATTAGATAATGTCTTCAACACCATATTAAAACGTCAACTGAAGGAATATTGTTTGAATGAATGGTGTTTGAACTGTGCATACAAAGTCATACTTAGACTGTTCTTGAAGCTTTTGAAACATCTTACGCTGTATTTATCTTAAAATGTCACATGTCTGTATTTACATTGATAAATCACCATCAGCAGGTAACCTGAACAACATTGATCACCAACTATACACCAACAAACTGGTGACAAGAGCACAAAGCTCAACCATGCCCAAGGCCCACCCAGCCTCCAACCTAACTACATCCCAATCTGGTCGATAACCCATGGGATACAATGGACAAGTATTCACTGCCAGTGTAGTGTTGCCAGACACCACAGAGCACACCCAGAGACCCTGTCGCGAGGGGCCAGAGCCACCCTAGTGACACAAGAGGATCCCAACCCCTAGGTGGTTTTAATGTTTTTAATGTTATGGCTGATCAGTGTATGTGTGTGTGTGTGCGCTGAAGACTAGTCTCAGCAGATTTCATCTGGTGAGACTATGGCATCTGTTTTCTGTCTGCCCACACCTGCAATAACAAACCTAAATATTAAATGCCTAAAGTGCCTCCTTCTAAGCTAATGCATATTCAAACAACATGTGATTTTATTGGATCAACTCACTTATCCGCTGCCTAATTATAATGTAATATAATTATTTATAATATATAAATGTAATAATTTAATAACTATATAATAATTATAATGCATAATTACATTTCATTTTCACCCTTCAGATTACAAACAGGTGCTATGTTTGTGCTCCTGATATTAGAGTCCTCTTCTAACTCTGACTCTGCAAAGCATTCTGCCTTGCATCATATTTAGCTTTAGCTTAATTTAGTTTTATTTGTGTTCTTAGACCCAGAATGAGCAGAATACATTTATAAGACAATAGGGTCTTATAAAATGGGTCTGTAAGTCACTCTGGAAATCAGGTTCTGCTGACGGCTAAATTAAATCAATCACCCAATCTCTAAAACACCATTCCAGGGGACACAGGGCACGATGGGGGGCACACCCTGGATGGGGTGCCAATCTATTGCGCACACACACATACAAACACAAGGAACAATTTGGAAAATCCATTTGGCCTACCTTGAATGTCTTTGGACTGTGAGTGGAAACCAAAGTACCTGGAGGAAACCCTCCAAGCTCAGGGACAAAGACCAGAGGCAGAAATAAAATCCAGACCCTAGAGGTGCAAGGACACAGTGCTAACCACTATGCCACCATGTCATCACCATGTCGATGATAATAATAATAATTCTTTATGTCGGTGTATGTTGCTGTGAAGTGGATGGGACACTCGTCCATTCAGTGCACCATACATACAGTCGTGGCTAAAAGTTTTGAGAATGACACAAATATTAGTTTTCACAAAGTTTGCTGCTAAACTGCTTTTAGATCTTTGTTTCAGGTGTTTCCGTGATGTACTGAAATATAATTACAAGCACTTCATACGTTTCAAACTCTTTTATCGACAATTACATGACATTTATGCAAAGAGTCAGTATTTGCAGTGTTGGCCCTTCTTTTTCAGGACCTCTGCAATTCGACTGGGCTGCTCTCAATCAACTTCTGGGCCAAATCCTGACTGATAGCAACCCATTCTTTCATAATCACTTCTTGGAGTTTGTCAGAATTAGTGGGTTTTTGTTTGTCCACCCGCCTCTTGAGGATTGACCACAAGTTCTCAATGGGATTAAGATCTCTGGAGTTTCCAGGCCATGGACCCAAAATTCCAACGTTTTGGTCCCCGAGCCACTTAGTTATCACTTTTGCCTTTTGGCACGGTGCTCCATCGTGCTGGAAAATGCATTGTTCTTCACCAAACTGTTGTTGGATTGTTGGAAGAAGTTGCTGTTGGAGGGTGTTTTGGTACCATTCTTTATTCATGGCTGTGTTTTTGGGCAAAATTGTGAGTGAGCCCAGTCCCTTGGATGAGAAGCAACCCCACACATGAATGGTCTCAGGATGCTTTACTGTTGGCATGACATAGGACTGATGGTAGCGCTCAGCTTTTCTTCTCCGGACAAGCCTTTTTCCAGATGCCCCAAACAATCGGAAAGAGGCTTCATCCGAGAATATGACTTTGCCCCAGTCCTCAGCAGTCCATTCGCCATACTTTTTGCCGAAGATCAATCTGTCCCTGATGTCATTCCTGAGCAAGCTCTGCACTGGTGGCACTCCGATCCCGCAGCTGAATCCTCTTTAGGAGACGATCCTGGCGCTTGCTGGACTTTCTTGGACGCCCTGAAGCCTTCTTAACAAGAATTGAACCTCTTTCCTTGAAGTTCTTGATGATCCTATAAATTGTTGATTTAGGTGCAATCTTAGTAGCCACAATATCCTTGCCTGTGAAGCCATTTTTATGCAACTCAATGATGGCTGCACGCATTTCTTTGCAGGTCACCATGGTTAACAATGACAGAACAATGATTTCAAGCATCACCCTCCTTTTAACATGTCAAGTCTGCCATTCTAACCCAAGCAGCTTGACATAATGATCTCCAGCCTTGTGCTCGTCAACATTCTCACCTGAGTTAACAAGACAATTACTGAAATGATCTCAGCAGGTCCTTTAATGACAGCAATGAAATGCAGTGGAAAGTTTTTTTTTTTTTCGGGATTAAGTTAATTTTCATGGCAAAGAAGGACTATGCAATTCATCTGATCACTTTTCATAACATTCTGGAGTATATGCAAATTGCTATTATAAAAACTTAACAGCAACTTTTCCAATTTCCAATATTTATGTAATTCTCAAAACGTTTGGCCACGACTGTACACTTACACATAGAAACATACAGGAAATATAGCTTCGCCATCATGTTTCTGGGTGGTTAGATCTGTCCAGAGAGTCCCGAAGAAATCCATAGCAACACTGTGAGAACAGCATGTAAAACACCACATACTATAGACAGTAATCCAAGCTCAGTATTAGGCCCTTCAGTTAAAATGTTTGCTGTACCCTAATGGTAGAGTACACATTTACTGTATAAGTGATAAGCAGCCCGAAAAGAGGAAGCTCATGTATGTACTGTAGGCTTAGTAGAGGCATATTAGTGCAGTTAGTCTTAACTTAACATCTGCTAAACATTCTGTGCAACAGGACATTATGCAAGTCAGACATCGTATTATACTCTGGATATGAGGGATAGTGCTACAACATTAAAGAACTGTGTGATACTCTAAACATTACACTGTTTCTTGTTGTTGTTGTTGTTGTTGTTTGTTTTTTACATTTAGGCATTTGGCAGACGCCCTTATCCAGAGCAACTTTTTTTTTTTATACATCTGAGCGGTTGAGGGTTAAGGGCCTTGCTCAAGGGCCCAACAGTGGTAGGTATGTGGTCATGGGGTTTGAACCTGGATCCTTCCAAACCGTAGTGCAGTGGCCAAAACCACTAAGTGGCCAAAATTGAACCTGATAACAGAATGAACTTTTCTTATAGCATAATAATCACTGGATTAAGGAGGAAATTGTAATAGAATAAAAGTTAAAAGAGTTTAGGTTATAGCAGTTGCTGGATAAATCACCAGAATCATAGTCTATAATCATTATCAATATCTGTCAAATGTCATGACTTGCCAAGTGTCACGGCGTGCGCCTGTGATGGGCGTGCGCCCAAATCTATTATCGCCCCTCGCTCACTTCGTAGGCTCCCTAAGTAGGCCCCTATGCGGGCCGGCTGGCAGTGATTAACGTTAATAGGATCTCGGGCTTGCTCCGCATTATAAAAGCAAGGCGCGGAGTTTAGTCCGGGGTCCGAGAAGAGCGTAACGCGGTGGAGCTCGAGAGTGGCATGGGAGTGGGAAAATGGAACGTGCCCCAGAGACTTAAAAGGACATTGGATTTCCGCCCCTTTGATCTCCGCGCTGAGGACAGCGCGGGAAAGAGCTGCACGAGCTCCCACGGCATCCTACGTTCCCGCGTCGAGCCCGCCTTCGCGTCCCCGCCGCCGAAGAGGAAAAGGCCGCCGATCCCAGCCGGGAAAGCTGCCCAGCCGAAGGACGTCCGAGCGAGACTCCCGCCTGAGGCCGCGCCCACAGAGAGCTGGGAGGGGCCAGGCCGGCTATCGACAGCGGGGAGGGACCGAGAGGGAGTGTGCAGGAGCGCTGCCTCGCGTGCTCCGCATGCCAGCTGGGCACTGCCTCGGACCCTGCACGTGCACACATCCTTCCTTCCCTTTCTTTACGTCCTCCCTCCTTTTTCCCTTTCCTTCCCTTATTTATTCCAAATAAATAACCCTTTTCCTCTAAGATCTCGCCTCATGTCTGTGTTTCATGGTGCCGCCCGTGCAACTTTGGGTCGAACCCGTTACACAAGTTTGACCATTAAATGAGCCAGGCTCTCAGGTAGGTTCTTAGGAGGTATGAACTTATGAGGTATTTAAATGATGCAGAAGATACAAGTCTCTGTTTGTGGATAAAAGTCTTAAGATAAAGCAGATGCTTGAGATGGAGATAATGCTAGAGGTGATCTTTAGATAAATGGAGAATATAAAGGTATTCATAGGAAGCAGAAGCTACAAGGCTTAATATGAAGCAAAAGCTTGAAACATTTGTGTGCAGTTTAGGTTTTTTTAGACAACATGGAAGCTGTAGGTCTATATACAGTATTAAGTAAATGTATTCTTCAGACGAAGAAGAAGCTACAGGTCTTTATATTTTTACTCTTATAACCTTATGCATATATTTGTGGTCAAAGGTTGACCATATACTGTTCAATCTCATAAGACACATTTGCAGGAAATGCTTCATTTTGCTGTATTGAAAATGTATTTGTACTGAGACCCTAGGTATTTGTAGAGAATGGAAACCAAACATCCACAAATGTGTTTTTTTTTCTGCACCTGTCAGTCCAACTGAAAGATGTAGTCAGAGAAGAACATATCATGAAGGCCCATACAGGATTTTGCTTTGCCTTAGGGCAAACAATATTGGTAACACAACTCACAGGAATCGCCAGCTATAACCTCTGACCATTACCCTGGAGCAGAATTGCTGTAGTTGTGCTGAATATTCTGATGGAGAGGTTTAGAGGTCACTAGGTCTCTCTCAGGTCTGATTTTACAGAGACTGAGAAATAATGGAGTGCTCAGTAGCCAAGACAGCAAAACTAAACCACACAAGCACACACCCACGCACACACCAACAGTCAAAAGATTACAGTAAATGAATCATGCACACCTTATATTATTAAGTTCAAACTGTTACCATGCGAATTCCATTCATTTAATTATTCATTTAGGCACATATTTGTATACAAGCCCTGCAGGCCCATATAAATGCTTTGTATTCATTTTTAATGGCTGTGCTCAAGCTGAACACAACAACCCGCCAAGTTAAAACATGCCTCCGAACGTTCTGCTATAATACCTAATTTTGTAGTGTTGAGCTAATTATTGTGTCATGCTGCTTAAATGCACAATTTACACTGATTTTGCCATCTGTTATGGCACGCAGTGCTGCTGGCTGGTTCTTTCTATTAGTGTTTGCCAATCTATCCTCTGCAAATGCTACAACTTTACACAACATAACACACGTTAGAATGTCTGTGTAGTTCAATCATATCAGACTATGAGACCGGGAATTACAGAGCATCACAATGGCTTAGGGAAAATCCTTTGTGGCAAAGCACCTATGCCAGAGACTCCACCAGCGCTCGCACAGCCTCAGCCTCGGATTCTCTGCCAATGCTATATTTAATTACTTTTTTACACTTATTTCGGCCAGAAGCTTCTTGATCTTGAATCTCGCTTTCTACACTTCCATGTGACAAATGTGAACCTCATGACAGAATGAACTTTTTTAGAACATAATATGGATTGAAAAAGGAAAAAACGGTAACAGAAGAAGAAGAACCTGGAAGGAATCCACGTGTACAACAGTAACAATCGTGAAACTCCTCAAAAACCCGCCGAAGCTGTGAGGCAACAATGCTACCTGCACCGCCACCTCCCACATGTTGAAGCAAACATCTTACTGCCGAACTGCGGACATATACCACGCGTTAAAAATGGATGAGCTCATCAGAAACCAGAACTACTTGAAGGAATCCTGTACAGGACAGCCGACCTTCATCTGACTCTGCCACCGTCCCCATGATCAAAGTGCTCAACGCCAAGTTGAACCAGAGTGCTTAGGCCCTCAAACAGACAAGCCTGCTCAGTGACCCATCTATAAATAATTAAAACGACACCTCTTCCACAGTCTGAACCATGTGGTATCCAATGCGCCATACATGACAAACTATGCCAAACATCAAAGACTTTGAATAATTGTATCCTGTAGTCTTTCCTCAACTGAACAGACATCTTAGGTTATGGAAATAATTGAGAAAAGGGAATTCAAAAGGGCCCCGAAAAAAAAATGGAATTCACTCCGTCAGGAGAATAAGTTGTGAAAGAGAAATGGATGCCTGAACTGGCTAATAATCCAAAGCACATCTATGGGATCAGTCAAGCTTGAAGTCCCAAAGGGTCCAGCAGTTCTCAAACTTTAAAATGCACCCAAGTCATATGGAATACGGAGACCAAATCACCAAACAAACACCAAGCAGTTATAAACAGGGAACTATGCACATATATTTATTTATGTATTTATTTATTTATATGTTTTAGCTCACCATGACTGTAAAGGTTGGTAATTTGAACATCAGCCTGAACCAGTCTAGTCAATGCCCTCTGACCTCTCGCATCAACAAGCTATTTCTCACAGCTACAGTATTTTATTCCAAAAAGAGTTGCATGAGAAAGTCTCAGGAGATCACAAGTTTCTGAAATACTAAAAAATCAGAGCAACCTGCCACCAACAAATATGCAACAATAAAAACCACAGAGAAAACTTGTTTTCCATTTTGATGCTTGATGTAAATATTAACTGAAGCTCTTGACCTGTACAGTATCTGCATGATTTTATACACCGAGTTGCTGCAACACGATTGGCTGATTAGATAAATAGCATCTGAACAGAATTTCTTAATTTAGTAGATGGTGAGTGTATAAAGTGCATTTTAGATGTAAATTATATGCAATTAAAGATCATAGAAGTTTTCATATACTGGAACCGTTTTACTTAGAATTGACTGATGTGTGAAGAATGAATTTGGAGGACAGCGCTAACCCCTCAAGGGCAAAGCGATTAAGTGTGATTTTAAATTGAGTGAGCAGATGAGCTTTTGATTATTTTTGTTCCAATGGCAAGGAGTGTGACTGCTTTGTGCTCACTGTGGGCACAACTTCATGCACCTAGTTTTTAAATCGAACACTATGTGCCCCTTTTTTGCTTTTCATCTAAAGTGCTTATTGCCTAAATGCTCATAATTAACTAATCTCAAGCTGCTGGTGGATTTAATCATTGCTTCATGACAAGCCGAGCTGTTGGCTCATCTCATGTGCAGAGCATTCTGATTGCTGGAATTCCTTCAGTAAAGTATAGTAGCAATTACAGCCTGCTTCACAAAGCAGCAACTATTGCAAGTTGAGGGAATAAATAGCAATGTGGCTATAAAAGAAAGTCTTTCTTTTTATCTTGTTTTATCCAGAAAATGTTCCAGTTCACTTCCCAACTTTAACGTCATCTATATGCCAAAAAAATGGATATCACAAAATCAAGAGTAAAGGTTTTTTTAATAATACTGAAAAGACAGAAAATAATAACATAATTTATCAGTCTTACACGGGTTTGGGTTGGCTTGTTTTTATATTGTTTATATTTTATAATGAGCATGATAAGAACATATGCTACAGTAAATGCTGCAACTGTAATTAAAAATAAGCAATTTCAAGTTAACAATATACACTGCCTGGCAAAAAAAAAAAAAAAAAAAAGTCAAGCACATTTGACCGCCTTCAGCTTATTATTCCTTATGCTCCCTGAACCACTCCTTCAATTTTATATCTGTGTGTGAAAACCTGTTCATTCATTATATTCAGGTCATCAGCCATATAGCATTGCTGAGTGTAGGGTCAATCTGGACTCATCAGGGGACATGACCTTTTTCCACTGCTAAAAAAGTCCAATCTTTTTGTTTCCTAGCAAACTGGAGTCTTTTTTCTCCTTAGTCTCACTAAGAACTGGTTTTCTCAAGGCTACACAGCTGTTAAGTCCCCATCCTGTTAGTTCTCATCACTATGGCACACTATAGTGTGCCTACGGAAATGCTGTTAATTTCACTATTAAACATGGCAACTTTCCCAAGTGTTTGTGTGATCTCCAAACACTGTCAAATTTCATCTGCAAAGTTAAAGTTCCAGCATAATCCTTTCAGAATGTAATAACACAGTGGATGGTTCTTATTCAATTCCATGTATTTTTAATACTTTCTTGGCTTGATGAGATAAGTTGAACATGTTTTTTGGCCAGGCAGTGTACTCCATATACTGTATAGTACAAAATCTTATATCACAAATGTTTACATATTCTCTATAGTGCTTATTTTGTATAGGGTCAAGCGATGCATGGAGCCTATTCCAGGGGACTCCATGGATGGGATGCCAGCTCATCAAATGGAACAAGCACACACACATAATCCGGAATTTGGTAATGAAAATTAGCCTAATTTGCACGTCTTTGGACTGTGGGAGGAAACCGGAGTACCACCCACCGGAAACCCACCAAGCACGGGGAAAGTCCACGCACACAAACCCAGAGGCGGGAATTGAACCCTCCACCCTTCAGCTTTTTTTATTTTTATGATTCGCTGATCTGAAAACCAGATTTTATATGGAAGTGACAGTGAAAATGTCAAAATGGAACAATATAAATACAAACTGTAAAAAATAAACATAGAATTCTATTCAAGTTAAAGTTTCAGGAATCTAGACAACAGAAGTACTCTTTACTTTTTTACGCAGAATTTCCATCTTTTAGTTCGGTGTATGTGTTGTTTTGTGTCGGAGTATTGTAGGGAGTTCTGTGTCAGAGTGCTACACTACTCCATGCCTGTTTCGTTTTGTTACAGCACACACGCTAGGATTTTTGTTGATCTTAGCTCCAACCTTAGTGGCAAAAAGCAGCTACCAAAAAGTGTTTTATTCGACATTGGTGACAGAAAAAAAAGGAAAAAGAAACTTTCTATCATTCTTTGTACAAATAAAGAACAATCTGTTCATATCCAGATTAATAAATGAGGCTTATCTATTACATTTCAGATGTTATTAGTATTAGCTCCCATTTTGCACTTGACAACTATTAATCTTCTTTGTAAGTTGTGTGTATGTAGTAAGTGCAGTATAGAATCTGAATTCTGATTCCTGATGTAATGGCTAGCTGCACCAAATTACAGGCCATGTCTCAGTGCGTCAGGCTTATAGACTGCAAAGATCACCAATTACACTACCTGTCAGCATGTACAAGGGAATAACATTCTATTTACTTAATGTATATGTTTGTATCCATAATATATTTTTTTCCAGACTAAAATGGTATAATTGGACTCAATCTTTGCTGTAGGTGCCTGTAAATCTTGCAATTGAGGGGAAAAATAAGTATTTTCAAATGTTTTCAACTTGATATTAAGATAAGTGATAAAAGTAACAGATCTTATTTTCCAAATATTTCCTAAAGTTTAAAGATATTCAAGTTTGTAAGAAAAAAATATGTTGACCAACCAACTGCCCACAAAATCAAATTTGTTACATTTTTAAACTATAACCCAAAAGTTTAGGTTGGGAGCGCTTTCATAAACTTCCATTCTTTTGGCTGCTCTCATCAAGGGGTCGTCACAGCGGACCATTCAACATGCACACAACTTGGCACAGGTTTTACACCAGATGCCCCTCCTGACACAACCCTCCCATTTTTCTAACCAGGCTTGAGACCAGCACTGCATGCAGGGGCTGGTTAGTATGGGTTGTGGCATGAACCCGGCTGCTCAGATCCTCAAATCAACAACCTAGAGCCTTGGCCACGCAGCCACCCCTCCGGGAATTGGCTTCATAGCTTTCCTAATTATGCATAGCTTGCCATGCAGAAGGCCCAGGTTTGATTTCCATCCAATGACCAAACCATGGCCACTGGATGCAGTGTCAAGTCCCTAGCCTGGATAGAAATGGGATAATTCGCTGCACCCACAACATGCAATAATCTGATCTTGAAAATCAATTGATATTGAATTGATTAGTTGATATTGAGTTACTTATGCTACTTATGATCTGTAAAGCCTTCATAACAGGAGATGCTTAGTGATTAATGAGGCTGGTAATTCAAAATGAACGTCTCCTCTGCAGCCCTAGTAGTTCTGCTCTTGCTTTCTTGGGAAGGTCTTCATGAGAGCCAGTTTCATCATGGTGCTTGATAGGTTTTGCAAAGGCACTTGACAATACTGTTCTTGTAAGAACTATTCCAGGAGAGCTGACCTTCGTGTCTTAAAATAACTGACTGCTTTCCTTGTTATCTTATAGCACATATGCAATTAGGTAATAAAGTAACAACTGACTGTTATTGTTGTTACTTAATTACCTCATTCCATAAGTGTTATTTCATAGTTTAAAAAAAATAAAGATCCAGTATTGTTCTAGTTCTCCAAACTTTTCACTGGTACTGTAAAATTAAACAAACACGTCCACGCTTGTGGTTTTGCATTGTTTTTTCATTACATCTGGTTTATGTTCCTATAATAATGAATAAATTGCATCCACCAAAAAAAATCCTGAACACACACACACAAACACAGACACAAGGAACGTTGGAACTATTTCTTAAGAAAGGATGCTGTTTTTTTAATTCTGAAGAAACACAAACATAAAAACAGTCTCGTGTCTTCAAACGCAGTTTGTCTGTAGCAGAGCTGTTGTATAAAATATGACAATATGGCATCCTCAATAACATTAGGCCATAGTATTTCTTTTGCAAGGATAGGCCTATTTGAATATGAAAGCCGGGCAAATATACAGTAAGCTTAAATGCTATTTGGGGAAAAAAAAGATTTTGTGCGATGCAGGGAAGTTTGTGGGGGCGAGGCTGCGGGGGTGCTGTCGTTGAGCGTGCGGGTGTCACACCCCCTACTTCCAACGTCTGTCACACACACACACACACACATCAGATTGATCTGGTAAATTCTAGGATTTAATACAAATATGCCAACTTCTGCAGTTCTGATGATAAAAGTGGGTTCACTCCTCCTCAGCAGTTCCTCAAACCTTATTTATGATAATCCTGTCATTCCACTGCTTTTAATGTCATGCTCGGCTGAGAGCTTTCTGCAAATGTGCAAAATCTCGTACTTAAGAGCTCATGCAGACGCATCTGTCGAAGGAAAGCAGTTGTGTAAACAGCATATAATCGCACATTCTTATTAAATACAATTCTTTACTTATGTGCTTACATATAACAAAGGGCCAGAAAATATGTAGATGAGGATTATTAATAAACTTTATTATAGATTTATTTGTTGGAGATAATTAAGGTCACGCATTTGATGCAATAAATCGTTTTTGAATTTTTAGTCCATGCACACACACACTGTACACACACAACTCCTGCGTTTTTCTGCATAACCCCACTTTCCCACTCCTATCAGTGAATCTAAATCCCCCAGAGCATTCAGTTTGGCAGTCATAAATCAGACAAAAACAACTCTGCTTCACAACGCAATTCAGGGGGGGGGGGCGCCTTATTAATGTTCCAGCAGAATATTACTGACAAGTCCAGTGTGGCTGCGTTCATCCTATATAACCCTTAAATTGTGAAAGCCAGAATGAAACACTTAAAATAACATAATAACCTGCATTTTAATCTAATCGTCTAATTATTAGAATAGATCTGATTTATGTTGATCTAATAGCTTTTAAAAGCAATAAATAACTGTGAATGAGTTAATAACTAATGAGAATGATCTGACCGCACCTACAGTATAACAAAGTTAGTTCTGACATCAACACGTCCACGCACACTTATTATCTATATTTGATGAAAACAAATATAAATAAATACACAAATAAATGAAGCAAAAGCAAAGTAAAAAAAGGTCGTGTCCGATCTCCAACTTACCCGTAATGACGTTTTGAAGCGGACATTTCTTGCAGAAATACGCGGATGCGCCGCTGGAGCTCGTCGCCGCGGCTCCGTCTGATAACGGACAAAAGCAGCAAATGGCGCCGCGCGCGCGCGCCTCCTCTTCGCTAAGCTGAGCTGCCGTCAAAACGAGCGCGGAAAACACGTGCCTGGATCCGCGCGCCTCCACCTGCACCTGCGCCTCCACGCGCTCGCTTGCGCTCTGCACGCGCGCACATTTACCCGCGCTGACTTCCTCCAGACTGTACCAAACTCCACCTCATTCACATTTAACACATGCATGTGAATAATTAGTAAGTATCTATCTATCTATCTATCTATCTATCTATCTATCTATCGTTGCACTCGAAATTATTCAATCCCTCACTGAATAGTATGTTTTTGTTTGGCCTAAATTACTAATAAATCAGTGACAGAAGAGCAATTTACACACCTCAAAACATCTAATACACCAAGTGGTTCTCCAAAATCAACACAAACTGGTAATGACTACTACATTATTATTAATTATCATCACTTGATGAGAAACATCTTAAGTACTTAGTTAGAACCCCCTTTAGCTATTACGACCCATTATGACCTATATATAGCCAAACACTAGCTTCTGACAGTGTTTCTAAGGGATCGCAGCCCATTCCTCCTAGTTCAGAGAGATTCTTGGGCTTGCAACTTTTTCAGGTCAGGTGACTGTATGGCCACTCTAGAACCTTCCAGGTTCCAAGCCTTAGTGGAAGTATGCTTGTGATCATTGTCCTGTTGGAAGGTCTAATAACAACGAAGTTTCAGCTTCCTAACATATTTCATGACGTTTTCTTCAAGGATACATGATTGAATCCATCTTGCTCTCTACACACTGCAGGTTTTCAGTGCCAGAGGAAGTAAAGCAGACCCACAGCATCACCGAGCCACTACTACCATACTTCATTGCAGGCAGGGTGCACTTTACTGCAAATGCTTCATTCCTTCTCTTTCAAATATGTGTCTTTTTAATATGGTTTTTAGCATATTGGAGCAGACTTTTCGTGTTTTTTGGTCAGTAGCGGGGTATACCTTGGGTACATTATTGAGTATGCGTCTTATAGTGCAAAGTGAAACTTCAGTGCCTGATGCCACCAAATTTTTCTGTCGATTCTTTGCAGTCAATCGATGGTGTTTCAACACTTGCATCCTCAGGAATCTGATAGCAGCAGGTGATAGCCTCCTCTTTCTGCCACATCCAGATAGTGTAGCCACTGTTCCTTTAACTTTTAACTTGCAAAATAGGCTTCATACAGTATCACGTTCCTTCCAATCCTCCAGGACTGCTCGTCTGATCCCACCATCTTTTAGAGATCGGAGAAGACATCTAGACTCTTTTCTGTTCTGGCACCAAGGTGGTGGAATGAATTTTCCTCCATCTTTTGAACAACAACTTAAGATATATCTTTTCATTTAATGCAGTACTTGGGTTAATTTATCCAATGAGGAAACCTAAGCACTTTTGTATGTCACTCTGGATAAGAGTGTCTGCCAAATGCCAAAATGTAAATGTAAATTTCTAGGAACATTTAGCATGGTTGCTATTTTTAGATCCTTATCCTTGTTTGTGCAAGGCAATTATCTCTTCTCTTAACTGTATGGACAACTCTCTCTTGGCCTTTTACATCTCCATAAACAAACCTCTAGAAAGTCCAGGTATCTGATGTGTTCTAAATCAAGTACACCTGATGCATCTACTTAATTGGTTGAATGATTCTGAATCTGCAGTCATCATTAAAAGGGACTTGGAAAAATCACTTGTTATATTAGTTGTGTTGAGCTATTTAAATTGCTCATGTTTCACTGATTTATTACAAACAGCTGCAAGTTAGTAATTTTGTGCCAAAGAATGGGAGATTAATAATTTAGATGTCTGAGAAGAGCTAAAGGATAATCACCATAAACTGTCCATGACGAAAGTGCACCTATTAGATGAACCTATGTCATGGATGTGTATATAAAGGAAATATACAGTATGACTAAAGTGCCTGTAGTGAGAATTTAATACAAAAAGAAAAAAAAAATTCTGGTGTGATACTGGCTTAAGACAAGATAAGTATTAAGTCCACACCTGCCTTAGTGTTTGATGCAAAAAAAAATGTATGTATGTAAATATTTTCTTCTTCATTTTACAGTTTCTGTCTGTATATCTCTGCATATACTCCAAAATTTCCCTCATACATGCACAAATGCATATGATGTATTTGTTGTGTAACCTGTTTCAGAATACAGTATGTACATATCTTCCCTGATAAATACTGACGTAACTTATATTCTCATATCAGAAACCTGCCTACTGTTTAATATCTTGTGTCTAATGTCTAGTGTATATCCTTATACACTCTTCCTATCCATCATTAAAAGGGCAGTGAGACAGATGCTAGCAGAAAACGCTAATTTGGCACAATCAAGGATGTTGGGACCCCACTGGTATTAGGTTGTTTTTGAAAGTTAGAATTACTTTTATCAAATTCTGACTACATATATTGGGATAAAATTGAACAGATTACCCCAATATAATATTGTAAACACAACTTTAAATAAATGTTGATTAACAGTATCTATTGTGTCTCTCAACTGAAAGATATCCTTGAACTATTCTTAGTGCTGCTGGCAAGGTTTTCTTTTCTATTTCCTTTCTGAAACTAAACCAATGCCCTGTGCGGGAGTCAAACCCCAGTCTTGGCAGTCATGGAGCTGAATGCTAACCACTGGTCCACCAGGGAATCTGCTGTTATGTTGCATTTTGTGGCACATGTAGTGCCACGAAATAACAATGCAAAAAAAAAAAAAAAAACACTGATCAACTGCAATTTATCAAACCATTACTTCGAGAAGTATCTAAAAGAGGGGGAAAAAAAACTTATATAATGTCCAAGATTTGTTCTGTGAAAATAAACCTTATGAAACTTGGATGCAGTATGAAACATATTACAACAGTGCGTGAACAGATGTTAAGCAGCATAAATGCTGTTTTAAAAAAATTATATTTTGCCGTTTTTACTCAGCTCAACTCAACTCATCTTTATTTGTATAGCACTTTAAAAAACAAGAATGCCCCAAAGTGCTTCACATAAATAATAAAATAATATAGTAATAATTATAAAATAAAATAAAATAAGGAACTAAGTTAAGAAATTAAAAATAATAATAATAAAATAAAATAAAAAAATAAAAAATAATAATAATAAAATATTAAAAAGGAACATAATTAAAATCACATCACACACAATCTCATGTTGGTTTAAATGCCAAAGAAAACATGTGAGTTTTGAGATGGGACTTAAACACCCTCAGTGATGTGGCCTCACGAATGGTTAAGGGTAGGTCATTCCACAGTTTGGGTGCCGCCACAGAGAACGCCCGATCACCCCTGAACTTGCACTTGGTCTTGGGTACCATCAGCAGAAGTTTATCTGATGATCTGAGAGTCCGTGATAGAGCATATGGCTTAAGCAGATCCGAGAGGTAGGGCGGGGCAAGGCCATGTAAACATTTAAACGTGACCAAGAGAATTTTAAAATTAATTCGGTACTGTACCGGGAGCCAATGAAGAGAAGCCAGAACTGGAGAGATATGTTCTCTTTTACGTGTAGACGTTAATAGTCGAGCAGCGGAGTTTTGGATCAGCTGTAGCCGATGTAATGCTGCTTGAGAAACCCCAAAATACAGGGCATTGCAGTAATCAATACGAGTGGTGATGAAGGCGTGAATGGCTATTTCGAAAAGCCTAAAGGACAAAACAGGTTTAAGTTTTGCCAATTGCCTTAACTGAAATAAACTGGACCGAACCACAGCACTGATCTGTTTATCAAATTTAAGGCCATGGTCAAAAATAACACCTAAATTTGATGCTGTGGGTTTAACATACTGCTCCAAAGCTCCTAAATCCAGTGGTGGAACTCTGCCTCTGGCACCAGGACCAAATACCAAAATCTCTGTCTTTTTATCATTAAAATTAAAAAAAATTTGGGCTAACCATGCCTTTATGTCATCTAGACATGTTGACAGAGCCTTGACAGAATAGCCTTCCTTCTGTTTTTAGGTGGTATTTGTTTAGTTATTTATCCAATGTAATTTTATCAAAGAAACTATTACTTTAAACGAACAACATTGTCCAGATGTTGTGCTTTGTATGCTGAAAGACAGATGACAGATGAAAGTCACCATTTCCTTGGACTTTAAAGAAACGTTTAGTTGGAGATCATTTGACGTGCACCAGGTCACAAAATCCCCCACTAGGCTCCTGTTCTCCCCCTGCTGCTCATCCCTAAGGGCAGTCATCAGAGAACTTCTGCATGTACCATGACTCTAAGTCGTACTTGAAGTCAAAGGTGAACAGAGTGGGAACGTACAGTCCCTTAATCAGCTCTTGTGCTGCTGACCATAATCTCAGAGGTGCAGTCTCTCATTCTGACATCCTGTGGTCTCCTGGTGAGGTAGTCTGTAATCCAAGTCACCAAGTACGAGTCATCTTGCATGTCAGTTACCTTGACTGCAAGTAGGAGGGGCTGGTATGGTGTTGAAAGGAGAGAAGAAATCAAAAAACATGATCTTTAAAGCACCTCTTCCTATGTCAAGGTAGAAGTGAGTCTGATTCAGCAGGTATAGTAATGTCATTATCTCCACCAACCTTCTCTTGATAGGCAAACTGCAGGGGATCCAGTGCATGACAGACCTGAGGGCTGATGAGAATAAAAATTAGTCATTCAAAGGTCTTCATGGACTGAACATTTACTTTGTGAGAGCTATTTATACACCCTTAAGTAAACTAAAGTAAACGGGGAATCTCAACACCAGTGTTGAGCCGGGCAACAAAGGCCAGGATGAGGATCATCATCATTCCAGCAGGATTTAGGAGTGACTTTCTCAGGAGAGTGGGAGAAGGAATTATGTTTTCAGTGGAATGGAGTAGAGGAAGGACAAAGACTATGATACTTTTGCAACACAAACCACCATGTCACCATTACTGCTGTTTTGAGAATGGTCCACCACCTAAATAATACCCAATTAGGTGTATCCTTATTGTCCTTCCACATTCAGTGTATGTATTCATCGTATGAGCAGGTATCTTTGCAAATATCTTCAATATCCTTCCAGCATCTATTATTCTAATTAGCTATTAAGTTAAACAACTTATAAATTGATTTAATAGCTACAGTTCCACTGTATAACTATTGCACTGTATCACAGTTTTGTCCATGTTTTTAGGCTTTGACGATGACAAGTCTTCTTTGCCGCTGGGCAGCTTGCTGAGGATGAGATGCTGATCAACTTTGACCATTGCCACAGCACTTCTGCCTTGAGTTACTGTATGATCAGCTCTCATCATTAAGATCTTGGCTGCTGCTTCAACTTTAACGCCTCCAGTTGCAGACTGCCACTGCCGCTATAGGATTGCAACAACCACGTCAGCTTCTTTGGTCTCAAATTCCGTATTGTCCCTGCCGCTGCCACCAAGCTGTGATTGGCCATTTGGACCTGCTGCTGGAGAACCTGCAATTATTGCCTCGGGTATCATGCCCACAGCACAGAAACTGAAACTAATAAGCTCCTTCAGCGCAGTAGCCATCCCATCGACAGGAATGCAATGAGGCGGGGTCGATAGATATGACACATCAGGCACCACATCTCTACTTACAGCCTTGTATTGTCCTCTACTGTATAAGAGGCAGTGAGAGCGCCAGTTTGACAGAATCAGGAGTAGAGATGGTGCATGGTGAGCCATGCCATGAAGGCCACAGAGTGGTTAAACTGTGGCCCTTCTCTCTACACTTGTGCCTACAGTTATGCCCGGCTCTTGAGACTCAGTCACTGTTAAAATATTGGTCACTACCTTGACTTTGATTCTTCTAGTTCCAGTCTACCGCCCCCACTAACAGACTGTGACAGTGACACTGGCTACTTTCTTCTCAAATTCTGAATTGTTGCTCTTGCTGCCAAACTGTGATTTGCTTCTATGCTTCTATGCCTTGACCCCAGCCTGCTTCTGGTGCTACCAGACACACCATGTTGGCTTCTTTGCTCTCAACTCCAGCCTGCCGCAACCGCCACCATATGACCGTTTGTCCTTTAACACAGACTTGTGCCGGCAAATCTGAGTTTATTGCCTCAGGTCCACAGTGCCGAGTTAATTTTTCTATGGCAGTCAGACACTGCTCCTAACCCACACCTACACACACCCTACATTTTCTTCACTGTAATTTTTTATCTCGCTTTTTCGTAATGTCCTATCTTACCTGTATTATTTAATATAATATACACTATTTTGATAAAGATTCAACTGCTTTTAGAAAATCAATTCAGCATCTTTTTGCACTACAGAAATCATCTCAATTACTGGGCTGATTTGAGTATTTACAATACTGCTGATCTCCTGGGAATTTCACACACAGCAATTTCTAGAGTGAATGGTACAAAAGGGGAAAAAATCATCCTGTTAGTGAAGCAACTGAAGGCTTAAAGCACTTTGTTGAGAGATTGAAGGGAAATGCTTATGGAAAGTGTACAGTAACTCTCATAAGCACACCTCATCCATGGGGTGAGCAGAAAAACATCTCAGCATTCACAACACATGAAACTTTGAGGTTCCACTCCTGTCAGTCAAGAACAGGAATCTGAGGCTATCATAGACACTGCAAATAGTCAGTTGTAGATTTTTTTTTCTCCAACCATACTCTGGTCTGTTATATAGTCACAAAATGACAAAACTAAAAAGTGCCAAGTGAGGTGGGTTGTCCCTGAGAAGAGATGGTGAAATACATGGAGTCAAACGCTGGCTTTGCTAACTACCAACGTAGCATGCAGTTTCTCTGACCCTGCAAAAAGCATAACATTTTGAGGGCTGATGAAGGTGTGCAATCAGCTGTTGCACATCTTCACTTTTGCGCCCATGGTGAGGGACTGTAGATAATCCGGCGGTCTGAGAGAGCATTCCAAATCCTGTTTACCCCTCTCAGTTTGGCCATTATACTCTGAATGGAAGCCCACAGACATAGACAGAAGACTTTCCAGAACCAGGTGGTGAATTGTGGTCCCCTGGATAAGGAGCTGGAACGTAAACATCTTTTGAGGCAGCTCTGGGAACGTGGCAAAACCCACAGAGAGATACTCTGGGACCAGTGGTTGTCCTTCTAGTGTAGAAACTGGGATGGAAAATGAGAGTGTTTCCACTGATAATCCTTGCCTGGGCCACCAAAAATCCCCATCACTGCATAATCAGCCATTGAACAGCTTCCCTGCAAGATTCAGAGCAGGGATGACATAACACCCCGTGAGTACATTGTTTAATGTGTGCTTTAAGGCTGTAATAAATAAATCCAGAGTGGAGTGGCCAGGGAGACGGCATTCTGCCAGACTGCAGTGGCTCATTTGAATGTCCTCTCTGTCAGAATAAAGATCATATAGGCTATCTCGGCTCTCTCAGGAGGAATTGGGATGGCTGCATGTTGAACACCAATGCACAATGCAAAACTAATAGGCTGCACCTGCCCACTTCCCCTGCATAAGGATGAGGATGCAGTAATCCTGTCTCAGCTGGCAGAGGAAGTGTGCCATACACATATTCACTTCAGAGGATGATTTTTAAAAAAACTTGGTTTGCAATTCGGTTTCACAGTGAAAGTGACTTGGGGCTGTAACAAAGTTTGGATCTGTCCAATGAGCACCGACACACTATGCGCCTCCACAAATAACACAATCAGTTCTTACTTACCGAGCATGGTGGCCTGACCTGCCTTGAGATCTTGTATCCCCTCTGAATTTACTGACTTCTTTACTGGTACAGACATACCATTATAGGGAACGGTGCAAGGTGTAAACAAAAGGGCCAAGCGCAGTCCACCGTCCCTGTGAGCACAAGGTGAAATAAATGTTGAATGCCAACCTTGGCGCTGCTTAGGAAGGTGTGTGTGTTACTTATGCAACAGTGAGAAGGAATCCCAGTTTCCCAAGGTTATCCCTTAACTAAACACACAGTTGGCCTATAACTAACACCCCCTCTCTTGCTATATTAAACAAAGGATTTATTTCGAACGAAACGTTGTTGCCTCAAAAATTCTAATAACAAAAATTAAGCTTTCCTTTAATCAAGCTTTCTCTAACATAAGCTAAAACCAGAAGAGCATGCAGATTCTCTGACAGTTGGAACATGAAATTATGAGTGCTTATGAAGGCATATGTCAAGTTATTGACACATGTCAACATCCCTGCTGATTACTGGCCTGGGCGTGTCACCTAGCAACTAGTGTTGGGCCTGTTTTAAAAGAACATTTAGATGGCTTACCATAGGCAGCAAACATTACAAGACTTGACTTCCAATATGGTCCATGCCCATGATGGCCTTACATTTAGGTAGACACCCTCATCCAGAGGGACTTACATTTGTATCTCATTATACATCTGAGCAGTTGAAGGTTAAGGGCCTTTCTCAAGGGCCCAACAGGGACGACTTGGTGGTTGTGGGATTTAAACCTGGGACCTTCTGAACCATAGTCCAATGCCTTAACCACTGAGCTACCCCTGACCCCTTAGAGTCATGTTTTTGGCTGACAGGAGTGGTCTCCTGCCCATCCATGATTGGTGCATGTTGAGATGCTTTTCTGCTCACCTTTGCTGTAAAAACGGAACCTATTATTATTTTAGTACCTATGTCCTTCCTGGCAGCTCAAACCATTCAATCAATCTGTATTTTGTTGTTTGTTCCCTGTGATGGATTGGAACCCTGTCCAGGGTGTACACTGCCTTGTGCCCTAAGTCTTCTGGGATAGGCTCCAGGACACCCGTAACCCTGGACAGGATTAAGGGGTATAGATGATGAGTGAGTGAGTGAGAGTGTATGCATGTTTGTTTGATTGTTTTGCACAAATCCGTGTAATCTCTACATAATATTTTGTAAAATTCATACGAGATTAATAGTTTATGAAATACTCAAACCAACCTTTCTGGCAGCAGCATCCATACGATCATCAAAGTCACAGGGATGACATTTTTCCCTATTCTAACTGAAGCGCTCAACCTGTAGCTGCATGATTTTTTTTTTTTGCCTTACCCTGCTGCGATATGATTGGCTGATTTGATGGCTGATTATAAGGCTGCATGAATGTGCAGGTGAACAAATCACGTTTGTTTGTTTATTAGTTTCATAAGCTTAATGCCTGATGCATTGATATCCTGCATATTTATTTTGAGCACAACAATAGCTTTAAATTAGTGTCATTTCTAGTTCTAGTATTGTGTAGTAGTTAACTTAAACGTATCAGATGGATTTATTAAAAAATTACCTTCAAGAACATTAGAGGTTACCTTTAGGGACAAGACCCTAAAGAAATATAATACTATCAGCACCATGGATGGAGACACACCTCTTATTAATAATCTTGGCACCACACATAGCTCTGCAGAATCCAGTGCAACGCATAATTAAGTAGTGCTGTTTTTCATAGCACTGCTTCACAGAAGACCTCATCATATCAGTGATATCATCATTTTTCACACAAGAGAACAGATGGAAATATTTAACAGATACATAGTTTTTTTTTTTTTTTTTACCATAAAATGTACCGTAATGTTTTTTTTTTATTTACAGTAGCTTATTGGCAGTAGGTAACTACTATAATTAATATTTCTAGCCTAATTGCTGCACATAGTCATGCTTATTTACAGTAAGGGTACATTGTGCTATATTCTTACATAGAGTGCGAAAATAAAAACATTTTAAAAGGACTCAAAGTTGATACAAAGCCTATTCTGAAAAACACTGGGTGAATTGTGGGGAATTGTGTGCTCACAGACACATTCACACCTAGAGGCAATTCAGCATAGCTAATCTGTCTACCTGCATGTTTCTGTGAAGTGAGGAGTAATATAAATATTACAAATAAAACCCAACAGTACATTACTGTAAATGATTTCATGTCATTATTCATATAAAAAAAATTCTGATCTTATAAAAATCTTTAATGCGTCTAGAAAAATATAAGAAAAGAAAATTTTACAACATGAATAAATAAAAATGAAGCCTGGTAGAATAAAAACTGTAACGAAGACCATGAAGTTCCCACTTCGTCCTAAAAATAGCGATACTTCGATAAATAACGCCATTTTTTTCTCAATGCATCTATCATGTTGTCACTAATTTCCTCTCACTCACATGAATGCTATGCTCACCAGGTCCACTGAAATTTAGTTGCTGTATGACTGTGTCCGATCAGATCTCACCATGCTCTTACCAGGTTCTTATCTCAAGTTTACTACCTTGTCAATACATCCAATATCTGTACTTTGCTGTTGTTGTTGTTTTTTTATTATTATTATTGTTATTATTATTATTATTATTATTATTATATGTCTTGTTGAATATCTATGAAAATGCTGCATTGGAAACCTGCCCAAATCTGACAACCAACATCCATGTCAGAATGTTTTAAAAATAATCAGACACCATGAACATCAAGCTAATGCTCCTGAAGCAAATGCTCAGATGCTGCATAGACTAGAAATGTTCACACAAGAAGGAGAGCTTTTTCAATTGATAGGCAATGATTTTTTTTCCCTCCATGTTACAGAACCTGGGGCACCACAGAGACTGAAGGTTCTCCTCTGAGTATACCTTTCATTGACAGCTGATAGAATGATCGAACATCTTTACGAAAAAAATATATATATCACAGAAGGAATTCACTGACCTTGCTCTTAGAGCAGAGAAAAACGCTACAAAATGTATACACCAAAATTTGTTGCCATTATTGTGGCTATTGTTTGTTTCCTCTTTTTTAGTTTGGAATGTTCGCCTGCCTAGGATTAAAAATAAAAAAAAAAAATTCTCATTTTAAAAGATGACAGATTTTTTTTGTCCCCTGATGATGGCAAATTTCTAGGAATCTAAAAATAAACCTTTCTACCATCACTAGAATTATAGGTCAGTTTTTCAACAAAAACACGACCTGGTCAGGTGGTAAAAGTGGACAGAAGATCCACTTTATTGCACTTTATAGATTAAAGTCTTCTTCAGGCTGTGTGTAGAATTTCTGACAATAACACTTTTAATTTATTACCAGGCGAATTGTTGCTCTTTAAGCAACTAAAGGAAAGTCAATAAAGTATAATAATGCATTAACAGCTCGAATTTACTTTCAGCTCCATTAAAAGGCTCTTATTAAACTTTACAGCTTTGTACACACCCTACACCACTTTTTCTGAACGTACTACCAGTGAAAAGCTTAGACTAGACTGTCTTCACATAATACTGTATGTTGGAGGCAGAGAGAATTGATTATGTTCGATTCTCATCAATCTCTCCGTCTGTCCTCCTGTTCCAATATTGATGATTTTTTTCAACTGTCTCATAACTAACTTTATATATATATATATATATATATATATATATATATATATATATATATATATATATATATATCCTCCTCCCAGAGCTTCTCAGTCTCCTCTGTTATGCTGTTTTCATCCTGTCTTCAATCTCCTCTGCCCCATCCCTGACACTTCTCCCATATTCTCTGCTAACTTCCCGTCTGACCTTTTGTTTGTCTCGCGCTCTCTTTCTTATGTGCCATCCTGTTTGCTCCCTTATGTTTGTTCCTACTCTTGTTGTGTGTACTATTCTTTTCAGAAATATGAACCTGAGTTATTAACAGTTCCAAATCGTGATTAAAATAATAATAATAATAATAATAATAATTATTATTATTATTATTATTATTATATAGCTCACAAATCCTGTAAGAAAAAAATGTCTATCACAGAGCTGCATGTTAACAGATTTAAAATGTAGTACAGTGGAACCTCGGATTGCGAGTAACTCGGTTTACAAGTGTTCCGCAAGACGAGCAATATATATGTTGACTTGAAAAAGGAGCATGTCTTGGTTTACGAGTGCCAAGTTTTTTGACACCGACACACACACACCGACACACACACACACTCTCTCGCCCCCCCTCTCCAGCTTCACACAGACACACACACTCTTCTCTACACAGAAACTTTGCTCTTTCGTGATTCTTTTAAAAGGTAAGGTGCTGGTTCATTTGTTTGTTTGTTTGTTTTTGCTTTACAGCAGTGATTCCATTAGTCTGCGTTCACGTGAGTGTCATTAGAAAGATTTATTTTTTTCCCGTTAAAACAGTGTTTCCGTTGTGTGTGTGTTTTTTGTGAAACTTAAAAAGCGAGATGGGGGGAGGGAGGAGGAGTTTTACTGTGTAAGACGAGGCGAGGGAAGGGGCTAATTCCACACACACACACACACACACACACACACACACACACATACAAATACACGGCGCCTGCGTGCACAAATGGAAACACTTATCTGTTGGGATTTATTTTAACTTTTTTAAAAGGTAAAGTGCAGGTTAATTTGTTTTATTTTTCCTTTATATATTGTGTTAATTATTTTTCTGAGTTTTCTTATGGGAAGATTTGATTTGGTTTACGAGTGTTTTGGAATACGAGCCCACTTCCGGAACGAATTATGCTCATAATCCAAGGTTCCACTGTATTTTATTGTCAAAAACAAACAAAAAACTTTTATGTTGCCAAATTTGATTCAATTCAATTTCATTTAATCAATTGAAATTAATCTTCATTTAAGCAATCAGTTCCTTTCAGTAAAAAGTGTTGTTCTTTAAAAACATTTGAAAAAGGTATATTTAAAGTATCAAGTAAATATATTAAAATATTTTATATAAAAGATATTTTAGAGTACGCATAAGATGCGACAAAAAAATAGAAATAATGAAAACACAAACAGCAAATTTGATACGACGTATGCTCAAACTGTAAATGATGCAACTAATACTTTTCATATTCGAATAAATAATTTTTTATTATAACGCTTCCTGCCAAAAGCTACATGTTATGTCATCTTAAACAACACCTTGTCTTCTTAGTAATTGCTCCTTATTTGTTCTGAATCAAATCTGCACATCTGTGTGTTCTATTCACAGCTACTGTGAGCTACAGTACCTTCTAACACAAGGCTGAATCTCAAATTCCTGACTAACCCCTGATCAAGGGCACTACTTAGTGTGTGGAACATTGGATTGCACACTAAAAACAAAACAATCAAATCTGTGACCAAAAAAAGGTTTAAGAAACATTATGACAGGAAAATTTCAAGGGCTGCACCCTAATGCCTGTGTATTGGGATTAGCATTACAGCCGTGCTCATATTAAGTACAACAGCTCTTTTTTTCTCTCTCTCTCATGTGATGTAGCTAAAGTACTGTAGGTGGTGGAAAATCTGTTTGGTGCTACGGTTCATGACGTTCATAAAACTAAGTAAGCAAGCAAAAGATCCACCAAACTGTGAGTTATATTTCAGACATTTTTTATTGTTTATTCTGTTTCCATCTCTCTCTTAACCTCCTTCAGCTGAAGACACAGTATTCTCTATTTTCCATATGGCTTTCCCAGCAGCACGTTTGTTAACGCAAGGCAGACATGCTGTTGCAGGTCTGAAATAAGCCACAGCATTCTGAAGTCCTTCGTGCTTCATTTAATGTGAAACCTCAAACATTGTGTTCAACTTGTTTAAAATATTTTAACATTTCACATGTTTTTTTTTGTTGTTGTTTTTTTACAGTTTTCTTTTAAATTGATTAGGATTTTAACCATTTGGATGTTTCCAGTATGCTTAAGTTTCCTTCATGTTGCATTTTTCATGCGCTTTTTTAATATATATGAGAAAGTACAGAAGTTGTTATCCCGTTGCCATGAATGTTATATAAATCGATATCTATGCTGACCTTTGCCTGTCAGCAAAAGATTCAATTGAGAACACCACTATCTTATTTGCTTTGGGAACAGTTTACCAGCCACACAGCACATGCTGGATATCATTGTGGTCTTTGGGGGATAGAAAATGAACAGATGGAAGCAAAGAAACTCAGTGACTCAATCAGTACTACTTGCTGAGAAGAAAATCAAAAAACAAATTGAAGATTTTTTTCCCCCATCGTTGTAAATTGTTAGAGTGTCAGCCATTTCCTAGTTTATTAGGTACACTTACATCACAGGTGCACACTATAGGAATACAATTACAGACGGTACACCATATTGGGCATGGCAGTAGAGGGACTACAGGCAATGTAACATGTATAATACATCTCTGTGAAGATTCTCAGTCAACCAGGCGAAGTTATCTGGAAGTTGGGTCATGTCAGCTGTCAAACATTTAACTGTTCATCCAATTAGCTTCTTTAATCTAAGGCAAGTTGGAAAGTTTCTTGTATTTAAGTCCTACGAGGTCAGAGGATCTTCCCTGTCTGAAAAGGTGAGAATAGGAGGGAGGGTTGTTAGAGAGTGGGAGGGGGCTGTTAGGAAGACAATTGGTATGTATAATAAGTATAAAATGTATACTACACATTCAACATTATACATCATGCTATATGAAAGGTATGACTTAAAGGGAATGTATTTAATCCATGTATTTTATAATCTAGTGAAAGAGTTATGCTTTCTGTGTGTGTGTGTGTGTGTGTGTGTGTGTGTGTGTGTGTGTGTGTGTGTGTGTGTGTGTGTGTGTGTGTGTGTGTGTCATACTGTGCAAAAGAAAGAAACACTCAGTTATGTAAAAAGAAACCGCTGTGATGAAACTGGCTCTCATGAGGACTGTCCCAAGAAAGGAAGACCAAGAGCTACCTCTGCAGCAGAGGATAAGTTCATTAGAATGGCCAGCATCAGAAAGTGCCGATTTACAGCAGCTCAGATTTACAGCACTACATAAATGCTTCTCGGAGTTCATATATATTTTAACCTCCGCTTTTTAGAGGAGACTGCGTGAGTCAGGTCAAATTGCAGCAGAAAGACCATTAGTTCAGAAGAACGACAAGAAGAAGAGACTTACTTGGGCCAAGAAACAGAAGCTGTCCATATTCGATCAGGTTGTCGATTGGTCTTCTGGTCCAAATTTGACATTTTTTGTCTCCATGTCTTTGTTAGAAATAGAGGGGATGAAAGGATGGTGAAAATCTATCACACTTGCTAGCCTACATTAGGTTATTTGTTTCCATCTGAAAACTGGTTTGTCATGTAATATGTCGCTTTCTTTATAGGCATGCAAATATTCTTTGTAATCGTACTTATTAAGTAATTTTTGGAAATAGTGAATGGTGTTGCAAATATTAATACTGATGTAAATCAAAGTCCACAAGCCTCCTAAATGAGTAAAGAAACATTAGTATTTTGGACTTGGGCATGTTTGAAGCTCCTTACAGTCTTTAGTGGGTTGCCTTTTTCTGTGTTCAGTTTGTTTTCCATGTCTGTTATACATACAGTATATTTAGATCAGAATACCCCTGCCACCATATAAATAAACATCAGAAACAAGCCATGTCTTGATATTCACAGAGCAAGACATGAACCTATATACAGTATGAAAATAGTCCACTGTGCTGTTCATGCAACTTGTTTCATAAAGATGTAATGTATGATTTGTATCTCCCAACCTTTTGAATGCTGTATTTTAGGTATGAGTTATTGATCCGTTCTTTCTTTTGTCATTGTCTTAGAGACTATTTGTTTAGTTTGTTGGCTTATTTAACTTTTTTTCTGCTTATTTATTGGCTCATCTTCCTTCCTTTGTAATCATATATATCATATTAATCATATAAAGTTGATTGCAATATTCATCTATAAAAATAAAAGAAAGTTTTGTCTGTACATTCGTCAGAATGCGCTCTTTCAATTATATATTTACGTTTCATGTAAGGCTTTGGCCTCAAAGTGGTCGTGGCTATACCCGTCACTCAACAGTGCCAATCAAAGTGATAGTTTACCATTTACATAGAGTATACAAGCATGTTTTCTGCAGTATCTCTATATCTGCCATAGTTTAACCTGCACCATAAGTGAAATCAAAATGTTGCATAAAAGTAATGTTATGTGCCAGATTTAATAATAATTTCTCATAAGCTACTTGCTCAATTTAAACAAACACCTGCACCAGTAGATATTAATTAGAAAAGCAGAACTGAATATTTTTACTGGGATTAGTTCATATTTTCACCACTGAAATAACAGCGTTGAATTTTAACATGCTGGATTCGTTTTAAGACAAAACTCCATCTTTATCTGATCTACTTTTTTCAGCTTGCATCTGTAGTTCACTCTTCGATAACAAACAGGGAGTGTATTTGGGTGATGATGAAAGAAGTACAACTTAGAGTAAACAAGATTTAACAAACTCAACAAAGATTTTATTTACAAAATTTACAAATTTCTATTTCTTTATATTATTAAGTTACACAGAGAGTTCGTCTCGGGTTACTTGACTGTAACCCTGTTCCCTGATAAAGCGGGAACGAGATGCTGCGTGAAAACGCTATGGGAACATCTCTTTGTTGCCCGGTTGTGAAGCCTGTGCATGTCAGACCCGCCGAATACCTTCGGCTTATAACCTGTGCCAGGCATGACGTCACCGAATAAGGTGCACCTGCAGTTTATAAATAGGAGTGAACCGGAAACATCCTCAGGTCAATTTTGTCTGAAGGACGTCCAGGCACTCCAGCAGTGCGGCATCGGAACGCAGCATCTCGTTCCCGCTTTATCAGGGAACAGGGTTACAGTCAAGTAACCCGAGACGTTCCCTTTCAAAAGCTACACTCAATGCTGCGTGAAAACGCTATGGGAACGAGAATACCAACGCCGCCGCACTGCAAGTGTCTGGACCCCCAGGTTGTGTAGCGTGTGCGCACAAGCCGAGGAGGTCTCAGACCTAGCTCTGGGATGCTGACTGAAGGATCTGTGAACCCAGAGTAGCATTGACATCCAGACTATAAAATCTAACAAACGTGTGTGGAGAGGACCAGCCCGCCGCATCATGCACCTGCTGCAGGGGGACGCCTCTTGCCAAGGCAATCAATGAGGCAATCCCCCTGGTTGAGTGAGCCCTGATTCCTAGAGGCGAAGTGTGACCACGCGCCTCATAGGCTAGGGCAATGGCATCTCTCACCCAGTGTGACAGAGTCTGTCTAGTGGCAGCCGCCCCCCGGTTGCGACCCCCATGGCAAATAAAGAGCTGCTCTGACTTACGCCACTGGCTAGTGCGGTGGACGTAGATCCGAAGAGCACGTACTGGACACAGTAAGTGAAGTCTTTCCTGCTCCGGAGCTGTGAAAGGCGGAGGACAGAAGGCTTCGAGAACAACTGGGTGCATGGTCGAGAATGGAACCTTGGGAAGATAGTTCGGGTGAGGATGGAGAATAGCTTTGACTAGCCCAGGGGCAAAGTCTAGGCAGGATGGGGAGACTGACAGAGCCTGCAGATCCCCAATCCTCTTCAAAGAAGTAATAGCCATCAGAAAAACCATCTTAAGAGACAGAAGCTTGACAGGCGCTGACTCTAGTGGTTCGAACGGGGTGTCGGCCAGGCCTTCGAGTACGATAGTTAAGTCCCATGAAGGGACCGTAGCTCTAGTGGGCAGCTTCAACCGTTTAGCTCCACGAATAAAACGGGCAACTAAATGGTGCTTGCCCACAGAAACCTCGTTGTTCAGAGCGTGACAGGCCGAAATAGCGGCTACGTACGTTCTGAGCGTACTAGGGCATAAGCCCGAGGACAACTTTTCTTGCAGAAACTCCAGCACTGAAACAATCTGGCAGTGAACTGGGTCTATGTGTCTTGCCATGCACCAATTTTCAAACACACTCCATTTGAGGGCATAAGTTCTTCTAGTGGAGGGAGCCCTGGCACTTAAATGGTTTCAATTACGCTGGCTGAAAGCCCAGCCTGTCTTAGTTGGTCCCGTTCAGGGGCCAAACGTGAAGGTTCCAGAGCTCGGGCCGGGGATGAAGTATTGTCCCCTGCGCCTGAGACAGAAGATCCCTCCTCACTGGAATCACCCAGGGTGAGCCGTCGAGGAGAGATATTAGATCCGAAAACCACACTCTGGTCGACCAATGGGGCGCTATCAATAAGAGGCGCAACCCTTGTTGACGGACCCTCGCCAGGACTCCCGGGAGCAGAAACTATAGGTGGAAACGCATAAAGGCGTAACCTGGGCCACGTGTGGGCCATTGCGTGCAGACCCAGGGGAGCTGGAGGAGTCAGAGAGTAGTAAAGGGGGCCTTGTGCTGCCTCTTATGAGACAAAGAGGTCCACCTCTGCTACGTAAAATCTTTCCCAGATTGACTGACTACTTCGGGGTGGATTTTCCATTCCCCATGTTTTACAGCTTGTCTGGATAGCAAGTCTGCTCCTACATTCATATGCCCTGGAATGTAAATCGCCCTGAGGGACAGGAACTTGTCCTGTGCCCAAAGCAGAACCTGGTGCGCTAGCTTGTTCAAGCGGCGTGAGCACAGTCCACCCTGGCGATTTATGTACGAGACTACCGCAGTGCTGTCCACCCGCACTAGGACATGGTAGCCTCTCAACTGCTGGAGGAAGTGTTTCAGGGCCAGAAACAGAGCCATCATGTCGAGGCAATTGATGTGCCACGCGAGAAGATGACCTCTACAGCTCCCTTGTGCTGGACGGCCATCCAAGACCGCACCCCAGCCCGTGAGGGAAGCGTCTGTCGTTAGCATCTTGCGACGACAAGACGGACCTAGAGTGGGACCCAAAGTCAGAAACCGGGGTCTGTAACCCTTATTAGCCTCTGGGGGTTGGCCCTTGAATGAAACCTCCTGGCTCTTAGCCACAGCTGAAACGCTCTCATGTGCAGAAGGCCCAAAGGTATCACCGTGGACGCAGCTGCCATGAGGCCTACGATTTCTGAAAGTGATGAACGGTGACCTTCTGGCCTAGCTTGATTTCCTTCAGGGTGTTGAGAATGGATTCGACACGAGCAGGAGACAACTGTGCCCGCATTGTGACCGAATCCGATGTGACACCTAAATATGTTGTCCTCTGAACAGGAAGGAGAATGCTTTTTGTGGCGTTGAGTCTCAATCCTAAGAATGAAGATGGGCTAGGACGACATCCCGATGTCGAAGCGCTAGCTCCTGAGACTGGGCCAGAATCAGCCAGTCGTTTATGTAATTCCAAAATACGGATGCCCTGGAGTCCTAAAGGAGCCAGAGTTGCATCCATGCATTTTGTATATGTGCGGGGTGACAGAGCTAGGTCAAATGGAAGGACCCAATACTGGTAAGCTTCACCCCCAAAAGCGAACCTCAGGAACTTCCTGTGCTGTGGCAATATTCCTATATGGAAATATGCGTCCTTGAGATCGATTGTCACAAACCAATCCTCTAGTTGGATTTGAGAAACAATCATTTTGACAGTCAACATTTTGAATCTGGATTTCTGAGATAGCGGTTCAAGCCACGAAGATCCAAGATCGGACGCAACCCTCCCCCTCTCTTGGGCACCAAAAAGTAACGACTGTAGTAGCCCGATCCTCTGTCTGGGAGGGGAACATGTTCTATGGCCCCTTTGCCCAGCAGAGTCTGTAACTGCTGGGCCAGCAGATGTGCTCGATCCGGTTTCACGGAAGTGGAGACCACGCCGTTGAAACGCGGAGGACGTTGTGCAAACTGAAACCTGTAGCCTGTGCCTACAGTCCTTTATACCCAAGGAGATACACCTGGCAGTAGTCTCCACGCTGCCAGCTTCTCCGAAAGGGGCACGAGCTTTGACACTTCGGCTAGATGGGGGGGGGGGGGGGGGGATGGTGTTAGGTGTTGGGAGATGAAGTGTGGCAGGAGATGCCTGAACACCCAACTTTTTTTTTTTTCTTTGGAGACCGGCGCTCCCCGAACACCAGTGGTGGCGGGGATTGAACACCAGCCTCCCAGGAGTGCCAGGGAGGAAGCCCTGTTTTGTGATGAAAATCCAGGCGCCCCTCCCCGGGGGGAGACACCCCCACAGCCCCAGGCGCACGAACTCAGGGCTTCTTCTTTGAAGAGAGGAAGCTCCTCAGATCCGGTCTTTTCGAAGCAGATTTTTGAGAAGAGCGGCGAGCCCCACCCCAGCCTTTACGGGGGGGTGCGCGGCTGGTCACGCTTTCCTTCTGCACCTCACGCCTGATAGGGGCCAGACCTGGCCGGGGCCGGGTGGCCGACGGTCCCGGTTCTTGAGCACGGCGGGGAAGGAACCTCCCAAAGGCCTGTTCATATAGCTTTGCCTCCCGAAACCTAGTGGCGGCGGAATTAACAGCGTCGCCAAAAAGGCCGGAAGGCGAGATGTGGCATTGAGGAGGGCAACACGATCCTTATCCTTGATGCCCGTGAGGTTCAGCCACAGATGCCTCTTCGTGGACACCATGGCAGCCATGGAACGGCCCACAGCACGGGCCGTCCGCTTGGTTGCACAGAGAGACAGGTCTGTGGCTCGGCGCAGCTCTGCAAACGCCCTGTCATCAATAGCCCCGCCGCTGCTCAGGTCCTTCAGCAGGTCAGCCTGGTAACCTGCCAAACCGCCATGGTGTGCAGTGAAGCACCAGCCTGTCCTGCTGCCTGAAAAGCTTTACCCACCAAAGCAGATGTCAATCTGCATGGCTTGGAGGGGAGAATAGGCTTTTTCAGGGAAGATGATGTCCCAGGAGAGAGATAGCCCGCAAGCGTCTCTTCTATCTGGGCATCATCATATAACCGCGTGCTTTCGCACCAACAATATTCGAATAAGTCGAAGTCGATGGTACAAAAACACGCGATGAATACGGCTTGCTCCATGAAAGAGTTAATTCATCATGGATGTCACCAAAGAAGGGGAGAGAGAGACATTGAGGCTCCTCCCCCCGGCCACCCGACAGACACCTGTCGTTCAATCTCGAACGCTTGGGGGAATCTCGCTGCTGCGGCCAGTCGATATGCAATCCCTCGACCGCACGCGTTATAACCTCTAATAATTCCTCAAAAGCTCTGTCAACACTGGAGGAGCGTTGTGAGGAGGCTACTTCCATGGAAGCGAGAGAGGAAGATTCTTCCGCTCCTTCACAAGAAGCGCCGGAGCGCGCTTGCGAAGCGGAAGCTAAAACTTCCTGATCCGGAGAGAGCGCGAGAGAAAGGGGAAATTCCGTCTCGTGCGCGTCTGCCAGATCAGCACGCGAGCCCCAGGAATGCGCCGCGGCTCGCAGTTTCTCTTTAAAGAAAGCGAGCCGCGCGCGAAGCACCTTAATAGGGAGAAGATCACAGTACTCACAGTCTCCCTGAAGCCCGAGGCGAGCGTGTTCTTCCCCAAGCACTCGAGACAAAACTCGTGAAGATCGCCCTCCGAAAGAGATCTATCACACGGAGGCACGCATCTCTTAAGCAACTCCGCCATATCGGTGACTTAATGCTGTTATTCTTATTTCGCTTTCGTTACGGCTTGTACATGCACACGCAAACACAAAGCGGTCCTGAAGACAAAAAGATCTGAGGATGTTTCCGGTTCACTCCTATTCATAACCTGCAGGTGCACCTTGTTCGGTGACGTCATGCCTGGCACAGGTTATAAGCCGAAGGTATTCGGCGGGTCTGACATGCACAGGCTTCACAACCGGGCAACAAAGAGATGTTCCCATAGCGTTTTCACGCAGCATTGAGTGTAGCTTTTGAAAGGGAACTGCTATTCAGGAAGACAGGCAGACATGTATGTGGGCTTTAACATGGAACAATAAGAATATCAGGTTGCATTAAAGCTGATCAGATTATTTTAAACTCTAATCTTTTAAATGTTTCTACAAACTCGTTACCCGTCAATGACCAGTTCTAACACTAGTATAACATGCTTTGTTGTGCTAAAACAGTCAGGTATGTGTGTTTGTCTATGGGAGTAAATGGTGGAATCTGTTCACTTTAAAAACCCATTCTATTGTCTTCTGTGTGAGATTAGATATCTTTAGCACCTTGTCACTAATGCACATCCACCATTTTTAGCTTAGTAATTGTCACATTTATCCGCTTTCCTGCATAATGGTTATGTCACTATTTTCTTTCGATTATGAAAGAAAATGGAGCTCTCTTGAATTATATAGAATTATATATACGTATATATATTATATTACATACTTCTACATTTAGTGCTTGTGACAGAAGCTCAGACGAATATATTTATGGAATGTAAGATTTTTGCATTTTATGGCCAGTCAGATATAACAAAATTATGCATCTATATCTTTTTAATGCATAATGGGATTTTTTTTCTGTACTTTCACTTACTCCATCATAATCTGGCACTTACTGTACAGCGGGACCTTATAGCAGGGCAGAGACATCAGGAAATAGGTATTCTCCAATAGCAAATTTGATTATATCTCTTTCACCCAATAAATTGTGCACATGATTGCCTTGAGGTTCAGGAGACATTCTGTTGCAGACAATAAGACCTCAGCAAGATTAAATCAACTTCTTTTCAGGCTCACGCTTCACTCTGCTTTATCTACCGTATCAAAACATTGTCACACAAAACTATTAAGGAAGAGTGTCAAGGTTTATAGAGACAAAAATTACAGGGAAAAATGCTAGCATTATGAGTTGTCATGAATTAAAAAAAAAAACTTAACAGAATAGTTTCATCTCAGGTTCAAAAGCTTTAGCTGTTTTGTCTTGTTCTTTTAAAACCTCAATCAACTCAATCTACACATTTCATTGAACAATATTTACACAGTTTAAAACTAAAGCCAGTCAGTTTAGTCTATTATGTTCTATTAACAAAGATCACAGCCTACTTACACAAGATATCGTCTCCCAATCATTTTTATTTTTTTTGTAGTTACAGTTGAACGTTCAAATAAGTTTAATTTTAGCTTTTTAGCTTTAGCTTTTTAGCTTGGCTTAAATAGTGTTTAAATTAACTTTATATATAGTATTGGTAATTGATTTATGCACTGATTTTAAAATAACAAATAATTATTGGGCACTTAGTTATTTCTTAAACTGGTAGCTTTCTGTGTCAGCCATGACACAGCGCCCCCTAGAGCAGGTAGGTTTAAGGGTATGGAAGTATAATAGTGCCAAAATTCCTCAAAGCAAAATAGCAGGTTGAATTACATGAACTGAAAAAAACTTGTTGCAATAAAAATGTTTGGCACGACACTGCTCTTTCTGTGATTTCCCGGATGTGAAGACCTGAATTTTAGCGACCTGAATTTTATTACCTGAATTTTGTCGACCTGAATTTGTAAGACTGAAAAATAATGAAGATTGTATTTTTAAGACTTGAAAAAATTGAATATTTTTGCTTTGAATTTTAAATGCTTGAATTACATTTTCATTTGAAATATGCAACCACAATAAATTGTAGTGGCAAAAATTTCAAATATTGTAAATGCTCTAAGGATTTTTTTCAATTCAGATCAAATTGCAATGCAAAAAAATTCAAACATTTTTATTGCAACAAGTTTTTTTTTCAGTTCATGTAATTCAACCTGCTATTTTGCTTTGAGGAATTTTGGCACTATTATACTTCCATATAAGGGCCTCGCTCAAGGGCCCAGCAATGGCAACCTGGTGGGAACCACCAACCTTCCGAACAGTAACTCAGTGCCTTACCTCTGAGCTGCCACTGCCCTTATATCACTACCACTGTACTAACTACCACTATGACCCCTGTACCATTGTGTACTCTTTGCTCTGTATTAATTGCTGAAAACTCAAGTTTTTTTTTCTATTAAACATTAAAGAAAACCCAAAAAATCATTGCAAGCCTGTTATTGTCATGACATTCTTAGTTGGACTACATGTTTACAATATTTACTTAAATAAAATTTGCACTTTATATGACAGATCCGTATAGGCCACTACAGAGGTGTGTTTTAGAATGTTTTATTAGTAAATGTGCAAAGTGTACTTTGTGATATACAGTACCCGTGAGGTGCACCAATCAGTCTTTTAATGCTAAATATTTGGATTTTTCTCTGGGTGTGTATTTGTGCACTTTCCTTTCTGAGAAAAAAAAAGGCCCAATTTTCACATGGGACCCTGACAATCGCCTTAAAAAAAACAAGACAAAAATTCTATAAATATCACGACAGAGAAGGAAAGCTGGCTGTGAGGGTGGGCTGCTTAGGGTGCCTACAAATTGCTGACAGTAATATATCTGTGAGGATAATTTGGCAGCAGTACAAGAGCCTCAGGTAAAGTTCACATCAAACATCAGATTGGAAAATGGGATGCTTGTTGATGTCAGAAAAGCCTGTTCTCATATTTCAGAAATCTCTTGATCTCCTCGTATTTTCATGCACAACAGACTGTAGAATTTAGACAGGGATAAAGAAATCAAGCAAGATTTGATGAGCCTGTAACTCAGATCCGTGGTCTTGGCTGACAGAGGTGAAGCCTAATGTGGTATTTTGCTCTTGTTGCCCATCTGCCAAATAATGACTCCACCTGCCTCCAACAGCCATGAGATCCTGATTCCCCATGCTGCTGCCACGTGATTGGTTAATTTCATAAATTGCATGAGTACGCAGCTGCACCCAGTGACTATCAAATAATCCATCCGTCCATCCAGGAACCTGTGCAGTGCAACTAGGGACAGTGGACCCTAATGATGATTACCATTGTATTTATTCCCTTTTTATGACCATGGTAAGACCTCTATGGGCAATTTGGGAATGCCAATTATCCTAATCTGTATGTCGTTGAACTGTGGAAGGAAAGCAAAATACATGGAAACCCACCGAGCACGGATAGAACACGCAACCTCCACGCACACAGACCCCAAGGCAGGAATCGAACCCGGACCCTATACAAGGCGACAATGCTAACTAGTAATCCACCGTGCTGCCATAAAATACAGTAGATAATAGTACTTACACACGTGGACAAAATTGTTGGTACCCTTCGGTCAATGAAAGAAAAACTCACAATGGTCACAGAAATAACTTTAATCTGACAAAAGTAATAATTTAAAAAAATTCTATGAATGTTAACCAATGAAAGTCAGACATTGCTTTTCAACCATGCTTCAACAGAATTATTTAAAAAAATAAACTCATGGAACAGGCCTGGACAAAAATGATAGTACCCCTAGAAAATTCTGAAAATAATGTGACCAAACGGACATGTTAATTCAAGGTGTGTCCACTAATTAGCATCACAGGTGTCTACAATCTTGTAATCAGTCAGTGGGCCTATATATAGGGCTCCAGGTAGTCACTGTGTTGTTTGGTGACATGGTGTGTATCACACTCAACATGGACCAGAGAAAGCGAAGGAAAGAGTTGTCTCAGGAGATTCGAAAGAAAATTATAGACAAGCATGTTAAAGGTAAAGGCTATAAGACCATTTCCAAGCAGCTAGATGTTCCTGTGACTACAGTTGCACATATTATTCAGAAATTTAAGATCCATGGGACTGTAGCCAACCTCCCTGGACGTTGGCCGCAGGAGGAAAATTGATGACAAATCAAAGAGACGGATAATCTGAATGGTAACAAAAGAGCCCAGAAAGACTTCTAAAGAGATCCAAGGTGAACTTCATGCTCAAGGAACATCAGTGTCGGATCGCACCATCCGTCGTTGTTTGAGCCAAAGTGGACTACATGGGAGACGACCAAGGAGGACACCATTGTTGAAAACAAATCATAAAAAAGCCAGAATGGAATATGCCAAACTACATGTTGACAAGCCACAAAGCTTCTGGGAGAATGTCCTATGGACAGATGAGACAAAAATGGAACTTTTTGCCAAGGCACATCAGCTCTATGTTCACAGATGGAAAAATGAAGCATATCAAGAAAAGAACACTGTCCCTACTGTGAAACATGGAGGAGGCTCTGTTATGTTCTGGGGCTGCTTTGCTGCATTTGGCACAGGGTGTCTTGAATCTGTGCAGGGTACAATGAAATCTCAAGACTATCAAGGGATTCTAGAGAGAAATGTGCTGGCCAGTGTCAAAAAGCTGGGTCTCAGTCGCAGGTCATGGGTCTTGCAACAGGACAATGACCCAAAACACACAGCTAAAAACACCCAAGAATGGCTAAGAGGAAAACATTGGACTATTCTAAAGTGGCCTTCTATGAGCCCTGACCTCAATCCTATTGAGCATCTTTGGAAGGAGCTGAAACATGCTGTCTGGAAAAGGCACCCTTCAAACCGGAAACAACTGGAGCAGCTTGCTCATGAGGAGTGGGCCAAAATACCTGCAGAGAGGTGCAGAAGTCTCATTGACAGTTACAGGAATCGTTTGATTGCAGTGATCGCCTCAAAAGGTTGTGAAACAAACTATTAAGTTAGGGGTACCATCATTTTTGTCCAGGCCTGTTCCATGAGTTTTTGAGTTTTCATTTTTTTTTTATAATTCCGTTGAAGCATGATTGAAAAGCAATGTCTGACTTTCATTGGTTAACATTCATAGAATTCTTATTTATTATTACTTTTGTCAGATTAAAGTTATTTCTGTGACCATCGTGAGTTTTTCTTTCATTGACCGAAGGGTACCAACAATTTTTTCCACGTGTGTATGTGTCCACTGCAATATCATAATAATGCTTATATTTTTTTATGTAGCTGTTTAGTGTGAAACTGAAACAAAAATTGTACATCTATTTATATGTGAACAAGGCAGTAATACATCTGTGTATATCTGTAGTAATATGTCTCTGTGAACCAGGCAATATATGCACATATAATTTATATAATATATAAATGCTTTCTTTCAATGCGACTTCTTTTCTCTCAGCAATGTGTATGTTTACTTTTTCAGCACATCTCTACAGCTTTTTTTTTTTTTTAATAAATGCTGGCACTGTGAAAAAAAAATATGTCGTTGTGCTTATATTCACCTAATACTAAGATCTGCTACGATCAGGTGATTTTTAAAAAGTTTTTACACAAAGCATAAAATTAAAAGAGGATGCATTAACTTTTACACAGGTCTTTATCTTCTTGGTGTAGGACCCTTAAGATTGATGCTGCGCTACTGAATTAGAGCTGTAATCGGGCCGTAAAAGTTAGGGACAGAATTCGGCCTGAGCCTGACGAGTACATTTTGATTGACAGCTTTTTAAAAGCCCGACATCATTATTCAAATGTGAACACGCACACAGCTTTCGTACAGAATGATTCATTGATACATGTTTTAACATAATTTATTGATAACTGTCGTATAGGCTAAGCCTCCATCTCACCTCCTCAACGTTCATCTTCGCATCTTTCTCGCGCTAATTGAAACCCATCACATGACCATTCATTTAGCTCATCCGAGCCCGTATAAAATTATAGAAATTAAACCCGGATCTTCAGCTCTATACTGAATAGTTGATGTAGTTAAATTAAATTTAGACACATTGTATTTTTTTAGTTTTACTTTTATAAGTCATTTATGCACTAGGTGATATGGCATTTGTAATATTGATATGAAGGATTAATAAATAACTTCTACAGCTTCACTTATTTGAGAAGTCAATATTTCAGATTGAAATTTGCACCAAAAAAAAAATAATAATACATAAACATGTGGAAACAAATAGATGACTCTTCTCTTTCATTTAAAGCAAAGTTATGCTACATAAAACACAAAATGTCACCTAAAGAGATTTGATATTAGACTTGATATTATAAATCTTCCAGTCTTGCTTTAGAAAGCATTTGTGCATGCTAATCAATGTGGTATAAGGCATCATGCATCAACTTCTCAAATAAAGTGATACTCCAGAATGCTACAGCCAATATTGTACAGTATTATGTGTAGGTGAACAAATAGCAAATGTTTGTTTGGTGGGGAAATATGAGGAAAATGTCACCATGTTCTGAAGAAAAATCTGATGGATGTAAAGTCTCAGTCTCAGTTTCATAAAAAAAAGAAAGAAAAAAAAAGATGGCTATTAATATATATATTAGTCGTGCACATATCGTATTTGGCATTTAGGCCAAAAAGTTCAATTTTGGCCACATCTGACCAGGTCACCTTCTGCCAGGTTTGCTGTCCCCCCCAAGTGGCATGTCACAAACTCCAAACGGGCCTTCTTATGGCTTTCATTCAACAATGGCTTTCTTCTTGCCACTCTTCCATAAAGTTCAGATTTGTGGAGTGCATGACTCATAGTTGTCCAGTGGACAGATTCTCTCACCTGAGCTGTGGATCTCTGCAGCTCCTCCAGAGTTACCATGGGCCTCTTGGCTGCTTCTCTGATCAAAGCTCTCCTTGCCCTGACTGTCAGTTAAGGTGGACGACCATGTCTTGATAGGTTTGCAGTCGTGCCATACTCTTTCCATTTTCAGATGATAGATTGAACAGCGGTCCATGAGATGTTCGAGGCTTGGGATATTTTTTCATAACCTAACCCTGATTTAAACTTCTCCACAACTTTATCCTTGATCCTTAACTTTTTACCTGTCCTGTCTGGTGTGTTGATAGGGCTTCATGATGCCATTTATTTACTAATGTTCCCTAACAAACATCTTAGGGCTTCCTAGAACAGCTGTACTCTATTTACTAATTACAGTTGGTGACTTCTGGAAGCAATTGGTTCCACTTTATTTTAGTCAGGTGTATCAGAGTAAAAGGGCCTGAATACAAGTGCATGCCAAATTTTTGAAAACCATTTATAATTTTCCTTACATTTTACAATTATGTTCCACTTTATATTGACTGAGCAGATAAAAAAAAGTAAAGCAATTCAGTGAGGCTATTATAAAAATAACACTTTTCTCTGCAAACATTTACAGTAATAAATAATACAGTAATAAACAGTTTAATAACTGTTGTGCTCAAAAGTTTGCATACCTTGGGACAATTTGCAAGATGTGTACAATTTTCTAAAGAATACATGAGTGAAGGCAAAACAAATTTGTATTCCCTATAGGACTCAAGTTCATATGTAAGACATAACAGAATGGCGCAATCATCAAAGAAAACATGACAATAAAGAAAACGGAAAAAATCCCTATTCAAAAGTTTGCATTGCATACCCTTAGTTCTTAATATTGTGTATTGCCCCCTTTAGCATCAATGGTGGCATGCAGTCTTTGCAATGCAATTCTCTCAGGGTGTAGCTGCCCATTCTTCTTGGCAAATGCCCCCAGTTCCTGTAATTCTTTTGGTTGTCTTGCATGAGCTGAATGTTTGAGATCTTCCCAAAGTGGCTCAATGATATTGAGGTCAGGAGAATGTGATGGCAACTCCAGAACCTCCACCTTTTTCTGCAGTATTCATTGAAATGGATCATTATCATATAGGAACATCCAATAACGTCCTGTGTGCAGTTTTCGTGCTGTAGAATACAAATTGTCTGGCAGTATTTCCTGATAACATGCTCCATTCATCTTACCATCAAGTTTGACTAACTTCTCTATGCCACTGGACCTCACACAGCCCCAAAACATAAGAGATCCACCAGCATGCTTTACAATGGGGATGGTGTACTTTTCACCGTAGGCCTTGTGGAAACCTCTCCAAACATGACGTTTATGGTTGTGAGTATGAAGTTGAATTTTGGTCCCATCACTCCAAATGACTCCAGAAGCTGTGAGGGTTGTCTAGGTGCTGCCTGGCGTACTGCATGGGCACAGTAACGACTTTCTCCAGGCAACTCGACCATGCAGGTCATTTGTCTTCAGTTACCTCATTATTGCGCTCCTTGAAAAAAACACCACGATTTTTTTCCCAAAGCGGCCTGTATTTCCTTGTTTTCAAACAATTCTTCTGGCCGTAGAATTCTTGGTCTACTTGATCATGGCTTAGTGGAAACAGAACCTTTTCTTTTCCACCACTTTATCAGCGTTTGAACAGTACTGACTGGCATTTTTACAAGTGTTGTGATATCTTTTAATATCCTTTGGCAGCTCTTTTGTCTTCCCCGTGGAGCAGCAACCTGTGTGTTTATAATGTGGCCAAACATTTAAGGATATGTAAATCTTTGAACAGGATAGTTTAGGTGATTTCAATTATCATTAGGTTTTAATAGGATTCAAACAACTATGTGATAATTAATTACTTTGCAAGTCCACTATCTTTAAATAGGAAAAAATTATTTTGCCATATCGGTCACATTTTCGAAATCAGTGGCAATGTTTAGCAATTTCTTTCAGGGTTTTGAGTCGTTACTATATATGTTTATGGCACAAGTACTGTACTAGATGTTAGTAAACATAATATTTAGTGCCAAGAAAACAGTTACTCCTAAGGAACTCCTGCATGATCTTGGATCAGGTATAGAATATATTGAATAAAACTGAATGATCTAAGAAGTTAGGCTACTAGGAAGCGCCTATCCATCTAGGAACCTCTGTAGTTCAACTAGGGACCGTGGAGGCCAACGGTGACCATTGTATTTACTCCCATTTAGTACGTCCATGGTAGGACCTCTGGCCAACACTCACACTCTCATTCACACACAACAAGCAATTTCAGAACGCCAATTAGCCCAATCTGCATGCCTTTGAACTGTGGGAGGAAACCGAAGAACCCGGATAAAACCCACCAAGCACATGAAAATTCCATGCACACAGACCGGACATGGGAATCTAGCCCAGGACCTGGAGGTGCAAGGGGACAGTTCTAACTACAGTACAAAGCCACCATGCCAGACTAGGGAGCATATACTGCATCAATTGATCAAAATATCCAGTGTTGTATGCTATACCAGGAATTCAATTTTCCTGGTGATGTTCCATTTCTGCGCTCACCGCAAAAGATGGCAAGTGAAAAAGACAGCTTAATTCTACTCACACTCAGTATAGACTTATTCTATGGAGTCAAGTCTATGTAATCAATATTGTTACCACATGTCATGGGAAACATAAATCATTCTAGCTTTCACCTTCCTTGATTCGGTTCCTCTGTACAAAATTAGAGTCATACAAATTGCTTTACTAATACACTTGGGGGATGAGCAGGTGGAAGGATGGAATGTGGAACAATTGGACCACAACTTCTTGAAACAATTGCACTCAAGTCACAGCTAGACCATTCTTACATTTCCCTTTTTTGACTGACTGTACGGATGATACCTCACATATCGCTAACACTATCCCTACACCTACCCACTAAATAAAAGTATCCCTCTAGTCTCTCTCGTTCATCTCTCCTTCCCAGCTTCAGTGTGTCTGCATCACTCCAACATGGAATACTTTTGCCAACTGATACGCTCTCGGATATTGTTCACTTACTAACATCTGACTCTCATATCCTAAATGAGTTAGGAAAGAGTAGCAGAATGGAGAGAAGAAAAAGAGTCATGGAATTGTTTCTGACAATAATAGATGGCATCAATCAATCAACATGAAAGACATGAAAAATAGCAAGCTGATGATACCTTACCACTGCTTTATTCATATAGCAAGCTACACAAGAAAAGTTATTGTTACCAAGCCAACATATACAATGCCTAGATAGAAAAAAAAGTTTGCTATATATTACCAGTATCTCAATAGTCTGATTGATTGCTTTAAATTGTCTCAAATTATGTCAGCGTCAATGTTTTATAAGGAAAGACAAAGAAAATCCGGCAAGCTTTAGTGGCCAGTTTGGTGGTGTTTAGCTGAAATGCAGAATTAAAGCTTTGGAATATAATGCCACACTGCAGTCATACACCGTTATGAGGCATTAAACTAGGCAGATTAGCTCCTGGCATTTATATTCTAGCAAGTTGCATTCTAGAAGTGGCCTTAATGCTGCTTCATTAACCACTGAATATGAAAATGTCTTTGCAGACTGGTAGCAAATTTCTAACTGAGAGCAGATACACACAGGATCTGTAAGATCACAAACAATTCCCTCGAGCCTGAAACCTGAGCTGGCAAATTCTCAACACCCACATCCTCTACCTTTCATTCTCAGGTTAAATCCCATAACGCACCTCCAAAAGCATCACCTTCATGGTCGTCTTCTTAGTAGTACATGGAACAAATAAAAACGCAGGAAACAGCTATCAGTTCCTCTAAGGTCATGATTAAAGTCTGTTAGAGTGAGTGAATAAAAAGCTGCTATCTCAGGCATTATTTTTAGAGGCTTCCAGGTAGAAGAAGGGGACAAGAAGGTAGTATATGTGGGCTGGATGTGGGATGTAGTGTGCACCAGACTGAGTGAGCAACTGGACTCTGCTGGAAACAAAACCACACGAAGTACAGAAACTACGACCTCAGAAAGTCAAGTTGCCGAGGTACCATGCAATGTAATAAAACAACTTAAAAAAAAAAAAAAAAAAGACTGGAACTACCTCCAGCAAAACAATTTTACCAAAAAGTTTGGAAAAAATATTGGGAATACATAATGGTACTTGGTTACCAAAGATGCCTAAAAAATGACTGATGTCACATTTTTTTTGAAACACTGGGTTAAATTTCACTTGCCACACGCAGGCCTGATTACTCCCAGACCTGTTGAATCAAGAAATCACATATATACAAGCTGACAAAAAAAAACATAATGAAGGTTCTGAAGTGGCATGCTCAAAAACCCAATGTGGCTGAGTTAAAACAATTCTGCAAAGATGAGTGGGCGAAATTCCTCTAGTTCCAACTAGTTATTTGATTTATTAGATATGTTACTTTTTCACACAGGGCCAGATAGGTTCGGACAGTTTTTTTCACTTAATACATGAAATCATCATTTAAAAGCTGCATTTTGTATTTACTTGGGTTATCTTTTGTGTAATATTAAATTTTTTTATATAATATTAATTGTTTAAGTGTGACAAATATGGAAAAAAAAATTAAGAGGCAAATACTTTTTAATGGCACTGTATAATTAATTACTATGTAATAGATGGCACCAATATACAGTCTGATTGAGATAATATTTTAAATATGGCAAGCAGGCAGCTACTCCTATTTAAAAAAGCATATAAAAATCACTTGCAACTGCTTCTTTTGATTTTCTGTATCATTTTATTCAATTTCATTGTCACCATTAAAGTAACCTAGTTGAGAAAATACAACACCAAAATCTTTTTTTTACAGCTTCCAGTCTCTGGGGAAACCTATGCAAATTTCATAAAATTTCAATGGCATTATATATTCTTATTAATAAAGGTACCAAGTAAAGCCTTTTAGGGAGCTAGTGCTTCTATGTAAAGGAACACCAAGGAACCATTTTGTATGTAGACTCATTTAACATATTTAAATAGGATGCCATATGTGCTTAATCATTACTAAATGGCTAATGATTTTGCAATTATCTCTACTGGCATGGAACTGTGCCATCAAGGGAGGTGGCACAAATATAGCATCAATCTTAAATGTATTATTAACCTTTTTTATCCCCAGGTAAAGATACTATGTTGACCAGAGGTCTTACCATGGTTGTTCAAGGTGGGAAAAAATACAGTGGTCACCATTGGCCTCCACAATCGCTAGTTGAACTACAGAGGTTACTAGATGGGTGGATGGATGGATGGAAACTCTACTTTGTTAAAGGGCAGCATGGTGGCTTAGTGGTCAGCATTGTTGTCTTGTCCTGGGTTCGATTCCCACCTTGGGGTCTGTGTGCATGGAGTTTGCTTGTTCTCCCTATGATTGCTGGGTTCCCTCAAAGAACTCCAGTTTCCTCCCACAGTCTGAACACATGTAGACATGCACTGGTGTTCCCAAATTGCCTGTAGTGTGAATGCATGTGTGTGACTGGAGGTCCTACCATGGTCATAAATTGGGAATAATTATAATGGTAATTGTATCACCATTGGCCCCCAAGGTTCCTTGTTGGATTACAGAGGTTCCGAAATGGATCATAGATATGGTCAAAAGTATGTATGTAAGTAAGTTGTTCCAGTAGGTTTTAGGTCAGAGCTCAAGCCACTTGAGTTGTTAAACATCAACGTTGGCAAACTATGATTTTAAAGGCCTTTGTGCATGATAGCAGTGTCTCTTTAGCTACAATGAAGGAAATCCTAATGCTACAGCATTGCCCAGAGAGTACTACACGATTGTGAGCTAAAAGTTTGAGTTGACAGTAGGGCAAATCCCCATACAGTATATGGGTGTGATGGTCAGTGTCACGAGCTATCGGAGGGTAAGCACAGAAGCCTTAGCAGTTAGCCCGTGCAGCGTGGATGGTAAACCCAAACACGGAAGCAACGCGAGTAGGCAGGATAACCATGCAATTTATCTAAGAACTCTCTTACACGAAGAGCTAGGATCTACACAAATAAATCTGCATTCTAGCAACACACACTCAATCAAAGAAGCAACCCAAATCGGTGAGTACTCACAGAATAGTTGGCGGTGAAGTGATGAAGGGTTTGAGCTGGGAGATGTGAAATACCGGATGGATCCGGAGCGCCGCAGGCAGCTGGAGCTGGTAGGTGACAGGATTGATACGGAGGGTGATGCGGTATGGACCGAGGAACCTGGGTGATAGCTTTTTGGATTCCGTGTGAAGGTGAAGGTTTCTGGTTGAAAGCCTTACGTTGTCACCTACATTGTACAATCGTCCCAGCGAGTGTCAACGGCGGTGTTGAGTGGCGTAGCAGTTGTTGGCCTGTTGGATGGTGGCGTTTGCTTGGTTCCACAGCCGTCGACACCGGCGAACCAACTGTTGGGATGACGGCACCTCAACCTCCCGTTCTTGATGATCGAACATCAAAGGTTGGAAACAGTGGCATACCTCAAATGGACTGAGATTGGTGGCTGAAGACATGGAGATTGTGAGATAACTCAGCCCATAGGAGGTATTGGGCCCAGGAGCGCTGGCGATCGGCAACAAAGCATCTCAGGTAGCGCTCCAGTTGTTGGTTGGTCCGCTCCGTCTGACCGTTAGTCTGGGGATGATAACCAGAGGATAGACTACAGGTGGAATTGATCAGACGGCAGAAGGCTTTCCAGAACCGGGCAGTGAACTGGGGCCCCCTGTCCGAGACGACAACCCATGCAGTCGGACTACATGTTCTAAAATCAGCTCTGTTGTTTTTTTTTTGGCTGACGGGAGTCCGGTGAGGGCCATCAGGTGCACCGCTTTGGAGAACTGGTCGACGATAGTTAAGATGGTGTTTTTCTCTTCGGAGGCCGGCAGGCCCGGGATGAAGTCGACGGCAATGTGCGTCCAGGGCCGATGGGGAACGGGGAGTGGTTGGAGTTCCCCCGGTGTCGGTTGGTTGGTATTCTTGGACCTGGCGCACACAGGGCACGCCTGGACGTACTCCTTAACGTCACTCGCCATAGATGGCCACCAGAATAAATTGGAGGGTGCGGTTGGCGCTGGGGTGTCCGGATAATGGCGAGGAATGACCCCATCGCAACACCTCGTTCCTTACGGTGTTCGGCACATAGAGTCGCCAAGGCGGCACACCTGCCGGTGCGGTCTCCATCGCCTGTGCAACCCTCGTTTCCAGTTCCCAGTGAAGTGGTGCAATGATCTTGGTGGGTGTGATGACAGGCGCGGGGTCCGCCCGGGGAATGTCCTCTTCATGTTGTCGGGAGAGGGCGTCAGCTTTGGTGTTCTTGGACCCCGGGCGGTAGGATAGGTGGAAGTTGTAATGTTCGAAAAATAGTGCCCACCGCGCCTGTCTCGGGTTGAGCTGTTTTAAGTTGCGGATGGTGATCAGGTTCTGATGGTCGGTCCAGACGATGAATGGCTCTCTGGCGCCCTGGAGCCAGTGTCGCCATTCCTCCAAAGCCCACTTTATGGCCAGCAGCTCGCGGTCTCCTACCCCGTATCGCTGCTGAGTGGGGTCAAATTTTTTGGAAAAGAAACTACAGGGATGTAGCTTCTGGTCTGGACCTCGTTGAGAGAGAACAGCCCCGGCGCCCACATCTGAAGCGTCCACCTTCACAACGAATGATTTACTTGCGTCTGGGTGCAGTAGAATTGGGGCGTTGGTGAACCTTGGTGAATTGGGGCGTTGGCATAGGTCATGAAAGGCGGTGATGGCGGCGGGGTTGAGGCTGAAGTGATGAGAAGAGGGTCGAGTCAGAGCGGTTAAAGGGGTGGCAACCGTACTGTAGTCCTGGATAAAGCGACGATAGAAGTTCGCAAACCCGAGAAACCGTTGAAGTTGCTTGAGGGTCTTGGGTAGGGGCCAATGACGCACAACTTCCAGTTTCTGCGGGTCCATGGCCACACCCTGGGGCGAGATGACAAAACTCAGGAACGTGGTGGAGCGCTCGTGAAAGGCGCATTTTTCCAACTTACAGTACAGTTGGTGGGCGAGTAATCTCTTAAGGATCGCTCTGACATGCTGGGTGTGTTCCTCGGCGGTGCGTGAATAAATAGGGATATCGTCCAGGTAAATGAACACCCACCGCCCTAGCATATCCCTAAGGACATCATTGATGAACTGTTGTAAGGCGGCGGGTGCGTTGCAGAGTCCGAATGGGATGACCAAGCTCTCGTAGTGTTCAGTAGGGGTGATGAAAGCCGTCTTCCACTCATCGCCCTCTCTGATGCGCACCAAGTTGTAGGCACTCTGGAGGTCCAACTTTGTGAAAATGGTGGCGCCAGAGAGGGCGTCCAGGGCTGAGTTGGTAAGAGGCAAAGGGTGTCTGTTCTTAATGGTGATGTTATTAAGCCCCCAATAATCGACACAGGGACGTAAGTCGCCCCCTTTCTTCTTCACAAAGAAGAACCCTGCGGCGGCAGACGAGGAGGAGGGACGGATGGTGCCGTGGCGAAGGGCGTCAGAAACATATCTCTCCATCGCCTGCGTCTCAGCGGCGGAGAGGGAGTAAAGATGGCCGCGGGGAGGGACCGAGCCCGGTTGAAGTTAGATCGTCAGGTCATAGGGGCGATGAGGAGGAAGGTGTGTGGCTCGTCTCTTGCAGGTCAGGTCTCAGCCAGGTCTCGGTAGGTGATGGGGATGGCGTTGGTGTCAACATTGGGTGTCTTGGACTCCCTAGAACACGTCCCAGGCGGAGCCCGCAGGCAGAGTCTGGTGAACTGCCCCGTTTGCTCACCGGGCCTGAGCGTTTCCCGGGCGAAGTGGACAGAGGGCCCTGTGGTGCGCCGCTGACCCACAGTAGGTGCAGAGCCCTTCTCTGAAGCGTCGTTCCCGTTCTGCAGCAGTCAAGGAGGCGCGTCCTAGTTGCATGGGTTCCCCAGCTCCGGTGTTAACCACGGCGGGAGGTGGAGGTCCGACGGGTGCCATGGCGGTGGTGGTGAAGGATGGACGAATCTCAGGAACCGGGGCATGAGGGTATGAAGGTGACGTAGTGGGTGGCAGGGTCCGGGGGGCTGGCCTCGGACGAGAGAGCAGGCGCTGGTCAATGCAGAGGGCGAGCTGAATCAGTCCTTCCAGCGTGGCGGGAATCTCTCTTACACGAAGAGCTAGGATCTACACAAATAAATCCGCGTTCTAGCTACACACACTCAATCAAAGAAGCAACCCAAATCGGTGAGTACTCACAGAATAGTCGGCGAAGCGTCAGACAAGGCATGGGCGAACTCAATGACTGAGCAATGTGAAGCGCCATCTTGTTTCCTTTTATGCTTCCTGAAATGCGACCGTATTACTTCCAGGTCCTAGTGCCAGTCGTGTTACGAGTGTGCATGACAGTCAGGTGTCCACATCTAGTTATTTTCTACTATCTGATTAAACTACTTTTCATGTGGCTTAAATAAAAAAAATAAAAACTGTAGCCACTTCAACTTTTGTTGGTAAAAATAAAGTCTCTCAAAGCAAAGATGCGCAGGGCTGTGTTTAATCTCACTTCCACCTGCTCCTGAAGGAATTCTAAACAATCCAGCCTACTCCCACAGAAGGTTTGACTAATGCTGCCTCCTTCCACTGTTATTATTCTGCTATGCATCTGCTATTGATATTATCTCATAAATGTGGATTGTTACACTTTCCAAAAGATAAACGAATGTTTCCCCCAATAATTTACAAAATATAAATATATGTATAAGCCCCAGCAACCTTGAACATGATAAAGCATTCACTGAATAAATGAGCACTAAATGTTTCATGCTGCACCACAAAGGCATCCTTCCTCCTCTAGTGAGCTCCTATTTTAATCACTACAGCCTTTCCTCTCTTTCACAGGCTTCACATTTTGTTGCAGTCTTAATGCAACCTTGTACTCCAAAGTAGAAGAAATAACACAGTGTCTGCGAATTTCCCCTGTAACCAACTTGAATAAGTCTGCATAAGGATATTTTACTCTAAACACTTCATACTTCAAGCTCTGTCAGTAACCCTATTTACCCGTTGGGTCATCTTGTGATATTGATAGATTGGACCACTGAAGAAGGTGTACCTGTGCTATGTGATTTTCAGGATATAGACACACCACAGCAATAAGACTATTACATGAAGTTTGTACATATGCAAAGTCATATTCAAATCAACTTCAAATTCAACTTATTATATGTAAGCAATAGTTTTGTTTTTAATTCAAGTCTTACAAGAAGGAATAAGACATACTTTAGCTTTGATTATGCATTCGCCACATCATTGTTTCAAAAATTTTATGCAACTTCACAAAATTTGTTTATGTTCAGATTTGCATGAATCTTTGCCTGAGAACTTGATGCGATGATGCGTATAGATGTATATGTATAGTTGTATAGATGATGCGACAGTTGAACCACTCCATAAAACCTTCTCTAGCACATCTCAAAGACTTTCAATGCAGTTAAAGTCAGGACTCTGTGTCAGTCCATTAATGTGTAAAAATGATTCCTCATACTACTAGAACCACTCTTTCACAATTTGAGTGCTGGAATATGTCTGTCCCATCAGAAAAGGAAAAAAAAACCATGAATCTTTCATGACTTGGGTCATTCATCCCATTCATAAGGTCAGCTGACTTTTTTGAGCTGAGCCTAGACATGACCAATCGGCACAAACATAACACATAATCCGCACTATACATGATAGGGGCATTCTTACCATATTATACCCCTTTCTTATTGTTTTGGCATAAGGTAACTCTGGACTCTTTAGGCTAACTGGTGTTTCCAATTGTCTGTAGATGTTCCTCTGTAGTAGGAAACGGCAACTCACTCCAGTATCCTGGCCAAGAAAACTCCATGGATGTCATCTACGAAGGCCTGGAGTGCTACGGTCCATGAGGTCCTGAACAGTCGGACATGTCTGAATGACTAAACAAACAAAAATCTGGACTCATCAGTCCCTTTTCCATTGCTCCACAGGGGAAACTTTATGCTGCCTATCAAACTGATGTGTGTTTATTAACTGTGTTAATAAAGCAATGGAGAGGTCTTAACCCAATTTTAGTAAATTCATCAGTGTCCTTTGTTGTTTTCTTTGCTTGATGCAGGCCAATAATTTCACATCACATATCATCTTTTTCATGACCACAGGATATGTCCTCCAACATATGGATGGATGGATGGATAGATAGATAGATAGATAGATAGATAGATAGATAGATAGATAGATAGATAGATAGATAGATAGATAGAAGTACTTTATTATTTCCCACGGGAAAATTGTCTATTGTAAATTGAAATGCGCCAGATATCCTGTTTGAATGTGATGCACATAAGTATTGAATTATCTTGTAGAAGTACATAAAAGTAACAGGAATTTAAGATTTTATTCACTACTCAGGTTGAATCACTTTGACTGTCCCTATAGACTACGCTCAAACACTCATGAAATTCTTTCACATTTATAACATATGCCCAAAAGGGACAGCCTATACTGCCTCCAACTCAAGGACTGGAATCCAGGTTCTGATGAAAATTTTGGAAATCCGATAAGTTACTAAAACCTACAACTCTTTAATTGCAAAATTGTAACATAAACTTGTGACAGAGATGTCAGAAAGAGTAATGTGGGAATATTATGCATGCAGTGAAAACCTCATATAAAATCCTTACTACTCTTACCAAGATCTAAGAGATTTTATTAACACTCTCTCTCTCTCTGTGAATGTGTGCATGTGTGAGTGTGTGTACATACATATACACCAATCAGCCATAACATTAATACTACATAATAACATTGACTATCAATTATACATCAGTAAAGCGTGATAGGATCCTGGGCACCAAGGCTGTGGGCAGCACAGGCTAGTCTGTCTGGTCTGTCCGATCGCAGAAATCCCAAGGCAACATATCCAGCCTCCAAACTCTTCAGATACCGATCTGATCAAGCACCCATGAAATGCACCAGACTCATCAAGAAGGCTAGCTCAATATTGGACACTCTCCTGGAATGTTTGGAGCTTGTATTGGAGAGAAGGATGTTACACAAACTGTTACCCATCATGGAGAACACCTCACATCCCCTCCACAACCTGCTGGCTAAACAGCGGAGCACTTTCTGTAAGAGAATGACAAAGAACGCTACAGGAAGTCTTTTCTGCTTACTGCAATTAGACTTTACAATAACTCTGCTCTGTGTCAAGAGAGGCATCTCCTTCTCTGACATCACAATAAATAGACTCATATACATTCTGTCTTCATTGCACTATGGTCACATCCTTCATTCATTGCATCCTGGTTTTTATTATTATCTGCTGGTTACATACTTGCTGGTTCATTTTCTCCATTACTACTTGCTGGTGCACCTTATCTACAATTTCATTCCCTTGTGTACTGTATATACAATCATCATGCACATGTACATAGAAGCAGTATTTTCATATTCATATTATTTGATAGCATCAACTTTAATGCACCTTAAATTTGACACACGTTTACCTCATTAATGCACCTTCAATGGTTAACAGTGTTCATTAATGCACCTTAATTGTTGCAATTCTTGTTTCCTGCTTACATGTTGTATATTATGTGAATAATATATCGTTACTGGCTGCTGTAACAATAAAATTTCCCATTGGGATTAATAAAGCACTCTATCTATCTATCTATCTATCTATCTATCTATCTATCTATCTATCTATCTATATATATATATTGTGGTATTCAATTGATTCATTCATCTTTAATAATCACTTTCTTCTGGTAAAGGTCGCAGTGGATCTGAAGCCTGGGTTAGAAAACAAAATACAAGACACCATACATATTCACACTCGTAACCTCATAGCCGGAGAGCAAAACTGAAACCATAACAACTGAAAATTAAAATACGGTAGAAACAGAGAGAAAATGCAAACCTCCACACAGACAGTAACACTAGCTCAGGATGGAAGCAGGAACCCTGGAGCTGTGAGGCAGCACCTATAGCTACTTATGGCCCATGACTGTGCCACTTATTTAAAAAACAATGCTTTATAATTATATATACAATCAGCATAATCATTGTGATTTTAATATATAATAAGTTAATGTTAGTGCATAATAAGTTTGCTTCCTTAAGACACTTTTCAATGTTTCAGGTCTTGTATCCAAAATCTTGATCCTTACAGTATATAGAGCATTAGTAAAATAGTTGCCTGAATACTGTGATTGTTAATAGCTAACAATTGTCCAATTTTTTTTTTTTTTTTTTTTTTTTTAGGAAGGGAGGGAGGAAGGAAGTGTAAACTCAAATAGTAGATTCTTTGGATTACACAGTCTGCCCTAGCAGAGACATACTGTAAAGAAGCCTGAGGGACAGGAAATTCTGTGGCATTGAGAAGGGAAGCTAGGTGAACAGGAAGGAACGATGCATAGAAGAAATGCGTGAGAAGATTACGGGATTCAAGAGACCCGAGCGGGTTAGGGTCAAACAGTGTGCTTTAACACAGCCAGAGGCAACAAACAGAGTTTTAGGCCAGGAAAAAATGAAAATGAAAATGGAAAGGTGAATGCATGGTGAAAGAAGTTGAGGAAGAGGTGTGAGAGGCAATATGTGCTAAAAGAAAGGAGCATGGCTCTGTGCTGACAACAGTTTGAGAGAAGATCAAGGATAAAGACAAAGAAAGATATACGAGGGCGAGTCAAAAAATTATCTCCGAGTGGCGCAGTGGTAAAATGCTCGCCCTATCTCCCGGAGATTGTGAGTTCGATTCCCGGGTGATGCTGTAACCTCTTGCAACCGGAGGTCTAGAGAGAGCTGATTGGCCGAGCGCTCTCAGAGGGGAGGGATGAGAGGTACTTGGTTCTCCCACATTAATCACGCCTCTACATACAGCCAATCAGGGGCATCTGTGAGCTCAAGTGGAAGGAGCGGATAGCGGTGTCCTCTGCGTGTGTTACGCCGCCCCCAACGGTTCGAAAAAGTGCATACACAGACGTTTGGATATCTGCATACAAAATACTCTAAGGAAGTGGTTATTTATTCACCAGTCATTAATGGTGATGAGACACGGATTCATCACTACGAGCCTGAGGGCAAACGGTAGAGTATGCCCTCAATCATTGACCACGAAAAAAAAGTTCAAATGTCGACCATCAGCTGGAAAATTGATGCCTAATGTTTTCTGAGATTCCTAAGAGCCTGTATTAGAACTTTTAGGTTTAACAAACAACAATGCTCTTTACAGTGAGATGCTTATTGAAGAGCTGAAACCTAAACGCACAGAGGACTGCTATCCAAGGGTGTTGTGATCTTGCAGGACAATGCACATCCACACTTCTGCCCACACTGTCGACACTTCAGTTTGAAGTGTTAAAGCATCCTCTCTATAGTCCTGATCTCTCTCCATCAGCCCGTTTGGTCCCCTGAAAGCAGCCGTACGCGGATGAAGATTTACTTCTGATGAAGAAGTGAAGACAGCGGTGAATTCATGGCTCGCAGGCTCAGCCTAAAACATTTTTTAATGAGGGAATTTGACAGATGGACAAAGCAAGGAGATTATGATGCATTGTCTTTTCTGAAATCGAATTAGAGAAAGAATGCATAATGACATGACTCCTTGCTGTGAATGGCACATCCGTTAATAAAATTGTCTTATAAAAATAAAGTTAGTTTTGAGGGTGCTGCGATCTTCAAGTCAGTCCTGGAGATAAAGCAAAAAGGATGGAATATATTGTAAAACAATGAGAATATAGTATCACGTCTCTGTCTTCTCTCTCTATCCAGTCATAGTGATACTCTGGGAAAAAAAAAAAAATTAACAGGCAATTTACATCATAACTGGCATGACCAGAAATGATTATTTACGTTGCTGCAGCTTCAGGTAATAGTTCAATGAAAATTCACTCAGACCTACAGAAACTGATGCATAAATATGTGTGCGTGTGTGTGTGCGCCTGCTGATATTAATCCAATCAAGCTCATGGCGTAAATATTATAAAAATCACTTTCACGCATTAAACAGATCATTTCTGTTGACCAATTTCACAAACTGGGCTTTAGGAAAAAGATAAAAACTATTAGTCATGTCAGGTTTCACCCTCAAGCATGTGCAAAAAAATAATAATAATAAAAAATCAAAGGAAATGATTAGGAATATAGCAAACAAGCCGGTGAAGTATAATTCAGTTGAACTTCCATTTGAGAAAGGTTGAATGTTGTTGAGAGGTTGTGCTCGTTTTCTTCACCAATTAGTGTGGGAAAAATATGGCAGGGTTTTGCTTCTTTACATGCATCTTTAAATAATGATGTCGGCTTTCTGCACACCTCCTTCTGCTTCAAGTCGGCAATAACACGCCAAGAATCAGCTTATTATGGTCCCTCCCTCTCTGTCTCTTTTTACTTCTACGAGCTAAGAGCTTTCCACTTATCTTAGCCTAGTTTCTAACACATGGATAGTAAAAGTAAAGAATGTAATAATTTCATATTTTGGTTGTATATACATATAGAAAATGCTACAGTTAGGACCAAAAGCATTGGTTTGAACGTACAGAAGACTGCATCTTTCACATGACCGACATAGCTTGTTCATTTGCATGTTCGCTTTAATGAATATGCAATCAGGGATGATTTCACTTAAAGTTGCAAAATGCATGGTGGTGTTTATGCAAATCAATTAATTTTGTAACCACAGTGGGATAGAACCCTTGTAGTCGCTTCTCGAACTTCAGGGGGGCAACTAAAAAACATCTATTAAATTTGCAAAAGTGCATTTCTTCCGCTGAACACATAATTAGATCATTTACTAAGTCTGAATAATGAGGAAGTTTATGTAAAACATACTTTAGTGTCTCAAAACAATCAGAATTTTTTTTTTTTCAAAAATCATTATTTACCGCAGTACATCTGGCTTAGCTATTCAGTGCACGATCATCCCGCGGATGCCAACAGCATTTTAAACAGAGCCGCTGAAAAAAGTCTGTATTCACATTTACATCATTAATACAATGCTGGGTCAGTTTCATTTTACATTCATGTGCATTATTGGTTGTTTTTTTTTTAAGTATCCTCCCACCTTTAATTGTCATTATAAAATATTAAAACACATACACTCACTCATCATCATCTATACCGCTTAATCCTGTATTCAGGGTCACGGGGGGCCTGGAGCCTATCCCAGGAGACTTAGGGCACAAGGCGGGGTACACCCTGGACAGGATGCCAATCCATCGCAGGACACACACACATACATACACACATTCATTCACACACTACGGCCAATTTGGGAATGTCATTTAACCTATCCTACATGTCTTTGGGAGGAAACCCACCAAGCACGGGGAGAACATGCAAACTCCATGCACACAGAGACGGAAATCGAACCCGGACCATGGCAGTGCAAGGCGACAGTGCTAACCACTACACCACCAGAAAACAGCATATATGGGTTATATATGGGTTATATATGGGCTCTCTCTCTATATATATATATACATATATGGGCTCAAGGGCTCAACAGAGGCAACTTTCCGGTGCTGGGGCTTGAACCCCTGACCTTCTGACACAGTAACACAGTGACCCACAGTTTTAACCGACTGAGCCACCTCTGCCCTTTCACACTTATCTGTCACTATGCAACCCTCTTCATTTCCCTTGAATATTTTGATGAACACATTTTCATAACAAACATGTCAGTGCACAATTATCACTGGCATTTTGTGCACATAAAAATTTACTTAAAGCTTTTACTTGAAAAAAAAATTACTTAAATAACATTGGTACATGAGCCATGTTTATATGGTAAAAGAGATGACTTTTTTTTACATTATTACCAAAACAGTTAATACCCAGTGTAAACAAGACATGATGACATAAAGAAAGAGTCACTAAAATGGTCTCTTGTTGAGTTAAGAACCCAGTCTACACCAGTCTTCACTCTGCTGTGAATTGCTTATGCAGAGGAGGATAAAACATGCAGTGTTCAGATAGTGTCTCTGTCAGAAACAGATGTCCTGCAGTAATTCTTTTAAAGCTTTCATATTCCAATGTTGGCTAAATCGGAGACCATGTCTGTGTGGGTACCCTGAGGCACAGCACGAGCGTCATGATGAAAATATAAGTATGCCCTTCCACAGGGATTAGATAACTGACTACTTAAGTCCAGCTGAATTCTGTCAGCATAGAATTTCCATAGGAGTGAAGTCTCCTCTGTTAAAGTCCTCTGTGTCATCATCATCCAGTTCCATCTTCACGCTGAACACTGGAGGTCATGAGACGCCATTGTACTCGGTTCCGTGCTGCTCTTTTGCATTGTTCATATGATGTCATTCCAGCATCATTTTTTTTTTCTTCTAATAGTTTTATTTGAATGTTTCCATGTCTTTTTCATGATGATAAGCACAAGGGATCTTTTTTGTCCTGGTATCAGTAGTACTTCATCATACATTGGGGTATTAGGGGGTCCATAGCACCCCAACTCTCACTTATGGCTCTGAGTAAATGGTCGTGCACAGGGACAGCAAAGTGTATGGTACACTTGACGGTCGTCTTGGCAATGGACAGAATGGATAGAAAAGATCAGAAAGGATAGGGACCCTCCTGAGTATTTTCCCACAGCTAGTCATGAGAAAATCATAAATCCAGTATACAGTATTTTTTCAACATATTTTTACTTCTAACGAGAGTTCATGAGACAATTCAGGACAAATGTGATGAAAATTTAACAAGGTGATCAATCAGTTGCACTCGTTATTAAACTTGTAAGCAGGTGCACAGCTTCACATGGGTCTGATTCATCCATCTTGCCCATGTCAAACCTCACCACAAATGAATGCACACTCAATTCAGATTTGGTCCTTCAGCTGCAAATTACATCAAGGCACCATAATTACCAGCTATAGAGTGTTCAAGTGGGAAACTCGAAACCAGTGAAATAGACTAATGAGATTAAATTTTTTAAATGCATGTGAATTTAAAGGGCAGATTAGAGGACTTGGCAAAGCACGGTGATGCAAAATTCATTCCACTAACAAAGCTAAAAGATTTCTTTTTTTTTTTTCATGAAAGATGAATGATAGCCTGTCCTGTCATCATTTAAGTGTGATCCTAATTGTTCATATATTGTTCAATATGCACAGCACAATGATAAAAAAAAAAAAAACAGAGAGAAACATTCTGGTATGTGTATGTTAATGTGCTACCATGACTATGAAAAATGTTTGACCCCTAGGTGATGCTGATCAATAACTGAATTAACTTTACACAAATCTTACACAAATTAATCTTCCTGCTCCAGAGCTGAACTGACTTTTCATCATTATTTAATAGGAAGTGATTTGTGCATATGGTTGTGTCGGAAGCCTCCTATTTCCTATTCCTTCATTACTTACCTTTAAAAGGAAAGCATGCGATAATGAATTGTGTACTGTACATGTAGTACAATCTAACCCGTTTGATCATTCAGAACCTCTAGCTTTTACACTTATTTACAGGAAGCAGTTTCCTGACAGACCCCTATAAGAGGCAGTGAGAGTGCTTTAAAATTCATTTGGAAGATATAGGTATAGTAAGTTAGCAATCTTACAAAGTGCACAATGTGTCTATTTTTGTAACTTGATTTTTCTCCACCACAAATTTGCAGACACCTGACTATGACTCCCCTATATGTGGGCCTTCCCCAAAATAGCTTTGTATGCTTTACTGTAGCATTAAGAATTTCCCTCGACTGGAACCAAATGTCCAAAAAATCTTGCAGAACTGTTGGTGCCACTGAACTTTAGTAGCCTGGGCAGAGCCCTAACTTCGGCCCCACTGAATGGCTTTGGAATGAACAGTAATGGTAATTATTATCCCAAGGTCTCCTCATCTCGTGGTCACTGGAAGGCTGGAGCAGTGGTGGCTCAATAGTTATGGCTCTGGGTTTCTGTCAGTGGTGGTTCAAGCTGACCCATTGCTCTGATCCCATCTTCCTAACAAAAAAAAATTAAATAACCTTAATTATAATTTCTGTGCTGTAATGCATGTTACAAATGTTGTTGGATTTTGAGTTGTTTCCATCAAGGGGTCGCCACAGCGGACCATCCGATCCACAGACAACTTGGCACGGGTTTTCACCCCAGATGCCCTTCCTGACACTGAAGGGCAATTTTTATCCAGACTTGGGACCAGAACTGGATCCAGTGGCCTGGAAGTTTGAACCCAGGCCTTTCACAGAGGAAGCAAAAAAAATAAAAATAAATAAATACTGCGCCACCAATGCCTTGACATATATGTGACAAATAATTGTATTTATTCATCCAGTACCAGAAATCACTAATGTTTTGTGGCTGAATGTGCTGGGCTTATGCCCATAGCCATGATCCTGTTTTCACTTATTTTGCAATCCAGCTCGTCTGGACAACCCTCTGCATTGTCAGATTTTAATATACAGTTTAATTTCCTTTAGTTGCATTGCTAGCCCTTGTTCAGCATCCAGCTGGGAAAGAGATAACAAGTAAGAAAATGAAAGGGAGATTGAAGTCAGGAAGGAGTTATGACTCAGGCTGAGAATTTGTGGTTGAGCTTGCTCAATCCTCGGCTGATGACAATGACAGTTTCCCATTATCAGCTCTTCTTATTTTGCAAAGTAAATGAGGAAGCCTGAGAAGTCTAACTGTAAAAGTAAATCTTCAGGTTGTTTTATCACAATTTTACTCTGGAAAGTGACCTAAACAACTTCAAGCTGTAGTTCATTCCACTGATGGGTCTAAAAAGAGCCTGAGGCAAATAGTATAATCTAATCTCTGCTCTTATAGGGATATTTTATGAAGCTGTTGGAAGAAATACTCCTTTCGTTGAAAGCATTGCAGTCACATCTGTAAATATTCACAGGACTTTACATGCTTTACATTCAGGTGTTTCCCAACACCAAAGACCCCTCTCCCGGGACAGCTAGAGTGCTCCAGACGCTTATATATTTCTATTTCTGTTCCTCTTTGTTTTCTTTCTAGACGCTCCTGAAAACTTATTTTCTTTAAAAGATTCCAGCTGTTCGCTTTTTACGTAACACTTTTCTAGTTAACGGTTCTTTACTATCCGAAAATGAGATCAAGTGTGAAAAATGTGCTATAACATTGAAAGGAATTATTATTATGAATCATTTACCCATGAAATGAAATATAAATGGACTAATGAACCGTATTGCTGTGCTGGGACTTTTGCTTCTGTGATTAACACAAATGAAAGTAGGATGTTTTGATTTTGTGCTAAGCGGGATTAACTGAAGGTGAGCATTGTGCCACACTCAGCATTTTTTTTAACTTTTTAAATGATTTTTTTTTTTAATAAATAATTTGAGAGACTTTATTTATCTAGAGCGATTGTTTTTTTAACACCTTAGTGATTAGACACTGTCACATTGCACTTCGAAGTTCAAGGTTCGTATCCTGCCTCGGGTCTGTGTGGAAACTTTTAGCACTTTTGTAACTCATTCTGGATAAGAGTGTCTGCTAAATGTAAATATGTGTGTTCATTCATTCTTTTATCATTCTCTACCGCTTATCCTGCATACAGGGTCACGGGGGGCTGGAAGCTATCCCAGGAGATTTGGTGCACAAGGCGAGGGTACACCCCGGACAGGGTGCCAATCCATCGGGCAATTTGGGAACAACGATTATACCGGTGGGAGGACACTCCAAAAGCCAATATTTTATTCACAATAGAACATAGAGAACATAACAAATCTTTAAACAGGGAAATGTTTACACTTTTATCCACTAAATGAGCTCATTTCAAAAATATTTTCAAAAAGTTGGCACTGGGGCAACAAAGAGCTGAAAAAGCAAGAAATTTTGAAAAGATTCAGCCAAATTAATTGACATCAGGTCTGTAACATGATTACTTGTAAAAGGGGTGTTTTAAAAAGACAGAGTCTCTCAGAAGTGAAGATGGGCGAAAAAAAAGAAAAAGAAAAAAAAGAAAAACATTCCTCAACGTCAAATTGTAAAGGCTAATCGTATCATGTACAGTGCATAACATCATCAAAAGATTCAGAGAAACTGGAGAATACTTGTGTGTAGGGGACAAGGCTGTGACATTTGTTTGTTGGATGCCCGTGGTCTTCGGGCCCTCAGGCGACAGTGCATCACTCAAGAGCATGATTGTGTCATTGTGTCACAATTGTGTCAGATTGTGTAAACTGGAGTGTTTCAAAGTGGGAAAGTGTTTTATTTTTTTTAAATCTTTGTTCAATTTCAGACATAAAATGTAACTATGCACCAATGTTTGCTGAAAATATTGTGCATTTTTCCATTTCCAAGAGAGACTATGTTAACATGTTTTAATGGAAAAATGACCAAAACCTGTTATTTATCAAGGGGTGCCTAAACTTTTGCATAAGACTGCATACGGTGTAGGCAGCTTGTATATTTTGGAAGGAGCTATGAATGCTGAAAGGTATATAAAGGTTTTAGAACAACATAAGTTCCAGGAAATCCAGGACAGTGGAAAAGTCACATACCGCAGCTATTACAACAGCATGGCTTCGTAGTAGAAGAGTCCGGGTGCTGAATCGGCCTGTGTGTAGTCCAGATCTTTCACCTATAGAGAACATTTGGAGCTTCATTAAAGAAAAACACGCCAAAGACGACCACAAACTCTTCAGCAGCTGGAGACCTATATCAGGCAAGAATGGCACCAAATTCCAACACCAAAACTTCAGAATCTTATAATCACAATGCCCAAACTAAACTGTTCTGATAAGAAGAGGAGATGCTACACCATCGAAAACATGCCCCCGTCTCAACTGTTCTGAGACCTGTAGCAGGCATCACATTTAAAATGAGCTCATTTTGTGCATTAAATGTTAATTTTCCCAGTTTATGTAAATAAAATATTAGCTCATTAGCTTTTTTTTTTTCAAATTAAAAAAATGTCCCAACTTTTCCGAAATCCGGGTTGTATTTTATTTGCTGATATTGTTGGCTTAATGGAGTGTGCTTACTGCTGTACTGTTTACGTCGCTTAAGTTTGGTAGAAATATGTCATTTCTTTTTATGTATTTTTTCAATCTCGATGCCATTCGTCCACAAATTGGCACGAATTTATAACATGCTATTATAACATCTGTTTTAAACTGTGCATGTTTGAATGTGTTGATGAGGCTAAATAAAAGTAAGACATTTGAAGTAATTGGTATGGAGTTTTCACCTGAATTTATTATTAAAACTAAATCTAGTTAAAAGTAACATTTTACTCTATATATGGTAATTTTAACTCCATGTGAGATTAGTTTAGACTCCAAAAAAACTGTACTGTTGAAAAAAATCAAGTTGTTGTATAATTTCTGTATGTATTTTTTATATATTCTTATATTCATTTATTATATAATTTGTGCATATTCGTGTGTATTCAATGGTCATGCAAGGACACTTGTAGTACAAGTAACAAGATTATTTTAAAAAAATGACTGCCTGTTATTTTTGTACAGATAGCAAAGAACTATAGAGAGAAACACTTTTTTGCCTCAATTATGTTTCTGAGCTTATTTTCTTATTGTGGAGCTTACTGAGCAATATCTATTTGACAAAAGTGCATGCAATACTCCTCATCAGTCTCTAATCTTTAAAGCTGAACAAAAAAAACACACTATTTATCTCTCTTTATGTCTCTCTCTCGCTCTCTCTCTCTCTCCCTTTGAAAAATGACCTTGAGTTTGATAAAGATATAATTAAGTGAAATATGAGCCGTGGACTAATAAACCGCATTCATACTCTACATTTGATTGTTTCTGGTTACCTTTGATTGAATTATGTTCTGTGTGAAACCAGTGGTACTGTATGCATGCAATAAGATAGATATTTCCTTGCTGTGCCAGGGCCTGAGCTGCATTAACTGTGGAATGTACTTTATATCTCCACTGGTAGGCATTGAGTTTCTTCAAAAAGATTGTGATTGTCTGAAAACATGTCCTCCTGCTGTCAGTAGGGCCCAGTACAACACTGCACACAAGAATCTCCAGCAGAGCAGAAAATCAAGTAAAAAGCTGAAAAACAGAGCGAGAGGGAAAAAAAAGAGAAAGTTAAAGTACTGGATAAACATGAAATATGTTGGCTTTCAAGATGATTACAAAGGGTATATGAGACAGGCAATCAAAGGTACACAGAGCTGAATAATAATAATAAAAAATGTAATACAGTTTCGAGTTCTTACAGTCTCAGAGCGGAATTTCCCCATTTGCCATAAATAGGCCTATTTGAAAAGTATCTGAAACATATACAGTATCTAAAGTGCCCGAGTGCATATTCTCTCATTATATAAGATGCACCAGCAATTCATTGTACTCAAAACTAATGGGAAAAAAAGAATAATAATAAAAAAAAAAAGAAAAATAGTTCTTTTTGCTGTCCTGTAGAAAATTGAAGTATGAATCTGTGCACTATGGCATGAAGAATTTCAGCGTGACCTGTACCGTGATGAAGTGCATTCAGTGCTGCAGGTTGCATGCCACAACCAGTCACACTTTGACCATCATGCAGCTGATGATTTCTGATTTATTTTGGAATAGGATCCCAGTTGAACACATTGAACAGATATATCTCTCTCTTTCTTTCTCACTCTCTATCTCTCGTCATTGCCTACAGGTGAGAATCCCTTCTGCTCTACCAAAGCCTTCTGTTCATCTCTACTACACAGGTGTTTTTCCATCCAATCCAGATGTCCACACAACAGTTAACATAAGTTGGGTGAGTTTTTTCTTTTCTTTTTTCTTTCTTTCTCTTCTCTTCCCGGTTGCTGGGTTACCTCCCAGGGAGCCCTCATGTCTGTGTTAGCTTCTGGCTCTCCCTTGCAGTTTCCCTGTCATCGTTAGTCTTGTCACAGTCCCTGCTGGCACTCTGCACAAAATATACATTATACATGAGACTGTGACCATACCTAACTGTTCTGTTCTGTTCTCTCTCTATCTGTTGAGCGACACATGCCGCTACTGAGTTCCCAGTGATTCAGACCCCCTCTGGACCTGTCTGACTCCTCCTGGTGCCACGCTTTTGGTTGGAGATCCCATGTGGTCTGCTTGGGATGCGTGTAATGACTGAGGACGGTTCCACTTTACCATGAAGATGGTCTTGGACTCATCTGATGCAGGCAGCTGTTTGCCTGAGCTTCCAATAGAGAAAGTGGGCTCCATGTTAACTTAAAGACCTCTTCTTTTACACTGAACTTTATGCCTGGTAACACATAGTATGACGACAGATCAATTCCTGCTATTTGTTATTACCCAGATGAGGATGGTTTCTTCCTATTGTCATCTCAGGGAGTTTTTCCTTGCCACCGTCACCCTTGGCTTGCTCATCAAAGGACAATCTGATCATTTTGATTTATATATATTTTCTCACTCATTTCATGACTTTTTAAAAATATTGTCTGTGGGTATCATTTTTGCTTATTGCAAACTTGGTGCAGAAGTTAAAACGTAATAGAAATCTCTCTGCTGTCTGTGTAGCCTGTAGCCTAGGACAGGTAAAGCGGTGCAGACACCTTGTAGGGTTTAGCTTTTATGAAATGATATGTGTAATTTGCTCATTGTTTTTTTTTCCTTTTTCTTATAATTTTATGTTAGCTGCGTTCCCTTTTTAACTGGACATGGCTTGTTTATGTTTTGTCTCTCATCTTGGTCTCATCCATCGTTTGCACTTCTAGATCATCATTACAGTTCTATTCACTTCTTTCCTATGACCTACAGTAGCTGTGGGAGTGTAACATGTGCAATTCAATACTACAGTATATTTTATAAAGTAAAGTAGCCATGAATCACTTACTGTATAGTATAGTACAAGCACACAACTACTATAATCACAAGACAACTAATTTGGCAAAGAATGCATAAGTGAGGTTGAGTACTGGTGTCAAACAAGAAGATCTGGCATGCATTCAGTATTCTAAGTCATCCCAGTGTTGACTTAGATGATGTCGAGCTCACTGCTCTGTGTCAGTGATGTCGAGGTCATTGTTCTGTGCAGGACCCTTGGCAAAACCCTTGGTTAGGGTTGTTTTAAGGCATGAAGGTCAGTCATTCTGGGAAAGTTCTTGCAAGAACAGTATTATCAAATGCATTTGCGAAACCTATCAAGGCCCATGATAAACTGGCTCTCATGAAGACGACCCCAGGAAAGCAAGACCAAATCTGACTTACGTAGGGAGCCTGCGGAGTGAGCAAAGAGAGCCAATGGCGGATGTTTTCAAAGTAAATTGAAAGTAAAGTAATTAGTAATCCGATTGCTTTTTACATGTGATTTAACATTGATTAAATGACCATTTTAAAGTAGTAATTAGTCATTTGCAGCAGATTACTTTTTTTAAAGTAACTTACCCAACACTGCTAATAAACTAGTAATGACGTCACCTACCGACCACGCAGCTTCTAATTGCACCTGCGTAATATTCATGTGTAGAAAACATTTTTAAAAAACGCGATTAGCATGACAAGCATTATGATGTGTTTATATACTGTATGTAGATGAGCAGTACTACAGACGCACAGTCAGACTTAGCCTTGAGAAATGACGTAACACTGCGTTTCATGAGCGCGCGTGCGCGCGCGCACTGGGTTTCATGGTTGCTATGCTACGGGTCTTAGTAACAGGCACGCGAACCTAAAGCGGCTGGTAGTTTGACGGTTTGCTGTTTAACTGAAGTTTAAAATACGTTTGCTTTAAATAACGAAGCGCTACCAAACAAACCGGATGTTTAACATGTCTTAAATCTCGTTATTGTACTTTGCTTCGAAACAGTAGAATAACCCAGCAACCGTTCCTTCCTTTCCAGTTTAAACGTCAGACTGTAACTGGTTCAGATTCCTGGTGGCAAATGGATGTCAGAATTCGACAATATTTGACTCAGGCAGAGGATAAAGACGGTAAAAATTGCTCCAGAGTGTCTTTAAAAAATATATACATATAATAGTCATATCTGTAGTTACACAACCAACTTTGAAATGTAATATTAAGTGTTGTTCAAGCCAAACCGGGACTTTTGATTATACAGAATAGATTTTAAAATCAAACTTTATTTCTCTATATTATTCCCTTCTACACTAATGCACTTATCCGATGCCATCAAAGTGGAAAGCTTTCTCATTACGCCAGAGCCATAATCGGACTGCCTGTCTGATTCATGTTTGATTGATTGTCTGAAACACCAGCCTCCCAGGAACTCCTTTAAATGTGCTAAACATGTGCAAATGCCTCTGGATTGTACAGGACATGTGGCAATAACTTCCAGCCAAATTCCTGTAATGTGCAGGTGGTGTTTGTGAACGATCATATGTTCAGTTCCCACAGAGAGATGTATTACTTCCGCAAGTTTGACAAGAAATCTATTGATTTTTAATGACTAGGCGTTCTACTCCCTGAATGTTCACAGGAATGACTGCAGTGTGCTCTGAGCCGCCTCGGCCGGGATCGTCATTCACAATAAAATGTTTGCACCTTTCAAATGTTTTACTGCTCGCTGATTAAGAGTCGCATCACCGGCTTCATCAGTTTTACGCCGTCATTCCGAAGTCCCGGTTTGACTTAAACGCCTATTGGAGATAGCTAATATAGTTAGGAAGCTATGTATGATGTAAGTGAGAAGTTATTCCAACATTTTTGTAATTGGTAACTCCGTCTCTTGCAGATCCTGCAGCGGTGAGGAAAGCTTATGCAGCAATTAAGGATGCTATCTCAGGAAAGACGGCATCAGATACTAGGTGTTTTCTCCCAGAGCTGTTTGTTCTGTGCGCAGAGCAAGCTCTCAGGGTAAGCACTTAACAACCATTTATTATCATCCTGCATTCATCCAAAGTATTGATCAAACCAGCTTCAAAATAGTCATTTGTATCTTTCAACCACCTAGACTCACTTTTAGCATAGTACTTTCTCTCTTTGGGTCACCTTTAGTGCCAAGATGTGTGCTTTTTTCAGTAGCTCCTGCACAGCCAAAACAGTATGTTTCCAAAATGATTTATTACTTTTAATAGAAAACAAATTATTATAAATAAAATGTATTATAGACAATAAAAATACTGTATAAACAGAAATATTACAACACTTGACAATCACACCTTTGGGGCAATGGTAGCTCAGCAGGTTACGGCTCTGAGTTACTTACTGGAAGGTTGGCAGTTTAAGCCTTGAGCAAGGCCCTTAACCCTGTCTGCTCCTGTTGAGCCATATAATGGCTCTGACCCCAGCTCCTAACAAATCTAGGATATTAATAGCACTGGGATAAGATATAAGTATAATGCTTAACTTAACGTAACTTAGAGCAAAGAAAACAAAAATCACCTCACAATATATTTGTGTCAAAATATGCAGGAAACTGCATACTCCAGGACCAGGTACCACTTCTAAGATATTACACGACCCATTCTTATCATTGGTGACTACCCATGGTAGTGGTATGCCTGTCATACAAATAGAAGTGGTAGATGTATTAGTGTTCCTGGAATTGGCATTGCTGGAGGTGAGAAAAAGTCAACAAACAAAAATATTCTGTGACTTATTCATAAAATGATACTAATAATGAATTAGAGTGTGATTGCTGGTGATGAATTATGCACGAAAAAGGACAAGGTGGATGGTATGTGTAAATTGTGCCACTGTTGTCTTGGGAATTGTCCATTACTGGAGTAATGATGGAAAGCACTATTGAGGCATAGAGTAGAGGGAATTTAACAATAATACATAGTAACAGAAGGACTGCAGTCACTGATTGTATGCCTGTGCACGTAATATGCCGGATCCCCTTTGACAAACTATGAAACCACCAACTAGAGCTCAAGTGATATCACTACAAAGTGGAGTATCGAATTGATTTATCTGGCTTCAGCAACTGGTTACCTGGCAGACATGAACCCATAATAACAAGTTTTGAACACAATCGGGGTAAATATACAGGGATTATTGTTTTGAGTATGACTAATGTTACATCCAATTTCATGCCTAGCATTATTTTCATTAATAAATAAAAGCATGATATAAAGCACGTATATTGAACACAACAAATCTCATCCAGTTTACAGGTGAAATTGAAGCAGTAAAAACAAATAAGCACATGTAATGTTATCTAATAGTGTTTCTAGGCATATTTCCTATAGCTAGTTAGGATGTTCATAACAGAAAGTAATACTCTGGTATGTGGTGCATAGTTTTTTTCCTATTATGAACGGTGAAAATTTTCACACTTCTTCATGCCTAGAAAAATTATCTTTTCTGAACCTGCAGTGTGATAAAAAATTTTTTTCCTGTGAATACGTGTGGTGCAGCTCTCAGTTCGAAAAGAGATTTGTTTGAAATAAATCTCGAGCACCAAAGATTGACACGTTAAGACACTGGAGCTCTTATCTGTGAATTGCATGAAACATCTTAATCTGCAGTGGAGACAGAGTGAATTAAGTGCAAATCTCTACCGCAATAATTCAGTACTACTTACCAAGACGAAAATGACAACCGAATCACAGTGTGCTTTGGAGTGATAACAGGGGCGAAGATGATTGGTCACAACCTTTTTATAATTGCCATGCCACTCAGATGTGCTGTGATTTTACTGTACCAATTATCCTACCACGGCAACAGGTACTGGAACAATACACAGACCCAATACTGGAGCTTTCAAAAGAAAATAAAAATAAGGTGTAACTTACAATAAATTTTTTTTTTTAAAGTTTGAGATCTTATAGATTATTATCATATTCCTTTCATGAAGAAGTTTTGTATGGACATGAAGTAGATAGGAACCGACTGGCTATTCATATTAAGTGAATATAATGTTATATCCAAGTAAAACACAAATAATTGCTATTAAAGTATTAAAAGCTAAGTGCTCTTTAATAGTTCTCTCACATTATCATAAATCACATGCTTAAGGGAGATTTTAATGAGGTAGTGTGGTGGTGAATGCCGCACAGGGCTGAAATATCCATCATCTGGACTCATCATCTGGAATGTATTTTCATATTGTCGTATTTTGACTGTGTTTGTGTGTGCCTGTTGCCGTTTCAGCTGGGATGTAAGGAGATCACAGAGGACTGCCTAATGATGTACTTAGAGAGCAAACCCCCACCTAATCAGTTTCTATGCCGCGCATACTTCTGCCAGGCTCAGCTGAACTCACCACGCACTATTGCCTCTGTGGTAAGAAACCATGCTTCCTAGATTCATTAGAGGCTTTATAGTCACTTTTGGGTAACATTATATAAGGAGCACGTGCGTCATAGATCATGAGGGTATAGTTCTTCTTAGTGCATGCTTAGGCACTGTGGACTGTAGCATCGTTTCTTCAACATCTTTTATTCTTGGGTATTTCATGAAAAGCAACGTTTTCTTGTTTTTCTGGGTTCTGTTTCCAGGAGGACATGGATAGAGCTGTGACTTACTACCTGAAGGCTATAGAGATATCCAAAGACAAGCCGAGGTAGGCTGTGTAGGTGGGGGAAGAATGGAACATTACTTTCCTATCTCTTCTCCTTAATTGCCATTTAAGTATGAGAGAAACTAATGTTGTGCTGTTTCTTTGGTGGTGTATCACGAAAAAAAAGCTATCTCGTCTGAGCGCAAAAGGAACAAGATTAGGTATATTTTGGGACATAATCTCAGATAGGTGAAAAATAAGCAGCCTTATTTAAACCGTGTAGCAGCTTAGACTAATTACATTTAGACCTTAGAAAAGATAAAGACTAATCATAAACCAGAGTAATATCTCTACACACAATTCCAGTACATTAGAAATGTTATAATCTGGCGTGAGCCTTCAGTAGTTAGTGATGGATGAGGTACAGTTTAGGCGAAAAAAGAAAACATTTGATACAGTCTGTTCTAATGCAATTTTTTCAACCACATCAGTTTAAAGATCTGTTTTTCAACCACAGCCACATATCCTGATCTTCCATACCCTTAAAACACTGACTGGTGGTTAACACTGGTTAACACAGTGATAAACCTTGATACCGTCAAGGGTTCCACTGTATGTTAGGCAATGACTGAACAGATATCTCTACAGCCTGTCAAGGGGTGAGATATGGTAGGCAATGACTAACAGATATATCTATAGCCTGTCAAGGGGTGAGATATGGTAGGCAGTGACTGAACAGTCAGTTCTTGAAGTTGATAAGTTGAACGCAGGAAAAATGGGCAAGCAAAAGGATGTGGACAACTTTGACAAGACAAGACAAGCCAAACTGTGATAACTAAAATGGCTGGGTTGGAACATTTTAAATTATCATCTCCAAAAAGGCCTTTTTTTACAGGTTGTTCCTAATATGTAGTGGTTAATCCCTAAAAAAATGAACTAAACTTGTCAAAAATTTCCTAACTCTTGAACCATCAACAAGATCATGGCCACTCAAGGCTTACTAACGTGTGAGTATCAAAGCCTAGCGTGCATCAGTTCCACAGTGCCCTTGATGATTCCTGTCCATAAGGGCCTACAATGAGCAATTGAGCATCAGAACTGGACCATAGGAGGAAGGTGTTTTGGTCTGATGAATCATGGCTCCTTTTATGTAAAATGGATGGCTGGGTGCATGTGTGTCGCTTACGCAGGCAACAGATGGTTGATGCTCTGGGCATTGTTCTGCCGAGAAGCCTTGGGTCCTGGCATTCAGGTGGATGTTACTGTGACACGTACCACTTACTTGCCTTCTTGTCTTCTTGGTGTTTACCGGTGGTTGGCATCCAATTTGTTGCATTACCGCCACCTTTTAAGAGGCTGGGAAGTTGAGGGAGAGTGAGACCTACAGTTGACGGTAATGCAACCTACTGGATTCCAACCACCGTTAAGCAACAAGGAAGAAGGAGAAGAAGATAGCAACAGTATTGCCTAATGGCAGGAGCCATGTTAAACTGATTAAGGTTGTCTTGGCTTCAAAATTTCCCAACATCTCAATTCAGTTGAGTATGTGCTGGACAAAAAAAGTGAAAAAAAATTGGGTTCATAGGTCACAGATTTTCTTTTCCATAAAATTGAGATGCAGACACATTAGCACTCTAGTGGTTAAATTAGCTTCCTAATAGAGTCCTCAGGTGCCCTTTTGGTTTGGTGATTCTCCTTTGCAGCCATAATCACTACTTTGATTTAAATGGAAACTGGTCACTGTGCTGCCTACGCTTTTGCACATCAATACAAGGCTGTTACCATCTAACGTTCATTTGCCTTTTGCAACGTCTTTGATCCATGGAGAGAGCATAGTGGAAATTGAGACGTACTGAGAAATCAGACAGCGGCACTCATGAGAGAGCAACAGCGCTGAATAATTGAACTAGGCTCAGTTTCTCCCAAAGCACGGCTGTGTTAAGATAATCTTAACAGCTAGAAAGTGTTCAAAGTGATGCTTACTTTGCAATCTTATAGGACAACATGCCCTGAATATTTTAGTCCCATCTTTTATTTCCCAGCTCCTGTTTATCTGTTTCCTTCTCTCTAACGCTCACCATAACATATTTTCTTCAATATTATTATTATCATTATTAGTAGTATTTATAAAAATATCCATTGCAATTGGAGTTACAGCATTTGGTAGATGCCCTAATACAGAGAGGCTTAAAGAAGTGCCTTGTAATTTCCATCAAAGCATATCCTCATCCTGGTACAAATAGGTCATGGTCTAAGAATACCACCAAGGATTAAGGATACTAATATAAGACATATATATGTCTAAAAACAGTAAGAATAAAATCACAGCCTAACAATAACAAGAGTATTAGGGCGTATGAATAACATCCAAAACCTTGTCTCCATATTAATTTTTTGCACTACTAATTCTCTTGCTGTCTCTTTTTCTCTCTGCCTATATCTTTTCTCTCCCCTCCCTCTCACTCATACAGATACCATTTTCTCGTCTTCAACGCTTCTGTTCTGTACCTTCAGACGGTACGGTCTTTCCTGCGGCCTGGCTGGAGGCGGTACCTCGTTTCCTCTTTCAGACAGGTGCTCAGTGCTCTGGAGGAGGTAGCTGAGCCTGACTTTGTCTGGCGGGCTGAACTGATGATGTAATATGAGCTTCAGATGTTTTTTTAATTAGGTTTTTGCTTAGCAAACTTGGTGGCATGAGTTGAGGCTAACTTTCCAAATACCCTCGCTTTCATGCTCAGACTCCTTGTGGAGTGCCTGCTGGATGCTGGTAAAGAGAACGAGGCTGCTGATTTTTCCAAGGTCACCTGTGATTTTATAGAGCAGCACACCCCTGAGCTGTATCCACGTATTTTCTCCATACAGGTAAATCATTCATCCTCCCCTCTGCTCCGTTACGCTGTTTATTACATTCTGGCCACACAGCTGAGCATCCCTGACTGTCTTGGTCCTGGCAATATGCTCCCAAATGAGCCTTGTATAGTTTCTTTTCTGTTCCCTTATTTTTCAATATGTTAGTTTCCCAGATGTGTTGCAGAATTTCTATGCACTGTTATGTGCTAATACTCTGTTTGCCATGATTCATAGGTACAGCTTGATCTTATAGATGTCGCCAACATTTTGACAAAAGCAAGTCCAAAATTACTTGCCATCTATAAACTGCAGAAGCTTAAAAAGTGAGTTGATTGTTTCCACTACATTCATTGATTTTTTTCTAATTGATTTAAACACAAGACCTTTGTTCTATGCATCTGAGATTTGTTAAGGTAGATGTTATTTTTGGATTATACAGCTTTTTGTTTAGTTTTTTGTTTTGTTTGGACAGAACTGATTTCATGCTTGTTTTTGAATGTATATTTAAGTAATGTGTCCATGAGCCTTGCATTGTTTTTACTTCCATGTAATTGTTTCTATAGATGTATTGTATAATACTGGATATCCGCTCTTGAGGTTTGCTACTAGGTTACGGTTATGTATGTGAACTGTAATGTATGTTATTCACCCTTTGATAGCTAAAACATGGCTGTGTCCTACAGATTAAATTATTAGAACAGTCATAGTTAGCCCTTGTGTAACTATAAAGTGCTAGACAGGTTTTGTTTATTTGGTTCTTGTACTGTACTTGCCCTTCTCAGACCAGTTCTGCAGAATGTGTCAATGCAAAACCTCTTTTCTCTGATTCCTAATGTCTTTTGTTTTGGATTGTTGATATTTTATTTTTCATATTAGCATTTCATTTGTCTTGCTTCTTTTATTCAAATCCATGGGACGATTTGCACTCATTTGCAATCGATTTGCAAGCTGTATATTTATGGGTCTAAGCTTGAAACTATATATTTTTGGGCATGATTCTTTCCTCTTTTTCTTCTTGTTCACTAAACCTAATCATACAGGCCAAATCATAGGAATAGGATAGAATAGAATAGAATATACTTTATTGTCATTGCAACAAGTACAACAAAACTAAAGAGCCATCACTCTGTACAAAATAACAAATAACGGTCAAACTTCACAAAAAAATACACTGAGTGGAACTAAGTAAAATATAGTACTCCTTTCTGCTACTCAAGAAAGAAAGATGGGCCCACCTGGGCCAAGATCCTTTGGGTGTTGTAATTTGTGGGGTGGGGCATCTGTGGATAGACTTCAAATTTGGATCTGGATAGTTTGGACGCCTGGTTGCAGTCTTGGCCTCCTTGCCTGCTGGGCTGTGTGAGCAGTGGGCTGTGGTACACTGGGTGATCTGGTGCCTTTCTGTTGTGGCCAGCGTTGACTTTTCCTGATTTTTGCTGCTGGAGTCAACGGGCTGGCTTTGGGTATGGGTGAGCCCTCATGGTATCCATGTTCCTGTCAACAGTTTGCTGGTATACTGTATAATTTGCAATCAGTGTTGTTCAATTCACTTGTCAGTGGTCATAATGGTATGGCTGATCGGTGCATATCTTTAAAAATGAAGTCAGTTGATACTAGTGTTAAGTTTGTTAGCTATTTTATCTTATTCTTGTTTAATCAAGTTTTAGTCGACTTAAAGTCTGCCCATTTTAGTCTAGTTTTAGTCAGAAGAACCCATAAGTATTTTAGATTAGTTTTAGTCGATGAATTAAACACTTAATTCATCGATAAATTAAACACTTCAGCAACAAGATAATTAATTAACCCCACAGTCAAACTAGTCTAGCCAAAAACCTTTTTTTTAGGTTTTCACAAAATAATTATCTTAACATTTAAAATTTATCTTTTCATCCGATGTTTTCAGCTAATTGTATTTATTTTTAACCATCACAACAACTGCTGCATGTCTAATACTCTATTTTAACTACAAAACATTAGGAGCAGTATGGACAGTACAGTGTTTTGACTGTTGTAAGGATCTCTCCTACTGGTCACAATCATTTGCTAGTTTATTAACTTAATGAGTTTGTCAACGGTTTAGCTAAAAAATTAAATTAAATACATCACATATAACAAAACATAGTTAGAACAAAGAGGCTGTAAAACTACTTTGAGACTTTTATGTTGTGTCTTGATGCGTATCTTCAGGCTTGTGGTATTTTTCCCAGTAATTGTATGTATATGTATGTTATTTCGCCCGAATAATCATAATGAGTAAAGATGACTGAGCTTGTAACATCCCATCACTGCGAGTGCAAACTACTCCTGATATGCCATGCACCATGACCCGTGACACACTGTTGCTAGTGCCATAATGAATGAACATCGTATTGCAGTGAATTGTGACAAAAATTAAATGTTGACCAAAATAAAGACAGATGTTTTAGTAGTTTTTTTTTTAAACACATTTTAGTCTCATCTTTTCTCATCAACAAAATTGCATGCTGATTTTCGTCACTGTCACTGCTCATTGATATCCGTGACATCTCGTCATCGTCTCGTCTTAGTCACAGGAAAAAAAAGCGCCTCAACAAATATTTTTTCCGTCATTATTTTCTTTGAGGAAATTAACAGTAGTTGACACACACCTGCAGGGCCGGGGACTTTGTGTGTGTGGAGCTTGCATCCCTCTTGCTTTCTGGGTTTCCTCCAGGTAGTCTAGTTTACACTCACAATAGAAAGACGTATTTAGTGTTTGCCAATTGAATGTATTTTATGAGTGTTTGTGCCCTGCAGTGGATTTCCGAGGCCTTCCAGGGTGTCCTCTGGGATAAGTTCCAGGCCCCTCCTGACTTTACAAGATATCTTCACATGTGGGAAGTAGAGTGAAATGTTATATCAACAGAATAACTCCTCAGTTCTTCTGCATCTTTGAGCATTATAGTTTCATTACTTTTGACTAACAGTTCAATGTTCTTCAGTGGCCTTCACAATCAGTCTTCTTTGGTATGTGGCGCAACAGAACATCCACAGCATGAAAGTGCCAATCAAAAGCAAAGCAAAGCTCTACTCAGTGTTGCCTAGTGTGCATGCATGTTTTCAGGCTGTGATAATTGTGTTGTAAATGGGCTGTGGTCCCTTTAAATAGGATTGACTGGATTGGCCAATCACATTGCGCCATTCACGAGCACTGAACTCAGCTGAAGAATTGCAGAGTTTTAAGGTTATTTCGTTCCTTAAGATTATTTGATGGTTAGTTTATTTACTTACCTGGTGTAATTTGCGTGCATGTTAAGTAAGTTTGACTGTTCTTAATATGTATAATGCGTAGTATTCGGGAAATATTTGAGTGATATATGAGGTTAGGATTTTGGTGTTAGTGACGGCATGCGTGTTATGGTGAATTCTGCCCGTACGTCGTGTTGACATTTTAGTGATGACATAAAAAAATATACAAATAAAATTACAATAAACAATATAAATGAATATTGTGTGTTTAATGACTTATAATATAGTGGTTCATATTTAATTAATGTGCTGCAGGGCTTATTTCTTGTTGGCGCATGCGTACAGGGTCGCTCACGCAGTCGGCACGTGAAGACCTCATGTTTGAGTTGTAGTGCTTGAACACAGTAAAGTCTGTTTAGTTCATTAATTAGATTTGCCTTAAAGTAGTGCATATGTGTTCTGGTTGGAGAAAAAGACAACCCAAATATTAACCAATAATGTAATCATTTAATTAATTATTACCAATTTTCCCCATTTCCAACACTGTAATCACATTTTTTTTTATTTAAAAACAATAAGAAAAAAAAACATTTAGAAAAGACATGCATTAAGAAAATAAATAGATTTTCATTAAACCTTACTGAACCTTAAATTATGATTCCTCTTTGCACCAGCTGCTTTAAAAACCTTTTCTCCTTGCTATGCTCCTCAAAAACATTCTTGGGACCCATGATGCTATGTCTTCACTAAATCTTGCAAAAATGCAGCGCTTGGCTTTCCACCAACGCAAAATCTTTTGAACAGCTCCCAGCCGTACACGCAACTTAGCTGGCCTTCGGTTCACTGGTATGCCAAAAATGCTTCGTATGTTGAGGCAACATTCTTGAAAAATTTCATTTCTTAAGGCAAAAACTTGTGAGCTGGGCCATGAGTATGCTCAAAATTTTTGTTTTACATCCATCACATTCAATCTCACCCATTCAATCTCAGTTGTTTTAAATAGATTAAAATATGTACCATCAGCTTAATACATCTTAATTTTTATAGACGGAGCACTTAAAGACACATACAGTACATTCCTGCACAGAACACAGACATTGATATTGACTGGCCAATAAAGCCATTAATTTGTTGCTCTTCACCTGTTGAGTAGGTAACTTAAAAATTTTAAGGTACAAAACCGATCAATTTGCAGCACACACTTCACACTTTTAGCTTTAATCTACAAGCATCAGTTTTTAATAGAATCTTCCTCTGTGGTTGCTTCAGTGATGCTACTTGGTGGGAAATAACTACATGTCGTGTGGTCTTCATATGAGGCTTTGGCTTCACGTAGCACAGCTTATGGCTGTATTTTTCTTTCTAAAGATCCAGAGTGTTCTGCCGTTACTGTGTAATTTCACCCTCAGGGTGAGTGGTGGTAAATAATACACCGGATTGTTTGTGTATCTTATTCCTGCAGGGCTGTGAATAAAGGTGGAAAAGAATTGGATGAACTGAGGGAGATTTTTCTCCTGTTAACTCAATCATCTCAAATCCAGTCAGCTGGCTCCAACCGTTATAGTCATGACACTGATGACACGCCTCACATCCCATTGTCTGACAGGTAAATCGGTTATCCTACGATATGACTAGTGTACTACCGTATAAAATTTATAGATGCTAATAAGTTTCTGATGTAGTTGAGTGATACTGTATCGTGATCAATAAAATAAAGATTTTTGGCAGGATTGAGCTCCTTTTGGATTTGGCCTTCCTCTCTCTCCAGTTAAGACAGCAGTTCATGGCTCAGGAGTGTGTAAAGGAGCTAAAGACCATTGATGACACTGTGAGTGGACTGAGTCGTCCTTACTTTGTAATTTGACAAAATTACCTGCAATATCTGTGAAGTAGAGAACAAGATTGTGCCCGTTTTTATTTCTGCCCTAGGCTGCTGTTCAGCGTATCATGGTGGAGTGCGTTGAATGTGAATTGGCTCTTAGTAAACAGAACAGCAATGTTGCAGACTATACCAAAAGCAGTGTGGAGGTAAAAAAAAATGTAGATTTTATTCAATGTATTAGCTTTAAGTGGGTGTAATTCATTGTGGCTTCGTCTGTGATATTTCATGGAAAATGTTCATATACATAAACAATCATCGGCAGTTAATATATATAACTAATCAGCATTATAACGACATCGGCAGTTAATATATTTATAAATTTATAACTAAATTTTAATTTACTAAATTAAAGTATAACTATATTATTATCACATGTTTGGCTGTTCCAAGCTGGTCTCTAATAGCATGGGATTTCTTTCAGATGTCCCTATTTCCAGTCTCCGCCTTTTCAATCTCCTCCCTCATCTTCATCTTTCATTCTTCCTTCATCTTTACACTCCTTTCACTGGGTGACTGGGTTGAGATTAATTTGCGAACATGACCCAAAGTCAAACGTACGCGAAATACATTACGAGAAATGAGTTCTGATTAGAGCTGGGCGATATGCCCTATAGATTGAATCTCCGATTTTTTTAGACCAAATTAAATTTTCGATTTTAAAACGATTATTTTCCTTAAAATGAAAAAAAAAAAAAAAACAGACAGTATAGGGTTTTTAAAAAAATGTTTTAAGCCAAACGATATAACCGAACATGAACTGCTTATTTGGACTAAAAGTGCAAACTTGCTTTCACAAACAGGTTTTCTTGATATTTTAAGACAACAGTAATCAGTACAACATACATACCTATTTTTTGGGGTTAAAGTGTAAACTTCCATCAGTCTTTATGTTCTGGTTATTCTAGCAAAATATGAGGGATTGGTAAAGTACAAGCTAAAGACCTAAATTACTTTTTATAAAATAAATAGTTGTAAAAAAAAATAGAATATATATACAGTGTGTATATATATATATATATATATATATATATATATATATATATATATATATATATATATATATATACACAGAGGGGGCGTCACAGAACTACAGCAGCTCGGGGTGTCGTACCAAAGTGAAACTGTAAAATCGATTTTCATTTTTCAACATCACGACATAAACCATAATTTCTAATGAATCGTTAGTAATTATTAAAATAAAATACTTGAAAAACTGAATATATTTTGTCTAAACAAACTTCACGAGTTCTGATGAATAAATTATTTTGATTCATTTTTAATATCATGCATGAATAACATAAAACACTTGTAGAAATGAATATATTTTATCTAAACAAACTTCATATGGCATGCATAGGCTTATGAAGATTTCAACTAATCAAGCTTGGTTGAGCTCAATATGATCAAAATTGTTATTTTTTTATGTATTAAGTGAATTGAAGCTTTGATAAGTCCTACAGTACAAATGCAAATATACGTAATATACGCTGTAGTGTAATTAGATCACTAGAACTTACACTAGAACACACACTCTCTATATTTTCCAAATTTTCTTTCAGCTCTTCTCACATGCATTGATAGTCTGTGGTATTGTACATTGTTTAACCTGGGAATGCTTTCTGTTCTTAGGCCCAGTTAAGTGTAGTAAGACGTTTGGAAGCATTGCTTCTAAGAGCACTAAGAGAGGGAGATGCTCAGGTGACGCAGAGTGTTTGTGCCACTCTGTGGAACAGCTGTTTACCCCTGCTTCAGCATAATCTACGGAAAAACCTCAAAAGCCCCCTGATGACTCTCTCACAAGCCTTACAAAACATCAATAGGCACGTATTTGCTAATTACACCTGGACGTGTTTCCTAATAAACATGTTGTCTTTTCTTGACTCTTTTATATCAGTGGTTGTTTTTAAGCACGGTCCTTTGTTAAAAATGAAGTGCATATTCAGTGTTTGTTAAAAGTACAACTTCTTTGTGTGACAAAAGCATGTTGCTGGACATGCGGTGTCAGATCCATGCTGAGCTGGCTGCTATAGAGGAGGAAGCGGAGAGGTTAGAGCCTGCAATACAGCACCTCCGTGCAGCCCTAGGCCTGGATGAGAGCGGCAAGTTCCAGCAGCGTCTGTCTTTTTCCCTTCACCTCCTCCAACTGCGTAGCAAGCTTTACATCACTCCCACACGCCCGGAGGACCAGGCAGCCATGCTCATCCAACAGGTCTGAACACTTGCGTGCTACACAACTGTATTTCTGCTCTAACCGGCATCTGTGTAGATATGTGGACCTACAGAAAGTAAGCAGAACAATTAAAATTACAGCTTTCGTTATTTTAATAATTGGAGTTTTTTTTTTTTTTTTCATTTGAAGACAAAAGAGTGGCTGGGCAACGAGCCTGTGAAGAATTGGCGCCCCACACTGATTAGTGCTGGTATTGCTTTGGCACCTGACACGTTCCAGATGGTCCTGAATGCAGAAAGCACAGCTAAAGGTATTATTTTTTTTACATGTCTAGCTTTTGATGTTTTGCCATTGGAACGACTGTGGGTGGTAGTAGTCACAGCAGTTAACAAGCACTTAAAAAACACTTATGTGGTGTACCACTTATATTGCTATTGGCATTTCTATCTCCACCCTACATTCACCCTACGTCCCAGAGCTCTGTGGCAAATTGATACCACTGATTGATCTTTCTCATCCTGTGAATGTGGCTGAGAGTGGTAATATACAGCGATTGGGAATCTTGTGTAGGCTGAAGTTTACAATTACGTAAACAGGATTTCAGGCCAATCACCATCAGGTTCTTATGCAGTAAAGTCTTTAGGACAGAGGACTTTGCACTATGCAATATTAATTATGTTCAGAAGCTTTATTTTTGTAAAAGGGAAAAAAGCAAGGGTATAGCTATAAGTATAAGTATAGATGAAATTATTTATTTGTCATTCTTTGACGCACGGGTGGCAAAACAGACACATGGACACGAGGCCAGGTCTTACTTAAAAGGGTAATTTTATTATGGATAATGGAGAAGGAAAGAGTTTAAGGAGGGTGGAAGGGAAAAAGGGAAGGAAAGTTGCGAGGTTGTGCATCTGTGGGTCTGGAGACACTAAGCTGCCTAGTGATAGTGGCGGGCAGAATGGGCCTGTGTGGGCAGCGGATCCTGCATGCTCCCTTGAACGGCTGTCCTCTTTGCTTGAGTGCGGCCGCAGATGGAAGTCCGTTGGTCCTTAGTCACTGCCACCGCGATCCCGGCTGGGGGAAAGGGGTCTTAACTTGGAGCACAGCGGCCTTTTCCTATTACAATCCACCAAGACGAAATAAGCAACTTCTTTGCACAGGTAAACAATCTTTCCTTCTGTGTTGACGTCGAAGGTTGAGACTGTGACCCCGAAAAGTGACGTCTCTTTATTGCTTGATCAGTGTTAAGCCTCAAAGATGTTTTGCTACACAATGGCAATGTTCACCCTTCAATACCTGTTGGCTATGCTGCACACCTGAAAGGAACCTACGAGAACATGGAGATGCTGCTGAAGCACATCCACCATAGCAAGTACAAGTGGCATATCTATGGAGAACAAAACTGTTACAATATTCTAGAACATCTGACCACTTCGCCACAAGTTAGTTCCAGGACAGAAAAATATGGTGCATGAACCACTTGTAGACCATGAAAATATATATTTTTTGCCTCCTCTTTACATAAAACTAGGACTAATGAAGAAAAAGCAATTTGTGAAATCAATGGTCAAGGAAGGTGAAGGTTTTCATTATTTAAGACAAACATTTCCAAGAATAGTTGATGCCAAAAGAGCAAGTCATTTTTGTCGGTCCTCAGATCGGACATATTATGAATGACAATCAGTTTGAAGATCTGATGGTTGGGCAAGAGCAGATTGCTTGGAATGCCTTCAAAGATTTTGTGGACAGTTTCTTTGTCAATCACAGACCTCAAAACTACATTGAGCTGGTAGACAATCTTCTTAAAGTGCAACATGTCACTCAAGATTCATTTCCTCCACTCACACTTCGAATTCTTCCCCTCAATTCCCGGTGCCATCAGTGATGAACATGGTGAAAGGTTTCATCAGGACATCGCCACAATGGAAAAGTGGCAACGTCAGGGCAACGGGAATCCGACAATGCCTGCTGACTATTGTTGGATACTGAAATGTGACGCACCGGATTTTGAGTGCATTCCAAAATCAGCAGCTAAACACTTTTAATCCTGTTGAACTTTCACAGCATATGAGAAACATGAATACATTTAAATTTCTACATGATGCAGCCAAACTAAAAATATTTGTGTTTACGCATAAGGTGCCTATCACAATCAGCAAAAACCCTTCAGGAAGCAAAACCTTTAAAAAAATAGTTTTGCAGTGTTATTTTTCCATAGCAGCCCATCCTTATGCCTCTGTTTATCACTTGTTCTTACTTGTTTTTCTGATTATTTGGTTCTACACATTTTTCTTGTGGATACAGTTTGGCTGATACTACTTTCTTACTTTGTTTTGCTTTTCATGTTTCACATTCAGTGTCTGCCCGCAGCCTACAGGACCAAGTGGAGCAACTTGCTGCTAAGGCCAAGCACTACAGGACGTGTGTACAAAAAATAGAGTCTCATCTTTCCAGCTTGGAGAGAGACACCGATGACAGAGAGAGGTGCAGTATAGGGATACTCAAGCTTACCAGTTTGCTTCCAAGATGTCAGGCATCTCTGTGAAATCTGACTTATAGTTGGATCTGTGTTCACTAACCTCATAGGAGTATTGCAAAAAGTTTCAAGGATTATTGTGGTGAAGACATGTGAGGCAGCTCTGTGTGATTCATGGGAATCCACAAGGAGCTCATTAAGAGGCCTAGAACTAGACAGAGAGAGAGAGAGAACATGCAATTAAGTATAGCTTGGTCTAGAAATCACTAATTGTTTGTTACCCAACCTAGCTACCTAACTAAATGTGCGTATTTCGGTGTAAAAATTGTTGTAATTACTAAAAAGAAAGTTACTTAAAAGTTCTGTAAATAGAAATAGTGTACTATACAACTTACTGAAAACAAAAATACAGCTGAAAATACATTTGGACTGAAAAGAGTAAATAAATCAACAAAGAGCTAGAATGTTTTCCAGTTTTATTTTTGTGTGCAAAGTTCAAATGAAAGTAAAGTTCCGTTTTAATAAGTGTCCTGAGGGAATTTAAAGTCCATGCCTAACAATAACACACTAATAATAATAACACAGTGGTGTTCCTGTATGCAAGTTTATAACTTTTGCTAAATTCAATGTTAAAAAGAAAAAATATATAGTACCACAGCACCAAAGAATAAATGAATAAATGAATTCTGGTAGGTGGATTGGTTACTTAATTGCCCCTAGGGGTATAAGAGCACTGGGATCCCATTCAGATTTCAATCCTGGTGTAGCTCCAGTACAGATTAAACCCCACTAAAAGCCCATAGTGCTTAGCTGAATTGTTAGTAAAGTTTCTCATTTGTCATTGTATTGTCTTGTATTTCTATCCATCTCTGTGTTACAGGACGAGGTTGTGGGCATCCTTAGTTAAAGCTGCACGGAAACACGAGGTGTGGGACGTGTGCAGGGCAGCTTGCCGCTTCTGTCTGCTTTATGATGACAAGAGATGGAAAATCGAGCGTAAGAGATCTGTTTAAATTAGTTTCATTATGTTTCTTTTCTTGGAATCATTATGGGCCCACAGTGGTCCATGTCACCGGTTCATTTGAATAGATTAACGCTTTAGAATGATCAATATTCAAATCATTTTAAATATGTGGACCAATATTTGACGCTCCAAATATATTGCACCCTCCAGGTGTAATTGATTAATGACGGCCATTACACTGTATATGATTCATTGAGTGTGCAGACAGGATTTGCTTGAATTCTTGCAAAGATGAATACTAGTGTCGATTAAAGAGCTGTGTGTGTGTGTGTGTATGTGTGTGTGTGTGTGTGTGTGTGTGTGTATGCCTGTATGTGTTTTTGTGACCCCAGATAAACAGATGGACAAGGAAGAGCGTGAAAATCAAGAGCTGTTACGTCTGCTGGCCGATGTCCACTTCATCAATGCTGAGGTAGAACAGACACTCAGAGCTCAGGAACTTACATTTGGCAATATTTTTTTTATGTTTTACTCCAGTTAGACGTTTAGCCTACACTCAGTACTAAATCAGAATGCATATACTGGGTTTTGCCTTTCTGTTTCATTTACAATAGATTTTAGCTGATTTACTAATAGGAAATTATAATAAAGACAGGCGTAGACTGATCAGTAGGATGTTTTCCTGGTAGGTCGGTTTTGTGAGGGCCAACCACAGCATTATTTAAGATAGTCGCAGCAACAGTCTGGAATACTAGGTTGCAATTAGCATCACAAGTGAAAGTATAAAAATATATAAAGCACTCATTGTTGAAAAATGAATAGAAAAAGAAAATCTGCAGAAAAGGTCCTCTGAAAGGAAGGCCGGTGCTAGCTGATGCTGGTAAGTGTATCAAGGTAACAAAGTGATTTACGTAGTGTGCAGGTGATGATGATGATGATTCCGATGAGAGTGGTAAAGAAGCAGAAACATCATAGATGAGTGAGTAGAGAGTAGGCACTGAGTCATGTGTAATACCTATGGCTGAAACGATTCCTCGAGTAACTCGAGTAATTCGATTACAAAAAATGATCAAGGCAAAATCTTCTGCCTTTAAGCTTATTTTAATTCATTCTAAAAGCATGCGTTATGTTTTTGCGCAATTATTTATTTGGCGTGACAGCGCGCTTCCGGATGCAAGCCACCAGTAAACACAGATGAAGCGTTTATGTCACACACAAAAAGCGAAAGGAGATGCAAACAGTTAGCTGTGTATTGATTTGAGGGAGCGTTCTGTTGCATGCTGCAAAATGGAAGGAAATTTTTTTTAGTTTTTGCATCTGAGAAAAGGCTTTAAAATAAGAATGTATGGCACTGTAATGCACTTAATTCATCTCAGTCAACTTTAAGCTATTCCTTGTATTATGAATAATGACAATGTTTATTTTTGATAAAATGCTGTATGCATTTAAAAAATAAAAGTAGATTTTTCTAAAAAGAAAACCAATTAATCTTTGTTTCTCTTATATATTTTACATTGCTGTTTAAATAAGCAAAAGTACATTTTATCCGATTACTCAATTAATCGATAAAGTTTTTGGTAGAATACTCGATTACTAAAATATTCTATACCTACAGCCATAGTAATACCCCTATCTCACCTACGCGGTTTGACTCCCGATGAGACACCATTTCAGGCACTGCGAGCCACCGTGAGCGACTGCCCAATGTTCCGCGAGGCTTCTCAGGGTCCTTGAGCTTCCGCGAGGGCCGGCACAAAACATAGTCACTACGCCAAAATCTGCACTTATGGCCTGCGTGCGAAAGCTGGCATGCGGGCACGAGGCTGGCGAGTGCCACTTACACCTCTTCCTGGGTGCGGACACAGGTGGAATTCCCTCCTGATGTCCGGCTGCTGGATCCTAGCTGGGAACTAGGGCCTGAACATGAAGACATATCTGCTTTTCCCTCTTCGGTGGCAGGATTTTTGAAAGTGAAAGTTCCGCGGGATCTCGAGCAGTTTTTCACGGCTGTCCTAAAATGCGAAGATCAAATGGCGACATTCAATTTCATGCCTTTAAGTCCCTGGGGTGCGTTACATCACCCCGCCCGCATGCCACTCTCGCATTGTTAGCTTCCACCGCGCAATCATTTCCTAAAATCTCCAGCAACTCTAGAGAAACTTCCAGACTAGTTTTTATAATGCAGAGAAAGGTTGAGATCCATTAAAGATGATTATTACCCAGCCCTGCCTATTTCCAGCGAACCCACCCCTTCACATACGTGCAGAAGGGGGGGCACCTACCTAATGAGCCTACAGAGTGAGAGAGGAGCAACGAAATATCAAGCTGACACATGCTTACATGCTACTTGCTGTGAACTAGCTAAATTAACTAACTAAAGTGGAAAATCCTTTTGCTAACCTTGAGATTGCAATGCGAAAGTCGCAGGTTGGACTGTTTCCAGTGTTTACCTAGTCAGACTGTCTGCACAAATGTAAACAACTTCTAGAGAAGTTTATATTACATATCTCTAAACTGTTTTAAAATAGCATCAGTTTGCTTTTTTTATTTCATTATGATTCATAAAGCATGTAATGTGTAGAATGAAATCATTTGAAAAACAAGTAAGGTGAATTCTCTAGAAAGGAAAAGGACAGAGGAGAAAAGAGCAGAAACAGATCCAGTAAGACTTGTATTGTTGAATGTTATTGTGCGACTGAAAAGTAAATTAAAGCATAGTAAAATATAGTTATTTATGATCAGTTTAAACTACTCCTTTCAATTTATTTCTTATTGCATTACAAGAATTAAAATATAGGTTGCATAATGCACCACATATGTATTTTCGTGTGCCAAGATTAGGCTGTTCCTCAAGATTTCTAAGAACATTAAATATCTTAACATTGACAAGAGTTGATGCTTGTGTCAGACAGTCCATATGATTTGCAGCGTAACAAATGGATAGTCAGACAGAGACAGTTTTGAGGATGTCTTTGCAGGGAGTACTCTCACAGCTCGAATACAACCAATTACTGGACATCTGGAAATTCGCATGCAGGGGGTTATGTAGTGTGAATATAGTGCACTCCTGTGGATAGGTTCTGCTTGTTCTGATTTAGCTCTTTGTTTAAACTGTTTATTGTTTTGAAATCTTTTGTTTTAATAAGTATGATAATAAAGCAGGCTATTCAGTTACATTAGATGTCAGGTGATCATTACATTAGTCCAGGTAAATGTGTACACACAAACACAACAGCAAATTCCCAGGCTGCTTTTTGTTTCCTGTCCACCCTTGAATATCAACAGTAACTAAGAGTACATCATAAGACGAGACATGTCAGTAGCAGTACTAATAGAAATGGTGATAATGACAGTAAAATAAATGTAGTGGCTATGAATGTATCAACTCATTATAAAATGATGACACGTCAAGATGATTTTTTATATGGTAATAAACACCTGTTTATACATGAACCTGATTAATCCGCTTTTAATTACTGTGTAAAAGTGAAAAGGGCAAACTCAGTCATCTGATCACACTAGCCTAATTCTAGTCAGTTCATATTTGTTTTCTAGCAAAATGTTTGGATGGTTTTGTGAGAGGTTGGTGTTTTCAAAAGGAATCCCACTAATCTGATGAAGATTCCTGGTGTAGGAAGCGCAGGGATTACATTCCCATTTCTCTATTTGACTCACTTCACTCTGATGCTGTGTTGCTCTGTGTTCGGGCACAGCTCACAGTCACTGCAACTCATCAACACCAGCCCATTGTAAAATCCAAAAACACAGGTTGCATATGCCTTATAGTTAGATCTGAATGATTATGGTTTAATATGATTTTCATACCTTTTCATACTGAACCTACACTGTCTGTCTATGATGATGATCTCATAGTTGCTTGGCTATATGATACATAGTCTCTGGCACTCATTTTAAATACATTGTTGTATGTGTCCTCAGGCAACTATTCACAAACTCCGCTCTGAAGGGGTAGAACTCAATGGCCTACCTGTCCCTCCTGTGAACAGAGGAGCGTCCACACTTCAGGATGACCCTCAGTGGACTCTTTACAGGTACACACAAACAGCACAAACAAGTCAATACTGATAGAGAATTTATATAAAAATTAATAGGATGCTCTCTGAACAATTGGTGACTGACTCACATACATAAAACCCCTTCTAGCATAATAGGAGTTTCATTGGCCTTTTTATGTAATACAGTATAATTGTAATTATACAGCTGTTAGTTCCAGTCCACTAAATGGATGAACCAAGTGGTGTTCCAAGAGTGATGATATTTAATATAACAGCAATAATCCAAGATCTCACTCTGTATTACCAATCTGCTTGCGTTAGTTTGCTGCATAAAATCTCAGTAATAGTAGTGGCAATTTATTATAATTATATCATTACTACACTACGGGCAGTTTATATGCTTTGCAGATATGGTTTCTTTGGAAACAGTTTCCACTGATGAAGCAGAAGTGAATTTTTTTTTATCTACATTGAGATTTTTAATACCTGTTACTGAATATTATATTAATAATAGTGGTGCTCCGATCAGAATTTTTGGGGCCGATCACTAGAAGCTGTATCGGCCAATACTGATCACCGATTACAGGGTCTACTTGAAGCCTTATTATGTAGCATTAATTATTAAACTATATCTAACAACAATGTAAATTAAGTATTGAAATTACAAGAAGAAGAATATCGTGAATTGACAACTGTATTTATTGGCAAGCAACATGTGCAACACGACAACTTAAAACATAGCAGCCTGTGCTTGGTTAGTAATTGGGAACAGCGTAGAGCTTGACAAATACAACTTTCCTGTAGACTGTATAAAATTAAATAAAATAACAGACAAGTAGGACGTGAGTCGCCGGAAGTTCTGCAAAGTCCACAAGCATCCGTGAAGACCGCCAAAAAAGTAAACATGTTTAAAAAATTAAACATTAAATTTTTCGCGCGGAAAGATGAAACCGCATAGGTGAGATAGGGATAGTACCGACAGCTGAGTGAGTGGCTGCGCACGAGTTGCTGAGCCGTCCCGCTCTCTTAGCGCTAGCCAACTTTGAAAAATGCTCATGTTCCTTTACGTGACTAACCTTCAAATGCCGTGGTGCTTTGGGTGCTTCCCGCCTCGTTGAATTGTCTTGTTACACAGGTTGCTCTGGAGTCGATGAAATTTGCCCAGATATGCTTAAGGCCCTTGATGCTGTTGGAATGTGATGGTTGACAATACTGTACAACATCACATGATCTTCAGGTACAGTACTTTTGGACTGGCAAACTAGAGGGTTGGCCCCATCTTTAAAACAGGGGACCAGAGGGTCTGTCGCAATTACATTTATTAAATTCTCAGCCTCCCTGTCAGTCCCTCTGAGAACTCATGACTGCAGTTGCTCAACAGTTCAGGACTGGAGGACTGGAGTTTTTTATAGTCTGCCTGAGCCTCCAATAACGAACTGGAATCCATATTAACTTACATACTGAACTTCCAGTGTCACACAGTTAAAAGCACTATACAAATAAAAATAAAAATAAAATTTAATTGAATTAAATGCTACACCAAGGTACTGGAAAGCATGTTAAGGCTGCTAGTTTAGCCTCAGATTCAGGAGGAACAATGCAGGTTCCGTCCAGGCCGCAGCACAGTAGACCAGCTTTTTACTCTCTCGCTGATGATCGAAGGGGCCTGAGAGTTTGACAATCCAGTCTACATGTGTTTTGTAGACTTTGAGAAGGCTTATGACTGAGTTCCCTGAGAGCTTCTTTGGGGAAGGCTTCAGGAGTATGGGGTATCGGGTTACTTTTTCAGGTCTCCGGCTACCCAGAGTGAAAGCTGCGTTTGCATACTCAGCGTTAAGTCAAGCCTGTTTACTGTTTACCTTGTTTCCTCTTATGTTCATGATTCGAGGTGTAGCTGTGATGAAGAAGGAGTACAGCATAGAGGTCGCATTTCTACTTTTAGCATATGATGTCCTTCTTGTACAATCACAGGAGGGCCTCAGCATGCAGTTGAACGGTTTTCAGCTGGTTGTGAGGTGGTCGGGATGCGGATTAGCACTTCTAAATAGCCACTGTTCTCTAACGGAAAAGGATGATGGTATACTCCTTTCATTGCAAGCAGGAGAACCTATCCCTGGTGGAGGAGTTTAAGTAATGGTTCTTGAGTGAAAGAACAGAGGATTTTGAGATTGACCATAGGTTGAGTTTGCTGTACCGAACCTTAGCGGTGAAGATCTAAGCTTAAGGCAAAGCTCTCGGTTTACCAGTCGGTCTGCTTACCGTCTCTGCTCTCACCGTGTGTCATGAACATCGGCTAGTGACTGAAAGAATATGATCCCGAAAATGATCGTGAAGAGGTTGAAAGGAGTTTTCTTCATAGAATGGTTAGGCTTACTCTCCTAGATCGGGTGAGAAGATCGGAAAAGGAAAAGGAGCTTAAAGTAGACCCGGAGCCAGTTGAGTTGCTTCAGACACCTGATAATGGTGTCCCCTGGTCGACTTCCATTGGAGGTGTACCAGGGATGGCCAGACCCAGGACACACTGGAGGGATTATATCTCTCAACTGCTTGGGAGCAGTTAGGATTCTCCCATGAGGAGCTGGAGGAAATTGCCGGAGACAGGGATGCCCAGGCACCTCTGTGTCTTCTAATTCCACAGCGACCCTATACTGGACCTAGCTATCAGTGCAGATAAGGGAGGGATAGAATAATAGTACTGATGTTTAAAAAGTAGTATAATGCATGAAAAAAGCTGATACAGGCCTACATGTTGTGCTGAAAGTTGTGTCGATATTCAGTATAACAGCACTTTATGTAACTCATAACTCATGCATTATTGTTTATATATAATACACAGTTCTTTTTTTGTTAATGGTATATGCTTATTTTAAAAATATTTTAACATATTCACTTAATCTAAAGGCAGTGACCCATCTTGATAAGTGTTAGATGTCACAGGCTGGGAATTCCAGTAATATTCCAATGAACAATTAAGTGCATGCTAGCTAAAATATAGGTTTTAAAAACAAGAAAATATCTTGCCCACAATCAAGCATCAATTATGGAATCCAATCACTGCAAATCCAAGTATACAACTTCTCACATTCTACACACACCCTAAGTTTACAAAGGAAGGAATAGTAACGTACAATGTGTTCTAAACTTCATAAGCACCACTGTTCACATAACTGCCTCATCATGTTAAGTGTTAAGCCTATTTCACGCTCAAGTCAACATCTAAGAAGGGAAATTGGTGCACCCTATCCAACACCACAGCATGCATTTAATGACATTTTCAATTTCAAGCTAAAGATTTTGAAAACAGAGGCCATAAAATAGCCTCTCATTGTGACAAAGAATGGTGTTACATATTAATGGATATAAAGTTCCTATTATGGTCTGCTTACATTAGACAACATTTTTATCAGCTTTCTTGGCAAGCATGAGCTGTGAAATGCAGATGATTAGTGTGCTCAAATCAATATCAATATTCCCCACTCTCTTTTACTATCTGTCTCTCTGGCTTTGTTTTTTCTCTCGTTCTCTTTTACTTTCTGTGTCCATAGTGAATGGATTCAGGAAATGTCAGTCTATGCGACAGCTAATTTCCTGCGAGGAGCAGAACTCGGGGCAGAGCTGCAGGAGTCGTGGCTCGTGGTTAATGCTGCCGTGTACTTGTGGAACTACAATAACCACATTCTTGCCACAAAGGGGCAGGACAAGCTTATACCCACTTTCAGCCAGTTGATCGAGCTGCTCAGACAGACAGGCGATGCAGGGTAAGGCCTCCTAATGCTTTTAATCATCTTTCACAAAATATACAGTCACGCCGATACCACTTACTGTCACCATAGGGAAGTGGTGCTGCTCGTCCAGTTGTGTGATGCCGTGGCTCAGGGTGTCATCCAGCCTTGGTGTCGGATATCTGTACCTACTGGTCAGGCTGACAAGACTAAGAAAAATGTAAAGAAAGGAACAGAGAAATCAGGTTCCACTCATGCTATTCCACTAGAGGACATCAAGAACGCTCTGCAGGTGAGACACTGTTAGTGTGTCCACACCTTAAACAATGCATTTTTTACCTAGCAACTCTTTATTGCATTTTATACATATAACTCGTCACCAGTGTTGGGTGGAACGCGTTACTTTGTAAGAGTACTCGGGTTACTTTTTTGATGTAACGAGTAATAACACGTATGGTCCGCCATTTAAGTACTCAGTTACTTTTTCAAAAATGTAATCCATTATTCAGACAATTTATGTAATCTGTGAGCCAGACAGCAGTCATTCCCAATCCCTTAGTGTGTGTGTGTGTGTGTGTGTGTGTGTGTGTGTGTGTGTGTGTGTGTGTGTGTGTGTGTGTGTGTGTGTGTGTGAGAGAGAGAGAGTCGTCCTGCAAGCCTCGTCCCCGATAACCCCCTCTGTTATTCCTGCTGTTATACCCCTATCTCACCTGTGTGGTTTGACTTATCGAGGACCAATGCGCGGAAAAATGGAAACCTAATCACAGAGCCAAAACCCAACATGAATATCCAACAACTTATCTGATTTCCAGACACTGACTTCAAGCTTCATGCTGCTGCTGCTTTATTGCGCGGTATAAAACCTCCTACAGGTGTTAGAATAAATAGTCATCATCAGATATCATCCATTATCCCAGATGTCTTTTTTTTAACAAGCACACCATCTCTACTGGATCTTACCCTGGTTTATTGTCTCGCCGATTGCTCACACTTAATCCTTTTCCAAATAATGACTAATAGAGTGCCACATAAAATTTCATGTTTGAAAGCGACTAGAGGGAAGGAACAAGAGATTAATCCTGAGATGATTACGTCAGTTAGATTGTCTTTTTCTCAGCTGTGAAGCAGATAAAGCAGATTACTGCCTTCTGGCTATCTGCCTTCCTAACCGGAAATATTTGCATCAGCACTCACTAGGTAGGCATGCACCCCCTCTGAAATACACTACAGTCATATTCACACTGACAGTGTGGCTGAAGGATAACTTGGAGGACTGCCTAAATAGTTAAGTAGAACATAGGGCCTTGAGCTCCAAATCATCATGTATCTGTTGTCTGAGTTTAGGTCCCTGTAGCAAGGCATGCTGAGATGTACAGTATGCTTCTTCTGAGCCTACATTTCTATGTGCAAGTTGCAATGGGGCCACCAAGTGGCGCCATTGCAATATGCAAGTCAATTATTACAAACAGCTTATTTGAAACAGTGCCACCAAATGGTGCTCTTACAAGTTGCACATAGAAATGCAACGTGGAATTTGCAACAGCGCCACCCATTGCCCGATTTTTGTTAGATTTCTTGTGTACCCTCAGAGTCATGTGGGCATTTGTTATACAAAGTATCATGTGAAAGAGACAATCAATTTTGGGGATTGAGCACTCCTTCCTTTTTGGCTGTGGTGCAGGCAGGTTTGTCAGGCAAATAATTTGACAAATAAAAAACAAAACAAGTGATGCCTTTTGTAAGATTTGTAGAGGAAGGATTGTTTAAGTTTGATTTTAAAGCTTAAATTAGGATGGAGATTCATCCAAAAATCCCAAACTGAGCAGGTCACTGTTTGCCCTATTGCAAACTTAACTACACATAATCTCAAAATTCATGACATCGACTAGCTTTTCTTTTTGAATTCTGTAATAAATGTTTCTATGAATCTGGCTGAACATTAGAGTAGATTAGGTAAAATATGTTTTTTTTTACTTTTGCCAAAATGCCTTGATTTTAATTAGCTTGGACTTTTGAGAACGTCCCAAAAGTCACATTAGGTGGCTGGGTGAATGGATCCATGGATGCATGTATGGATGATTGATCACACAACAGTGATGGAGTTAAACAAATGCAAGTGCATATCAGCATTGGTTTATTTATCAGTAACAGACAATCCACAATGTGAGGCTGAATCGAAATCAAAAACATGCAAGAATCCAGCAAGGCACAACTAGAATGTCAAGGGCAAAACCAATAATCAGAGTCAAAACACAAGCAAACCAACGTCTTGGTAATGTCAGCCTACAACTGAAATACCATGCACTGAACTACTGGTCCTTTTTAATTAGGTGCTGTCTGCCAGAGCGCAGGTGCTGCAGATTAGTAATCCGGAGATTTTGAATGGAGAAAAGAGTGTTGTCGGGAGTTGTCGTCCATGCCTTCAATGTTTGTAGGCTGCATGGCAGTCTGGGAAATTGAGTTTCTTGTTGATGGCCACATTGAGTGTGTGACATTGATTGATTGGCTACTCCAGTTACTCCTTAAAATCTTCCACTAAGGATCGATAGCTCAAAATTTAACTTTTGTAGGTATCTATTATATATTTAAATCTGTTTATGCAGTGCAAATATTTTAAAAACGTATCTACATGTTTGTCTCTGTTGTTTCATGTGATTTAAAGTTGTAACACGTCAATGTCTTTGCATCATCTAATTTTGCATGCCTGTCTATCTATCATGTGAAATGATTTTAAGCCCTGGATCACACCAAATAGAATTATGTTTGTCTTTTCTGTGCTGTAGATGTGTGACTATGCTCTGCGTCTGTCTAATGGGAACAACAAAACAGTGCCCATCATGGTTCGAAAGCAGCTTCTCAGCACATGGGTAAACACCAAACGACTGTTGCAGCAGCAGATTGGACAGGACCTCGACACTGATGATGAGGTGCATGCATGGGAGTGTCTACGAAACTGCATCTTCAACCACAACAATCTGTGCATTAGTTCACTATAGGTTTATGATAATCCCTAAACCAATGAAATGTTTTATTTGGAGTAAACAACTATAAAAGGTATGAAACTAAGAGCATGTCTGATCGTGACTATCATCATCATAGTGTAAAAACGAGGCGGTGCGGACCATGTCACGTGTACTAGTTGGAGTGGAGATGCTGCGGTGTAATAGTAACCCTGGACTGATGGAGTTCACTGTTCCCAGTCTTACAACGGTATGGTCTACTACGCTGTTTCAAAAAAGAAAAAGAAAAAAACAATTTGGCTTGTTATTAATTCTGTGCTTGCCACTAAATTTTTTTTTTTTTTTTTTTTTTACTTCTTATTGATTCTTTCTCATTTTCTCCTTTTCTTTGTCTTTCATTCTCTGACAGCTTGTGCAGATAGCGAGTGACTGTAAATGGTCTGATCCTGTAGTGGAGCTGTACGCGTGGACTCAGCTTGCTCGCTTTGCCCATCAGAGTGCTGATCATGACCTTGTTATGATTTGCACCCAGAATGCACTTCAGCTGGATCAGACCGCCATCCATAAGGCGAACACCTCAGAATGTAACCTGTGAGTAGTTTTTACTCCAGGACTGTTTCAGCAGAAGACAGGAGGAAAACCTTGCAGAACACAGTAATCAAAGGCTTAGTTAACAACACTTAAATGTGGTTTAAAAAGGGTTAAACAAATGTATATTTTTTTAGGAACGCTCATGCATTTGGATGTTTACAGAAACTACCGAGTCTCTTTTTTATTCTATATGCAGAGCCTTATTTATAACGTTCTGGCATTTCTCATTCTTCGTTTATAACATTACCAGTTCATTAAGAGTTAGATGTTTTTACATCCTGTGAGCATTTAGTACTAGTGTAGCTAGGACAAGCATTACAATATATTGGTTCAGCATCGTAAAAGAAGGTAAAACTAGCAGACACAGGAATGAAGCAAGGAATTAAAAAAAAAAACAGAAAACAGAAATGTTTCCTGTGGCTGCAGTGTGGCTCCTTCTGCTCACAGAGCACTTCACGACTCTCAGCCCCTCCCCCATGCCCCTTGTCGATGTAGCATGAACTGCTAGCACTTCCCCGTTTGAAACCACACACATGCTTGTTCTACAATCTCAACAGAAAATGAACATTAAATCCGTTTAGTTGTGAGACTGTGAGTTATCTTTTTTGTAAGTATGAATGGCCAGGAAGGCAAAAGTGTCAGACACAGGGATAAAATAGGGACAAAAGGACGACGAGGACAGAGGAGTGTTTCTTGCGGCTGCTGTATGGTGTTTCCTTTGCTGAAGAAGTGCTCAAGGCATCTCAGCTCCTCCCCCAACCCTCTGTATGTAGCAGTAGGGGGCTGGTGCTTCCTGCTTTAAAGGACATGCCTGCCGTTGTCCTTCCAGCTAAGCATTGGTGGTTCAGTGGTAGAATTCTCGCCTGCCACGCGGGAGGCCCGGGTTCGATTCCCGGCCAATGCAGCAACATTTTTTCCTTTTGATGTTAAACCTAGATGTCTTTTTGAAACAGAGCACATACACATGTACTTTATTTTCCCACTTTAATAGTAAACATTCCTGTTGGTCAAAGTGCGCAAATATTTGTGACAGTCCTCCTTTTAATTTGTAGTGTAATTTGGAATATAAATGTAATTTAATAATCTGATTATGCTACCATTAGATTTCATGTATGCAATCTATACTAGGAGCCACATATAAGAGGCATATTTATTTCAAATTCCCATTAAATTTCCATTGAGCAGCTGAATCAATGGTTTTTGTATGCATTTTAAGGTACAGCGTGAGAGCAGTGCAGGAGATGCTGAGCAGTGCTGCATGTTTGAGGGGACTAAGCATGCTTTATAAGTCCTGTGGCCATCTGGCCAAACACACAGAGGCTCTTGCAATGTTCCTGACTAGCATCAGGTCAGTCTGTTAAAACCATCCTATCAACAGTAAGTGGTTCTATAAATTCATTAATTAATCTACCATCTGCATATACCTGTAGTGATAGCCGATCAACTCTACCATGTATTATAAACGTGTCTAATTTTATGAAATAAAACCACATATACCTTCATCCCATGATGTGCACTGAGTAACATTTCATTATCTCTTAGCTATGCTGAGCAGGCAGGTAGTTGGCCTCTCTGCCGTACCGCAGCAAGGCATTACTGGAACTCTTCCCTCCCTCTCTTGGACTCACCTGAGCAGAGACAGCAGCTCAAAGGACCATTGGAGCTTATCGTCAGAGCTCTAACTCACACATATCATCAACAAGACAGCGTAAGTGCTTGAACTGCATTATGTTTATCTCATATGTTTAATTTAACATGTTAGAAATGGCACCAATGTAATATGTGGTATTTGTATTGAGCTAGTACCAGCAAAAAAAATGGGGAAGTTCTACAGTGCCAGTCAAAAGTTTTTGAAAATCTTTAAATTTTTTCAAAATTATGCAGCAACACATATGAAATCAGGCAATTAAGTAACAACAATAACAGTGCTGCTTCACTACGGTCACGAAGGTCAGCTGTTCAGTAAAAGTTCTTGCAAGAACAGTATTATCAAGTGCATTTTCCCATGCAAACCCATCAAGCATCATGATGAAACTGGTGCTCATGAAGAACTTCCCTTGAATAAAAGAGCAAAACTTACCTCTGCTTGGATGTATGTGCATGCACGAGCTTGGCTCCCAGAGTTTCCATGTGTTTTTACTTTTTTATTATACTTTCCTTCTATTATTTATTTATAGCTTTATTTTGTATTTAAAAAGTAAGGTCGCCCTTTCAAACCATGCGTTTTAAGCAATTTCCCTCTGGGATTAATAAAGTTCTTTGAATCTTGAATTGAATTCAAAGGAGAAGTTAATTATCAGTGGAGTTACCAATTAACAGCAGCTCAAATTAGAACAGATATAAAAGCTTTACAGAGCATAAGTGGGGTTTTATATTGATAGTAGTAAGTAGTTATTTATATATTCTTTTATATTTTGGAGAACACATATTGGATGCTGTAACAAATGACACTTCTCTTTTTCTTCTATCAAAGTTTCTGTTAAAAAAACATTAAGCAGCGACTTCTGACTACTCAGATTAGAGAATTTAACTTGTGGTGTAGTTAAACTGGATCTGCTGTGATATAGCTGACCTTACCTACTAAATTCATTTTAAAGTCTTTTTAAATCATGTGTAAACTTCTGTGGCTTAATGTTTTGGTTTTTCCCTGTTGTTGGATATTTAGTTTTAACAATTAAAAAAATTGAAAATAAACTAAAAATAATTCTGTTAACATTTAGCATTTAAAAGCACTGTGATGCACAAAATGTTATGATTTGAAGGCATATACTGTATAGTTGTAGTATGTAGAGTGGAAGAAAAAAAGGTTGTTTTTTTTTTCGTTTGATTGGTAGGATACAAATAGGAAAATGATAAATCTGTTTTAATATGCAACATTGATTTAAATGAGAGCATATATTCATTCTAACTCTTTTGGCAGGTGAGAAATAAAGTTATGACTGCTCAAACAGAAGGACAAACGGGACCTGCTTCCTCAGTGCCTGACCTTAACAGTAAGTTTAACCTACCTTAGTAAGTTATCTATAACGACAACATCAAAAACACAGTAAAATATAGCCGAAACATTTATGTTAGCTTTGTTGTAATTACCTAAAGCTTTGTGATGTTTCATGAAGTAAAGGAAAAAACATGTATGTGCATTGGCCGGGAATCGAACCCGGGCCTCCCGCGTGGCAGGCGAGAATTCTACCACTGAACCACCAATGCTCAACTGAAAGCACAAATACAGACGTGCCCTTTTAAGCAGGAAGTACTAGGGCTTGTAGCCACATCAACAGAGGAGCGGGGGAGGTGCTGAGAGGACTGAGAGCACGTCTCAGCAAAGGAAACTGTTGTCATACCGCAGCCCCAAGAAACCATTTATTGTCTGCGTTTCATTTGTTCCTGTCCTTTTGTCCTTCATCTCTGTGTCCTGGCCATTCATGCACTAAAAGGTGTGCTCACGGTCTCACAAGTAAATGGGTTGCTGATAGTTTTTCTTCTGTTGCCTGTGAAGCCTAAAAGGAAATAACTGGAGATTGTAAAACAAGCGTTGGTTTGAAACGATAAGCACTAGCAGTCCGCGCTATAGAAGACAAAGGAACGGGGGAGGGGCTGCGAGTCTTGAAGTGCTCTGTGAGGAGCTACGGCTTGAAGCCACAGGAAACTTTAAAGTCTTTAGTTTTTTTTGTTTCATTTCATTGTTCCTCATTTTATTCCTCTGTTATCTAGTTTCCTTCCTAGTAATCCTTGTCCTCGTGGCACTCCAGTTACACCAATACTAAATAGCAACATCTAACATGTAAAAAACCTCTTGAGCCGTTTTCATAAAGTTCACAAGAATCCTCTCAGAGAGCTGCGAACATAGCTTCAAAACGTCTAGCTACGACTCTTGGCTTAACAGTGCAGCCTATGTGACCAGCACACACCTTTGCATTGTGCAGATTCAGATGAGCAAATCTTTTGAGCAAATATTGCGAGTTGCTGGCGTGAGGGTCCATGACTGAAAAAGTATTCAGAGTCATAATTATTAATAAATGTACAGAAAAATCACTTTCCGCCTTCTTCTCCTTCTTTCTGTCATTAGACATACACATGCTCTACACGCGCAGGAAGATTTATTACTAAAGGCATGCTTTTCCCCTGTATTAGTGTCTGTATTTTGTTTACATTGTGCTTACATGTAGAACTCTCTAATGTCTCTGTTGTAAGATTGGGACATTTTGTTTTTACAGTACTATGTATTTTTCGTTTACTATATTAGATTCTCCCTCTCATGAGAGTAAGGAACAAAGAGAAAAGTTGTCCCTTACAGTCTTATGCTGAAATATTTTCTTGGTGGGTTAGTGCATGAGTGCAGGTGCTTGATTTATGGATATTAGATCAGATCAGGTGGGTTGGGTTGTCTTTTTTATCACATTCGATGTGGGTATGAAAAAATCATTATGTATACAGGGGTTGGACAATGAAACCGAAATGCCTGGTTTTCATATATTCATAGCATTACATTATTATTACACTTCAGCATCTCCACTTCAGCTAGTACAGGTGAGAAGTCTTAATATTTTCATTTTTACAGTAGGAAAACCAAATGTGCTCTTAGTGGCCATGTCATATACAATTATTTAATCCAAATAAAATATTTTATTAGTTTAGCTGTTACTATAATGGTTTCATACACACTCTAGGTTGCAACAGGCATTTGGTATTTACCCATGTGCTAAGAAGCTGCTTTCACAATATGATGGGCACTGTCTCATTGTTCCCACTGGACAGAGCATAATCACACATTTACAGCACAGAAAAAAAAACAAAGATAAATGTATTTGGCTTAGTATCGCTCATTTACACATCAAGGAAATGGCTGAGAGGCCTTGAGCAGTTCTTGAGCAATAGAAACACCACACAGCAGCCCATAGAAACAGTCTTTTTTGTCTTTGTCTCGTTTGTTCCTCTCATTTTGTCCTTTCTTCTTGTCCTTGCCATCCATGCTCTTATAACTAAATTAACTTAATGTAATTATTTTTTGTTGTTAATAAATTTTTTGGTTTTGCTGATGAGGCATAACTCATTGTCCACCCACTCTCTCTGTAGGTGCAGCTGAAGACGATTTGGCAGTGAGAGCAGCCATGTACAATGTGATGTTTCAAATCCATGTAGATGGTGGTAGTTTGAGAAATGGCCTGGAGGTCCTGGATCAGGCAATCATAGACATGCCTCGGAGCCCTCACAGACTGTGAGTTTTGCCATTGGGGCAAGTGCATGTTATAGCAACACATTCTATGGATTTTTACTCTTTGTATATTTTTAATATAGCATTTATACTATTTTTATCTTTTTAATGTACTAACAAAGGCACAATTAGCTATACAAACCAACAGAAAGTACAGTAATTTTCAAAGAATGCATTAAAAGCAAGTGATATGGGATTGGAAATTTGGTTTTTAATAATAATAAAGTTTTTACACATTCACACATTTACTTAGTTTTTTTAGTTTATTATTCTTTAGTATAATTCCATGTCATTTGGAATTATGTTTTTGTAATAAAAATAAGAATAAATAAAAAAAAATAGAATATAAAAAAGAAAAGAAATGCAAAAAAAGAATATAAAATATGAAATAAGAATATAATAATAAAAAATTATACAAATATATAAAGCTTTTAGCTATAAAATTTACATTATGTACAAGTAGTAAAATAGAATTGAAATGGAAGTGGAATGGAAAAGCCAAGTCCAGTCACGAGCAAAACACTGTGCAGGTGTGCAAAATGTTGACCGTACTACTGAGGCAAATGATTAACAGTGAAACTGTTTCAGGTTACTTGACAGTATCAGAAACTTATTTGCCTGTGTATTATTTGCCATGATTATTTTTGCTGTGTGTGTGTGTGTGTGTGCAGTACCCTCTATAAGCAGAGTGTACTGGTGAAGGCTCAGCTGGGAGAGAGCATTGAGTTGGACATGCCCAAGTTTACAGAGTTCGGCGAGGTGGCATGTGCTATGATGTGGTATCATGTGGCTCTGTCTACCAGAGACACACAGCAAAAAAAGCACTGTTATGAGAACGCAATCAACGAATTACAGGTATCATATATGATATAAATAATAAAACATTAATTCAGTATTTTGCACATTAATGCAGAACTCGCAGGTATATTAGAATCTGTGGTTTTATGTGGCACCACCTGATCAATATTTAATTAAAGTCGGTGTATTTAATTTTAACAACTGTTCCTTGTTTGTCCAAAATCTTAATCTTCATCAGATAAGCCAGTAATATTGTTATTGTTTTTTTTAAACAATTTTTATTATTATTTAGTTTTTATCAATTCTTATATCTGTTGTGCTGTCCCTCTTCAGAGTGCTGATAATCAGAGGCAAAAGTGTGAAATACTGCTGGAGTTTGCAGAGTGGCTGTACTATAGTAATTTCCCTCTGGCCGAAGCACAGCTGCAGACCCAGTCGGCCATAGACATTCTGCTCTCCACTGGGGTGGATGCCAGACAGAGTGACAGTACCCAAGTTAATCCAACTATAATAACACATGCAGACAGTATATTCGGTAAATGTGTTTCTGTATGTATTCCATGTATTTATGGCACAATGTTTGTAGCTTGCTGAAACAAGTCTACATAGTTGGAATGCTTGTATAATGCATGAAAACTTTTTTCGTCAGAGCCCCCTGATCAGGAGAATGCGTTTGACCCAGTGAGCAGTCCATCTCAGCCGAGTGTACAGGCTCCTTTGTCTGAGCCGAGCCAAACTCAGCTGAAAGATGTGCGCACTTTAGATATGCTGGTGCAAGCACACACACTACTTGCTGTGATGGAGGCAAGAGTATCCATCAAGCACCAGCAGTACCTGTTACAAGCTCATGACTATGTTGTGCAGATCTGGCAGGTTAGTGATTCTGTTTATACTTTTAGAACAAAAATGTGCACTGAATTTTATAGTTACATTTAATAACTTTTATTCTGTGAAATATGGTTTAAATCTGGTTTAAAGATAGATAGAACTTTGTGTTCATTGCATAGTACAGGTACTCAGCAACGAAATGCAGTTCAGCATCTACCAGAAGTGCAAATAGTACATCAATGCAAATATTGGCATTGTGCAACTTTTAAGATGCAGTTTATATAGACACTATATTGTCAAAAGGATTCACTCACCCATCCACATCATTGAATTCAGGTGTTACAATCACTTCTATGGTTGCAGTTGTATAAAATCAATTACCTAGGCACGCAGACATACAGACTCAGGAGCTCAGTGAATTCCAGCGTGGATAGGATGCCACCTGTATCCCGTCGTGAAATTTCCTTGCTACTAAATATTCCACAATCAACTGTTAGTGCTATTACAACTAAGTGAAAGTGATTGGGGACGACAGCAACTTAGCCATGAATTGGTAGGCTACATAAAGTCACAGAGGTCAGTGCAGGAGTGCAGAGTCAATAGCTACAGACCGCCAAACTTCATGTGGCCTTCATGTTATCATGTTATCGCATTGTATGCGTGGAGAGCTTCATACAATGGGTTTCAATGGCAGAGCAGCTGCATCCAGACCTTACCTCATGAAGTGCAATGCAAAGCATTGGATACAGTGGTGTAAAGCATGCCGCCACTGGACGCTATAGCTGTAGATACGTGTTCTCTGGAGTGACTAATCACGCTTCCCTGTCTGGCAATCCAATGGACGAGTCTGGGTTTGGCGGTTGCCAGGAGAACTGTACTTGTCTTACTCATTGTCTTACAAGTGTAAAGTTTGTGGAGGGGGGGATTATGATGTAGGATTGTTTTTCAGAAGTTTGGCTCCGCCGCTTAGCTCCAGTAAAAAGAACTCTTTATGCTTCATCATACCAACACATTTTGGACAACTTCATGCTCCCAAGTTTGTAGCGACAGATTGAGGATGTCCCCTTTCTGTTCCAACATTACTGCGCATCCGTTCTCGGTGTGGAAGAACTTGACTGGCCTGCACAACCTGACCTCAACCTGATAGGACACCTTTGGGATGAATTAGAGCAGAAACTGCGAGCCAGAACGTCTTGTCCACCATCAATGTGGAAGAATGGTCAAAAATTCCTTAATCACACTCTTATGGAAAGCCTTACCAAAAGATTTTAAGCTGTTACAGCTGGACCAACATCATATTAAATCTTATGGATTAAGAATTGGCTATTACTCAAGTTCACATGCATGTGAAGGCGGGTGAGCGAATACTTTTGGCAATATAGTGTATCTTCATCAGATAAGCCAATATTATTAAAATTTTATTATATTTTAACAATGACAAAAGAGTAAATTACTGCTTAACATAATTTATTGTAGTATTTCTTCCATGTTGGCAAAACTTTTACAATTTGGAGCAACAACAAATGACACTTTAGTTTCTTGCAAACTTGATTGAATATTTGCAGATCGTGCCACTACATTGTAGTAAAGTATGTTCTGGTGAAATTAACATTTCAGGTTATTTCTCCAATGCAGGTGTCTATGGAAACGGCTGGGGAAGCCATGTCTCAGCCTGTTGGAGCAGATGGTCTCAAAAAGGCTAAGGAGAAAGATATAGAGGACAAGTCTAATGAGGTTTGTCACATACACTATATGGCCAAAACAATGTGGAAAACTAACCATCAAACCCATAAACCCAGTTTGAGTCTTTTCCAAACGGTTTTTGTATGCCGTAAAGTTCCAGTTTCAGTTCACTGAAACCAAAAGCTTAAACTAGGTTTAGTAGTGAAATGTAAAGGTGGAGGAAGTCCAGTACGTGAAGACACAGTTTAACAGTTTAGGATTTGAAGAGTGACTTGTTATAAAAGTGCAAATTTACATACAAAATGACAAGCATTTACAGACATATATTAGCTTGTAGTTTATTGGAAATACTGGAAAACTCATAACCTTGCACTTTACTCTCTAGCATTCAACTGTTCAGATGAAGTCCAAGGTCCCATGTGTGGACACCTCTTATCAGTTAAACCCAGAGAAATGGGCTCAGTTTGCGTGCCCCACGGAGTTTCGCCGGGCTATCAAACAAATCTGTGATCCTAGCGCCATCAACATCCAAAGCATTGGTATGCAGGTCAGTGACTTTCCACAACGGATCACTCACACTCTGCACCGTGTTGGTCATCTGTGTCACTCACTGGTCAGTCCCAATACTTTCGAGATCAATTTTTCACCTTGAGTCCCAGCAGTAGGAAAGTCTTTTCCTTGTGTCCTTCTGTGAGGTTTCAGTAGCTTGTTTGTGTATGAGGTAATAATGTTGACACAGCAAGTGAGAAATTGAAGGCTGATTTTACTCTACTTAAACTTAGAGACAGCAATCCATGCTATTGATCTGATGTAAATGGAATAAAACTATATTATGAACTGGACTTTATGTTAATTTAAATAACTTCTGTTATATTGAACTTTAAGCTGCATAACACACATGATGTTATATAATTTCTGTTATATAATTTTATCACCCAAATGAGGATGGGTTCCCTGTTGAGTCTGGTTCCTTTCAAAGTTTCTTCCAATTGACATCTGAGGGAGTTTTTCCTTGTCACTGTCGCCATCACCCTTGGCTTGCTCATCCGGGGCAATCTCATTATTTTTCTCACACATACTTCCATAAATTTTCTTTTCATTTTTGTGAAACTGCTTTTACCAATCAACATATTGTTCTTTTACACTGTTGTCTTTATTTATTAAATCTGTTAAGGATGAGTTTTTTATTTGAGTGTGTGTTTATACGCTTTCAGAATCGGACACTCTTCTATCTAGATGTCCTGGTGAAAGAGTTGGAATCCATCTCTCTGACGTTGTTGACGCTGCCCCCTTTGCACCTGGCTGAGGTCATTGCTCGTGATCTTTCACTCAGCACTAGCCATTCTGACCTTTATTGCCTTAGGTATTGACACATTTTGCTAACGAGTCACTCTAGATTCTTCATGTATCTCTGCTTTTTTGTGATTTTATGCTGCATTATCACTGTTTAACTGTACTGGCTTTTCTATTTTTTCAGGATAGTGAAGACCTGTTGTGAACTGGGGCTTGAGTCTTCATCACCCTACAAAGAAGCACTGCTAAGCTTTGCTCGTATTCCTGAAGATGAGCAAATGTTGTAAGAGACATATATATACTGGGTTGTTTTATGGGTACTTCATAAGATTAAGCTTCAGCCAACAGTATTTTCAGTTAGAGCTGATATTGGGCCAGAAAATAAAAGGATAATAAATACTGCTTGAGCCAGATATGAAATAAGTAACACTGCATTTAAAAAGAATAACCACAGTTAGAAATGATTGCATTGCGTTAATTGGAATTTATACTATAATATTTTTTCTTTAAAAAATTATAAATGAATTGAAGCAGTTTTCAACATATGATTGGCACATGGTCTAGGGTGGCCCCCCCGCCTTGTGCCATGAGTCTTTTGGGATATGCTAAAACTGTATAGACAACGATGGGTATTACTCTTTTACAGATTCTGGAATGGTCATATTCATCATTTTCTTATCAACAAGGTTATGTAATCGATAAGAACTCACAAACCTTTTAAATGGTCTGGACAGTTCCTTAATTAGATTTATCTTTGACTTTAACTTGTGATGTCCCAAAATTTAATTTAATGAATGTCCTGATGCAGTCATCTGATATTCTATAAATTTTTGAACCATGATATCATTACCAAAAAGGTGGTATGCCTGGGTAGCACGTGACGGAAGTAGTGAATTTTAAAAAGCTTGTTTTTTTGTTATTGTAAGTAAGTTTGATCCTACAGTAATTACCAACTATGTGACATAGGGCTTTAAACCCAAAAATTGTGAGGGAAAATGCTATGTGACGTCTTTCAAAATTTGTTCCATGTAGTCTGTTTGGTCTGGGTTATTTCCGCCATATTTTCCCATTGAAAGGAGAAATAAAACTAACATGTATCTGACTGGGATCTTATAGGTTCAGTCAGATACATGCTAACTGATGAAAGCTCTCTCATTATCAGCCCCTTATACAGGTCTAAGGGGGCAAGGGAAAGTGGGAATGTCATATTTGTGCTAAACATACTGTATGATCAGACCAAACCTTGTGTAGACATGATTTAAAACTCTGCAGGGCTCTCTGCCTACAAACATACCTTTTTCCTCTCCTTCTTCGACCAACAGTAGTCCAATTTCCACCAGCACCCTGTAAGTCAACAGCACCGGTGGCAGTCATTGTTAACCCGGGCCACGACCGATCCAGTATAGAAGTCCTGTTAATGATGATTTGGCAAATGTCTTCCTTCCACAACTCTCTGCATTTATCCAGATTTGGAACCGGCACAAGAAGACACTGAATTGTGGTTGCATTTGCATTTGATGATACCTCTGGTGATATACTGTGAGTCCTGTCTGTCAGGGTTAACCCCTAGAGGGTGCCTAGCGCCCAGAGACTCTTGTGTCTTGGCTACTTTGCTTCTTTAAGACTAAAGGAGTGATGACCATCAAGACCAATGGTGATTTTCAGTGTTTTAAGTGCTTTGAGGTTCTGCAGTACTATGTCTGGCATTAAAACAGATGTTAAAGAGTTTCCTGGAAGTCTCAAGAACATGTTCAAGGTTCTCTTTGGTGAAGACACTGCAGAGGAATTCCTTGAGAACATTAGTCCTTTGATCATATGAAATTGCAACTTACTGTTAGCATGCTTTTGGATGATCTTTGTCTTATCACGGAACCTGCTACTCAAAATCCTTGACGGCCGTCCTGCATTCCCATTTCATTTTGTTGAAGTAAGTGGCATAAATTTGCAATAGCTTAATTTTCTACCCCTCTTTTGTCTCCAAACACTGCCGCTGCCGAGTCCACGTCTGGAATCTTCCCTCTGAATGTACGTGTTAGAGAGTGGATTACTCAGTGGTCCGATCTGATTACACAATTTGAAAGCAGCTCGTCAGTGAAACCAGACCATCACATGAGACCAGATGTTATATGTGCGGTATACAGTTATCAGAACTGACAGTAATGGGACAGTGGTTGTAGTAAGGAGTATTAGGGAGTACTCTTAATACAGTAAATCCCCGACTTACAAACAAGTCTGATTTGTTTGTAAGTCAGGCAAAGTGTGTCTTATAGACCTTTGACACAATATACAATGTAAAGCATAGAAAAAATAAACGAAGGTTTGGTGTTTTGGTTTCTCATTATACTCTTGTGTAAATCGTGAGGGGGAATCCCAGTGATGGCTCAGCTGACCTCGTTTAAAGAGAGGTGGAAGCCAGGAAGGGGAGGGACGACGCTACATGGTGTTTACCGCATGCGTGAACTGACACCATTCCTACCATACCCAGTTTTGTTGAGTATTTTCCGGAATTAGGATATTCACGATTGGGACGGCTTTACAGATTAGCCGTTTTCTATAATCGTGCCTCCAGACCAATTTATGGAAACCGGTGACGCCGACTAATTTCTCCCACACCTCCCACATGCATATACGTACAATATATTGGACTTTGAACATTTTATACTTTTACTGGTATACGGTGCACTACCTTTGTGCAATACAAACTTGCTAATTCCTTGATTTGTTCGAATGTTCGTAGATGGAAGGTCTGTTTGTGTCTATGGAAATTCGTAACTGGAATGTTTGTAAGTTGGGGCCTTATTATACACATAACTACTGTACACATTGTCTGAGCATGTACAGGCTTAAGTTCTAGTCCTTCCAACAGTTTCTGCTAGATAAATCATGGGCCAGGCTCATGTGTAGGCTACAAAGCATGGCTCATAATGACAGTGTGAAAATATTGCTTTGTCAATGTTAAAATAATTTTTAAATAAATGTTAAGTGTTATTTCTTCCTATTTTTATTATACTCAGCTCTAAGGTAGTGGTCCATTTTCTGTTTAATCATGTCAGTGAGCATAATTAGTGGTTTCAACGAGCCCTGTATTTAATTTTAGGTACTTGCCTTATTAGCATGATGTTGAATGAAAGGGAAAAAAAGCAATAGCAACATATGTGGAAAGGAATTCATTACAGTCTTCGTTGTGGAAATATTTAAAAAAGAAAGTGACAGGAACAAAGTGATGTACATTAATGCTCTATAAGAGATTGCATATGTGTATAACAAATAGTCTATATCTTCTTTTTAGTTTGAATAATTTTAGGCTATGTAGCTTCCCATTCTGCTGTGAACCATTATTTTCATTCTGATGGCAAGATTCTTTTAATTTTACGATTGTGTGGATTGACTTGTGGGTGAAAGGTTATAGTTTTCCTGTATGATAACTGTAAATATTTTTGTGCATCAAGATGTCGAAAGACAATTGCTCTCAAAAGGGAAAGAACAGGACCTCGTATAGAGGCTCAAGACAACATGATCCAAGAGGTGAGTTTGTTGAGGGCATTAGAGCTTAAAAGAGCAAACAGCTTGCATTCTTTTCACCTTCTTTCTGTAATATTTATATGGGAGCTAATAGTAAGCATTACTTGACTCCTTAGACAATATCTTCTCACGGTATGTGGGGTGTAGCTGAAGGCAGCATGTACAGGAAGGGGCTGAGTGGATACACAGTGCAGGAGCTGTGGCTGGACAAGGCTGCAGTATGCATAAGTATGGGACTGTATCAGCCTGCTAAAAATCTGTTAGCTGAGGCCCACCTAGTGGCCAAGGTGAGAAACAACGCTCAAGTGTCATTAGTTAGGATTATGTCAATAGTTAAAATTAAGCAGCAGGCAACTAGCTGCATGTTTGATCTGTATTATGAATGAAATGCCTTCTGTATCCCAGGAACTTGGAAACCAAACTACACTGGCTAAGAGTTTTTACTTGTTGGCTGTTCTGGCCAGTCTGGAGCAGGAGTATGGACAGGCTCTTGCTTTATTGGAGCAGGCTCAGGACATTGGTGGGGATGAGGACTTCTGGTACAACCTCTTTCAGAACCTCTTGAACACCACAGCAAAGCTTAAAAGAGGCGATATTTACTCACAGGTGCAATTCCTTTATTTCTGCATATGCAACAGTGTGATGAAAATATGATTTTAAGGTTAATCAGCATTTAAGGTTATTGAGAAAATGTAAGTAAGTATCATGCATAGTGGGCATCAAGGATTCAAGTCCAGCGACAAGGGGTCAAGGGTTCGGGTCTCTGTGTATGCAGTTTGCATGTTTTTCCTGTGTTTGATAAGTTTCCTCCTAGTACTCCGGTTTCCTCCCACAGTCCAAAGACATATGGGCTTGTAGGAGTTTCTGAATTGCATGTAGTGTGGGAGTGACTAAGTGTATGCTTGTGCCTTGTGATGGACTGTCACCATGGTGTATTCTGCCTAATGCCCTCCATGTCCCCTGGGATATGCTCAAGGCCTCCCGCACCTCTGAATAGGATATGTGGAGAGAGAGAGTATCATGTAAATGTTTTTGCTTATTTACTGGTCAGAAATTGGCTCCCTGTCTAAATCCAGGTCAGCCTTCATGCTAAAACTCTGCTGGTTGAAACAAATAATTTTTTTCCAATTCTTCACATTTCTTGCTTTGGAATGTCGTGGTTGTTTGTTACTACATCACGTTCATGTTTTTTAAAGTAATTTTTGCTCTGTTTTTGCTTTACAGGTAAATCAGATCACAGATACAGCCATTAGATTCTTTAGGTCTGCTCTGGAGCAAAGACCGAATCGAGCCCCAGTCCTCCACTTCTACATTGCATCACTTCAAGCCATGTAAGGGTATAACATGTGCATGTGGTCAGAACCTTTTATTGTCAAAAAATATCTCACATTTTTTTAAAAATTCACACATGTTCATACAACTGCAAAGCTTGCATTTCAGCGAGTATGTTTTCCCATAGAGGTGCGGCTCTGTGTCGCGAGTCTCTGAGGGTCACTTATCCTGGTCACAGTTTTAGTGCTGAGACTGTGAAGAAGCTGAGTGCAGTGTGTGACACTCTGAAGGACAGTGCTGCAACATTGTGCCAGCATGGCTACACAACTCATGCTGCAGAGACAACCTTAGAGCAGGCAACCACGCTGAGGTAAAACACACATACAATGTCTTGCAAAAGTACTTATACCCCTTGAACGTTTCCACATTTTGTCATATCACAACCACAAACGTAAATGTTTTTATTGGGATTTTATGGCACATAACTGTGAAGTGGAAGGAAAATTATGAAATGGTTTTTCAAAACTTTTTTCAAATAAAAATCTGAAAAGTGTGCTATGCATTTGTATTCAGTCTCATTTGCTCTGATACCCCGAATTAAAAGGGGAACAATTGCCTTCAGAAGTAACGTAAGTAGTAAATAGTTCACCTGTGTATAATTTAATCTTATTATAAATACAGCCTTCAGAGGTTTGTTAGAGATGCTTAGTGAACAATCACCATCATGAAGCCCAATGAACACACCAGACAGGACAGGTCAGGGATAAAGTTGTGGAGAAGTTTAAACCAGGGTTAGGTTATGAAAAAATATCACAAGCTTTGAACATCTCATGAAGCACTGTTCAATCCATCATCCAAAAATGGAAAGAATATAGCACTGCTGCAAACCTACCAAGCCATGGGTGTTCACCTAAACTGACAGTCATGCAAGGTGAGCATTAATTGGAGAAGCAGCCAAGAGGCTCATGATAACTCTGAGGGAGTTGTAGAGAACCACAGCTCAGGTGAAAGAGTCATGAACTATTAGTCATGCATGCCAAAAATCTGGCCTTTATCGGAGAGTAGCAAGAAGGAAGTCATTGTTGAAAAAAGCCATTAGAAGTCCGGGACAAGCCATGTGGGTGATATAGTAAACATTTGGAAGAAAGTGTTCAGGTCAGATCAAACCGAAAGTAAACATTTTAGCCTAAATGCTATGTGTGGTGGAAAACTTACATCGTGCATGGTGTTGGTTTAAATCAAAGGACATTCATGTATTAGAATGGCCCAGTCAAAGTCCAGACCTAAATCCAATTGAGAATCTGAGAATCAGGACTTGAAAATTGCTGTTTACAGATGCTCCATCCAATCTCACTATGCTTGAGCTGTTTTGCAAAGAAGCATCAGCAAAAAAAATCACTCTTTAGATGTGCATAACCCAAAAGATTTGCAGCTGTAATTGCAGCGAAAAGTGGTCCTACAAACTTTTCAGATATTTATTTGTATAAGCTTTTGAAAACCATTTAGCATATTCCTTCCACTACACAATTATGTGCCACTTTGTGCCATATAAAAGCCCAATAAAATACATTTACATTTGTGGTTTATACAGTAATATGACAAAATATAGACATGGTCAAGGGATATGAATATTTTTGCAAGGCACTGTATTGGATGTTAAAGCTTCACAAAATAATTGCCAAATTTTTGTCCTTAGCTCATCCTACAAAACAATTGACCATTTACCTTAAAATAATGTCGGATTTAAATTGCTTTATTTTTTTAGATGACTTTAAATTTTACCTCATACATTTACACACATGGACAACATTGTTGGTACCCTTCGGTCAATGAAAGAAAAACTCACAATGGTCACATAAATAACTTTAATCTGACAAAAGTAATAATTTAAAAAAATTCTATGAATGTTAACCAATGAAAGTCAGACATTGCTTTTCAACCATGCTTCAACAAAATTATAAAATAAAAAAAATCTCATGGAACAGGCCTGGACATACAAATGATGGTACCCCTAGAAAATACTGAAAATAATGTGACCAAAGGGACATGTTAATTCAAGGTGTGTCCACTAATTAGCATCACAGGTGTCTACAATCTTGTAATCAGTCAGTGGGCCTATATATAGGGCTCCAGGTAGTCACTGTGTTGTTTGGTGACATGGTATGTACCACACTCAACATGGACCAGAGGACGCGAAGGAAAGAGTTGTCTCAGGAGATTCGAAAGAAAATTATAGACAAGCATGTTAAAGGTAAAGGCTATAAGACCATTTCCAAGCAGCTAGATGTTACTGTGACTACAGTTGCACATATTATTCAGAAATTTAAGATCCATGGGACTGTAGCCAACCTCCCTGGACGTGGCTGCAGGAGGAAAATTGATGACAAATCAAAGAGACGGATAATCCGAATGGTAACAAAAGAGCCCAGAAAGACTTCTAAAGAGATCCAAGGTGAACTTCATGCTCAAGGAACATCAGTGTCAGATCGCACTATCCGTCGTTGTTTGAGCCAAAGTGGACTACATGGGAGACGACCAAGGAGGACACCATTGTTGAAAACAAATCATAAAAAAGCCAGACTGGAATATGCCAAACTACATGTTGACAAGCCTCAAAGCTTCTGGGAGAATGTCCTATGGACAGATGAGACAAAAATGGAACTTTTTGCCAAGGCACATCAGCTCTATGTTCACAGATGGAAAAATGAAGCATATCAAGAAAAGAACACTGTCCCTACTGTGAAACATGGAGGAGGCTCTGTTATGTTCTGGGGCTGCTTTGCTGCATCTGGCACATGGTGTCTTGAATCTGTGCAGGGTACAATGAAATCTCAAGACTATCAAGGGATTCTAGAGAGAAATGTGCTGGCCAGTGTCAGAAAGCTGGGTCTCAGTTGCAGGTCATGGGTCTTGCAACAGGACAATGACCCAAAACACATAGCTAAAAACACCCAAGAATGGCTAAGAGGAAAACATTGGACTATTCTAAAGTGGCCTTCTATGAGCCCTGACCTCAATCCTATTGAGCATCTTTGGAAGGAGCTGAAACATGCTGTCTGGAAAAGGCACCCTTCAAACCGGAAACAACTGGAGCAGCTTGCTCATGAGGAGTGGGCCAAAATACCTGCAGAGAGGTGCAGAAGTCTCATTGACAGTTACAGGAATCGTTTGATTGCAGTGACTGCCTCAAAAGGTTGTGCAACAAACTATTAAGTTAGGGGCATCATTTTTGTCCAAGCCTGTTCCATGAGTTCATTTTTTTTTATAATTCCGTTGAAGCATGGTTGAAAAGCAATGTCTGACTTTCATTGGTTAACATTCATAGAATTCTTATTTATTATTACTTTTGTCAGATTAAAGTTATTTCTGTGACCATTGTGAGTTTTTTTTTTTTTTTCATTTACCGAAGGGTACCAACAATTTTGTCCACGAGTGTATATTGTTTATATGCATTCATCAGAAAAGTTCAGTTTCACTTGACGTGTTTCTTTCTTTTTTCTTTTTTTTTTTTTCCCCATGAAGAATGCTGGCCATGTTTAGCTCCACAAAAGAAGATAAACAGCGGCACTTGCTTGATGCGATCTCACTCACACAGCAGGCTGGATCCCTTCAGGAGGAAGTACTTTCCAGTTGCCTCAGGGTTCTCCCAACTCAAGAGGTACCTGTTTATGTATATAAACATGGAAATTGAGTTTAAAAATACATATACTTGTACAATGATAAGTCACTTTCATCAACTCCTGAAGCAGCTGGTCTGTACCTGCATGATGTTATGCATTGCACTGCTGCCACTCATTAGAAGTGAATAGTATATAGCATCTGGCTTTTTAAAATATGCTATGAGCTATATGAAAAGTTCTGTTAAGTGCACATAATGTAGCAAACCTTGCTTAATTTTTATCATTTATTTTATAACAACTTTTATTCACTAATATGTTATTCTGGTCAGAGTCATGGTTAATCTGAAGCCAATCATAAACATTGGGGGTGAAATGGGAAGACAGATTGAATGGGACACCAGTCAATTGCAGTGCTTTGCTTATATTCACTCATTTTCTTCCAATTAAGATGTTTAAGATATTTTTTTTCCATAAATAGAGGTGTCTAATAACAAATGCATGATTGCAGCATGGGTCAGTAAGAGCAGGAGACATCCTATGACAGCCAATGTCAGGTAGACTGTCCAAATAATAACCATTCCTCCTTATCGCTGTGGCCCTTATTATCATTTTAACAGATTATTTACCTCCTGACCAGTAGCTTTCTGTTGCTGCAGGAAAAATCATTATTATATCCTGACAGTCTATGTGATGAGATTTTATTAGTTGTGTTAATGTGTCGTAGTGCGAGGCAGTAATTTGTTTCAGTTTTCCAATCGGAGGATTTTGGCATACTCTTCAGCGGTTGCTTATGCTAAATCAGAATATAAACACTCAAACTGTGTTGGGAGAGTCATAAGTGCCGAAGCATTTAGATTCCTGGACCTATCATTGTTTCAAATTTTTTTTTTTTTTTTTTTTTTTTTGTGAAAGACAGGGGAGACATGAATGTCAAGTGAGAAATTCTTCTTCCTTAAAACTCTGTAGAAAATCTGAACTGGTGCTATTCATAGGACAGATTGTGATTAAGTGGAAAGCTCAGACCTGTTTCACCATGGCCATGTACTACATATTTGATAATGATGAAAATATGAGTGAAATTATTATTTCAATTGAATTTGAATTAGTTTATTGAATTATAAATATGTATAAATAGTTTTTCTTGCAGCAGATGGTGCTGGTTTCTCAGCAAACACATCATGCATGGTTCGGTTTCCATTTGGGGTAGGAATCACCAGTTACATCCTGATACAATATTATCCTGATACCTAGGTGCCATTTTGAATACAATTGTGATTTCATAAGTATTTCGATTTTATAAATATCCCAAATCGATTTTACATATTCGTCGATTTTGTTACAATGATGAACCTTTAATAAAAATATGTAGCCCATTTCTTATTACATTAGTTTTCTCCCTTAAAAACCATGGACTGCTTTTAAACAATACAAACTCAATTTAAATACAAGACTTTAATACTTAATTCAGAACGTCTTTCAGTCAACCACAATAATTATTATTTCTAAACAATTCACTCCTACCACACGGGATATAAATGTGTAAATAGTACAGAGCGCACCACTTGTAGGATTATAAAGAAACGTCAAAGTCTCTATCAACTTGACAGTAAGCGCACGGGTTGATTGGCTTCAAGCATGTGGGAGCATGTGGCTTCTAACGTGTTTTGTGACTGGTTTAAGTGGGTGGAAATGGTGTGTTTAAGACTAATTCGCTCACAGAGTTTGGAGAAAAAGGCAAGTCAGAGGCTTTTACTGCACTCGATTTTTGATAACATAACACCGTAAAACTGTGTTTTTGTTAAAGCTTCTACAGTCAGTACAGAATCGATTTATATCTGAGGCCGATCACTGGTCACGCCCCCATCAAATAAAAAAATACTCATTTCTGGTTAATCTCTATTATAAATGTAAAACATATATTTTGCAGTCACACAAAAGAATCATGATTCATAACTGAATCGATTTATTTTCCCCCATCTTTAGTTTTCACACATTCTCACATATTAATGCGAATTTCATTAATATAGCAAGGAGTTCAAAGAGAGCTTTACACATGACCTTCAGCAAAGCCCATAGTCTTGTGAGCATTGTACAACATGAATGGTTAGGGAGTAATCATTTAAACAGTTTGCAGTGGACCAGTTGATCATTTGATCATTTGATAAAAATTTTGATTCTCAAATGCAGAGTTGGGTAAAACGAGTTCCTGTAATCTAATTACTTTTCCTGGTAACGCAGTAATGTAACGCATTACATTTTAAATGCATGCAATTTGATGACAGTTACCAATGGCAATAACATTACGTTATTAGCATAACAAATGTATGTTTAAATGTATGTTGCATTTAAAAATTAAGTTTTTTTGCACGGCAGCATCAGTTAATGAGCATGCGCTGTAATCAATCATCGGAGAGCGTTGGGGTTTTACATTTGATGTAACGGGTTCGCTCTTTGCACGGATGGACCCACAGACACACGGACACGAGGCGAGGTCTTACAGCTAAAAGGGGGGATTTTATTTCGAAAAAACAGGGAAGGAGACGGTTTAAAGTAGGGACGAAAAGGAAAAAGGGGTATTTTTAACGCAGAGAACTTAGGAAGATTTTTAACTATGTACGGAGCCTATAGAGTGAGTGTGAGCGACAACAGGTTGAGGCGCACGCCCGTCACAGGCGCATGCTGTGACAAATGTTTTCAAAGTAACGTAATTAGTAATCTGATTACTTTTTACATGTAATAATCAGTAATGTAATTAAATTACAATTTTAAAGTAGTAATTAGTAATTTGTAGTAGATTTTGTAGACTTTTTTTTAAAGTAACTTCCCCAACACTGCTTAAATGATTACCTTAATAATGAATGGTTTCATGTTTCCTGAAGCTTTTGAATCATTTATGACTTCCAGTATTTCTGTACAGTAGCTGTGAATTCCTTTAAGGGTTTTCTATTTTTATATCCATTTTTTAGATAGAGGAAGTACATAACCTTACATGGTCTTACATAACTTTTTGTATTTTTATTTAAAAACGATATATATATTTTTTTATATTTTAAAGGCTGGCATACAGTGAGTATGTTGTTTACAGTGTGAGTGTGTGTGTCTGTCTGTCCAGGGTGGGTGGTGTTGGCTGCCTGCCATGCGTGTGTCTGTGCGTTTTAGACTAGCTCTGGCTGACCTTGGTTTGTTGATCCTGGAGATGAACTGTGAGGAGGAGACGGTCCAAGCAACAATCCGGAGCAGGATGAGTTCCACAGAGCGAGCTGTGGACGAGTATTTAAGAAGCACTGCAGAACTTAATGATCTACAAAGGGTGAGAAAACGAACATCTCATACTAGATGTAAAAATTCAAGTGTCATTTTATTCATCTGCACAAAAGTTTTTCAGTGTGGCCAATATGGAAAACATAAATAAAAAAAATAAAAAAATCAATAAATGTGAATATTTTTCATTTACCATTTAATTATTAAATGCAATAAAACATGCGTGGATGTTTAGAACTGAATGTTATTTAACTACTGTGAAACATGTAGCATTTAATAGTTTTGTAACAGTTATGAGGCATTCTCTGACTTCTCCTCAAAAAATAATGGAAAAGACAGCTTTTAGAGAACCTGCAATAAATGTAAAACAAACATTTGCTTTTGCACAATACAGCTGTGACACCCTTAGCTGCAGTAAAACATTTGAAAACGTGCAAACGTTTTAAAGAAGGCTGTACATCTGTAAATTACAATCCCAGCTGAGGTGGCATGGAGCCCACTGCAGTCCATTTTGCTGCAAAAGTTAATCATTTAAAAACCAGGTGGGAAGAAATGCGCATTTTTTTTTTTCTTCTTCTTCCATAATCAAGAGGGTAGTCACCGGGCAGGTGCTACTAATGAAATGCACAAGATTACCTTAGCATCAAAACGTGTGACTGCATTTTCATCAAAACAAAACCTTTGGGCAGTTTGTGTTGTGGAGCACTCGGATGTGTGTCTACGTCATGCCAAGAAGACTTCAGCGATGACCTCAGAGAAATGATTGGTGCTGCTGAGAAATCTTGGAAGAATTAAAAGGCACCCAATTTTAAATCCATTATTCTGCTGTGAGAAGCATTGTTTACAAATGGAGAGCCTTCAGGTCTGTTGCAGATCTTCCCAGAAAATTCAGTCCAAGATCCCATGCTCAGAGATCTAACAGAAATTCCAAAAGCTACATCATGTGACAAGCCTCTATATGTACATTAAATGATTATGTCCATGACAGCAAAAACACAAAAAGCCTGCTCATGAATGGTTTTTATGAAAAGGCTTTTTCAATACTGCAACTTTGGTTTGGAGTAAAATCTTTGACCCGGTAATACCAAGTTAGAGGTGTTTCTCGTTCATGCACAGTACCATTTTTGGCAAAAATCGTGCCATGCCGGAATCCATCGCAGGGCTGGGGCCCTTTTAGACTTCAGTATACATCAATCAGACATAAGCATGTGACCACATACACCTCATAACAATTGTCAAGCATGGTGGGTAAGGGGTGATGACTTCTTCTAGTTCTGCAGACATGGCAAATTTACAGGCATTAAGACAACTATACACATCGCTTTAAAGCAGAATATTGTTGAGGAAAATGTGAGCCAACCATCCAGTAATATAAGCAAGGCCAAAAATCAGTCCTGCAACAAAACAATGATTCCAAGTGATCTTCCCAAGTAGTTTTTTTTTAATTACATATTAAACGTATGTGTTTTTATTGTTTTTGTAGTCACATGAGTTTTTTTATATGCTTGTTTATAGAAGTTGTATTGAAACTTATTTTTTCAGTTTAATTAATGGTTGTATATGCCAAACACAGCTGTATTTCAAGTTTGTTTTCAAATCCTGTTGTCGTCTAATGTCTGTCCAGATTTAATAACATTGTCTCCTCATTCTACAACCATTCAGAAATAATCACAAGAAAATACAGCATAAGATTCAATATGCACTTAATTTATTCAGATTTTGGATTCAACAAATATGTGTTTCTTCTGCAGGAATGGCTAACAATGGGTCAGTCTGTGGGTCAGCTGACCTTTACCCAGCTGACTGTGGTCCAGTCTCTCATGAAGGACTGTGTTGAAATTAGAATGCAGACACTTGGCATGTTGGGAAAATACCTGAGGCTGTTAGCACTGCAGAGGGATCCTCTCTACCCCACTTATATGTGGGACAAGCCAATCACGGTATGCTCTTCATATCAGTTGTATTTACTAGAGAATGTAAGCCAGGAGTGTCTGGCTCCAGTTATGCTGGGCCACTTCATTTCACTTTTAGAACTGCTTCTTATGTAGAATGTCTAATTGTATTATTATTTAAATTAGCGAGGACAATTACTGTTTTGTTTTTTTGTTTTTTCATCTTTTTATATTAGTCCTTGTTAGTTTATTTTGGTGATTGCTGCATTTATGGAGCGTATCGACCATATCTGCTTTGGTATGCATAATGAAATGGAAATTCTCAACTCGGTATCAGTACTTATTACAAAGATTTGACAAAGATGTGTACAGTTGTTCTCATTATCGTTTCTTTCTTAATCATATGCAAATAACTCATTCAAGTCCTTCTGTTGCACCAGGTGGAAAACCTAGCAGAGGGAGAAGACGACGAAAGTGAAAGTGACGAAATGCAGGTTGAGTAGTCGCCCAAGACAAACGCATGCACACATCTGTGCTTGGGTGGGAAAAACTAATTACACATCACACATCGTTATTAAGCTCCATTCACAACGACTTTTTGATATGTCAGAGTTATAACGACATATTGCCCAGAGTTTGACCAAACATACCCTTGAATACTCACTCAACACTAACGAGTTTCTCAGTCACAGACCTGCAGTACGAATCAATTAGTTTTCTCACAGATTCCTACATTCCCTTGGGTATGATGCTATTTAGTGTAGTCCCTTATCTAAGGAATATCACAGGACAGAGCATGCTGTTATTCAAAAGTAGTACACCTCAGAGGGTTTGTGGTGCTGCACGATGCACAAACGAAGTGTCACTACCCCAGAAGTCCACAATTTCTAGATAAAAGCACAATCTGTAGTATTTCTGCTAATGGGTACAGTGTTTAACACGTATTTTAATGTTTTTAGTGAGATTTATTTTTTTGGAACGTCCAGGAGACAAGATTAAAAGTAATTTCCATGGCTTAAAGTTTTAAGCTTAAAAATTTCCGGGTGATGCTGTAGCCTGTCGTCTGACTGGTCGATCTCTCTCAGAGGGGAGGGATGGGAGGCGTTCTGTCCTGTCACATCAAGTGCGGCTCTAAGCCAATCAAGGACGTCTGTGAGCTCACGCAAGCAGACGGGGCGGATAGCACTGTCCTCCGAGTGTGTTACACTGTTCCTAGTGGTGTTTGACGAACAGGCCGACAATGTGGTTTGCTGCCGTCATATGGTTCAGAGAAAACGTGTGATAGTCTTCAGCCCTTCCCGACTGGTAGTCGTAGACTTGATGGGGGAGAGTGCTCTAATCACGGGTGGGAATTGGACACGACTGAGTTAGGGAGAATATCGAGGAAAAAACTTGCATTCCCATTGTGTCTGCCTTGATGCCCCCCATCATCCTTCAGGAAAGAAGAAAATTTCACCACCTGATCAAGGAGGGGAGGAAGAACGAATCTGCGGCATTATGAAAATTTTGGATTTTTTTTTTTTTTTTGAGACTATGTTGCTGTCTATTGTGAGTGCACTTGTTGCATATATCTAAGGAATAAATGAACAAGTGTCTATATGGTGATGGCAAGAGCAGATAATCTAGCCTGGTCTATAGGTTGTCCAATTCACCATTATTAGACCAGATGGAAAGTTTCAGAATTCCAGTGGTCTTTCAACATCTGCAATGTTGCCAAGTTAATGTTGCTACGATAGTTGTATTAAAGTGAAATTCAAATATTATCCATCTTAACGTATAATAACTGGTTTGAGCCATCTAGTTCAAATCTGCATTACATAAACTATTTTTATGTACATAATTCCTATTCGGATTTGAGTACATACAGTATTTCTCACACTTTTGGTGGTTAAAATGTAAAATAATTGCACACATACATCTTCTCTAATAAGAGTGAGCCGTTTTATGAGTTGTTGCATGTGCTCTCCTACAGAACAACGGGAAGGGAGTACATCAGATGTTGGCACAGGCCAGTGAAACTCTAACTGAGGCTTTGAATCTTGGGCTGCAGCAAAATCTGCCTGAGCTACTCTCATATGTCTGCGAAGAGCTACTGGAGTCTCACAGCCAGAACGACCCTGCTGTCTTAGGCCAGTACCTCGCCCTGCTGCAGGTTATAATTTCTTCTACTGTTGAATGGAAAGAGTCGCACACATTATCCGATGCAAAGTGATGTAATATTAGGGTAAAGATTAGCCTTTTATGTCCCAGTGCACACTACTGGGTGTTTTAAAAATCTCCATACATGGGTGAAATTAATCTAATTATGCAATTACATTAATAACATCTGTTTTTAGGATATATATTGATATTTCTGGGGTTGTTTATATTATACAGACATGGTTTTGGGAGTAAAGGATGAGTTACACTGTATGCATGTTAATGTTTGTTCTTTTTATTTTTACTTGTTAACGATTACCTTGCCTTTCCACTAATCTCAGAGCTGTGTGTGTTGTACCGAGATGTCCAGAGTGTTGCGTGCTGCCTGTTGGGACAGTAATCAATCTCAGTTGGCGGCGCTTCTGGGCCTACAGAGCAACCTGAAGTTGTCTCAGCCCAGCCAACACAGCCTGCTTTCAGCCATTGATCACTCACTCCAGACAATATCCAAGGTGCTGCTCTGTTAAACCCTAGACTAGAACAAAAATCATTCCTTGTTCAGACACATCTGTGCAGTTGAAAGTGTAGTGTACACTGATTTGCAATTTCCCCAATGCAAGTGACACCAGGCGCTAAAGTGAGATTCACAACTCCTTTGTTCTCATTACAGCTGCTTACACTGTTTTTATGTTTTAACCATCTTAGGCCTACAGGCAGCTGATTGTAAACCCTAACCATCAGAACTTTCTGGGAGAACTGCCACCCAATCTCAAAATCCTGTTGTTGCAGCATAATAAAGACAGGTGAGGACATACTGTATTGAGTATGAGTAATGTGTTTTACAGAGGAGAAGCTGTTTGGTAAATTTAAGTATTTTTCCTGTCTATTGGTCTAACGGATTACATTTTTGAAAAACTAAGTAACGCAGTACTTGAATGGCGAACCTAACGCGTTAGATTACTCGTTACATCAGAAAAGTAATCCAAGTACCTTGTAACGCGTTACACCCAACACTGGTAATATACACTCACCTAAAGGATTATTATGGACACCTGTTCAATTTCTCATTAATACAATTATCTAATCAACCGATCACATGGCAGTTGCTTCATTGCATTTAGGGGTGTGGTACTGGTCAAGACAATCTCCTGAACTTCAAAATGAATGTCGAATGGGAAAGAAAGGTGATTTAAGCAATTCTGAGCGTGGCATGGTTGTTGGTGCCAGACGGGCCGCTCTGAGTATTTCACAATCTGCTCAGTTACTGGGATTTTCACGCACAACCATTTCCAGGGTTTACAAAGAATGGTGTGAAAAGGGAAAAACATCCAGTATGCGGCAGTCCTGTGGGCGAAAATGCCTTGTTGATGCTAGAGGTCAGAGGAGAATGGGCCGACTGATTCAAGCTGATAGAAGAGCAACTTTGACTGAAATAACCACTCGTTACAACCGAGGTGTGCAGCAAAGCATTTGTGAAGCCACAACACGCACAACCTTGAGGCGGATCGGCTACAACAGCTGAAGACCCCACCGGGTACCACTCATCTCCACTACAAATAGGAAAAAGAGGCTACAATTTGCACGAGCTCACCAAAATTGGACAGTTGAAGACTGGAAAAATGTTGCCTGGTCTGATGAGTCTCGATTTCTGTTGAGACATTCAAATGGTAGAGTCAGAATTTGGCGTAAACAGAATGAGAACATGGATCCAGCATGCCTTATTACCACTGTGCAGGCTGCTGGTGGTGGTGTAATGGTGTGGGGGATCTTTTCTTGGCACACTTTAGGCCCCTTAGCGCCAATTAGGCATCGTTTAAATGCCACGGCCTACCTGAGCATTGTTTCTGACCATGTCCTTCCCTTTATGACCACCATGTACCAATCCTCTGATGGCTACTTCCAGCAGGATAATGCATCATGTCACAAAGCTCGAATCATTTCAAATTGGTTTCCTGAACATGACAATGAGTTCACTGTACTAAAATGGCCCCCACAGTCACCAGATCTCAGCCCAATAGAGCATCTTTGGGATGTGGTGGAAAAGGAGCTTCGTGCCCTGGAATGCATCCCACAAATCTCCGTCAACTGCAAGATGCCATCCTATCAATATGGGCCAATGTTTCTAAAGAATGCTTTCAGCATCTTGTTGAATCAATGCCACGTAGAATTAAGGCAGTTCTGAAAGCGAAAAGGGGTCAAACACCGTATTAGTATGGTGTTCTAATAATCCTTTAGGTGAGTGTACATAAGGGGTCAGTATTGTGCAATATAGAGTGAGACGTTTGCAATATAATGGATTTCCTATCATTTTAACCATCTATATAAACATGACTGAGCAAAACATTTAAAAATGGGTCACATACTGTAGGCAAAGGCAAAGAAATATCACAAATACACATGATCACTTTTTTTAATGGTTGTTTTCAGTTTTTTCCATGTCCACAAATGATAATACTAGGAGTATTTGGTGAAGTCAACATTTTTGTGATGTCCTTCCAATATTTTGGTAAAGATCAAATTTACACATTATAAAAGTAATAATTTTGGCTCTACCTGACATATCCAAAAACACAAATGCACAGTTGGATGCCCGAAGCCTCACTTGTTGACACACAACATCGAGACTTCTGTATAAGCAGGGTTTTTTTTTTTTTTTTTTTTGGGTAAATCACCAATGCTTTGTTGTCAGCACGGATTCGTGCCACGTGAGTTTTATTTGTTAACTGATTGAAGCCAACAACATTACATAGCCCATGTCTGAAAAGGCTTTACTGTTTATCATGTGAGCATGAATAAACTTAGGAACCGACTGCGGTGCTCACTAGAGGTTGTAGACATTTGAAATATAAATTAAATTATGTACATTTATTTGATCTTTGCCAGGAATTTGAGTGTGATGGCTTTAAAAATGTTGCAGTTATATCACTGTTTTTGTGTTTAGTTTTTTTTTTTATATACCAGTGGGCACATTATAATAGGCACATTATATATACTGTTGTAATACATTTCAAATCTGAATACAAGGAATTCTGAAAAATCTGAGGGATTTTTACAGTATCACAGCTTTTCCTAATTTCCAGCTTCTGCATGTTTAGCCATAAATGCATGCTTTTGTTTACTCTATATGGCAATCTGATGGCATTTCATTATGTAAATCTGAGTGACATAAATGACAGTATGGATACATTCAGTTATTCAAACTAATGCAGTTTCAGGGCTTCACTGCTAGAGGGTGCTATTAGTGATGCTTAGATCGTGATGGTTGCTGACATGTCGGTGCAGCTCACACTACGCTTTCATAAATGTATACATGCATACAAAGTTATGTCGCACAAAGAATTGTGCTCTAATAATTGACACTTCATCAGTCATAATGAGTACATATAAATCAGTGTGAACATAATATTTAAACTTTGTGGATCCCAGTATTACTCTTTTTTTTTTTTCTTTTTTTTTTTTTTCCTCCTGCAGTTCAGTGCTCTATGGGGCTTTTTATGAAATGGCAAAATCCACTGAAACCCCCAAAGCTAAAAGTCTGCAGATAGCAGGTAAAGTCTTCACACTTCCCTGTTGGATTTCTTCCATGTCCTGCTCATACACATGTACAGCATAGTACAGTATGTCAGTATATGTAAGGTTTGTGTTTATTTCTTTGTATACTTTTTAAATAAATTCTGTATTGCAGTGTTGCTAAGCCACATTTAAGGTTATGGTTAGAAACTTTTAAGGTAAGGTAAAGAAAAAGTTCTACTCAGAATGCAGTATAAGAGCTATATGTCCAGGATATGAAGAGGGGCTCAGTGTTGTAAACCAAGTATTCGCTCAGTGGGATTTATTACTGTTCAGACATGCCTAGGATTGCATGCCTCTTCAAGAAATAATTTGTGCTGCTGCAGGTGGGTTAGCATGCTCAAGAGTGGCCAGGGCCCGTGTGCAGCCGTCTGTCCTGCTCCAGCTCAGAGAGCAAGCCCAAGCCTTCCGACAACTCGCTGCACAAACCATGATCAAGGAGTCCAGCTGGCTCAGAAATGCTGTGCAGAAGGATGAAAACAAGCAGCTGGTACACACACACACACACCTGTCATCTCCCAATTCGACTTCTCACAAACATGACCGTATACACGGATAAAGCGGTACAGACGATGAGCAACTAACTAACAAAATCATAAGTTATTACTAATGAGTTCAGTCACCAGATGTTTTGTCTAATAAATCATTATGTCCAAAAACTTACTCTCTGTCCAAAAAAAAATGTTTTTTTTCTCTTTCTTTACTCTCCATATTTATTTACTCCATTCCTCCCTGTACTTTTTTACTGTACAGAAACACACCACAGAACAAGAGTTAAGGGAGCGTTTTCAAGCATTAGTTAAAGGAATGGACGACTATCTGCATCCTGTCATCTCTCAGTTCGACTTCTCATGTTTCAGGTGCGCACACACACTAAGAGTAATAAAGCCAAATGTTTTGTCTGACCCAGCTCTCACACTGGCACTGTTTGTTTGTGAGAGTGTAGCCACTGCAGTTACTATTGCTTGATCTGTCTGGCTATCTAAGTTTTGATAAGAAGTCCGGCAGAAATGTACACAAGCTACTTTACGATCTGTATGCATCCCTGTACCTGTATTGGTTGTTCTGGTTTAGTAAATTAGCAATTTTTTGCAAGTAAAAAATCCGAAAAGCATAGCTGTATATCAGGGGTACTTAAATGTAGGACCCTTACACTCCTGCTTATTGTCTTATTGCTGACACACCTGATCCAGCTCATGAAGACCTTCATAATTGGCTGCTCAGTCTGGCTAGGAGTAGCAGCAGTAAGGAAAACTTTGTCCAAGGCAGTGAGACTTTGGGACTAGAATTGAGAACCCCAGTCTAGTAGATTTAATGTAACATGGCATGTATTTGTCTTTTCTGTTGTTACGAGGGGGTATCAAAAAGCTTCAAGATTTGCATGCCACAGGTTTGCTCGCTTTTGCTGTGCATCCTCCCTCAGACACCTTAAAACCTGGCAGTATAATTCGCAATCGACGGTCTAGCCCCTTTGGATGAATTCTTGATGAACAATGCGAAAATGTTGAAATAGATGATGGGTATGCACTTGGTGGAGCTACGGAGCTACCGCGCCTTTTTCAGTCATGGAGATGATGAACAATGTTCAGAACTTGGCTGAACACAGCGCTTGTTCAAACCACATGTGAGGATTGCCTGGACTGTACCATATGACACACTGACAATGCCAGCAGTATTGTGGATTGTTCTCCAACGATCATCATGCACAATTTGGTGGTTTCAGCTCTCATGTCGTCTTCCGCACGTGAAGCTCAAAACACCTCGAATGACTCATTGCAAGGTCGCCATAAACTTGCCAAATCATGTCAATCGTCTCTGTGGCAGATTTGCCGTTTCATACAGAATTTCACGTTCGCTGTTTGTTCTAACTTGTTGTCCATGTTAGAATAGCAGACGTGATAACTTGGGTGGTCAGAATATCACCAGTCATACAGCTCCTGATGTCTTTTGGCACACTGACTAATGAAAGACTCTCTGACAGCCTTTTGTTGCCATCTGTTGCCATGTTACAAAACTAATCTCTAAACAATTTATCACCTTGTATATTAATGTTAATATTATTATATAATATATATTATGTGTAATGCACCAATTAAATGAGGGACCCTCCGCATTAGTCCTCTTCAACCTCTTCAGCATATATGTACAAAAGCAGGTACCAGTAATGGATCATCTGAGTGAATCCGTGTTTTCACATTCATTTATTTCTGCATGTTTTTCCTTTTTTCTCTTCCTGTCTCTCTTAGCCAGTGCTCTCAATCGTTACTCATCGATGAGGCAGCCCGGCCCAGAGATAAAAAAGAGGGAGCGGCTACGGATAAAGCTTCGTCTGGTAATCACTGCTTTAGTGCCAACATAATTAACGCATAAAAGCACTTATACTTACAGAAGGATTCGTCAAAATCTCAACACAGCCCGTCCCATTAGATATAGATGCAAGCCCATATACTTTGCATCAAATAATTTCAGCCTGGTTTGTTCATGAATATTCATGGGTGTTTGGTGTAGATATTTAATTGAATTTCTTCAGGTAGAAAAAGATGTGTTTCTGATAAAAATGAGACCCTTCTTCCATCAGGTAATTTATATTTCCATTTGTGGCATTTGGCAGACACCCTCACATAAGTGAGCCACTCATATAAGTGCTTAGAAATCTCTATCAATATACATGTCCTGTAATTTGCAACCTGTTTTCTAACAAGCTTTGTAGCTAATGTAAAAAAAAATCGAATGTGATAGCTTGTGTGCATGGCCTCCTTGCTAAGGACAGTGTTAGAATCATCTAATCTTTGCTCACTGAACCACATATGGCTAGAAAAGCTAAATTTAAAACTGACTAACTGATGATAAAGCAATAATAAACCATGTAAAAAAAAAACTTTCTTTTTAAAAGACAGACATGCAGATTGTCTGATGTTTGGGAATGTGTACACATTTATAGAAGGCTATATGTCTTGTGCATATTTTATTACTTCCAGAGCATGGAGAATCTGTAGTGCTGTTAGCAGACTCTGTGTTGCTGGAGTTGCCATTAGAAGCTCTTGCTGTTCTGCAGGGACCGGGAATAAGTTCCATCTCACGGGATTTCTCCTTGCAGGTCTTTTACACCCGTCTCCAAATGGATGAGCAAGGTAAGACAGCAGCTGGATGTTCATATCTAAAAAGCACTATTACACTGAGTTGCAAGGTGTTGGTATTCTGTGTATCAGAACTTCCTGAACCTCCTGCACTTTGACGTTTCCATGCATTTAAAAAGAATTCTCTCTTAATAACTGGAATTAACATTAAATTAAATACTGTAATTAATGTGCACATATGAATCGAAGGATTAATATAATCATATAATGTTTTATTTACAGTGGGTTAGATGAAATGAGTGACTTTATGTAAGCTTTTGTGTTTTCCACAACAAACAGCATGATTATTGTGGATTATATTCTGTGCAAGGAAATGTTGATTTTTTAAAAATGTTGACTTTTAAATCTGGACTGTATTAGAGAAACAAATTACAAATTTCTTTGCCGTTACCCATTTCTGATTTTTGCGACCTGCTGACTCCAATTTTGGTTGATTCAGATTTTTCTTCCTAATAACCATAATTGAAAGTGTGCAGAAATATTTTTGTACATTTTGTTTAATGTAAAATTCATTTAGTTGATACATTTATTTAAAACTAAAGTCAACAATTTTTCTCACTCAAGCAAATCTCAAAATAAAAAATTGCTCCAGGTTACTACTGGACAGAGCTTTCTTTTGTACAAATAAAGTCTAGCTGAAAACGAGTCAACAGCTACAAACCAGGCAGAGCCAAAATGATCATGTGCTTCTTCCAAGACATGTGTTGCTAGCCGACCGCATTATTTCAAACTGCTGCTCAAGCCGTGGATGAAAGAAGGCTGATACTGTCTGGTACTGTATACCACAGTTGTTATGAATTGCCTCTGAACTAGGGCTGTAGCTATCGAATATTTTAGTCATCGAGTATTCTACCAAAAATGTAATCGAGTAATCGGATAAAATGTACTTTTGCTTAATTAAACAGCAATGTAAAATATATAAGAGAAACAAAGATTAATTGGTTTTCTTTTTAGAAAAATCAACTTTTATTTTTTAAATGCATACAGCATTTGATCAAAAATAAACATTGTCATTATTCAAAAAACAAGGAATCGCTTAAAGTTGATTGAGATTAATTAAGTGCATTACAGCCATATATTCTTATTTTAAAACCTTTTCTCAGATGCAAAAACTAAAAAAGGTATTTCAAATGACTAAGTATCAAAAAAACTAAGGCACACTTTAAAATAAATAATTATACAAAAAGACGAAATTGTGCAGGAGAAACACTATCCACATGTGTTCAACAGATGAGGGTGAGACAAGTGAACAGGTGAGAGTGCAAGTACCCCTTGCCCCTGAATGTGTGGGCAACAGGTGAGAGAGTACCTAGACCTCCCACTGCAGATGGCTGTGTTCTGCTTTTCTGTTAAGCCACTTGGAAGCTAGTGCATGATTGGCACAAAATGGGCTAAATCTGTGACAGATCAAGTGAAAAAACATCTGATTCCGATCAATGGCCAAATGCTCAGTGCATTTTTAGTATATACTTTATACACCTGTTGTGGGCGCAACACCGTTTCTGATAGTAGTTGGAGTGCAGTCATTAGGCTTTGTGGGACATTCTGTATTGTATATGAGCAAGTTGCATCTTTTTGTTTATTTGGTATTATTAGAAATTTTCGAGGAGACTAACAGAAATCCCAAAGCTTGCTCAGATTGAGGGAAGACTTAACACAACACAACATAACCTGTCTTAGTAGTACGGTTGTTGAGGCTTGTTACAGATATTGCATATCTTTTGAAGTATACTGGAAAGTGGAGAACACTCACTCACTCATCATCTATACCGCTTAATCCTGTATTCAGGGTCAAGGGGGCCTGGAGCCTATCCCAGGTGACTTAGGGTACAAGGCAGGGTACACTCTGGACAGGGTGCCAATCCATCACAGGGCACTCACACATACAGGGCAGTGGTGGCTCAGTGGGCTAAAGCACTGAGTTACTGATCGGAAGATCGGGGGTTCGATTCCCAGCTCAGCCAGTTTGCCATTGTTGGGCCCTTGAGCAAGGCCCTTAACCCTAACTGCTCCAGGGGTGCTGTACCATGGCTGACCCTGCGCTCTGACCCCAGTTACGTTGGGATATGCGAAGAGGGAATTTCACTGTGCTGTAATGTATATGTGACACAAATAAAAGGCTTTACTTTACTTTTACACTCACTCACACACTCATTCACGCACTACGGCTAATTTGGGAACGCCAATTAACCTAACCTACATGGCTTTGGACTGTGGAAGGAAACCAGAGTACCCGGAGGAAACCCACCAAGTACGGGGAGAACATGCAAAGTGCATGCACACAGACGGGAATCGAACACGGACCCTGGAGGTGCAAGGCGACAGTGCTAACCACTACATCGTGCCGCCTAGTGGAGAACACTATTGTCCAAAAATATAATTCCTTAGTTGGTGTTTTGATGATGTTTGGATCTAAAATCTTTCCTCTCTCATCTGTAACTAAATGTTTAATTGTTGGAAAAAGATAACCAGGCATTTTGAACTTGACATTGATTTGTAATGACTCTCTCCTCTAATGTGATGTCAGCTCATGCCAGAAAAATGTCTCCCACAGGAAAACACAGACGTTTGTCATACATTTGCATGTTGATGTCATAATCAAATGAGATTTTAAAGAGTTCTTAATAAACATTCTAAGCATGTGTAGATGTCTCATGAAAATGGCCAGCACATTGGGTACTTGTGTAGTGCCACTGTGATAACTTCTTGACGTAAATAACAACTTACTGGAAGGTTAAATATCATGGCTGTAGGAAGAAAAACAACAACTAAAATATTACAGGAAAGTCTAAAGGCATTCTGAGATTTTTGTCTAAAGCTTATTAAAAAGATTTTTCCCCTTCTTCTTTCGACCTCATTCAAAAAGCCCTTAAAACTAATGCTAATTTCAATCCTCTCAAAGAAACTACTTAGGGTTTACATCCTTATAATCTCTTTTATAATTCATAGAAATTCCTTCTCTATACGTAAGACATTATAAATGTTATGCAACTAATTTTATTCCATCTTATGCATGTAAATTGCAAATTAACAGCTACTAGCATTAGCAAGGAAAGGCATGTGCGTATGCTCATTTTATCTTACCATTTTAATTACAAAAGGATTCATCCAAATTAGAAACAAATGTATTACTATATATGAACATATGAAGAAAGAGATTTCAAACAGAATAGGAAACTATATGTTCTGAAGACACAAATGCCACATAATTAGTGTAACCATGTTAATATTTGACATAGTGTTGTCCCATATAATTCTGGCTTGCCCACTGTCTAGGAGTTAACTGGGTTATTGAGTTTATCTAAGACCCAGCAATTGTACTAGATAGTTCCAGGCTTTAGGTGAGCACCTTGTGATCTGTAGGCTACAAACTGAGGTAGCTCAGGGAACACATACTGTACCTGTTTCCAGCTCATGCAATTACTGTAGCTAATCAGGTCTTCATATGGCGGCAACACAGGACATAAAATCATGCCATTCAGGGAAGGGTTTTAGTTAATGTTCAAATCTGACAGAAAGGGAAAAATTACTAAAAGCACTTATAAAGTTACACTGGAAAGATGAAGCACAGAAAGCATTTGATAATATTTCACAGAGTCTGCCCTTAAGTAATTAATTAAAATGACCACCAAATGATTTTCGGATGATGAATCACAGCTGCAGTGCCTGGCCGTTCTGCAGGTAGACTTTGTTAGTTATGACAAACTTTGTTAGTCTGAAAGATTTTAAGTTGGTGGAACTTTAAGGTGACAATTTCTGTTACTTAAGTACTTACAATTACTTATTATTTAATGTGTTTTTTATTCAATATGTTTTATTACTTTGAGCATTAGTGTTTATAGTGTGATAGTTAGGTCAAACCTTTCAGACTATCACACTATAAACACTAATGCTCAAAGTTAATTAAATAATTACAGTTGGTTCAAATTAATAGACCTTGAGTATTTAGACATTTTTGGTATTTGAGTTTGTAGAAATTACACTTTTTCAAGTTAGCTGAACAAATTCGATATTTGAAGTAATTGTAAGTACTTAAGTAACAGAAACTGTCACCTTAAAATCTTTCAGACTAATGATTTTGTGTCTGCCGTCATCAGGGCAATAGGGCACTGGTGGCTCAGTGGTAGGTGTTTTGCTTGCCATGCCAAAGGCCCGGTTTCGATTCCCAACAACTGGATGCAGTGCTGGTCACAAGCGCAGATAAAATGGGAGGGTTGCGTCAGGAAGGGCATCTGGCGTAAAACCTGCACTAAGCTTGTGTGCTGACCGGATTGTCTGCTGTGGCGACTCATTGCCGGGAGCAGCCGAAAGACCAACAACAATTTATTTGATTTGCAACAACTAAAAAATAATTATAATTGCTATTAAATAGTATGAGTTCGACTACTTAATAATGCAAATAAAGAACGATTAATATGAATGAGTACCACAAACTCAAAAACTGATTTCTGTTTATGTTCTGTTTATTTAAAATTGGAAACATCATTGCTTAAAAAAATTGATGTAACTGATTGCCTCAAATTTTTTGAGTTTTGCCAACTTATTTGGGTTTACATTGCAGTATATTACCATCCAATGGGGAAAATGTTTGTAACTGTAGCATGGTTGTTGGTACTAAATAGGCTGGTTTGAGTATTTCAGAAACTGCTGATCACATGGGATTTTAATACCCAACAGTCATTTAAAATTAACACAGAATACAGAGGGGAAAAAAATAATAAAACAGCAGCAGCTATGCAGTTAGAAGCACATTGTTGATGAGAAAGGTCAGAGGAGAATAACCAGACCCCAAGCACATGCTGTGTGAAACTTGCTAAGCTGCTCAGAATATTGCATTCATTTTCTTTCACAGTAGCTTCAAACTGAGAATTTATTCTGATTCATCATGGAGATTGGATACCAGCAAGGGGTGTAAAGAGTCCCAGTTAAAATGGGCATATACTGTAGCACAGAATCTCCATTTTGTAACTAGTCATTGATATTGATGATGATGATGAGGAGGATGTCGATGAGGATGATGATGGTGATGACGAGAATGATTTCCATGTGTGTATTCATTTTCACTCAATTTATTTTATATTTTTGCCTCTAGTGTATCAGCTTTAAGAAGAGTATAAGTGGAAGAATAGATGTAACACTTTTTCTTTGGACTAATAATTTAAATTATTAAGACATGTAATTTTCTATTATGCTAGGAAGAGATATGGCGTAGAGTAACTGTTTGACATTTTAACCATTTTTGCATAAAAGTGACTAATTACAGTGTTCAATAAAAGGGTTATTAATGTTATTTTTTTCTCTTCCACTTGTTCTCACACATAACACATTGTTGAGTGATGTCTACATAATTCCTTTTCAATTATGTTGGCCATAGACATACAGAGTAGCAAAAGTTCAGTAAACCTTTACTCTGTCATTGATGCTGAAGGTCATTTGGTGTTTTAAAAATAGTGATAGTTTATTATTGGTATTAGTTTTCGACGAAAGGTTTTCGTCATTTAAAGTTCACTGTCAGGTCAGCATTTCCTGCATTAAAGCCTGCATCCTGTTGATTACAGTTGAAAGTGACAACAAAAAGGACAGAAGAGGTGCAAAGGCAGCTAAAGAAAAAGATCAAAGCAAATCCATCAAAGTGGTGAGTTTGCTAAATGGATCTTTGGCTGGCAGATCGGTGGAATATTACTTTACGTGTCTGCACAGCAGCCCGATATTTAACTGACCCTTCCTTTGCTTTTAACTCGGTTTCTTTCAATCAGCTGCCTAATGATTCTGCCTGGTTGGGTGCCCAGACATTTTTCTTTCTTGTCATCATGGGCTGATGGCTCATTTTGACTTTTTTTTTTATCTTTTAGATGCCCTTTTATTTATTTATTTTTTAAACTTTATTTCTTTCTACTACATTTATGCTTATCTACAGACTTTCCACTAAATGTAGTTAATTCCAGAATTATATCTTCTGAATTTACTACATTTGTTTGAATTCTTATTTAAAATGATGCGTCAATTTGTGATTCATGCATCCATTTTCCTCTTATAGGCACCGGTGAGCCATGTTTTACTTGAACACACTCTTTCAGTGGATTCACACATGTTCAAATGTATCCTTCTTTTGTAATGTAAGACAGGAGAGGACAATGGTTTATTAATGTCATGTCAGATACATCACCTGCGTAAAAAAGTTTTACATATAACAGTGAAAATATTGTTGTTTTTTTAATGCACAAGCAAAAACTATATGTTCCATACAGATTTAATTTCTCTTTTCAGTTCTGGGATTTCTTTAACTGTTGTTCACAGATATTGTTGATCCACATGACGATCGCAGTAAGTACAGTCTCGCTTATTATCAATTGTGCCAAATTGTGGAAAGAGGTTTAGTCCCTGTTATCACAAGAACAGAATAACAACTATAAGCACATATCTCTTCTTCAACCTCTTTTTTTTCTTCTTTCTATTGAAGTTAATAAGATTTTTTTTTTTTAATGCCTGTCATATTACAGAGAAATCAAAAACATGCAGTCATCTGTCTTTAGGGAGAATGGATTGCAGCCTACATCACTTTGATGCAGTCAGAAAAAAATTGAAGGAGCTGTGCTGTAATAGAAAATCAACACATTCTTCAGTTACAGGCCAGTGAAATTCAAGAGTGACGTTCTTTATGTTTCAATATCAAATGGCAACATAAAGAACTTCATTCTTGAATTTCACTGACCTGTAATTATTGCAGAGTGTGTTTATTATTTTCTATTACAGTACAGCTCCCTCAGTTTTTTTTCTGACTGCAGAGCCAAAGACTTTTCTTTTCTTTGTGTGCACTGTATAAGGCTCTTTTTTTTTTTTACCAGAGTCTCCTTTTGTAAAAGGAAAATACACTTCTGACAAATAACTTAAATCAGCAACCTTTCAAGTCTCTGTACATTTGTGGGAACAACAACATGTTAGATCTCTAGTGCATTAATATAGAGTATATCTGTGATTTGCTTTGCAGTCAGAAAAGCCACATTCTGTCCACTGAGATGCAAGAGTTAAGTTCTTTATATCACAGTTCAGTGAGCGGTTATCATTTACCCCTGCTGGGCTTGTCTCTCATGGCAGGATTTTTAATCATTATGTATTAGCAAACAGTATTGGAACAGTTTGATAGCAAAATGACAACAGAGTTTTTGCAGTTTTGGCAAACATCTGCTTGAAAAAGAAGTTGAATTGATTTTTTGTGGATGAAAAAGCACAAATTCCCAAATGCTTTGTCAAAAGTGTGAATTTACAGTACATGTGTGACGTAACAGTTTTGGCATAATTGATATTTCAGCCTTTAGTTGCGTGTGTGGTTATTTAGGTATACAATTAATAAATTTAATAACATGTTGGCTGGGTTTTATTAATAATAATAATAAACAGCCAACTTATGCAAGGAGTGGAAGCAAGTTATTTGCATGCAGTCTTTTTAATTACACAGCTTGCTGAAAACATTCCAGCAATATCCTTCCAGGTTTTGATATTGTAATGTGTTATAGCGTTCTTGGTTCCAGCAATATCAAATCTTCTTAGTTGTTTTCTTTGCTTGATGCAGCCTAATAAGTTGACCCTTCTGAATGGGCCGAGCAGTGTATTACACAAGACTGGAAAGACCTGAGTGTTTCTCTTGAGCACTGACAGATAAGGGATTAATCATGCTCTTCCTGAAATTTATAGGAGTAATTCCTAGAAGTGTGTTTCTGTGGTTATAGTTCCTGGTCCTGCTTCTGATGTACTACATATGATGATCTCAGATATTGATTTTGATTTTTTTTTTTTTTTTTTTTTTTGGTGGTGATGTTTAACAACCAAAACAATCCACAATCCTCGTCTCATAACGGATATTTGTCAATCACACTGCTGCAAGAGTCTTGTGAATTCCCCCAAATTACATTTATACAATCCATAATCTCTAAACGTATCCAACCTCAATCTGATGCACAGTCATAGTCGGCACTGCGGGACTGCAGTGTATTTCTGTCACGGGACTTTCCTTGTCAAACCACAACTAGCTGGACAGTCCTAAAGGATTTGTGTTCATTTAGTCCTTGCTTGAGCACAACTCTTGGAGCAGGAAGAATGGATTGCATTGCTGCAGTAAAATATGCCGTTTTGCTTTGAGGTTGTGATACAGTACTTCCCTGATTATCACCCAGCATCACCGTTTATACAAAAAAATACATTTGTGTATATATAGTAGCTTTGGGTGGGTATACACTCCTGTTTTAGTCCCATTTAATTTGCAAGGACTCTTTTTGCACTTATAGAAAACATATTATATCCTGTTTTCCACGATTTTATACAATCCGGTGTAGTCTTAATGAGATATCTGTGACTAGCTTTGGTCAAAATACCTCAGGAATCAATCACAGCAGCGTCTTTCTCACAGTGTCGAAATAGCTCTTTTCAGAACGTTGCAATTTTGTGCCTGTCACTTAAATGCATATGAGCATTCCTCACCCTGGCCTCATCTTCAGGAAGCATTGCTGACAAAAAGAGTGCCACACTCCCTGCTTCTTTGAAAACTTTTGAACATGAATTGAAACCTGGCTGTAGTCCAATCACACGTTTGAACTAGAGTCAGATCAAACAGAATATGAAAAGGCTTCCAAAGAATTTCAACCAAAAATACCACATGTGGTTTTGAAAGAGTAAGTTATTAGCTTTATTTTGCTTTGACAGTTCTTTTAGCTCTTTTCGTGTCCTCTGAGAACATTCAGCATGTTTGCTAAAGTGGCTCAGTACTGCACAAGTTTGTATAAAACGTTAGTTGTCGAAACAAATCTCGTCAAGGTTCAGCGTTAAGCAAGTTGCAGTCAATTTTGTCAAGCAGTTTGCATCTCTCAGTGACATTGTATTTTTGTTTAATTTACATCTGCCTATCTGCCTAGCTTATTCAATTAAATTTTATTTCTATAGCGCTTTTAACAATGGTCATTGTCTCAAAGCAGCTTCACAAAACTGAAAATTATTTTTTTCATGTGATATATATGGCCAAATAAACACAGCAAAATGTTACATATTTTTTAAATGCCATGGGCAGTTGACATTTTTTTGGAAAGGTTTGGTGGCCATGCCAGCATTGTACTGCCTCAGAGTGGTAAAGCAGTTGGACTCAGTCGTTGGAGCACAACAGCAGGCTAAAGTTAATCCATGTAGCTCTTAGTTCCACTGAGCCAGGAAGCAGAAACTTAATGCTTTGTATTCCTCTGTGCACCCCACAACCGAGCAGCTCCTGTGCTAACCTGTAGCCGTCCTCATGACCCTTCAGCAGTGCCGTTAGCAATAAAAGCAAAATAACAGATTTCCAGAAATGTTCGGATCTGTTCAGCCAGCTCATGGATGGAGAAATACTTATGTGCAGGCCAGGTTATTCAAATGAGAGCCAGGTCCTAGAAACCTCCTCAAAATCAGAACAGCTGTTGTCTCACATGATTAAGATTAGAGCTGTAGCTATCGAATATTTTAGTAATCGAGTATTCTAACAAAAAATGATCGAGTAATCGGGTAAAATGCACTTTTGCTTAATTATATAGCAATGTAAAATATATAAGAGAAGCAAAGATTAATTGGTTTTCTTTTTAGAAAAATCAACTTTTATTTTCTTAAATGCATACAGCATTTTATCAAAAATAAATAAAAACCAAGTTGTGCAACTTAACTTTCAGAACTAAACGTTTTAAAATCTACAGCTCAGGCATAACATAAGCCTTTTCTGACTTCTTATTGGAATGCTTTTTGATTATATTTAGGATGCAAAAACCCATGGACAGGAACAAGAGTCCATAAAGAATGTAAATGTATCTCTCTTGGACGTGTGTGCACACTAGTCTTTAGAGGAGCATGTTATTGTAATGAAGAAAGGTAAGCATGTCAACATGCTCCGAACTGAGGCTTGCCCTGCGCTTTGAAACAATGCTGAAAACAGGCACTCTGATGGCGTGGATGTGGCTGGAACACACGGGATGGTCATTGCCAGCTTAGCCAGTGTTGGAAAGCGCGCTGCATTCATTTTTGCGCTCGCTTCCATTTTGCAGCCCACAACAGAACTCTCCCTCAAATCAATACACAGCTAACTGCTAAGCGCTTCTTCTTCTGGCGGCTTGCATCCGGGAGCGTGACTAGCCAAACAAATAATTGCACAAAAACGCAAGCTTTTAAAATTCATTAAAAGAAGCTTCGAGGCAGAAGATTTTGCCTCAACCATTTTTTGTAATCGTTCGAATCGAGGAATCGTTTCAGCCCTAATTAAGATGCCTGAGGAAGTTGTGATAAACATTTTGTAGGCTGAAAAAGTGGATTTTCCATATTATACCTTTAATGAAAATAAAAACTTAAGTAGATTTAAAAATCTATTATATATAAAAAAAATAAATTGTAATAAAATAACACTGCATTTATATTTATCTGGGTTGATGTCCATGCATGCACTGCTTTTACTGTATATGGATGCCTGCAGTAGTGTTCTTGCAGAAAGCTGTACGAGTTCTCACTATGATGAATTATTTATATTAAAGACAGCTGAGTGGAGCCTGTCAGTTAGCCATTACGCTTTCTAGAAGTTTATCTTGTTTTCTTTAGATGGGGCATTTTTTAAACTCTTGTTTTCAAACTGTGTTTGCTTTTATTGTTTACTCATCTCATCTTGCATTGATGTCAAATATTGTATTCTTCTTTACTATAAGCGGGCAGCCGGGCAGAGACCATGAGAAAGATTCTAGACATGTATTCACAATCCTCCACAGCTCATTGGGAAGGAGTCATAGGCAGTGAGCAGCCCTACAGGTAAGACCTAACCAATGGTACATATGTATGTATTCCTCCTATAGCATATCTCCAGCATAGCTGTCTGAAAAAAAACTGACATATCTCTCAGTCCTCAAGATTTGGAGCATCTACTGGCAAACTGCAGTTCTTTAATCTTCTTCAGTGGACAACACTTTCTCACCCACATCTCTTCTGACAGACTGGCCAACTTTAATCTAAGTGGTATGCCCTCCCCACCCACCCTAAATACATCCTCATCTATCCATCTCTTTCAGCTCATGTAGCTCAAGATAGTTATTTGTCTGGTGTTGAATGTTAAATGGCACCCGTGTAGTTTTTTAGCACTTATTTTCTGTCAACATAATGATCAGGGGATATATGTGTCCATTGGCAGAGCACTGACGAGTAGGTTTCTTTGGGTCAATGCTGCATATTTGATGTCTGATATAAAGTGTGTGCATAAAGACTGCAGGTATTTTGGTATCACTTTTTTAACGACATTTACTCTGTATACCTCATTCATACAAAATAAGGAATAGAAATTATGGGAAAGAACATTTTACTTGTCCACCAAGAGGAACCACATGCACGTTTAAGCACTCCAGACAGTAACCTGAGCTCGGGATTGAAGTAGAGACCCCAGAGCTGTGAGACAGAAGAAATATTCAGGAAAGAGACATCCTTACTTCCCAATGAATGCAATTTGTAGTTATTGTGCACTTATATTATTTTATATTTCATCAAATAGTTTCCTTGTAACAGTACACTCTGGACTGCGCCTTGTATGGCAATCAGGATCCATTTGGTGTGCAATTGATTTTTTTTTTTACATGTTTAAGTTCTTGGTAAGATGAATATAACATAGTTTAGTTGTTCTCTGCAGCAGTTCCCAGTTTTATTTTAAATTGATTTCCAGTATACTTTCAAACTTTCAAAAAATACTTTCAAATAACATCATCAATAATGATTTAAAGCATGATTAGAAAACACAGCAATATGAGAGCCCTGTGCGCAAGTGGCTGATGAAAGGTAATGAATATGCCAAAAGATTTTTATATAATCAAAGTGAAATTTGAGATTTAAAACCAACAGGGGGCCACGCTTGCGTAAGTGAAAATGGAAATTCGTTAAGTTAAGCAATCAGTGATGCTCTAGGGAGAAGTTGAGAGTTTTTATACCATTACAGGCCGTTAAAAGGCCATCTTTTATTTAAATGTCTTTAGAACCTTTCAAGTTTTCTATGGGTATTTGTTGGAACATCACAGTAACAAAAAGACATTTGACCATTCCGTGTGGGAGGATAAAGGAGAGCAGCAGGCATCTTCTCCATAATATACCACATCATTATGTTTTTTTATGTAAATAACCATTACACTATTTACATACGAAATGACACATGAAGGCCTGTGTACATCTAGAAAAATGATTCATGCTGGGGTGATGACATATAAAAGCAACTTCCGGGATTTTAACGGGTATTATTACTCATTTATAAAGTTCAATTTATTATGGAAGGATAAATCTCACATTTTAATTTCATGTAGTGGAACATCCAAGAGACAAGTTAATGTTATCACTGTATATAGTTGTGATAAACAGACAATTCCTTACTAGTGTCTCCTGAAAAAAAAGAGAAAAAAAATCAATATGGTATTTACAAAAAAACCAAAGTGTAAAATCAGGGTTTTTTAAAATTATTTATTAGTCTTTGATTATGTGGAGTGTTCTGCATACAAGTCCATGTGTATGAGCTGTTTCTACAAACAATAATGTATTAAAATGAGCCCATTAACATTAACCTATTAATTCTGCTACTATCAGAACTATTGTTTGAACCACATGCTTCCAAAACATACTGTAATGCACAACTTACTCATCAGATTCAAGAATTCATGTTATGTCCAGTAATTAAAAGAATTTGTCTTCTATATACCAAGATTATAGTCAATTTTATTGCTGCTTATTTGATACATCTATCTTTTCAGAATGCCGGTTAGCTGTCATCCTTGGCCTGGTTCATAAGAGCACTAGTATGTGGCATCATTCTCAATGGGATGCTCAGGAGAGGTGAGAAGACACACACACACACACACACACACACTACCATCTGGTTAATATTTCAGGGTATCACTTGTCAGAGCAATGGTCTTGTTGCCTCATGCTTTCGGTTCCGTGTAATATTCACACTGACATTCGAAACTACATTTTTTTTTGCCTTCCTTTGTAGCATTTTATCTGTTTATAATATTTTTTTTCTAAATGCCTATTCTTAGGGTCTCAGTGGTTTAAATCTGGCTACTAGCTTGTTCATTTTGCAACATACAACCAGAACAGTTATAATTCTCAGACCATGCTTATAATGCTGCCATTTCGAGCTGGCAGGAAAACACATCACACCAATTGTTTTTGAAAATTAGAATCACGTTCGGATAATGATGAATGAATGACCACATAACAGTGTTGTTCATAAGATCTTGTAACAGAATGTGAACATTTGTTCATAGCATTTATGCTATGTCCATGTTTGACCAGATATACGGCTACACTCAGAAATCCAGATTGGACATAAGTAAACATATCAGACACACCTGGTTATAGCCCATACATCAGCATGCGTATTTCATATTTCCTGTACAGAAAGTGTCCACTCATGTCTTGAGAGTGTTGTTAAGATCTCTCTCTCTCTGTTTCTCTCTCTTTAATCTTCCTTTGAAAAAAATGTTTGGTGAAGCATTATGGCTCCCAAATGCAACATAACCAGTGCTAGTGATAGCTTCAGGAGGCAAAGTATTGATCAGGAATTGAGCCAAAAGGTTATTAAACAACACAAAGGTAGAAAATTCATTCAAAAAAATATGGCTCTGTTTATCACTACTGTTTATCACAGCTGTTTTACTAGTATTTTTTTGGAGGAGGTTATTTTGTTGGAGGTTATTTTGTTTATTAGCCGGAGCAGGAGGGTCCCTGGTGGATCATAGACTATCTATCAGTGTCCCGTCACTGACCAGTATTTCAGTATAAAGAAAAAATAAAAGCTCTTTTGAAGCTGTTTTGAAGTCGTATTTAGTACATTGTGTTGTAATTTATTTTAATATCTTGTGTTCAGTGTCATCCAACATTATTTTATCAGAGTATTTTAAAAACAACCTACAGTCACGTTCAAAGGTTTGGGCCCCACTCTTTTAATTCTGTTCTTTTGTGTGTTTGTGTACATAAACATAATAAAATAATTTCTCATCCTATTAGGTCTTAGTATTGGGGAAATACAATCTCAGATGAATATTAACAAAACTTTTTTCACTACACCATTATTTATTCAATTATGAAGAAAAAATGGTCCAAAAACCAAAATAACATGCAGACAAAACTAAATACCTACTTGCTGCTTTCATATGATTTAAGAGAGTAAGTTGCAGCCAGGTGCTGTTAATCATTGGCTTTTGATTAATTTATCTTCAGCAGGTGTACAGACCTCTATTAAAGCAGATGCTTTGGCAGTTTGCTGGTCTGGAGCATGCGTGTTAAAACAATGACAAGAGGAAGAAACATCAATGCAATGGTCTTGGAGAAACCATTGTTGCTGGACATAAATCCATTTCCAAACAATTTGGAGTTCAGTGTTCTACAGTGAGAACGCCTTATTGAGTATGTTAAATATCAAAGTCCATTAGAGCACAATTACAAGAAGACTGAACAAGTATGGTTTGTTTGGCAGGGTTGCCAAGAGAAAGACTCTTCTGTCTAAAAAGAACATGGAAGCACAACTGAGGTTCTCAAAACTGTATCTGAACAAGCCAGAATGCTTCTGGAACAATGTGCTATAGACGGATCGAACCAAAGAAGTTTTTTGTTCAATGGAGTTTTTTTTTTTGTATCAATGTTTTGTGGAAGTAAAATTCTTTCACAATGATATGAGAGAATAATAAAGTCATACAAGAAACGATTACTTCACGTTATTGATGCTAAAAGTGGATCTACAAGCTTATGGGGGTACTTTCTATTGCCCATAGGTTTTTTCTTTTTGGCTTCAATTTTGTTAAATCAATAAACATATGGACAAAAGTTTGTCTGATGTATTATTTGCCTAATAGACAAAAAAAGAGGCGGCACAAAATTTTGAATATGATTGTAATATTAACATCCAGAATGTTGCCAAATTAAAAAATGCCATGTTTAACAACCGAAATTTCCTGCTAGGTAGTAAATTTTCGCTTCTCCTCTGGCTTTTATGAAGGGCTGAATTCTGTCTTTTCAAATAGCCAGGTGTAACAGCACATTGGGTCTATAAGTACTCTTTTTTTAACTGCAAACCTGTATTTTTATATGTTTACAAGCATTTGATAATGCAAATGATAGTGATTCCATATTTTTTCCTTAATTTTTTAAAACAGTAAGCAATTAATTAATAATTAACATTAAAAAGTCATTTGTTTAAGGTATGTTTCATGAAGTCAGGAATGTTGAGCTATTTAAATGGTTTTGCCAGGTATGTTTTCCCCCACCAAGTGAAAGTGCTGGGTGAGCATTCTCTGTGTGGTGAATCCATAATTTTAGCATGGGTTTTCAAAAAACCAACTTTAAATTACATTTGTAAATACAGGTGTACATACATATGTAAATATATATTTTTTAGTTTAGGCCATGGCTGCTTTGAGTTAAATCTGAATACTAAGGAATATACAATATGGAACATCTCTAGATATGGCATCAACTACTATAAAACTAATAAACGTAAAAATATTATAATAAAAATAGAGAAATATTAATGCCTATTACCATACTATAGATAAGAATTTAAATAACTATTTTGAATATTCTATAGTTTGGGGAAAATGTATGATACAGTATATGATGTGTAAAACTCCCTATATGTCCTGATATATGCACAAAAATATCAATTAGATGTTTCCTTTGTAAAATACTTTTCGGTTGTTTGTCTGAATCCAACCATAGTAACATCAAAAACAAGTTTTCCTACACCACCTTAGACATAAAGAAGCACACATCACAAGGTCTGATGTCCTTTGACTGTCTTTTCCTGTTTACAGTAGTAAAGACCAACTTGCTGTAGAGACTCCTTTAGAGTGTGTTTACCTGCTCACTCTCAGTGGAGTCCAGTCAATAATGATGAACCAGTGGTCCAGCAGCACCAGGACTGATGCACACAACTTGGAAGCTGTCGTAGAAGGTAGGTCAGCAGCAAAATACTTACAATCTTACAGACTCCCCAACACTTTCACACACAGTGATAATCATACACACTGTTAAATGTGTGTGTATTGTGTATAAACAAGTATCAATTGTCGCTGTGGCACAGCTCTCCTGAAAACACGACTGACATCTGGTCAGGCTGTCCATGCATTGCGTAGAAGGGCATGTATTGCACAGACCGGTAAGGAGAACAACAGATGGTTGTGTTAAACTTTAGATGTGTTTCATGTGTGGCTCATGTATTTTAGAAGCTGACTCTCTCTAAGTTAATGCCATAATTCCTTTCATTCATGTCTGTTATCTGTCTTGCTTAGAGCCTGAATATGCTGTGGATGAGGCTGCTGTACCTTGGAGGACTTTGCCCTCTGCTTTCAATTTCATCATCTATGGATTACCTAATTTAATTGTTACTTGATCCCCTGGGAAATTCTTAATTGAGTAAATATGTACTACTACAAAGAATGTTGAAAATGATTTAATATTATTATGATCCTATGCTCGACGGCTGCACGATTCTTGGCAAATTGTGAATCGTGATTTTTCTCTATGGAAACCTGATTTTTTCCAACCAAAAATATTAATTGCACTCGGGTGTCTAAACTTTCAACTCTTTTGTATAAAAAGTCACTTTTCCCTATTTTAGAACGCGTAAAGTAAATAAGCATTAATAAATAAATAGAATTTTTAACAATAAATAAAATACTTAGCCAACTACAGTACTTCATCACATGGGTTACTTCCTTTTCTTTCTTTTTTTTTTCTTCTTCTTATTATTATTTAATGAGGCCTGATGCCTTGCACCTCCAGGGTCCGTGTTCAATTCCCACCTCTGTGTGCATGAAGTTTGCAGCTTCCCCCAATGCTTGGTGAGTTTCCTCCGGGTACTCTGGTCTCCTCTCACAGTTAGACATGCAGATTAGGCAAATTGGCATTTCTAAATTGACTGTAGTGTGTGAGTGAGTGTGTGTAAGTGTGTGTAAGTGTGTGTGCCCTGCGATGGTGTACCCCACCTTGTGCCCCAAGTCTCCTGGGATAGGCTCCAGGCCCCCCAGCAACCTCGTATACAGGATAAAGTGGTAAGTGAGTGAGCGAGTTTAATGAGGTAAATTTCACTGATCTTGTTAAAAGTTAAAAACATTAATTAAAAACACTGTTTATGTAGAATGTATTGTTGTCAAAGTTTTAATTGCTCAATCAACATGTCGGGTTTAATTAACTACTACAGTAAGTTATATCCCAATTAGAACTAACACCATAAAGGAAGCGAGATGAGTACAGTGATCGAGTTGTGTGCATGAATCATTTGCTAATGAGTGACCTGATTGCTAAATTAATAGTGTTTTGTGTTGCACTGTGTGTGTGACCAATGAGCGTGACTGATACAGCATCTCGGAATGTTATCAAGTGAATAAGCGAATATGTGAATGCAGCATAATCTGAATGCAAGTAAATACATGCAAGCAATTGCCCTCATTCAGAAACGTGTAAGAATCGACATTGTAATTTTTTTTAATTTTATTATTAATTATGCACCCCTACTAGCCTCAAATATTGTCATCAGGCCAAATACCTATTTAAAGCAGTAAAATGTCATTGATTCTTTAGCTTTGTTTCCCCCCTGTGGTTACCTGTTTTATTGGTTTCAATTAAAGCATTTACTGTAAGTTTTTTCCCAGTGGCTGACACAGCATTAAGGGAAGTAAAAACAAATGGCAATTTGGAAGGTTAGTTATACATTTTGCATAATGTTAATTGATAAATAAGTTTATATTTTAATTTGCCACAGTTTTCAGAGAGATAAGTGTGCTGCTGTGGATTGAAAATTGATGGGCTATAATGTTACCTTTTTTTAAAAGAAAAAATAAATATTAATTATTATAGATAAAGATATAGAAGATTTTCACCTAACAGCACAGTACAGTGGAACCTTGGATTACGAGCATAATTTGTTCCGGAAGTGGGCCAAATCATGATTTCCCATAAGAAATAATGAAAACTCAAATTATTCGTTCCACAGCCCCAAAAAATAAATACATAAAAATAATTAATACAATCTATAAAATGAAAATAAAACAAATGAATCTGCACTTTACCTTTTTAAAAAAAGTACAAATAAATCCTGACAGATAAGTGTTTCCGTTGGTGCGCGCAGTGTGTGTGTGTGTGTGTGTGTGTGTGTGTGTGTGTGTGTGTGTGTGTGTGTGTGTGTGTGTGTGTGGAATTAGCCCCTTCCCTCGCCTCATTTTACACTCCTCCTCCCTCTCCCCATCTCGCTGTTTAAGATTCACAACAAACACACACACACAACGGAAACACCGTTTTAACAGGAAAAAAAAGAAATCTCTCTGAGACTGGCATGAGCGTATATTAATGGACTCACTTTTTAAGTTTCACAACAAACGCATAAACACAGCGGAAACAGTTTTAACGGAAAAGGCGAGACTGACATCAGCGCATACTAACAATCATTTAAGTTTCACAACAAACGGTCACACACAAACACGGAAAAACCGTTTTAACAGGGAAAAAAGAAATCTCTCTGACCTGGCGTGAGCGCATACTAAGGGAATCACTGCTGTAAAGTATAAAAAAGAAAAGAAAAAAAGCACCTTACCTTTGAAAAGAATCGCGACCGAGCAGAGTTTCTGTGTGTATGTGAAGCCGGGGAGGGGGTGAAAAGGCAAGTGTGTGTCGGTGTTAAATTGCGCGCGCACACTGATAAGAGACGAGCAGAGTTTCTGTGTGTTTGCGAAGCCGAGGGGGGGAAGGTGAGAGAGTGACGCTCGGTGTCAAAATAAGAGTCGCATGTGTGATACATGATACTCGGCGCTCATAAAAACTAATACTTGCTTGGTTTCCAAATAAAAATTTATTAAAAATCTTTGCTCGGTTTGCGGAAAACCACGTTACTCGCAATCCGAGGTTCCACTGTGACTGCCAAAAAATAAATAAAAAAATAAAAGTCAATAAAAGAATAGTTTTAGAAAAAGATCATTGACATATCAGAAGGTGCCAGTCAGAGCCCAGAGTCTATATTTAATTGAAAGCCAATAAACAGGACATTTGAAAGATCTTGAGCATTTTGCAAAGTGCAGTAGTGCTGTATTGAAAGGAAATGAAAAATTCAAAAAGTTATATTTTTCTTTTTTTTTCTTACTAAACAGTTGTGACTGCTGTTGAGTGATTGCTGTTGTTGTTACTTAATCTAACTAATTCCATGTGTTATTTTATAGAATAATAAATCTTTTCAAAATCCGAACTTTTGACTGGTACTGTAAACAAATTGTGAGTGAGTTTAAGGACCATTTCTTTCAAATGCAAAGAGAGTAAGGACAGGACTGTGTATGAGTCACAAACTGTGAAATGAGGATGGAGAGCACTTTATCAACAACAGGTAAGTGCAGCTTAATCAACACATTTTCTCATAAGGAGTGTACGTGTTTTATGCAAACGAATCTCTCCATGTGTTCTAATTTTGAAAGGCATTTTGTTAGATGCCTTTTAAGAGTTTAATTAAGCTAGTAAAGGTTGTTATTAATGCAAATTTAGAGGAATGTATTTATCAGGATATGCAGTGCAAGATTACCCATAATCCCCTAATCCGCTGGTTTTCAGTAAATTCAACTCACTTTTTTTCAAAGCGTTCTTTATTAGGGCACAATTTTTCCTTCACTAAATCCTCCGGCTTTTGGAAGGGTGGAGAATATTCCCTCTTTAATCGGGCGTCGAACTCTGGATTTCTAAGACATGGAATTTATTAATATCTCAAGCAAATTGTTTAAGCTTTAAAGCGGTGCTGGTTTTGATTATGAAAATTTGTAATGTTTTTAAGGTTGTTTTAGAAAGTTCAGTCATGTAAAAAACATAAGAAAAAATAAGGAGACTATTACACGACTACATGTTAAAATTATCTTTCTAACTTGGCTTCCTTGAAATGAAACGTTGGTCGTTAACCTCTTGAATAAGTTTCTCTTATGTGGTTACCAAGAGTAAAAAAAACATAATTTTTTATATTTAAAAAAAAATATGAATTTTAGATATATCTGGTGTGTGTGTGTGTGTGTATACACACGTGGACAAAATTGTTGGTACCCTTCGGTCAATGTAAGAAAAACTCACAATAGTCACAGAAATAACTTTAATCTGACAAAAGTAATAATAAATAAGAATTCTATGAATGTTAACCACTGAAAGTCAGACATTGCTTTTCAACCATGCTTCAATGGAATTATAAAAAAAAAATTAACTCATGGAAGTTCATGGAACAGGCCTGGACAAAAATGATGGTACCCCTAACTTAATAGTTTGTTGCACAACCTTTTGAGGCAATCACTGCAATCAAACGATTGCTGTAACTGTCAATGAGACTTCTGCACCTCTCTGCAGGTATTTTGACCCATTCCTCATGAGCAAGCTGCTCCAGTTGTTTCCGGTTTGAAGGGTGCCTTTTCCAGACTGCATGTTTCAGCTCCTTCCAAAGATGCTCAATAGGATTGAGGTCAGGGCTCATAGAAGGCCACTTTAGAATAGTCCAATGTTTTCCTCTTAGCCATTCTTGGGTGTTTTTAGCTGTGTTTTGGGTCATTGTCCTGTTGCAAGACCCATGACCTGTGACTGAGACCCAGCTTTCTGACACTGGCCAGCACATTTCTCTCTAGAATCCCTTGATAGTCTTGAGATTTCATTGTACCCTGCACAGATTCAAGACACCCTGTGCCAGATGCAGCAAAGCAGCCCCAGAACATAACAGAGCCTCCTCCATGTTTCACAGTAGGGACAGTGTTCTTTTCTTGATATGCTTCATTTTTCCGTCTGTGAACATAGAGCTGATGTGCCTTGGCAAAAAGTTCCATTTTTGTCTCATCTGTCCGTAGGACATTCTCCCAGAAGCTTTGTGGCTTGTCAACATGTAGTTTGGCATATTCCAGTCTGGCTTTTTTATGATTTGTTTTCAACAATGGTGTCCTTCTTGGTCGTCTCCCATGTAGTCCACTTTGGCTCAAACAACGACGTATGGTGCGATCTGACACTGATGTTCCTTGAGCATGAAGTTCACCTTGGATCTCTTTAGAAGTCTTTCCGGGCTCTTTTGTTACCATTCGGATTATCCGTCTCTTTGATTTGTCATTAATTTTCCTCCTGCGGCCACGTCCAGGGAGGTTGGCTACAGTCCCATGGATCTTAAATTTCTGAATAATATGTGCAACTGTAGTCACAGGAACATCTAGCTGCTTGGAAATGGTCTTATAGCCTTTACCTTTAACATGCTTGACTATAATTTTCTTTCGAATCTCCTGAGACAACTCTTTCCTTTCGCTTCCTCTGGTCCATGTTGAGTGTGGTACATACCATGTCACCAAACAACACAGTGACAACCTGGAGCCCTATATATAGGCCCACTGACTGATTACAAGATTGTAGACACCTGTGATGCTAATTAGTGGACACACCTTGAATTAACATGTCCCTTTGGTCACATTATTTTCAGTATTTTCTAGGGGTACCATCATTTTTGTCCAGGCCTGTTCCATGAGTTTATTTTTTTAAATAATTCTGTTGAAGCATGGTTGAAAAGCAATGTCTGACTTTTAGTGGTTAACATTCATAGAATTTTTTTTAATTATTACTTTTGTCCGATTAAAGTTATTTATGTGACCATTGTGAGTTTTTCTTTCATTGACCGAAGGGTACCAACAATTTTGTCCACGTGTGTACATTGCTTTAGAATGGATGGAGCATCTGACTGTACAACCAATCAACTAACTAAGGAAATTAACAAGAGGAAGGCACACAAGACTATTCACCCAGAGGTTATCTACTTGCATTAGCCATCCCATCTCTTCACCCTGTTTAAATGATTTTGTGTATAACCTCAACCTTCTGAACAAAGCAAGAACGGGCCAGCTCTGAAAACTCCTTGGAAGCTTTACTTTCACCATTATTGAAGAAGGACCTCCAGATTAAGTGTACTTGCTGAGAAAATACGATATCATCTAATGCAATTTGTTCCGTGTCAGATGAAGACAGGTAAATTAACTCCACATATGTCAGCAAAGGTATACATACTTTGGTTACTTATAAAGTTTTAGCATTTTAGTAACAAATAGTTTATATTTTTATGTCTGCAATTTAAGGGGGTACATATCTGTACACGTTTTGCTTTAGTGCTAAAAACACATTGCGTAGCCAAAAAAAAAATCAAACACAATCAAGATTTCTTTGACCATGTTTTGCTTTGATTACGGTTTGAAGGATTATGGATTCATGTTATTAATTTTTATTAATTTTTTTGCCACATGACATTGCTGAGGCTAGACTTGACCAATCTTTTTTTTCTTCTCCAAAGTTGAATCTTTATGATTCCTAGCTAATGAATGTTTTTTCCAGTTTAGTCTCATTGAGAAGTGTTTTCCTTATGGCTACACAGCTGTTTAATCCCAATCCTGTGAGTTCCCTTTACATTGTGCATGTGGAAATGCTCTTACTTTAACTATTAAACATATCTGTGATTTTTACTGTCGCTTCTTTTACCATGCGTCTTGACTAAGTGATTTCCATTCTTTTTTTTTCTGACCGCAATTCTTCCACATAGTTAAGGTTCAGCACATCACTTACAGGCATTGATAATGTTGTGGATAATTAAGCCAATTCCAGCCATTTCAAATCTATTTGATTTGTTTTTTATGGCCTGTGTACTTAAATATCTAATCAGACTTAAACCTCATGTGGCTGTGGCTCGAACTATAATTTTATTTTATTTTTTTAACAATGCAGTTCATCTCCTACTTGTGTATGTACAGTATTTCTAACACATCTAACACATGAACAGTTCTAAGACTGAAGCTATTTTAGTAGACACCAGGTTAGGACATTTAACATCACTAGCATCACCTTTTCTGGTCAGAATATCCCATTGTCGACATCTGTTATTAACCTCTGGGTTAAAATGTACTCTCATTTGATGTATGAGGCCTCTTTCTTTCACCTCAGCAACATTGCTAAACTGCATCCAGCACTCACAATTGCAGATGCGGAAAAGTTAGTCCATGCGTTTGTCTCCTCCAGGCTGGACTTCTGTAATGCTGTCCTCATTGGGACTTCTGGAAAAAGCCTCCAAAAGCTGCAACATATTCAAAACTGCGCTGCTAGGATCCTGATGCGAGCACGTAAATATGATCATATTACGCCCATCCTTAAATCTCTTCATTGGCTCCTTAGGGTTAGGAGTAGTTTCCATAGCTCATTCTCTTCTATCTAGCTATCTACAAAAACTACTTTATCATGGTTGTAGTGGCTCCTGGGCATATATTGGGAATGCTACAATACATAAAGTCTGAAAGTCCTATTTGTGTGGTTATGTATTAGTTATTATATAAGTTATGTATTGGTATTTTTTACCTATTACTGTATCCTATACTACTACTTAATAGCCGAATATCCAGACTACAATACATTTATATAGGTAATGATGCACTAACAATAGGAGTCACTCTCAATGATTTTTCCATCATAAAAACTAAATAAATAAATTTAGGAACCCTGCTGGAAATGTAATTCTGTTGCATGGTTGGTTTTCTAGCTACATAAAGCCTACAGGCTGAACTTGAGTGGGTCAGATGTGTGCTGGGAAAGAAGGGCCTTTTAAGAAACATACCATCCATGGATTACAGGGAGAGTTTTGTGGCCAATTTTAGATAAAATAACATTCAAGGTCACTGGGATGTGCGTGCATTCACGGACACAGCATATTTGTAGAATTTATATGACCAGTAAAGTCACTCAAAAAGCAATTTAAATCAAGGATGCAGTTTAAGCTTTGGAGTTTACTCTACTGCAGTTTTCTGAAAATGAGCAAAAATACAAAATGAAAACCACATGCACTGACCATAACCACCAAGGACAACTACAGTTATCTGGAGGCTAGTGGGAAGGGAAAAAGCTCATGGTTGATGCAATATACACAAACACAAAACACCCATGCATGATCTTTGTGACCTCATTCCTGTCAATTAACTGTTAATGTTTAAGATGGTTAAACAGAATGGCATTTGGAGACATTAGGTAATGGCTCAGAGCCCTTTCAGGGTAATACCCTGACAATCCCATGAAAGCATCAGATTTTGTAGCTTTCATGCTTACAAACATCTACTTTTTCTCTTAAGCTTTTAGAAGGTTATTGCAAATTTGGTACCCCAAGAACTGTGCCTTGCTTAGCCTCATGTGGTAATGCTTTCTTGAAGAGCTGGTGCACTGGGTCGGCTCAGGTAGACAACTTTGTCATAAAACAATGCCAATTAGGTCCTGGAAGATCATGGGTGACACATGGAGCCTAATGAAACCCATGGTGACACTGAAGTTCATACTGGGTTACAATTCTTGGGTGAGGGCAACACCAGTAGCCTTTCATTATGTCTAGGGTTGATATGAAATGGGCCTGACCAAGGTGCCCCACAAGATCATACACTGAAGATGCACTGAGCCACACAGTCAATCTCCTTATGCTTCTTCTTGAAGCTGCCTTCTTTGTTGGAAAGGGCTCATCAGCAGATAGGAATCACAGTCTGTGGCTTTGTTGGTGCTTTCCATTCATTTAGCAAAACGTGAATCAGGTCTCATGCATCACTTGCTTCTCCTGTACATCTTTTCTGCTTGGTCTTGGGGACAATCAATATCTGAGGGGTGCCAGGGGACACTGGCCAATCTCTGTCTAGGACAAAGAGCAATATGGCTGAATCCGTCCTATAAGCAAGCACTATCCTTTCTCCTATTTCCCATCCAGACTTTGGCCCCAAGAATATCTTGGACATCGGCATGGATGTACACCACCAGCATCCTGCATGCCTTCACACCTCTGGGCAAGGAAGGTAAGGTAAGCATAATGATAAATGTCAATGTCTTGTGAGTCTGTGTGATGAAGACATAAAATTATCTTGTGCAATCTTACAGGACAAGAGACTTAACTGGTTCTTTTCAGAAAGAGCATTTCTATGCAATTTACTTCTTTCAGAAGAGAATGGTCTATAAAAAGGGGTATTTGATGCTTCTGCCAATGCCACCATCTATGGATTTACACTCTGTACAATGAGGCTATACACTTTAAGCGCTTTGGCAACCATGTCCATTGACAACTTCAATTACACTAACTGTGTACACTGCACAAGCTCTGATACTGTATATAGTTATAGGTTTTGCACTACAAGAAATATGGAACTATGGCTGGAAACAGCAAGCACATTTGTCAGCATTTTTAGGGATGTCAAGAGTCTTTTTATTTATTTATCACTGATAATTCTGTTATGCTTACTAGCAAATTCAGATTTTATGATACTGTTTTCAATCTTTTAATTGATGCTTCGGTGTTAGAATGGTTACATAGGGACAAATTGCTTCTCTGCAGGATCACTTTTCACATGGCTGTTTTAAATAAATGCCATGGCTGAATCTCTTTTATTCAGTATTCACTGATTGAATTAATGGGTATACCCAATAAATCTTTCATAAAAATCTGCTAACAAAGTTTCATCATTTGGAGCATTTGTTATATACCTGTGTGAATGAGTTGCAGGAATGATAATGTGTTTAATTCTGCACTTACTAATCTTTCAAATTTGACAAAATGGTCAGTGTCTTGGAAGAGTTTAATAAGAAACTGTTCAGATATCAAGTCAGAGAATGTTTTTAATGAATCATCATGAATCTCGATTTCTGTTGAGGAACACAAATACTGTAGTAGAGTCAGAATTTGGCACCAATTGGCTGAATCCATGGATCCAGGTTGGTGGAGGTTGTTCTGCCCATTAAAACCAACCAATAATCAACTGAATGCTATTTGAGTATAGTTTCTGGCCATGGGAATTTTTTCATGGCCACAATTTACCCATCTCCTAATAGCTACTTTCCAAATGATAATGTACCCTATCATTAAGCAAAATTTTACTCAAACTGGTTTCATGCACATGAGAATTAATTCGGGGGTTTTCAGTGGCCTTCCCAGTCCCAGTTTATAATGAACCTGAATGGAATAGAGTACATTTGGGATTAAGAGAATGAAAGTGCAACTGAAGAATTTACAAGAAATATGTGATACGATCAAAGGAATGTTTCCAAAATTCAGTGGAATCCTTCCCTTTAAGAATTTAGCCTGATGTGATAGAAAAGTAAGGCCCTACCCAGTATTAATGTACAGGGTGGGCCATTTATATGGATACACCTTAATAAAATGGGAATGGTTGGTGATATTAACGTCCTGTTTGTGGCACATTAGTATATGTGAGGGGGCAAACTTTTCAATATGGGTGGTGACCATGGTGGCCATTTTGAAGTCGGCCATCTTGGATCCAACTTTTGTTTTTTTCAATAGGAAGAGGGTCATGTGACACAAGAAAAACAATGGTGTGCTTGGTTTTAACGTAACTTTATTCTTCACCCTGTAGTCCTAATAAAGTGTTTGGTGACTGTAACTATGCGCTTATAATATTGGAAAGCAACCACGTGATATTTTTCAAAATTCAGCTGTCCAGATTAGGTTAGTCTATACTGAGAAGATTTAGAAAATACATATTCTTATATTTGATGTACACATGATACATGCAGTTTGTAAAAAAAAAACTATTTGTTATAAATTTACCTGCTATTTTTCCTTTGTTTATAAAAGCATCTGCATATAATCTATAAACCAGTTTGAAGTATTCTTCTGCAGTTCATTTCCAATGTTAACAAATGAATTGCTTAGCATTTTAAAATACAATCAGGTGGTTCAACCGAGACCTTTGATTGTGCAGAATAACAGAACTCAGTTGAGAGTAAAAACTTCATTTATTTCTCTATATACTGTAATCCCCTGCTACACTAATGCACTTATCCGACTTTCACTAATGCTTGGATACCATAAAAGTGGAAAGTTTTCTCTGTACCCTGGAGCCATGATTGGTCTGCCGGCTTTACACATGGAACGCTGGCCTTCCAATGAACCAAATATGTGGAAATGTTTTAGATTGAGGTTAGGACTGAATCTGGGAAGTGGCCACTAATTCCCTCCTAATTTCCTGTAATATGCAAGTAGTTGAATGTTCACAATAATGACTGCAGTGATTTACAAGCCACCCCAGCCAGGATCGTCCATCATAGACGTACAACCTTCTTTAAATAGTTTGAACCATTTGATTTTTTTTTTTTTGTGCAGCTATGAGTCTTATCAATGTACTTTGCATGAGGTCTTCTGTAAATGTCAAATGGTTTTACACCTTCATTCATGAGAAAGTCTTGGTTTGACGTAAACTTCAGCAGCCTATGCAGTTGAGAGGTGGGTATGCTTGTTGATGAATTTGAATTTTAAGTGGGATTTGAAAATGATAAACTATGTAACCGTTTGTCTTTCTTTATTTTGTCTCACATGTGAACATTATTTGAATTGAGAAATAAAAAATACCTTTTAATTTTTGGCTAATTTAAATTTTAAGGAAATTGGTTCATATTAGCATTCGACTAAGTCCGGATAACCTTTCTAACCTTTTGTCAAATGTAAACAGTATTACCGTTTAATCCATTTTTGGTCAAATAAACGAATTTAAAGGTAATATTGAACATGTAGAAGTAAGTTTCTATGTACTATACAGTTATTATACCATTTTCTCTAACATGTCTCTTTTAAATCTTATTTTTCATGAATCATTTAAATGTCAAATTTAAGTGCGATATTTGCTCTGGGCAGAAATGGGGTGCACAGGATGATTGACAAATAACGAAAAGCCACAGCTTTTGAAGCAGAGAAAAATATGAACCAGGAAAATACAATACCTTTCAGGTCAGCATACGCAGGTGGTGGTGCAGTTCTACTCAGTATCCCTCATTTCCACAGCCTCTTAGATCTAAAAAGAAAAAAAAAACTTTTACCATAATGCTGCTTTTCTCATTCTTTGCATTTGAAAAGATTTGACATTTCTGGCATTTTTTTTCTTTCTCTTTCTGTTTCGTTCTGCCTGCCTCTCTTATCTTCCACCTTACGTCTTTTATTCTCTTATTGTTGACTGCTTAAGCAAATAACTCATTGGAGTTAAAGTAATCAGTTAAGGAAGAAAGACACATACATTCTGCTCATTACACTGTATGACAATTTTTGCTCCTGTTAATGAAAATGTTTCATATGCTTCCATTTAAAGTTGCTACTATACATAGATCATAGTAGTAATTAAATCCATACAGGCTGTACTGCAGTAGGAGGAACTCATATTGTATTACATCTAATGCACAGTGAAATAGCCATATAATGCATTTTATTTTATACGATTGCTTTTTCAGATATTTTTTTCTACAACTAAGTGAAATTTTGCTATTTGTGAATAACTACCTACCAGCTCAAGCTTAAAATTATGCACTCCTGATCAGTGCACAAATAAATGTATAGACGCTATGCAAATGAAAATGATAATTGCCCTTTCGATGATGTGTCACAAGTTGGCAGTGGGTTCTTGTGCCACCAGCCAGAGTGTAGAAAACTGTGTAGTATTCATCAATGTGTTATATACATATGAGGTACTGTAGGAGTCGATAAACAGTCTAGTGCACACAGTAAAAGAAACAGAGAATACTGATATGCTGATAGCTATTTCAGTTTCTGTGGTCTTCTCTGCCCTCTTTTGTGGAGAGCAGGACAATTTGGGGCTAGAAAAGGCAATATCATAATCATGAAAAGATCATAATCATTCGCTTTATCACGAGAGCTTCAGTAGTCGCACTGACACACCAGGCTTTACAGGGTGTTTTTCAAAGCTCTGTGTTTACACAGTTAGATATTGTTTGAGATATTGCATAGAACAGGGGTCAAAGAGTTTTCTAGCAATATATTTCACTGTAATTAAATGAAGGTCTGCAATTCTTCTAGGTTAATGCTAATCTCAACACTTCTGTATCGACCGGCACTCAGCTAGACATTGAAACCAGTGAGGAGAGGAAAAAAAAGTTCTTTCAAATGGACAAGATAAAGAAAGTTGGTGTAAGGCACTATACATTCTCTCTCTCTCACACACACACACGCATTTTATTTTACAAGGGCCGATTAAAAATAGCTTATCAACCTATCTGCATGTTTTTAGGGAGATGGGAGGAAACCATAAAACCCTGAGGAACCCTAAAGGATGAAAACGTAGAACAGAGCTGCAGGGTCGTTGCTTCCATCCTGATTACAGGTTGCTACTACTATGTGTGTAGTGAGGCGGCAGTGCTACACCTCTGATACACCTCACTCCGTCAGAACGGTAATTTAAATTAAAACACTACTTTGTCTTTCATGTATCAGATCGATTAAAAATGTTTCATGTAAAAATTGCATGTATCAGATCGATTTGAATCCTCATCTATAGCAGGAGACCTATCAAGAGAAAATGACAGTGTTGGGACAAACCGGGAAAAATATTGAAATCAGGTATTAAATGAAAGCCTCATGCTTCTCCCTTGTGAAGTGCTCTATATTCTTTTTTTTTTCTTCAAATCTAATTGACATGGGTATCAATTTGCCTGCCAGCTATTGAGAAATAAAGCAGTCCCCTAGAAAAAGTCAGTTGAAGGTTTGTGTGTGCATGCATGTCAGATAGAATGCTAAGGCACGGATACTTCATGTGCTGGAGCAGACATGCTCAAGGGGATGCAATCATGCAGTGGATGTGCAGGAGTCCCAGAGGGGAAAAAAACAAAGCATTTTTTATAAGAGAACAAAGTCCAACAACCTGACTTGAATTACCAACTTGTTGCCAAGAGGAGAGCTCCTCATACACATGCAAATTTGCATTATAATACATATTCCTATTCTCAGTGGTGCTCACACACTGCAACCTCACATGCAGAAGATCCCCAACAATATCTTTGACCATAAATATAAAAATATTAGTTAAAGCTAAAACAGATGTAGTTTATTTTTTTGAGTGGGGTGACATGCTGAGGAACAGCAGCAAAGAACATATACATTTTTCGTCAATTTTTATGCAGCACTATTATGAATGAATATAAGTAAAGAATCCAATGAATACTATACACATGCACAATAATAAATCTTTGTACCATCCTAGGAACTAGTTGTAACGTTGTACGACACTGTAATGTAGTTATAATTACACAGCATCATGGCAATGTTTTTGAAATGACTTTGTTTTAATGTCTCAACATCATTTTTTTTTATGTTACAACCTCAAAACAAGAATGGATCTAGGATGGTAATATTTGTTTTTCTTCTCGAAGCTTCTCGATTAAATGGTTTGATATCGCAGTTGTCTACTCGGATGAGTTATTTTGTGCTGCTTGTCATTTGACAAAGCAATATAGTATATGTGCATTTACTAGCACCAGCTGAGGATTTCCTCATGGACGATTTGTAAGCACTCAGTATTCTGAGCATTTTTACTCATCGACCAGGCTTGAGTCCAACTCTGTGTATTGGCTCAGGAACAGAAGGTCAGGGAACGAGAAACTACTGGCAGCAATATAACCATTTCAAGGACGTACTGTATTTTAGTTGAGAGATAAGTTTGTTATTTATTAATGTTGTCTTAAACTTGTATTTGCCAACATAATCATGGTCATTAACCCAGCATCATTTCATCAAAGTAATTCTCACTTTCAAAAACAACCTAATATGAATGGTGTCCAACAATCCTTAACAAAGTAACATTGGCACAATGTTTTGACATCAAAAAAATTCCTGCTAGATTAATACACTATTTAACAACAGTATTTAAAATGCACTTCTCCAGAAATCAGAGAAGCTCATGTCAATTAACAGGGCCAATGACTGGACTTACTCTAATCAAGAATTGTAATTGGATTTAAACTTTCTTTAAATGACAACAAAAATGACCATGAGAGAACGATAGATTAGTCAGAACTCCATCAGGAGCAGATGGGGCCGGGATAAAAATAAATAATTGTCCACACATTCCTCTACACTTAATCATTAAAGTGTTGTTAAAGGGAACTTGCTCAATTAAAGTCAAAGATAACAAGAAAAACTTTTTCCCAGCAAAATCTCACAAACTGTGCAGTTGACTGTAGGATTGACTTCATCTAGTGTGAAATATAATTTTCTTTCTAACAAATACGCTGTGTACACTTCAATCAGTATTTCTAGAACAGTTTCCCACCACTCAACAGTCCTCCACACTGTGACTAGTGAATATATGAGACGGATATGTACAGTGTATATAGTGCATATACGGTATGATGCTCATCAACAGCTTTTATGTAGAAACCTGGATCTCTGCTAGACACATACTGTAGCTGTAACAAAAACAACAAAGAGTATGTATATATAAATACAGCGAGGCGAGTCGGCTGTTTCTTTATTCTGTGTCTACATGCAGAATAAGCATGAGCAGAAGAAAGAAAAAGCTAGGGATTTTTTTTTTTTTTTAAATAGCAACACAGTGTGTTCGATTGTTTTTGTTGTTTGGACTACTCGGGTAATGTTGATTGATTTTTGAAAATGAAATTTGCGCCTTCTTTTTTCAATCAGTCTTTTCTATTGGAAATTAGATGTGCCTGTGCGCAGATGTGCACACATTGTGTGGAATTTAATTGCACACTCACAAGTGTGTATTTAAAAAAATGTACAGTGGAATCTGTTGAATTTTGGAATGAACTACAATTTTTATGTTACAGTGAAGCGTGCAGAATGAAGGTGTACGATCGCGTTTATTAAGTAGATTTTCCATTACACACTCATAAGCTGTTATATTGAACTTCCAGCCATCTAGCACAGTGCAGATCAATCCCTGCTATCTGTTATCACCCAAATGAGGATGGGTTCCCTGTTGAGTCTGTTGTGTGAGTCTGGTTTCGCTCAAGTTTTCTTCCTATTGCCAACTCAGGGAGGTTTTCCTTGCAATTGACTTGCTCATCAAGGATCATTTCGATTCATACACATTTTTCACATTTCATACAAATTTCCATACTTTTCTTTTGATTGTGTAAGGCTGATTTGCAATGGTGACAATTGTTAAAAGCGCTATACAAATAAAATGTAATTGAATAATGGTGGAATAAATAGTGGTTAGCGCAGTTGCCTTGCACCTCCAGGGTCGGGGTCGAATTCCCGTCCAGGTTCAATTTCTGTCTCTATGTGCATGGAGTTTGCATGTTCTCCCCGTGCTTGGTGGGTTCAAATTCAAATTTTATTTGTCACATACACAATCCTACACAGTACGATATGCAGTGAAATGCTTAGGCAACTACCCTGACCTAAGAGAATAAAATTAAATAAAATATAAAATATAGAATATAAAATGTAAAATGTAAGAATATAAAATATAAAATGTAAGTAAGTAAAGACTATACATTATACTATACATTAAGTGTACAAATGGAAAATATTGAAATGAAAAATTGTAATTGTACAAGTGGAAAATAAAAATATTGAAATGGAGACGGAATGTCCAGGGGTGTGCAAATATGCAGTAAAGTGACATGTTAAAGTGGCTTGTGTGCATATTTAAAGTGACTTATGTGCATACTACCCATGAGTGAGCAGGTGTGCAGTGAGGACTAGTGAGCGAATGTCCTGAATGTCCAGAGTGTCCAGAGTGAGTGCAGAAGCATGTGTGGATGTGCAAAATGGATCAGTACTGTGTGTTGTACTGATTAAGAGACCGTATCGCCTGCGGGAAGAAGCTCCTCCTCAGTCTCTCTGTGTTGGCCTTCAGGGAGCGGAATCGCTTTCCTGACCTCAACAGAGAGAACAGTCCATTGCTGGGGTGACTGAGGTCCTTCATGATCTTCCTGGCCTTGGTCCAGCACCGCTTGCTGTAGATCGAGTGCAGGTCAGGGAGCTCGGTGTGGATGATGCGCTCAGCTGATCGCACCACCCTCTGAAGAGTTCGCCTGTCCTGCATGGTGCTGTTCCCGAACCAGGTCGTGATGTTTCCCGTCAGGATGCTCTCTATGGTGCAGGAGTAGAAGATCCTAAGCACCTTGGAGGGCAGTCTGAAGTCTCTCAGGCGTCTGAGGTGGTAGAGACGCTGTCGGGCCTTCTTCACCACGGTGTTGATGTGACAGGACCAAGACAGGTCCTGCGTGATGTGTACACTGAGGTAACGGAAGCAACAGATGGTGCAGTAAATTATTTGGGTTTCCTCCCAAAGTCCAAAGATCTGCACATTAGGCTAATTGACGTGCACAATTATGAGGCTAACTGACTAGTGCCCGTAGTGTGTGTGTGTGTGTGTGTGTGTGCCCTGCAATGGATTGGTAACCCGCCTTGTGCCCTGTCTCCTGAGATCTCCCGTGGCCCTGAATGCAGGATAAAGCGGTATAGGCAACGAGTGAGTGAATTGAATAATCGCTTATTAAATAATTTACTGCACCATCTGTTGAATTTTGAGATTAAATAATTGGTGGATTCCATATGAAAAAACTGCATTTTACATTTAAATTTCAATGTAGCATATCTTTGCTTCCTGTGGGCCGACTGTGATGAAACAGAGCCTATATGTTACCTCTAGCTCGGCCAAATACACCTGTGAAAAAGCATTGTTTAGTAGTTTTTATGCATGCAGACAAACAGCCAAAAATTCCAAAAACCACCTTGATGTGCTCTTTTACTCCTCTTACATCCCTCCCAAATAATTTTCACAGGCTTTTATTATAGGTATAGATTTGTTGAGGTTCAGGGGAAGCTTATTGGGTAAGGCATTGGACTACAGTTTTGAAGGTCACACTGAGTTGTCTCTGTTGTGCTCTTGAGCAAGGCCCTTAACCCTCAACTGCTCAGATATACAGTATAATGAGATAAAAATGTAAGTCGCTCTGAATGAGTACATCTGCCAAATGCCTCGATTTAAATGTAAACAAGATACAGTACATGCATGGTAACACTATTTGTTTCTCATCCATTCACCTCCCCCAGCCCATAAGAAAACAACAGCCAATCAGTACAAAAAAAATTTTTTTTTAAAAGAAATATATAAATAGACATACAAAAATAAATAAATAAATAATAATAATAAGTGAACAAGAAATCTTTCATTACAGATCCAATTTATCTATATCTATATTTTCAAGAATGCTTGCCAGACATCATAAAATTCCTGAGTGGATCCCTTTATGGAATGGTGAATCTTTTCTAGATTAATAAAATACAAGACCTTTTATAATCCACTGAGGATCCACTAGTGGCAATGACTCCTCCATTCTTCTAGAGAGAAGAATGCTAAAGGCTGGAAGTCATTCAGGCGATCAGCACTTACGTCAACATGTTCCTGTTTATTTATGACAGTTTGTTTGTGTGGGGGGTATTTTGGGGGTGTAGGGTGTCCAGAAGCACATAAACAAGAACCACAGGTAGAGCATCAGGGAAGGTAATTGAGTATGAAATTGCCATGGAGAAGATGATATCATTGAGAAGTGAAAAAAAACGGAGTCGAAACCCCAAGCGAAGAGGGAAGCAGAGCTCAGATTAAACCAGCGGAGTGGTGGAACCACCTAGAGAGCATATTAGAAATCAGGTACATACACCCACACAAACCGTATGATAATGTGTGTGTGCACTCACACACACATACAGATGTTGTATAAGTGTGCATGCATATGTTAGAGGATTTACTTTTTCATCATGCATTAAGATGAAAGACACGCCACTTTCTTTCTTTCTTCTCTCAATTCTGCATGCATTACATCAAACTTAAATTTACGTAATCTGTTTCATGATTCAACTTTAAATTTGTCTGACTGGCTGACTCACTTCTAACACTTCCTATACATCAGTTCTGATCATTTCAGCTTTTAGCTGTGTTTGGAAACACTGACACATGAATTGCACATTTCCCACAAATATTTTAACCCGCATGAACAGCTTTCACTTAATCACTGCTCTAATTAATGCTGTTTGTCTTTTCAGGAATTTCTTTTTCCCTTTTTTTTGGCAATTTTCTCTCTTTTTGTGACGCATGAACTTGCATTTGAATTGCTAAATTATAGTACTTTTGTCTGTATTCATTTAGGCACTGGGAGTTGTTCCAGTGAATACACAATCACAATTTTACTAGGAAGCGCATATCTAACAATGATAGGCACTTTGTATTCTCTACAACATACGTTACAAGTGAAGTGTTCGAGGGCAAAGGAAATAAAGTCCCTTTGTGTCTTGTGGATAGATGAATAGATCACCAGATGACAGCTATAGTATAAACAGAAGGAATATTGGACATTGGACATGGCTGGTTCTGTAAAAAATTAGGCTTACAATAAATGCAGCATAATATGTCATACAGTAGTCCTTCACACCAGAGTAGAGTTTAGCACACAGAAATTGTACTCAGCAGCGCTGCTGCACAAGTGGGTTTGGGGAGGGGCGGGAGGAATTTTCATGCCTTAATGTTTTGAATTGAATTTAAATTTGAGTTTGTCATGTGCACAGTAAACACACCAGTTTAAACAGTAGAATTAAATTCTTACTTTGCCCAGTTTCTTGACCACACGTGTGTATGTATGTATGTATGTATGTACGTATGTAGCTATGTATGTACAGTAGCTATTAAGAAGTTTTATGGCTTGTAGGTACAGTAAAAACTATTTGCGAGTCTTTTTTGTCCATAACTTCACACTGCTGTATTCACTCTCTAGATTGTGTATTGTGGATAGATTGCGTATTTATGAATTGCCATCTTCTCCCTTGAGACTGATGTTTTTTTTTATTTCCTGGTAAACAGTATGGGGAATTCTGTCTGCCACAATAATCAGGCTTAATTCCTTTAGTTAAATGTCATATAAGCATTATTATACAGTACCTGTCAAATAAAAAATGTTCACACTTTACAGTGGTCTTAATTTCAAATTAATCCACAAACTTCGTGTGTGGACTCACATCATTTTCCAGTCTGTACAGCATGAGAGGTGAAAGCTAAAAACAATGTAACACAAAGACCTTTAACTCTAAAACAAACAATAAACTCTACTGAGCTTTGCAGTTCAACAGTTTAGCTCTTATGTGATGTCAGAAGGAAAAAACAAGCAGGCAGAGCAGGAGAAAACTGCTCATGAAGTCTGAATAAGCCGGTCTAGAAGGTGTTAGTAGAGGTGATGTAAGGTGACAATGGAGGTGACAGATCATTTCTGACACTTTGAGGACACACAGCTAGCTATGAGGTAGGGAATAGTACCAGAAGTAAGTCCCATGAGACATACACAATCTCATCCATTTTTATGACCTGTCTTATTCCCTTATGCCTAGTAGTATAGCCACTTGATTGGTGCACAACTCCTTGACAACAACACAAAAATAAAGAACATACAACATCCAATCCAATTACAATCCCTCTAGAAAAACTGTCTCCATTTATGTCCCCGAAACCTACCCCCATTTAACCACTGTATTTCTAAGGTCCCCACCATTCTGACCACTATAGATCTTTCGAGTGAACTGCAGGAGAGGTTTATGATTGCCTCAAAGCTTTCTAATTAAAATAGAAAATACTTTTTTAAATGTACTGTATACCAAACAGCAAGTCAAGCCAGGACTTTTGTGTAGAATAACAGAAGTCCTTTATGTCTCTATATAATATCCTGATACAGTTATCCCAGTATTTCACTGGTGCTTAAATACCATCAAGGTAGAGAGTTTTCTCAGAGCCATGATCGGACTGCCTGCTTCACATCCGAAATTCTGTCCCCTCCAGGAACTTATTTGGTGTTCATGAAGGATTGTGTGTACAGTTCCCCCAGACAGATTGACAGACATTGATTTTTAAGGATCATGTGTTCCACTCACTGAATGTTCACAGGAACGACTGCAATGGGTTTCGAGCGACCTCAGTGGGGATAATCATTCATGGTCGTATGGACTCCTTTAAAACGTGTGCACCATTCCAATGGAACAGTTTTACTGCAGCTAAGAAGGCAAGCACCAGTGTTTTGATTTTGATGTGTGCAGTTAAAGGAAGCCAGTGGCGGGAGCAGAGAAGTGGTGTGGTGTGGGAGAATTTAGGAAGGTTGAAAACAAATCATGCTGCCTAATTCGATAGTGTCATTTGAGAAATGCTGCCACTACTGCTGCTGGTATTCCAGGGTTACAGACAATAAGTGATTGGATTATTCAGCAACATTTGGCTGCAGCTGGTCTTGCTACACGTGCCAGGAGACCATAATGCCGGCCAATGCTGACTCTGCATCTTTATCAAGGTCGTCAGAATATTGAATTTCTGGTTCTGATGGATAGATTCTTGTATACAATTAACCATTCCTATTTATTTCACAGAAAAAAAATGTTGTTAATTTTATGTTATGCATTTCTTTTGTCCATAAGTAGTTTTTTAGGTTTTCTCTTTTTCTCTCTCTCCAACATTCAACAACATTCCCTCAATATAACATTACAAGATATCAGAAATTGATGGACTTCAACAAACTTGGAGCAGGTACCTTTCTTTTTTCCTACCTTATTTTATTTTTTATTTATCTCACATGCTCATGGAATCAGTGTTCCACTGCACTCTCTTTCCGTTTCTTACTTTATACACAGCCGATAGAGAAATTCAGACGTGTTCGCATTTTAATTACCTCACAGCCATACAGTACACACAGACACAGGAATCATCAGGCAGCTCATCTGACTCTTATAGGCACTCTCCTATTGACCCGAGCAACTGTCTTTCTGCTCCAATATTTAGAACAAGAGGGCAAAGTTCAGATCCTCTCCTATACAGAAGCCTCCTAGGGAGTCACTAACCAGTAGCAATATCATCAATAAGATATACACTCAGTATGTGTGTATATACAGTGCCATGAAGTATAAGAACCTTATTAATTTGTCATGAAATGTGCCCAAAATTATCACACTTTTTTTCTGATCTTGGAACACCTCAACTGGGTTCTTCCTGTAGCTAGTACGTTGTTCATAAGGAATTTTAATTAATTCTTCCTGGCAGAACTGCTTTCGCTCTGTGATATTCTTTGGATGTCACTTGTGTATGGCTTTCTTAAAGTCATTCCATACTGTAGCATCTCTCAGGGTTGATTTTTTTTAGCTGTTGTACAGATATTCTTACATTATCCTGAAGAACTTTTTATACATTTGGAAATAATTTTTTCCCTCAGTGACTGCAAGCTGGCCAGGCCCTGATGCAGGAAAGCAGGCCCAAATCATGATGTTTTCTCCACCATACTTTACGGTTGAGATGATGTTTTCATGATGATTTGCAGCGCCCTTTTTACACCAGATGTAGTGCTGCGTGTTCTTTGTAAATTCAATTTTAGTGTCATCAGTGCACAAAACATTTTGCCAATACCGCTGTAAGGTGTCAATGTCCTCTTCCACAAATTTCAGTTTCAAGAACTGCATGCAGTTATTTTCAGTAAGCAGCAGCTTCCTTTGTGGTGTCCAGTTATGGACACTCTACTTGTTCAATATTCCAGTGCTGTAAACTCATGAACCCAGATATTAGCCTGTTCCAATTATGTCTTCAAATCTTTAGCTACCACTCTGTGTTGTATCTTTACCTCATTGACGAACCTTTGTTGTGCTGTTTCGGGTCATTTTTGACTGGGCGCCCACTTTTTGCCAGAGGTGAGTAGAGTGGGCAAACAATTTACTCAAGTAAGAGTAGCTGTACTTCAAAATAATATTACTCAAGTAAATGTAAAAAGTAGTCATTCAAAATATTACTCAAGTAAGAGTAAAAAAGTATTCGGTGGAAAGAATACTCAAGTACTGAGTAACTGTTTCAATTGCAATGTCTGATTTATAATAATTATATATTAGTGTATATGTATATATATGTATGTGTGTGTATATATATGTATATATGTATGTGTGTGTGTGTGTGTGTATATATATATATATATATATATATATATATATATATATATATATATATATATATATATATATATATATATATATATATATATATATATGTGCACACACACACACACACACACAGTGTAAAATAAGTGTCTTTTTTGGCAGATAGAGAAGACACCGCAGTATGAAGCTGTTCTCTTGCAAGAGAAACATGGGTCTGTGACTAACAGGAGTTCAGTTTTATTGAGATTAAGTTTCAGTTGATGAGCTGCCATCCACGATCAGATGACTGCCAGACATGCTGAGATCTGGGTAGAACATCCAAATTGCATAATGTCTTATTTCACAGAACGGATTGTTAAGATATTAAGCAAAGAAAAAAAAGAGAGTAAACATCCTTTTCTTGGCTTGAACATTCTAAATATATATATTTTGTCCACGTGTGTATATAAGTATATTTCAGTACTGAATTAATCGCCAACACACGTCTTGTAAATTTTTATGCATCCCAAACGATATGATGCATCCCTGGCATCATATACAAAGTGTAAGGATTATTTATTAATTGATACCATGAGTGGTTTGAAATATAATTTTATATATATATATATATATATATATATATACGTGGACAAAATTGTTGGTACCCTTCGGTCAATGAAAGAAAAACTCACAATGGTCACATAAATAACTTTAATCTGACAAAAGTAATAATTTAAAAAAATTCTAGGAATGTTAACCAATGAAAGTCAGACATTGCTTTTCAACCATGCTTCAACAGAATTATTTAAAAAAATAAACTCATGGAACAGGCCTGGACAAAAATGATGGTACCCTTAGAAAATACTGAAAATAATGTGACCAAAGGGACATGTTAATTCAAGGTGTGTCCACTAATTAGCATCACAGGTGTCTACAATCTTGTAATCAGTCAGTGGGCCTATATATAGGGCTCCAGGTAGTCACTGTGTGGTTTGGTGACATGGTATGTACCACACTCAACATGGACCAGAGGAAGCGAAGGAAAGAGTTGTCTCAGGAGATTCGAAAGAAAATTATAGACAAGCATGTTAAAGGTAAAGGCTATAATACCATTTCCAAGCAGCTAGATGTTCCTGTGACTACAGTTGCACATATTATTCAGAAATTTAAGATCCATGGGACTGTAGCCAACCTCCCTGGACGTGGCCGCAGGAGGAAAATTGATGACAAATCAAAGAGACGGATAATCCGAATGGTAACAAAAGAGCCGAGAAAGACTTCTAAAGAGATCCAAGGTGAACTTCATGCTCAAGGAACATCAGTGTCAGATCGCACCATCCGTCGTTGTTTGATCCAAAGTGGACTACATGGGAGACGACCAAGGAGGACACCATTGTTGAAAACAAATCATAAAAAAGCCAGACTGGAATATGCCAAACTACATGTTGACAAGCCACAAAGCTTCTGGGAGAATGTCCTATGGACAGATGAGACAAAAATGGAACTTTTTGCCAAGGCACATCAACTCTATGTTCACAGATGGGAAAAATGAGGCATATGAAGAAAAGAACACTGTCCCTACTGTGAAACATGGAGGAGGCTCTGTTATGTTCTGGGGCTGCTTTGCTGCATCTGGCACAGGGTGTCTTGAATCTGTGCAGGGTACAATGAAATCTCAAGACTATCAAGGGATTCTAGAGAGAAATGTGCTGGCCAGTGTCAGAAAGCTGGGTCTCAGTCGCAGGTCATGGGTCTTGAAACAGGACAATGACCCAAAACACACAGCTAAAAACACACAAGAATGGCTAAGAGGAAAACATTGGACTATTCTAAAGTGGCCTTCTATGAGCCCTGACCTCAATCCTATTGAGCATCTTTGGAAGGAGCTGAAACATGCTGTCTGGAAAAGGCGCCCTTCAAACCGGAAACAACTGGAGCAGCTTGCTCATGAGGAGTGGGCCAAAATACCTGCAGAGAGGTGCAGAAGTCTCATTGACAGTTACAGGAATCATTTGATTGCAGTGATTGCCTCAAAAGGTTGTGCAACAAACTATTAAGTTAGGGGTACCATCATTTTTGTCCAGGCCTGTTCCATGAATTCATTTTTTTTTATAATTCCGTTGAAGCATGGTTGAAAAGCAATGTCTGACTTTCATTGGTTAACATTCATAGAATTCTTATTTATTATTACTTTTGTCAGATTAAAGTTATTCCTGTGACCATTGTGGGTTTTTCTTTCATTGATCGAAGGGTACCAACAATTTTGTCCACGTGTGTATACCAGTCTACAGTTGACACTTTTGGCACTCTGGCTACTTTACCAAAAAGCAGAGGTGGGTAGTTACGACTCGTTACTTTTCTAACCATTTATTATAAATGCAGGCAGTAGATCTACTGCATGACTGTTTCACCAATCAGACGCAGCAACAATAATCACATGACTCCGTTTGACCAATTAGGTCAGCCGGCATAGTGGGGAAAAAACCTTCAGCCGGTGTTCTATAAATTAATCCTACCTGTAAATCTGTCCTACATACGCTCACTTGCGCATGCACAAACAAAAGTTTCTGCATCTTTCTCTAATTTTGCGGAACGTCCATAAATCCATGCTGCTACTAGTGGGACCTTGCGGTTAGTGTACAATCTTGAATATAGAACGCTTTTTTAATTTTTGTGTGCTGGTATGTTAACTTTAATTGTACATCTAATGTTACTTTAACAGTCTATGAATATATAAGTATATTTCAGTACAGAATTAATCACCAACACATGCGTTCCCTTTCAAAAGCTACACTCGATGCTGCGTGAAAACGCTATGGGAACATCTCTTTGTTGCCCGGTTGTGAAGTCTGTGCATGTCAAAACCGCCGAATACCTTCGGCTTATAACCTCTGCCAGGCATGACGTCACCGAATAAGGTGCACCTGCAGGTTATAAATAGGAGTGAACCGGAAACATCCTCAGATCTTTTTGTCTTCAGGACCGCTTTGTGTTTGCGTGTGCATGTGCAAGCCATAACGAAAGCAAAAATAAAATAACAGCATTAACTCAAGGTTCTCAAGGACGCATATTTCCATATAGAAATATTGCCACAGCACAGGAAGTTCCTGAGGTTCGCCTTTGGGGGCGAAGCTTACCAGTATCGGGTCCTTCCATTTGGCCTAGCTCTGTCACCCCGCACATATACAAAATGCATGGATGCAGCTCTGGCTCCTTTACGACTCCAGGGCATCCGTATTTTGAATTACATAGACGACTGGCTGATTCTGGCCCAGTCTCAGGAGCTAGCGCTTCGACATCGGGATGTCGTCCTAGCCCATCTTCATTCTTTAGGATTGAGACTCAACGCCACAAAAAGCAGCACAAGGGAGCTGGAGAGGTCATCTTCTCGCGTGGCACATCAATTGCCTCGAAATGAGGGCTCTGTTTCTGGCCCTGAAACACTTCTTCCAGCAGTTGAGAGGCTACCATGTCCTAGTGCGGGTGGACAGCACTGCGGTAGTCTCGTACATAAATCGCCAGGGTGGACTGCGCTCGCGCCGCTTGAACAAGCTAGCGCACCAGGTTCTGCTTTGGGCACAGGACAAGTTCCTGTCCCTCAGGGCGATTTACATTCCAGGGCATAGGAATGTAGGAGCAGACTTGCTATCCAGACAAGCTGTAAAACATGGGGAATGGAAACTCCACCCCGAAGTAGTCAGTCAAATCTGGGAAAGATTTTACGTAGCAGAGGTGGACCTCTTTGCCTCACAAGAGGCAGCACAATGCCCCCTTTACTACTCTCTGACTCCTCCAGCTCCCCTGGGTCTGGACGCAATGGCCCACACGTGGCCCAGATTACGCCTTTATGCGTTTCCACCTATAGTTCTGCTCCCAGGAGTCCTGGCGAGGGTCCGTCAACAGGGTTTGTGCCTCTTATTGATAGCGCCCCATTGGCCGACCAGAGTGTGGTTCTCGGATCTAATATCTCTTCTCGACGGCTCACCCTGGTTGATTCCTATGAGGAGGTCTCAGGCGCAGGGGACAATACTTCATCCCCGGCCCGAGCTCTGGAACCTTCACGTTTGGCCCCTGAACGGGACCAACTAAGACATGCTGGGCTTTCAGCCAGCGTAATTGAAACCATTTTAAGTGCCAGGTGCTGGAGTTTCTGCAAGAAAAGTTGTCCTCGGGCTTATGCCCTAGTACGCTCAGAACGTACGTAGCCGCTATTTCGGCTTGTCACGCTCTGAATGATGGGGTTTCTGTGGGCAAGCACCATTTAGTTGCCCATTTTATTCGTGGAGCTAAACGGTTGAAGCCGCCCACTAGAGCGACGGTCCTTTCATGGGACTTATCTATCGTACTCGAAGGCCTGGCCGATACCCCTTTCGAACCACTAGAGTCAGCGCCTGTCAGGCTTCTGTCACTTAAGATGGTTTTTCTTATGGCTATTACTACTTTGAAGAGGATTGGGGATCTGCAGGCTCTGTCAGTCTCCCCATCCAGCCTAGACTTTGCCCCTGGGCTAGTCAAAGCTATTCTGCATCCTCACCCGAACTATCTTCCCAAGGTTCCATTTTCACAGCTCCGGAGCAGGAAAGACTTCACTTACTGTGTCCAGTACGTGCTCTTTGGATCTACGTCCACCGCACTAGCCAGTGGCGTAAGTCAGAGCACCTCTTTATTTGCCATGGGGGTCGCAACCGGGGGGTGTCTGCCACTAGACAGACTGTCACACTGGGTGAGAGATGCCATTGCCCTAGCCTATGAGGCGCGTGGTCACACTTCGCCTCTGGGAATCAGGGCTCATTCAACCAGGGGGATTGCCTCATCGATTGCCTTGGCAAGAGGCGTCCCCCTGCAGCAGGTGTGTGATGCGGCAGGCTGGTCCTCTCCACACACGTTTGTTAGATTTTATAGTCTGGATGTCAATGCTACTCTGGGTTCGCGGATCCTTGAGTCAGCATCCTAGAGCTAGGTCTGAGACCTCCTCGGCTTGTGCGCACACGCTACACAACCTGGGGGTCCAGACACTTGCAGTGCGGTGGCGTTGGTATTCTCGTTCCCATAGCGTTTTCACGCAGCATCGAGTGTAGCTTTTGAAAGGGAACGTCTCGGGTTACTTGGCTGTAACCCTGTTCCCTGATAAAGCGGGAACGAGATGCTGCGTTCTGATGCCGCACTGCTGGCGTGCCTGGACGTCCTTCAGACAAAATTGACCTGAGGATGTTTCCGGTTCACTCCTATTTATAACCTGCAGGTGCACCTTATTCGGTGACGTCATGCCTGGCAGAGGTTATAAGCCGAAGGTATTCCACGGTTTTGACATGCACAGGCTTCACAACCGGGCAACAAAGAGATGTTCCCAAAGCGTTTTCACGCAGCATCTAGTTCCTGCTTTATCAGGGAACAGGGTTACAGCCAAGTAACCCGAGACGTTTTTTATGCATCCCAAAAAATATGATGCATCCTTGGCAGCATATACAAAGTGTAAGCATTATTCATTTATTTATACCATGAGTTGTTTAAAATGTTTGTTTTTTTTTGCAGAATGTTCAAGCCAAGAAAAGGACGTTTACTCTCTTTTTTTTTTTTTTTTTGCTTAATATCTTAACAATCCGTTCTGTGAAATAAAACATTATGCAATTTGGATGTTCTACCCAGATCTCAGCATGTCTGACAGACATCTGATTGTGGATGGCAGCTCATCAACTGAAACTTAATCTCAATAAATCTGAACTCCTGTTAGTCCAAGGTGATTCATTCCCCTGCCAGAATCTTACGATCTCCCTGGACAACAATCACTTCACTGCCCGCAACCTTGTAACTCTGGACAATCAAGTCAATTTCCCCTTACATTGTTAACCTTACTCACTCTTGTTGATTTCTTCTTTATAACAGCAGACTAAAATTAATCAATTTCCCACCATACAGGCCACTCAGGTTCTTCCTCTCTCCCTTATTTCAAGACCAGACTAAATATTTTTACTGTATAGGTCTTTTAACAATGGTCATTGTCTCAAAGCAGCTTTACTGAATCAAAAGAAAATTATGGAAATGTGTATGAATCAAAATTAACAGATAGTCCCAGATGAGCAAACGAGGACGAGTCAAACAGGTCCAGAGGGCAGAAGGGGTCTGTATCACTGGCAGCCCAGGAGTGACACGTGTACAGTAGCTCATCAGAGAGAGACAGGGAAGGGGAGAGAGAGAAAAAAGAGAGGATAACAGTTAGGTATGGTCACAGTCACATACAGTAATGTATATTTATTGCAGAGTGCAAGCGGGGACTCCGTCATGACTAACTATGACAGCTAAATTAAAAGGGCGAGCCGGAAGAAAACACAGACATGAGGGCACTATGGTATGTAAAACAACCAAACGCTTCCCTCTCAACAAACCTGAGTGATCAATCAGAGTGGGGAAGACAGAATCTAAACATACAAGTTCACCATAATACTTTCAATAACTACATTGGTGAGATACAAGGTGAAATATTAACAAAGTAAATTAATGCACATGATCATATTAGTGCAAGCAGATGAACAAACTAAGGAAATATTAAGGGGTGTTCATGTAATATTACCAGGGTAAGAGTATGGCTGTTAGTTACAGTATAAAAAAAGGATGAATATGACTCTATGTACAGTATACTGGCGTTGTCAGTTATGCAGGGCTATTGGAATTGCAGTTGGAAGAAAAGACTTCCTGAAGTGCTCTTTGAAGTGCTCACCGTGGAGAAGGAGAATTTCCTTTCTGAAAGTGGTCAAATGTTTGAACTATAGAACACGTGACGCGTTCTCCATGTTTTATTCCTGGCATCACTGACTCTAATTCTGCATCCCCAACAGATAGCAGCAAGAATTCTGAACTTTCAACAACCGATTGGTAAAAGATTTTAAAGTATTAAAGAACTCAAGTTTTCACAAGAAGAAGAATCTTGTTAACCCTTTAAAAAAGCTTAACTTTCCTCTAGACATCAAGCACCTTGACATCTGACAGGTGCTTATTATGGGTACTCTGCTTCTTAACATTATACTAATATATCCATCTTCCAGTCTAAATTAAATGGGCTAGAAAAATGAAAGTCTTAGGCTGTCGTTAGCCTTTTTTTTACACTTCTCTGGGGAGCAAATTATGCTAGGTCTACAGACAGAACTGGGAGGCTCGTCCCTGAAAATAATCACCTAGAAACTAAGAAGACATTTTTAACTTCAATCTCAACAGCATCTAAGGAGGCATGTCGTAGGCATGAAGATACCAATTAAATATTTAAAACTAGCTATGGCAGCCACAATAAATATACCATGGCCTATGTAGAATTGGATGGTGCAAAGCAATCCACAGTATTGCGCAATACCTACTGTGTCAAGTACTTGTACTGCTTAATCCTGTGTTCTCTCCAACATTGTGGTGCTGTGTCTCACAGTGAAATCAAAGAAGAGCTCTATTACTCTGAAGTAGACCTACTGTACAAGCGCACGTACAATGCGTTAAATCACCCAGCATACAGTATAGCAAATTCATTCACAGTAACATTACTTGGCATTATGCTTGAAGCACATTTACTTATCAAGGAGTTTAAATATGGTTTCGTCTTTATACTGTATGTGTAATATAATTCATGTAATTCTTTGTACATCACTCAGAACATGTTAACTAGCAGCATGCACGGTCAGATCATCAATGTGACAACAGCATGTGTAATTTGGGAGGATCAGGTGCAAGGTGTCATCGTCCAATGAGTGAGTGAGTGAGTGAATGAGTGTTTCAATACTGCCTGTTGAGAATCCCTGAAAACTGTGAGCATCAATTTTCCATCTGATGGTTGACTTTTGCACTTTTACTTGGTTTCCTTTTACTCTGAGGCTCAATTGAGGTTGGCAGAAAGAAGTAATGAAGCCATGATCTCTTTCACGGGAATTATATCTTGCCACAGTTTTGTGTATATGGATGACACGTGGGTCAATTTAAAACAGGGCAGGTGGAAGCTTTCACTGAACACATCGATGCTGTGAACATGGGAGCATGTTAGAAGGAATTGTCTGGCCTTCCTGCATTGTGCAACACACAATAAAGTGGACAGAAGCTTAGACATTGAAGTATACAGGAAACCCACATGAACAAATCAATATTTACCCTCTAGAGCGTAAAACTGGGAATAATAAGAAAAGGCTAAGAACATTCCTGAAAGGGCTAAATAAAAGGAGAAAGACCACAAAGACATCAAGGAATCATTCAGAAACTGTTGCTATCCAAACTGGGCTTTTGTCAAATCCACAAAAAGAGGCAGTAAAAGTGCCTCTCAAACAGACATAGAAGAGAAGAAGAATAAACGAAACCGCATTGCTATTCCATACATATGATGCTGTAGCATCCTTGTACATTTAAACCCAGCAGACAGAAGCTTGTTTACCCCAAGGAGAAAGTACCCATACGTAAACAGAGCAATGTATCCAGTTAAATGCAGCAAGGGATGCTCAGATTTGTACAATGGGGAAATAAAAACAACTGGATGAGAATACAGAATAAGAGGAATAGCAGGATTATGAAGTAGACATGAACTTAACAGGAGCAGGTGACAGTACAAGACAGGACAGGAGAAATTATGAAAAGACAAAAAATGTAAATGAAAATGAAAAACATATAGTTTCCAGCGTGAAGATACAAATAGTGCATCCTTAGACTCTACTCCATAATGTAATGCATCTCTGTGCTGTACCACTTCCCTGTTGTTCAAAACAATTACAGTGAGTGCTATAAGTAGTGGATGCAGTTTAAAGTATTGCTTCTCTAAGCATGAGGGTAAAAAGTAGTAGAGTGTGTACTCTTTCATACACAGTTACCAAGGAACATGATCTTTTTTTGTTGTTGTTCCTTGCGACAGCAGATTACAATACTTGATTTGGCGCTGCGAGAGCACTGAGTTGTCTAACCCCCTGGTCGGGGAATCAAATGCCGGTCTTCTGCAAGACAGGTGGAGATTCTTCCATTGCACTAAAGATACTAACATAATCTTCAAATAGATTTGTGTGTCTTGCTTGTTTGAATCAAAATGGTGACTTTTATTTTGTCTTAAACCATTGTGATTGATTTAACCAAAGAAGTTTTACAGTTATCAGCTCTCCTCCATACAACAAATGCTCATTAATTGAACATTGCCTATGTATTCATACTATTGTTTCTGTGTGCAGGCATAAAGTGTATAAGTGTCCAGGCTGGAGTCGATGTCTCTGCTTTCGAATTGTGCAAACACTGTTTGCCATGTTAGGAGAGGAGGTGTACTTTTTCCATACCTATCACAATGACCCCAAGTAATTGCGGGTAACTGCAATCTCATGAATTGAAAGGAGGTGGGTAGCTCATTCTGATGCCCTGTGATGCATCATGAGCAGTAATTTAAAAATGTGTGGCTGTCTGGTTTCATCTGTCATGGAAAAATCATGTGATCTCTTCATTCTACCTGTTTTGTAGCTGTGATATGATGGAGATACCTGGCTGGTGTGTAGACAGAACTGAAGGAACTGCATAAACAATGAAGGTGAAAATGATGTATCATATTGCCTGGTAATCAGCAACATCATCCTCAATGGTTATTTAAAAATTTTCATTCGTATTCATTACACTAGCTTTTGAGTTCTTCTAGGAATGGACGAGTCTTCCTAGTCTAGAAAGTTTACTGAATTTCCAAAATGTTGTAATTCAGTCCAAGAAAATGGTCACATACAGATACTTAGCCTTCTGAACTCTACTATAATAAGTGATGGATAGCTTTATTTTGAGTATGATTTTGTTTCTTTTGTTTTTGATTGGACTGTGCAAACGCTTTAGACGGGTATCAAAAATGTTGTAAAATAAAAATGCTTTTAAAAATAGCAAGTTTATTGCTGTCAATTAACAAAATGAACAGGAGGGAAATCCAAATCAAATTCAATATTTGTTGTGACCACGTTCTGACTGCAAAACAGCATCGATTCTTCTAAGTACACTTGCAAACTCTTTTTAAAAGAGCTCGGCACGTAGGTTGATCTTTTGTGGATGCAGACTGTCTCAAATCTTTGTGTCTCTTCATGCAATCCCAGACAAACTCGATGATGTAGAAACCAGGACTCTGTGGGCCAAACCATTACTTCCAGGACTCCTTGTTCTTCTATATAGTGAACATAGTTCTTAATGACGTTGGCTGTATGTTTTTAGTCGCTCTGCTGTAAAATAAATTTGGGCCCAATTAGATGCCTCCCTGATTGTATTGCATAATCTGCCTCTAGTTCTCAGCATTGAGGACATCATTAATACTGAATAAATCTCCAATTCCAATGGCACTGCTGGACATCTTACAATGTTGAAGACAAGTGGGCATGGTGCCCGTTTCTTTGTGCTTTTTCAAAATATAGATCTTGCCATGATGCTAGATCAATGCATGACCTGGTGACCTGTGACTTTTTTTAGTGCCATTCATTGGGAGACAGCAAAGGAAGAATCGAATTGTATGCAGAGGAACATGTTTCTTTACTGTGCATATGACAATTAAACTTGAAACTTGAGAAATGAAACCATGAAACCTTCCACAATCTCACCCATTGAGTTTGCCGGTTCCACACCCAGTCTTAAGCCTCCTGTTTCTTTTTCAGTAAATGACTGTGTTTCAACCTACATATGAAATTGATAATCAGCACTTGCTTGGTATAATTGGTTAATCATACAACTGACTCTGGTCCTACAACGTTCCTGAGTTTGTGCAAGTGTGCAAGTGTAAAAATTGATGCTGGTTTGAAACTATAGGGTAGTCTCACTCACTCACTCAATCACTCACTCACTCATCGTCTATACCACTTTATCCTGTTTACAGGGTCTCGGGGGGCCTGGAGCCTATCCCAGGAGACTTGGGCCAGGAGACGCACTAGATGGGGGTACATCCTGGATGGGGTGCAAACCCATCGCGGGGTACAAACATTTACACACTATCACAACTCATTCACACAGTAAGGGCAATTTGGGACTGCCAGTTAGTCTAATCTGCATGTCTTTGGACTGTGGGAGAAAACCATAGTACCCAGAGGTAACCCGCCAAGCACGGGCCGAACATGCAAACTCACAAACACACAGCCACTGTGCTAGTCACTGAGATTTGTCACATAAAATATAAATATAAAATATTGATTTGATTTTTATTTTTCTTATATTTGTTTCCTTTGCATTTTGTAAATCTATAGAAAAAAAAACTATATATATAATTTTTAAAAAGCATTCTTACTTTAGATAATTTCTTCAAACCTGCATAGTATACACACCTACATACCAAATTACCAGGCATTCAGTTAAACTGGAAATTTTTGATTGTGAAGAATTGTTAGGCCTTTGTTCGAGTGCGTGTGTGTGTGTGTGTGTGTGTGTGTGTGTGTGTGTGTGTGTGTGTGTGTGTGTGTGTGTGTGTGTGTGTGTGTGTGTGTGTGTGTGTGTGTGTGTGTGTGTGTGTGTGTGTGTGTGTGTGTGTGTGTGTGTGTGTGTGTGTGTGTGTGTGTGTGTGTGTGTGTATACTGTGCAGTACTGTGCAGGTATGAAAAAATGCTGCAGAATAAAACCTACTTTTATTTTTCTATATAATCTCCTGCTACACCAATGTACTTATCTCAGCATTTCACTTGTGCTTGGATACCATCGGTTTTCTCAGTACCCCACAGCCTTGGTTACATGCATGTGATGAGCCATGAGATACAGTTATATGTACAATTTTATACTATCTCCACAACAATCAGCGTCTCACCAACCCACCCCCCAATTTCTCTCTCTCTTTTTGTTCTTTTCTCTCAGCTTCCTTCCTGAAAGAGAGGATGGATATGATGAGCAGAATCTGAAGTCTTTTTTTTTTTTTTTACAAAAGAACTTATGAAAACTAGACGTGTAGACAGACAGGTTTCTACCAGAAAATATATTCTCTGAGGTCAAGATGTGATATGAAGGGCTGAAGTGGTTACAAGATGCAGTTGTAGTGTTTCCGGTCCTGGACAGCAGATTTATGTAGACGAGATAGACTGCTGAATATAATTGAGATGTAGAACTTGACTTTAATGAATTTGATTGATTGGGGTGTGTCTTCTAATTAAACATCAATAAAATGTTTCATCCCACCAGGTTTTATTTTAAAGTAACACAGTTGTCAATTTCCAGAATTTTTTTTTTTTATCATCAATTTAGTTCCCTAATAAACTAAGGATGTTAAAATTTTTACGGCAGAATGAGCACTGAGAAAATCCAATGTGACTTCTTCTTAAATTGTTAGTACATAGATAAACCCTGGAAATCATTCTAATGTGCAATGATAAAATCCACTTTTCTTCATGTGTACAAAACTAGACAAGATTTAGTGCCATTTTTCATTGTCCTTAGAGCCGAATGACGGAGTATATTCTCTTAAATACACCTCTTATTTTAAAAAATTATAAATAAAATTGTTAATTGTTCATGAAAAACTGAGTAGGCCATTTGGAGTTTATATTGGGGAAAAACCCTGTTATATCCCTGTTATATAGTCGTTTCAGTCATAAAATCTGAAACTAAATAAATTTTTACAATTAATGATCAATGTGAAAAAAAAAATTCTAAATGGTTTGCTGAATACATTTCTCCACTAGGGCAAATAAAGGTATATCTTAAATAATATCTACAATCAGTATGAGTCCTACAAAATAGATATTTTATGTCATCAACAAATCAATCCAATGATCAGTTTTCTATGTTAAGGTTTCCTATGTGGCGGCACAGTGGCTTTGCTCTCTTACACTTTGTTGAAACAGATAAGTTTCCAAATTAGTTTCACACTAATACCACCATACAGGTTTAACCAAAGCTCTGTTTTAATTGGACATTGGTGAGTGAGAAACAACACTGGTATTAAATTGCTCAAGACATTGTAAATATTAAGTATGCTTTTATATATATATATATATATATATATATATATATATATATATATATATATATATATATATATATATATATATATATATATATATATATAAAATCAATGTTGCACAGTGTTAACATTGCCATTTATCAATCTTTTTTTTTTCTAATTTCTAAACTTTTAGCTGGAAAGGGAAACGTCTATTTTTTTTTTTTTTTTGCTGTGCTCACATAATAATTATTTCTGAACAAAAAGTCAAACATGTTTCTTTTGAGAAAATGAGAAATGTAGCAGATAATTATTTTCTGAGCTGCTATTTTCTAGCTACAGTACCTATCATTTAAAAACTAATCAGGGACCTTTGTGACTGGCCTCTATTGACACAACTGAAAGCCATTGTCTCTTATGCCTAAGAGTGCCTCTTAAGAGGGATGCTGAAATACCATAGTATTAACCATAGTAAAAACCATTTGAATCCATTTAATAAGTGATTTGTTAATGGATAAAACAGGCCAGGGAATGTTGTTCTAGGTACATAATAATATATGGGGTGTTTTAATAATGGTAGCATTTTAGTAGCTATAAATAAGCATTCTATTATCTCTCTTTTTCTCTATCTTGGCACTGATTGATAACTCATACAGTTTCTGGGCTTCTGTCAAGATATTAAGGCATTAAAATAAAAACAATAATGTAATCCTTTCATTTGCCTTGTAGTCAGCAATACTATCAGAGTTGTGCTGTTACAGAAAAAATAATCAACACAATATGTATATTTCCAGTGGAATTGTGGCTAGTTGACCACATTTCCCTTTTAGAGGAAGTAAAGAAAGCAAAGAAGAAACGCTACACGCAATGCCAGAATAATTGTTTAAAAGCATCTCAAAATTGTACAAGATTATCATCATTCTTACAGGCTTTCTATCTGCAACTTTTGCGAAAGCATACTGGAAGATTCGTGTAGATGTTTTGTGTCAACGATTCAAACATACATTGGTGCCATTGCCAATACAAATTAGATCATTGACCCCATTAAATGACACAAACCATTTATAAGTTGAATTATGGACGGTAGACTAAAAGAGGGGCATGTTCTATATTCTGCTCCACCAGATCTCTTTCTTAGTAATATTGTATCTTTCCTTTTTTAAGGTAAGTGAAAGCCAGTGTGAATGCCCTACAAGCAAAGAGAATCCATTTTTATACATATATGTACATATTGGTGGTGTGACAATTTGATTATTTTTAAGATCTTTGTTCAGACTTTCAAGAGATCAATGAAATATTAATTATGAAAATTAATAGAATCAAGCTCATGGTATTGTGGTACTCTTTACTACTAACCGTATCACAGTAAAAATAATGGTAACTTAATGTGATTTTGTCTTATTTTGTTTGATTATTTTCTCGCTAAAATATTCCACACTAGCAACAAAAAAGTTCCACAAAAAAGTTTTGGCCGTGATTTGCCACTGAGATTACATCCTCCTTTCATCTGTCATGCATACTAAATAACTAGCATTTCGCCATGTAAGCATGCTCTGCAGCTTAATGATCCAAACTGATAGTGGATCAATACTAGAGCATTGGAACTGATGGTTAAGCTGCCTAACACCATCTGAGACGGTCAACATCAGAGTGTTTGGTCTTATCTGGTTGATGGACTGTTAGAGTGAAACCATCAACAGGTGGGTAAAAAGAGAGGAAGTAAAGCAGGATCATGCAGTCATGCCATTGGGTAAATTCTAAATTAGACTTATTGAACATATTTATTAGTTTCTCATTTTTTAGAGAAGAGACTCTAGTATCTATACATCGATCAGCCGTAACATTAAAAACATAAACTCACCTAGTTTTGGGGTTTACTTTATGCAGCTCTGGCCCCTCAGGGCATGGATCTGCACTGCCTCTGGGGTGAGCTGTGGTGTCTGGCACCAGATCCTTTGTGTGCTGTGGGCGGTGCGATGGGACATCCATGGACTGGACTTCTTTACTGTACATTCCATGGGAACGCAATTTACTTGGGATCTGGGAAGTTTGGAGATCAGGTCCACTGACTTGGATTTTTTGACTGCTGTTCTGATGCCTTTCTATCATATTTATATTATTTTTTTGTTGAATCTGACATGGTCAGACCTTTGGTCCCAGCATGCTGAGAGGAGTCTTGGATGCCCATTATCCTGCACCCAGTTTGCTGGTTTATAGTTGGTGATATGTAGTGTATTTTATCTTCTTACTTGAAAACGATACCATTACTGACTTCACATCTAGCATATAATGAACCTTTCTGGATTTTTCCCCTTTTTCCACCAGGTGAGATCCCTGGTAGCACTTAGATAATATAAATACATTTTCAGATGATTCCTGTCTGGTGCCTCCTGGTGCTTCATCTATGCAGGATCAACCACATAGTTGGTGTACTGGCAGGAGTTTGATGCAACTATGCCTGACTATAGATAAGAGAAGGATGGATTGCAACACACACACACACACACACACACACACACACACACACACACACACACACATTTTGCATGTGTGTGTAACAGTGTGGTTTATAGAGCAGGCTTTTCAATAATGCATATTGATAATGACAGTTTTCATCAGTGCCTAAAGACTACTTATATACCAATCTGTCTATCTATTCATTCTGTCACTCCCCTCCACCAGCTTTGACAGATGCAATCAGCATTTCAGGGGAGCCAGCTTTTATACTGGAATAAAAATGAAATAAAAATCACTGATGGCAATTTACCAGACAAGGTCTCCGCGTTTCAATAAATAGGGCACAGTTAAAGTTCAAATATTGAGCAATACGTGCTATATGGTCGATGATAGATCTATTCTTTTTTATTAGAATCAGGAGGACAGCCTACAAAAGAAGTTGAATCTGGGTAGCACTATGTTGTGAAGGAATGGCAGATAGTATGGAGGTCATTTAAGATAATATAATTAATTATTTGAGGTTATAAATAGGACATGGCAGATGGGACTGGTGCTGTAATAAAATCATAATGAACCCTGGTGCCGGTATAATAGTATTTACTTCCATTTAACCTTGTCCTATTGTCCTTCATAAACTGTATGTACAGTAATTTGGCACTGCTTTTGCTAAAGTCATTAATTAAAACGAAACAGAGATTTAAAGTGACACTGAAGATCATGCACCTTACTAAAGTACAGAAATGTAAGGCTTAGTAAGCCTCTTATAGCAATGATAGAATATTGTGTGACTCTGATCTTCATCAATTAAAAGTACACATCATAAAAAATACAAAGTTTGATTAACAATATGAGTAATCAAAGGTGCATTTGGAACATCATCGCATTAACCATGATTTAATTTAAGTGACTTGTTGATTTTATTGTGGGTCTTGCCTCTATAATGAATTGAATATGCGGCACTTATTCTTCAGTAGAACTTATTTGTTTCTTCTGGGTATTCTGCATACTTGTTGAAAGAAGAGAGTAGGCTCAGAGCCATTTTTATGTACACAAAACAGCAAAAAAAAAAATTCTATAACATATCTATTTGGCTAGCGCTTTAAAAAAAAGTACATTTGCAAAAAAGTTGTTAAATATGAATAAATATACATAAAGGAACTAGTGGAAGTAGACTGTAAAGGGAACCCATCTCACATAGATACAGTGATTCTAAATAATTCTCTTCTTTAGCTGTGTGCTATATAGTTAAAATGTGCCCAAGAGTATCCAGGAAATTCATTATATTTTTAACATAAAATTTAGTTTGTTGATGTCATCAACTGGTCACTGATGATTTGGTTGCCTAACTGTCTTTGTCAATTACCTTCCAAAACCAGTGATCCAACGCTATCATAGTACAAGTCTTTGTATCAACTGCGGTCCAGTGCCATTTTTATGGATTTTAAGGAGACCATCTACATTTGGGATGTACATTTGGGGCCACTCTCAGCAGCAGTGAATGTTTTCCAAGTGTCTCACTGGTGATTACTGGAGTCTTAGTTAAAGCATGTGTAGCTTAATAGAGAGAGAAACGACAGGGTTGGTCACTGGTTACATATTGTGGAATGTTGGAAAATTGATGGCAGCCCATTCTTGCATAATCAATGCTTGGTGTTTGTCAGAATTTGTGGGTTTTTGTTTGTCCACCCACCTCTTGAGAATTGACCACAAGTTCTCAATAGGATTAAGGTCTGGGGGATTTCCTAGCCATGGATCCAAAACTTTGATGTTTTGTTCCCCAAGCCACTTAGTCATCATTTTTGCCTTATGGGAAGGTGCTCCATCAAACTGTTTTTGGATGTTGTGTTTGTACAATTCTTCATTCATGGCTATGTTCTTAGGCAAAATTGTGAATGAGCCCACTCCCTTGGCTGAGAAGCGACCCCACACATGAATGGTTTCAGGATCAGGATGCAGGAGAACAAGACTCACCTTTTCTTCTCCAGACAAGCTTTTAGCCGGATGCCTCAAACAATCAGAAAGTGAATTTCTGATTTCATCAGAGAATATGACCTTAACCCAGTCCTCAATAGTCCAATCTGTGTACCTTTTGCAGAATATCAGTCTGTCCCTGATGTTTTTCTTAGAGATAAATGGCATTCTTAAAATGGCAAAGTGGCTGCTACCATTAGCTGTATCGGCTGTATAGCATTACTCCACTAATATGGTGCCACACCATCAATAACACTAAATTATTGTATGAATAAGTAAGGCTTATTAATGCCTAAGTAGTGAAAAATCCCAGCAAGCCAGTCACATAAAAACCTTTAATTATAACATTAAACATTGAATTAAACATTGACATATGATTTATAATAAAATAAATTAAATATAATGTTAAAGTGTACCACTGAGTTAATGTTAAAGAGCTCAAATGAAAAATGCAACACCCGCCAACGTAGTAACAGCGTACGTACTATACATAAATACAAATCTGCAGTTGAAAATAAATGTATTAATCCTACAGTCGTGTTGTTCCCACAAACTTTCAAAATTGTAATAACATCCCATATGATTTTCTTTGTAATGTTTCATCTGTGGGCTGTAATTATGTTGACAGGTAATACAACTACTAAGCCTAATTTTTTATCCTGGGCAAGGTTAGAGTAGTTCTGGAGCCACTTTCACAAGCCCTTGGAGTAAAGTTGGAGAATGTCATTAAATCACAGAGAACCTGTGCAAGGTGGAAGGAAAATAAGACCCCAGAAGGAGAATGATTAAATTTAATTGTTCTTAACTGCTTAAACGTATTTTCATTGTCACACAGTTTGTAATGTACTGTATGGTAATTAACATAGAATCATGGGGACGTGATATACACTGTTTGTTTTGAACTCATTTAATACCAAATTTTCACAATTACACTAAACACACACATACACACACAGTCTGTTAATTCTGTAATCTGTTTGTCTGACTTACTCTTTGTGTCCAAAACAATAATTTATATTGTCCAAAGTAGAACAAATATTCCTGAAAACTAGGCTTTGTGTAATTGATTTCCTGGTCTAACGATATAAACTGTAATTCAAGTGCATATTTGTTTTACAATTATACAAAATAGAATCATGCACAGTTTACAATGTTTACAATGTGGATCATAATGCTGAGTAGTTGGAGGTAGGTACTGTAGTTAGTAAATGTTATGTGACCTTGTAAATGTTGACATATATTGTTTCATTGAATCCTATGCCACTCCTTGACTCCACCTCTAATCCTGCTAATAGCCAGACCATAATGGGACACAGGCAAACAAAACAACTAGCCACACATTATCTTAAGGACGCTTCACGCTTCACGTGGTAGTAGTGCTGGCCACATGATTATAAGTGTTCGGATAGGAGCTGCATATCAGACGTAACATGCCATGAATTTTGTAGGAAAAAAAAAAAAAAACAGGAACGATCTCATATCATGGGCAATGCCTAAAGGTAAAATAAATAGTATACAGCTTCAATGTCTATTGCTAAATCGAGCTATTGCTATCCAAGTTGTACTGGCCTTGTTAAAGATGTTTCTGCACATTGGCCATCGGGTTTTAAAGCTTTAAAGTTGATACACTATGAATTCTGTTATTTTGGTGGGAAAAGTCTCATTATTATGAATTAAGCCCAGTTACATAGGGCAGACTTTGTTTTCTGGGATGGGCAGCTGGCTGTAGAAGCTGGAGTTGCTGTTCTGCTCGTTAGGATTGGATGTAGTGGTTCTAGCAGCAGGAATTCGGGCAGCTATGGCTGACATCTCGCCTGTGTTGCTCTCATCGGTCATGCCTGCTCCATCTATTTGTTGGTTCACTTCCACTGTGGAGTTGCCGCTGCAGCTGAGCAGCTGAATCAGGCATTTCCTGAACTGAACAGTACAAAGAAGCATAAGTAAGGTCAGGTTTTATGATCTCAGCTGGCAAAATGAATGCAATGTACAAAGTAAACTTTAAATTGGCTTCAAGTGACCTTCATTTTTAAATCTGCTCAAAAGAATTGGACACTTGAGTCACATACTAGATAGGAAAAGTCATGAGAAATATAAAGGAGCAGTGACAGCTAATGGTGATATTAGCTGGGAGGATTTGAAACTAATATTTATCTACTATATATGATATCTACTTTGAATGTTTTTGGCATGTTCTTCCCATGCTTGGTGTGTTTCCTTCACCAAGTGAGTGTGCTCGCCCTGCAATGGAGAGGCACCTTATCCAGTTGAGGGTGTAACCTGCTTTGTGCCCTAAGTCTCCTGGTAGAATACATATACATGAATACATATTTTAAAAAATCAGCCCAAATGCATTTGATTAGTATATAAATAATATAGAAATATAGAGAAAAGCCAGAGTTTAAATATTTCAAACCATTCTGTGTATCTCTTTGCATTGGTTACAGAGAAGGTAAAATGAAAGCTTTTGTATCAGTAAATATTCAGAAATTATATTCAGAGTTATAATAAAAAATGGGAAGGGGGGGGGGGGGCAGGTGTACTTATGAATCTACACTGTCAAAAAGATACGAATGCCACTGGTACAAGCCATTTTCCTATTTCATTCAGAGCAAATAGCACTCCAAAAGACTGTAATCATGGGCTTTAGAGTTTATGAGCAACATAATAAGGTGGAAAGAAATTCTAAAAGCTCTCTAAAATAAATTATTTAAAAAATAATAATAACTCCTTTTATATCTAAATGTTTTAGAGTTGTGTGTGGAAAATGTCTTTCTCGGTTATCTTGGGTACTTCAACATAACATAGAAGGTACAAATCTGTAGTAAGTTCTGGGTAACACCAATGAGTCCATGAGTAACTTCACGTCCCAGTACATTTTGCCAACTAACAATGATGCCCGCCAAAGACTCTAATCCCCAACACCTCACTCTACCAACACTTTCACATCCACCTGAGATCTTTCTGTAATTGACCTCACCATCTATATAAACGTGCTCTTGAGTCTAGCTCTTCGTGAAATAAATGCTCAGTGGACCTGTGCACGACACATCTGTTTTGTTTATTCTCGTGTTTGACTTATTGTTTTTGAATATCATCCTTGCCGTATGACTGCCTGTTTCTTTGCCTCTTTATCTAAACTGAAGTTTTGTATACTGTTTGTCCTTAATTAAATGTATTAGCATCCATTGCTTTTAGGATGATCTAGGTTTTAGAATCTAAACAAGCAAAACAATGGCATTGTATAACTGATATAAATGAATCCAAAAAAGTGTCCAAAATAATCCCCCCCCCCCCCCCCCCCCCCCCCCCCAAAAAAAAAAGAAGGCAGGAAGCTGGTAACTAATGTGTAAAGTATGTTCAGAAAGACCTTTGCGTTTTAAACCATGCCTTTACGTTCGTAAGCAGGTGACCGTTGTGTGAGGTTTCAGATTTTTCAGAAAGTTTTTTCATATTCAGAAAGCTAAACCTGTTCCGTATGCCTCATGAGAAGCAGTGGAAAAGGAACTGGATAGGCTGGAAAAGGAAGGCGTATTATCCAAAATTGACAGAAGTGAATGGGCAGGCGCCAATCGTAGTTGTGCCTAAGAGTGACAAGTCCATCTGTGTATAGTGACTTTATATGTGGTGACTATAAAGTCATTACCCAACACAGATTATTTGTTCGCTAAGCTGGCCAGCGGAACATTGTTGAGCAAACTAGACTTGGCGCACGCTTATGAGCAATTAAAATTGGATCAGGACTTGGATCACCTCACCACACCATTAATACTCATCGTGACTTGTGCAAGTATCATCGTCTGAGTTATGGAGTGGCCAGTGCTCCTCCTATTTTCCTATCAAATTCTTCAAGGGCTAGTTCATGTCACCTGTTTCCTGGATGACATCCTTGTCACTGCCAGCTCAAAAGAGGAGCATATTAAGAAACTGGATGAAGTGCCATACCTCTCTGGACTGGAGAGGTATGGCCCCAGAGTAAAACTTTCCAAGTGTCGGTTTATGCAAAGCAGTGTTGAGTATCTGGGGCACCGCATCGACAAAGAGGGACTTCACCCTACTGACGAAAGGGCAGCAGCAAGTGCTGGTTCGTTATGATGACCACCAACCCCTGAGATTAGTGTGCGATGCCTCACTTTATGGGGTGGGTGCCGAGATCTCGCATATTATGGATAATGGAGTGGAGCACCCTATAGTATTCGCACACTGACAGAATCTGAGAAAAAGTATGCTCAAATAGAATAGAATAGCCTTGTCCATCATTTATGGAGTGAGAAAGTGCAAAAGTTACCTCTGCATCTGTGGAGATGGCCTGAGAGGCCATGGCAGAAGATCCACACTGATTTTGCAGAGACAAGCATTTCTTGCTAGTAGTGATTGACAGCCATTCAAAATGGTTAGATGTTGTGCCAATCTCATCAATTACCTTCTTACTCTGAGGAATGTTTGCAGCTTACCGGAGGAGGTGGTCCCCGATAATGGTCCACAGCTGGTGTCCTCAGAGTTTACTGATTTCTTAAAAGGAAATGGAATAAAACATACTTGAGCTCCTGCCTATCATCCGACCTCAAACAGTGCTACGGAAAAAGCTGTTCAAATACTTAAACATTCACTTCCTGAAGGGTGTTTGTGAGAAACAAGGGAAGCAGATGTTTTCGCTTAAGCACAAACTGGCAAATTTCTTGATGATGTATAGGAGTACACCTCATACCGTGACAGGAAAAACACCAGCAGAGCTGTTCATTAAGTGTCAAATTCGAACACGATTTTCACTGTTGAAGCCTGATCTAGCAAAGTCAGTTCAAGAACAACAGCAAAAACAAAAGAAACAGCACGACCAAGGAAGACAAGTCTTAAGATCCTTTGTTGAGGAAGAGCCAGTACCAGTCCGAAATTTCAGAGGAGGGAAGGAGAAATGGTTGCGTGCAACAGTGATGGGTCAAAAGGGTCCTGTAAGTTATCTCGTACAGGAGGGCCAGAGAAGGCGCACTGTGCATTTGGACCATACAGTATGTTGCCAAGAAATGCTGCAGAAGGATCCCCTATATATAGTGTGTTAGAGATCCCGAATACAAGTGTCATGGATGACAACAAAGGACCGTTGATCTTTCTTACCACTGGTAATAGTTCCACGCCAGTCATTGAGCTTGAGAGCCCTGAAAACACAGACCCCTGTTGTGCAAACTGTTCAGCGATATCCTCAGAGGATCCGTACTTCTCCAAAAAGACTGGAGTATTAAGTTACAGTATGGGATATATTCTTTTGCTAGTGCTTCAATAATAATTAAAATAAATAAATAAATAAATGTTATGTTTTGTAATACTATAATTTGAATGTTTGGAGGTTTTCCAGTTTAAACTAAAGTTGTTTCTAAGATGTTAAAATCTGAAAGGGAAGGAGTATCATGTATGTTCAGAAAGACTTTTACGTTTTAAACCACACCCTTATGTTTGTGCATATGTGACCTTTGTGTGAGCGCGAGTTCTGAGTAAACTAAGAAACTTGCAGAGTAAATAAAATTGACTTTATAGCACTGTTTACTCACAAAAGTCCTTCTCCAAAGCAAAGTATGCATGATCGACTTATCGATGTATCCATCACTTCTTTATCCAGTGGCCTGGGGTTTTTAAGTTTTCTAAATAGGACTATTGATGACTTTTTATAGAAAGCCAACAGTGAGCTTTTCACCAGAATCAATGAAAAGCACTCTTTAAGGTCTAAATCATTAACTAACTATACTGGCAAAAGAGAAATATTGATGCAAAAATCGAATCAAACAGAAATCAATTTGTAAGAATGGGAGCACAAATTTAAGCATAACCAGCTTTCTCTTAAATCAACCATAAAAATATGCCATTCTTAACATAACAAAAACTACACATGTACTGCCCAGAACCAAATGGCATTTCTAAACTGGCTGGCTTTTTATTCAGTCACCTTTAGCTTTGATTACAGCACACAATGTGGTGTCCAGTTCATGCATGTCCGTGAAAATGATTCCTCATACTCCCAGAGCACTCTTTTACAGTCTGGGTTCTGGAATATGAGGAAAGCAAAACTCCATTCCTGTGGTCATTCAGTACATTCAGGTCATCAGCTGATGCTTCTGAAGTTCCTTTCTGACATTGACACACCCAATGCACTGGAATAGGGTCGATCTAAACTCATCAGGCCACATGATATTTTTTCATTGCTCCAAAGTCCAGTCATGTTGCTCCCTAGCAAATTAAAACCCATTTTTTCTTATCGCCACACAGCGGTTCAGTCACAGTCCTGTAAGTTCTCATCACATTGTGATTGTAAAGAAATGCTTTGACTTCCACTGTTAAACATAGCTCTGGTTTTTACTGTTAATTTTTAACATTTCTTCTCAAAGGATATGGTTCAACTCTATCCTTACAAGCTTTGATAATGTTTTGAAGGGTTCTTAATCCAATTCCAATAATTTTAAATCTCCTTACTTGTTTTTGACCTTTTCAAAATGGGATTTCTTTTTCTTGGCCTGACAGTGTAGTAACAGATTCGAGGTTACTAGCATGGCAGCTTCTGAAAAAGGAAAGATAAAATCTTTATAAAATTGTGTGTACAAACTAATATTATACCAAGAATACATGCACTTTGCATCAATTTTAAGTCTTAAATCAATGACTCCGCCAGACAGCAGCATGATTACATATTAACCAATTAAAAAATAAAAATAAACTAAGAGCAGATAAATAAATTTTTTTTGTAAGTATATCTGAGTCACTGTAAGTCATTGTAAACAATTTCTAAAAGCACACCTGCAAGTTAGTTGTTTTTACAATATAACCATCTTTTTCTTTTCTTATAAATATAAATTATAATTTATAATGTCTGTTAACAAGCTTATAATAGGTTATGTTAGTTATACTTTCCATCTTTATAAATAAAAAAATTGCCTTGTAAATATTTCCCTACATCCATGATTTGCTACTGTAGATCTTCACTGTTCATGAAACACGGCTTATGCTAGAGCACAAAGGCTGGACTTGAACTGCATTATTTTTAGCACAGTTTAGCTAACGCCCTGCCACGAATATTCATTTCTTAACAAATGTAAGTGTCATTCTAAAACATGTTAAGGATTATGAGCTATTTTTAAAGAAGATTGCTGTTAATTATGGTGATTATTCTGCTATTGTATTTTGCTTGTCTGTCAATTGACCCAGAAGGTTTTTATTCCATGTTCCCACAAAAAAGGCCTTTTTTCTTCTACGTATGTTTTTTTTCTTCTTCTCCCATTTCTCTTTGATGGCTTTGTACAATCTAACCCAGTACTGTTGTCAATAAAAGAATTATTAGAAAGTAATGTATTAGAAACAGGACAAAGTACAGTCTTTTTGACCCTAACAATATCTTTTTGACTGCTTGTCACTCCATAAATGGATCCAGTAAATTATTTAGTACATTATATTAATATATTTAAATGATACGTTATAGCAATAAAGATTAAGCAATATAGAAACTTCATCCGGTTCACAATGGTCTGAAGATCATTTATTTATGATCATTATTATTTATCATTTATTGCTAGACTTGTGTGTGAAGAGGTGTTTCCAACTGCTTCCAATCTCTTATTTCTACAAACAGCTACTATACCTCAGTTTGTAATATTTACTGTATATCTTGTCAATTTGCATGTAGCTAAAGATCCCTCTATTAAATTACCACATTGGTCATGAAAATTGGTCAACAAAAGCAAACTAGCAACCAAAAAAGCAAAAAGGAAAACAACCAAAAATTGTTTCCTTGCAAACCTCAGAATTATACAGTATAATGAAAGTTGCTCAAAAGCTCAATGAAAGGCCAGTGTAAGTGCTACCTGTGGTCTCTGGACAGGAGGATCTCTGTCCTTTAATTTAGTTATAGTCACTACAGGAACTCGCAATTTTTTTTTTCAGAATGCATGATAATAAATAAACCATATGGAAAGATTTACTTAAATCAAGCACAATAAATGACATAAGTCTAATATGTCTATAGAATGGATAATAATGCACAATACAGTACAAGTTTGTCACTTTCTAGGTTCTACAACAGCAAGGTACAACAGAAGTGCGAAAGGCCAAACTGAGTAACACACTGATGTTTCTTTCCTCTATTTATTATACAAGTTGCTCTGATGTTCCATTGCCTTGAATAAACAGTAGAAAAAAGCATACCAATTAACTGGCAAGCCATCTCCCCAGTGGCTAAACTAAATCCTAGCCTGATGCCAAGTGTTGACAAATGTCAGTCAATAACAGCTCATCCCCTGCAGATAACACAAAGAGAAAAATACATTATGTTGTATATACACAGTGGTAAGTACTGTAAGTGATGACAGTGGTGAGACCAGCAATGCTCTACAGCTTAGAGAAGAAAAAAGAAGAAAAGACAGGAGGCAGAGTTGAAGATGTTGAGTGACAAGATTGGATCAAGAATGAGTCCATCAGACGGACAACCCATGTTGGATGTTTTGGAGATAAAGTCGGAGAGGCCAGAACGAGGTGGTTTGGACATGTTCAGAAGAGAGATCGTGAGCATATTTGTTGAAGGATACTGAGGTTGGAACTGCCAGGCTGGGGTTAGCTTTATGGATACAGTGAGAGTGGACATGACGTTAGTTGGTATGAGAGAAGAAGATGTAGAGAATGGGATTACATAGAAGCAGATGACTCGCCGTGGCGACCCCTGAAAGGGAACAGCCGAAAGACAAAGAAAGATCAGAATAATAAGGATAATTAGTCATTTTCTTTTTCGCAGTCAAATTGCTATACAACAATAAATATGGAGTCTTTTATTCTTTAAAATCTGCTGCATCCGGCTGGGAATAGAATCTCCAGTACGCTGGTGTCACTTGTTCAACGTATGCCTGCATGGCTTCCTGAATATCATGTACAGAAGATGGTTTCTTGAATGCATTCTTGAGATGACCCAGGCCATGGCTCCAGAAACTGAGTACCATTGTCGAATAGCCAGTTTTGCACTAGACTGTCAGTTAATTAGCACAACTCGTCAGCCAGATAGGCTAGAACTAATTAGTGACAGCAGCTGTTTTGTATACAGTGAGAACTATAATACCTGGCAGATGTTGTCTTGATACTTTTGACCTCTGTAATGTACTATCACCAGATACATAAAAGATTACGGGAAAATTTCTTTTTGAAAATCTATGCATGATATTTCTTCAAAAGCAAAGACAAGCATTTTATCACGTTAATTTAATCAGCGCCAGAAAGGGGATCAACGTGTAGTTAATTTTTTCAATATGTTCCAGTCTCCATGTGCCTTTTTAATACATCAGTTGTATTCTTCTCTTTCAATTGCATGTATCAGGCATCAGTTGAATTGAATAACCATAAGACAATGAGCTGAATATAGAAGCATTTCTTCTTCTTTCCAGATGATCAGTGTTCCATGAATTTGCATCCAAGGAAATCTAAGGACTATGGGACAATTGGTGGTTATGGTCATGAGGAAGGAAATGGCTTCACTACGGATGCCACTGATTTTTAAGGTAATGGGTTCAGAGCAGTGAGTGATAGAAACGAACTTTGGAAACACTATGACATTATTGTGTCATCAAAATGTGTTCTTCATTAATCTTAACAATTTAATCAGCAGGCAAAGATGGTTTGCCTGCCTGCTGATTAAATTGTAAATGAATGAAGAACAGAAGAATTGTCAAATATAAATGAGAGAGATTTTAAGTTTGGTAACACTATGACATCATTGTGATGTCATAAGAATATATAAAGTTCTTTTAAGCTCCGATTCTAGTGGCTGAGCAAGTTGCCCCTTATTATTTCTTTAATCTGGTCCTTATATATACTGTATATATAAAGTAATAACTGTTTTTCCAGAAATATAAGTGTGAATGGCCATAAATTGATCATGCATGCCCTTCCAGGTGTTAAAAGATCTTAAAATACGTTGTTTTTTTTTGTCAGTAAAACAATAGTTTGAATGCCCTAGTGCACATGTGCCCAAGAAGACAAGTTTTTGTACGAGACACCTCACTGTTCCTTAATTGGCTCCAGTGTTGAATAGAACAACATATACTCCAGTGTGCACAGACATTGTGCATACAGTAGGAGACTCAGGTCAGCTGGTTGTTATGGGCAGAATTGCCAAGTAAATACCCCTACAAAGGTTGGCTAATCAGAAGTAAAATTACTGTAGCTGTGGGCCAAGATGCAAAACAGTGGACTTTAGATGACTGGAACCAAGTCTTGGGGACTGATGAGTCCAAGATTGAGGTTTGGATCAGTTAAGCATGGAGATGTAAACATGATGATCTGGGGATGCTTTGGCAATAGGACTCTGCATTGTGTGAAAGGAGTCCTCAGTTTGCATGCATACTGACTGGGGATAACATTTTGCAGCAAGACAATGACCACAAGCATTCTTCCTGGTTGTGTAAGAATTGTGTGGATTAACTGCTGGAATACTCCCCGTAATAGTTTGGCCAGCTCAGTCACCAGATCTGAACCCCACTGAGCTGGTTGGGCAGAAGCTGGAGCAAAGAGCAGGAAACACTGCCAAACCAGCATAGCAGACATTTGGGAAGTGCTGCAGAAGGCCTGGGAGGAAATCACACCTGAATAACTGCAAAAACTGATTAGATGAATGCTACAGATTTGTAGGGCAGTTATTGCTGCAAAGGGTGTTTTCTAAAAAAAGTAACGTTTAACATGCAAATTTGATTTTAACATTTTTCTGAGCTCAAATATGCTTATAACTGAATTTTTTTAATGTGTGGGTTAAAATCATTAATTGATAAAAGCCAACAAAAGATAATAAAATACATAAGTAATCTATATAATATAACATACAATATAGTTAAATTATGTATCCTTTCAACCAGAATTTCTGTACTTATTAGAACTTCAATACAGAGCATGCTGCCAAAAAAGTTACTTGTCCAACACAATGCTCTAGAATTAGGTCATAATCTTCAGAAACAGATATGGCCTTGTGACTCTAATAGGATTTACCTTGTCATACTAAGGAACAGTCCCAATATGTAATGTTAAGACATAATAATTAGAGCACTATTGTCAATATTATCATATTGTCAATATTATCAAGGTTGTTTTTCTTTGTTTTTTAGGTGTTTCTACTCTAACGCCTGTTATGAGGCAGGATAACATAAAAGTCGGAAAGTCTTCTATATGGAGTTCTATATAAAATCTATATCTTAAGAAGTTAATATTTATAACTTAGTGTCTCATCATGTTAATTTCTTCATCTTAATAATAAACACACTAACCTATTTATCAGCAGGAATCCTTTACCAGGGCAGTCATGAAGCCATTCATCTGCAGACTAAGGTCATTTCAAAGTAATTACTGTATCTAAGCACTAATAATGCTGTTTTTACTACCCATCAACTATATATATATATATATATATATAGTTGTCAGTGTTGACCCCTAGAGGGCGCCTGGCGCCCAGAGGCTCTTTTGTAATTGCGTTGTAGTTTTGGTTAAATTAACTTCATTTCCCAATATGCACCTCGGTCAGGTGATGCGAACGCTCACCTGAACCGAGTTGGCTCATTTAGTTTCTTTATAAATAGTGTGTTTAAGTTGTGCTTTTTGTCGTGCATTTGTTGAATTAGAATTCGTGTGTGACGAATCGGTTATCGGTTTGGTTTGTTCATGTTTGAAAGTTGTTTTATGTTTGTTTATGTTTTATTTCATTACCATTATCAAAACATCTAAACCGTCTTAACCTCTGCGTTTATGCCTCGCCTACAACACCTAAAGAAACGTGACAGAATGCAAGATCTATACAGTGGCATACAGGAGGTGCCGCTGGAGATTCTTCTGGGGGGGTTGTGATGATGACGGCGTGGGAAGCAGACGTAGTGGGCAGTCGGCTTGCCATCGGGCAAAACTCCACGGAGCTCGCAGGAGCGAAAGGAGGGAGATCCTGCAAAGCATCACGGGGAGAGTCTGGACAAGATGAGCTGAGTGAGATCTACAGGTTTTGGGCTGAAGAAAACAGTAATTGCATACAAGACCTGCAGGGGCAGGTGGGACTGCTCCAGGGACTGCTCGCCCTGCTTCGCCTCAGTGGAGGCCCAGACCTGCCAGAGAGTCCTGCTGAGGGCCCAGTTTACCCAGAGAGCTCGTCTCGGCCCCGCCTCAGAAAAGGGGAGAAATCTCTACTATCCTGTGTGCCCTGCCACCCAGCCCAAGGGACATCATCTACAGCCTTGGTGTGAGGACGCCGGGTGCAGAACCATGGGGAGGGTATCCTGGACCTCCTGTGGCGCTCCAGAGTTGCGCATTTAGAGGGGGGTTATGTCAAGGTTAACCCCTAGAGGGCGCCCGGCGCCCAGAGGCTCTTTTGTATTTTCGTTGTAGTTTTGGTTAAGTAAACTTCGTTTCCCAAGATGCACCTCGGTCAGGTGATGGGAGCGCTCACCTGAACCGAGTTGGCTCATTTAGTTTCTTTATAAATAGTCTGTTTAAGTTGTGCTTTTTGTCGTGCATTTGTTGAATTAGAATTCGTGTGTGACATAGCTTATCGGTTTGGTATGTTCATGTTTGAAAGTTGTGTTTGTTTGTTTTATTTCATTATCATTATTAAAACATCTAATCCGTCTTAACCTCTGCGTTTATGCCTCGCCTACACCACCTTAAGAATCCTGACAATATGAAAATATTGTTGTAATATTTTCATTGTTGTAGGTACAAGCAAGAGTAACTGCATATACACCGCATATACCAGCCATGGTAACGGTCATGAGACTGCCAAGCCTCATTAATCTGCATGGAAAGCAAGGTCGAGACTGTTTGGGCCAATCTCACAGAACAGCCATTTTAGCTCTTCTTAGGATGTTAAAGGAACAATTCTGTTCCTTCAATGTGCCACCTTGCAACTTATAGGACTTAAAGGATCTGCTGCTAACTCTTTAGATTCAGATATCACAGCACACCTTCAAAGGTATTGCGGAGTCCATGCCTTGATACTTCAGAGCTGTTTTGGTGACACAAGTGAAGAAGCTTCTAACTGTATTAATAAGTTGAGAAGTACAGCCTGTATACTCATTTTTATCAGATTCTAACACGTACTTTATAAAAGAAATACAGAACTTTAAAAAAAGCTTTAGGCAAATGATTTTAAATACACATTTGTTATATTGTAAATTAGTGTACTGTGATTCTCCAGCATTACTGTGCCTGTTAAAGATCTGAAGCATTTCTACACTATGTTTGTAATCACCTAGCAGCAGTTTTTCTTATCAAACTGAAAGAAGTGACAGTTTGTTATGCAAAAGTACTCATAGCCAATATTTTTTTTGTTGGTTATGTTGGTGCAATGTTTACTGTCTAGAATCATCTTTTATATGAAGAAACATTTTGTTTCATTGGTTTTTCAGCTATCTTTGCTTGCACAATGTCCATACCTGCACATAAGACTGCACAATACTATAGTATGTAGATGTAAACTCTTTAAAGGGATTGGATCTAACTTTCCTTTTTACAATTTTAAAATATAAAAAAAGTTTTCCCCCCGAGGCATTTCAATACATTGATCATTAATAATTCTTACAATAAGGACCACTGTACTCACACTTACTAATTGTCTATAACGCTTTATCCTGTATACAGGGTCATGGAGAGCCAGGAGCTTATCCTAGGAGACTTAGGACACAACATCCTGGACTGGACGGGGTGCCAATCCATCACAGGGGACACATACTATGGGCGATTTGGGAATGCCAATTAGCCTAATCGGCATGTCTTTGGACTGTGGGAGGAACCTGGAGTACCCAGAGGAAACCCAACAAGCATGAGGAGAACATGCAAACTCCATACACACAGAGACGGGAATCAAACCCAGACCCTGGTAGTGTAAGGCGACCAACAACCACTTTAGAATAAACGAATTATAAAATAACCAGTGATTCTTTTCCTTCTTGATTCCATTGCTTTTCCATTGCTCTCTGGACTTTCCCTAGCATCTTGTGCGCATATCAAATCAAACTAGACAAGGCTTATTCACCACTGTGACAATTAAAAAGTGAATCATGTCGACATTAAGCCAGCTAGTGTTTCTTCTAAAATAAAAACTGTTTGGAGGAATATACTTGTAAAAACTGTAGCAGAGGAAATACGTGTTATTTGGCCGAGCTAAATCAATGTATTTTCTTGACCTCTTGCCCTGTCTCTTGTACATTTGTGTTTTATTCATGACCCATTTTTTATTTAGGTAGGAACATACAGATAGCAAAAGTGGATTGAGGAGGAAGAAAAAAAAATTCTCCCTGCTTGGTTTCCTTCAGAATTCAATCATACAGCAACATACAGTACTGTGATGGTGGGTTACCTGCTGTCAGACAGCTGGACGCCAGACTAAGTACAGACATGATGCATACACCGCAATACTCTGATCGAGATGTTGGTGCTATGGTGCTGTAGTATAATTTCTTTTTGTATCTGTTCAGATGCTATGATGCTACGTTTTTTTTTTTTTGCCTTAAGAATTGAAATTTTTTCAATTGAGGGAATTTGCCTTGGCATATGAAGAATTTTTGGCATATGAACAAATTAACCTAACCGAACACCAGGTACTATAAGTTGCACATACAGTACTTTTTATGTTTTTTGTTTTTTTTGCATTTTGTTCAAGATTTAGTGAAGACATAGCACTATGAGTCCCAAGAATGTTAGCAAGGTTGGTGGCAAGAAGAAAAGGGAGCCAATTTTAGTGGAAATTAAGAAGGAAATGATCGCAACAAAGGCAGCCGGTGCCAAGAGGAATCATACATTAAGGTCATGTTTCACTCCATTTGTCTTTATTATGCTTTTTCTAAATGTTTTGATTGTTTTTATATGCAAAAATATGATTGTACTGTTGGAAATTGGTAATATTGGTATTATTTTTGGGTGGCTGGAACACGTGATCTACATTTACTGTACATTGTCTTAGGGGGAAATTTGTATCCCCTTTGTAAGAATGAATTACACTCGTACGCCAAGATTCCACTGTAATTCTATGCAGGACATTGACCCTATTTATGAAGGTTACTGCGTTTAGTTTCTTCCGTACCTGTTTGTTCATAAAGACGTAGATGATGGGGTTGTAGACGGCTGCAGTTTTTGCAAAGAAAGCAGGAACAGCAGCCAGTATCGGGTCTAAGTAGATGGTTGGATGAATAGTGACGATAACAGAGAACAGTGCGTATGGTGTCCAGGCCACCATGAAGGCTATAATCATCACCACCACCATACGAGACACTTGGCGGTCAGGCTTCCGGGCATTCACCAACCTGCCATGAGAGTTGGACACCTGCACAGAGACATTGGTATGTGGGTTTCTACGCAAACAAATCGATCATTCAGTGGTGAACCAGATGCTCAAGCTCAGCGTTTTTTTTTTCATGACTGTCCTAAATGGAATAATACCCAGTGAAATATTTTACATGAGTAGCAGCATGCGGTTTACCCCCAGCGAATGTGTATGACACTACAGACCCCTCCAGCAGAAGCACAAGACTAACCTTTCTCAGCTTACGCAGCAGCTTGCTGTAGCACACAATGATGACAGCCAAAGGCAGGATGAAACAGGTAAGAAAGAAAGTGATAATGAATGTGTGGTCATGAGGGTCGCCAGAGTACCTGTTGAGAGACCAGATCAATTCTCCATTACAGTACAGGCAGGGAAGTGGGACATTACTGTTATTATTAGTTTGTTGTTAATTTATGAGACAACCATAGAGAGAGCCATGAGATCATTCATGAGACCCATAGTGTCTCCCAAAAGTCTCCATACATTAAATTAGATTGTAGCTTGAACACTTTCTAGGTAATGTAACTTTATTTACTCAATGTCCCCTTTGTGCTGTGCATTATGCACATTGAATGCATTCGAAATATGATAATACATTCTTTTGTCAAGGCTCTTAGAGTTTACAAAAAAAAAATATATATATATATATATATATATATATATATATATATATATATATATATATATATATATATATGCATACATCTACAGTGCATTGCATATATCATGGAAAAGTTCATCATTTAATTCAAAAAGTGAAACTCTTACACATAAAGTTAAATATGAGGAATACTGAGTATGTTAAGAATAAACAGATGACAGAGATACACTATATGGATAAATGTATTTGACCAAACCTGTCAGTTATTGAATTTATGTGTTTCTTATCTTTCAGCATACCAAGACATCTTGGACAATGGTATGGAAAGTAAGGACTATAAAGACACGGTTTGATGACTTTGTTATGGAAGACCTGACCTCAACCTCATCGAGCACCTTTGGGATGAACTGGAATAGAGATTGCAAGTCAGGCCTTCTCATCCAACATCAGTGCCTGACCTCATACCGTAAATGCTCTACAGCAGTGTTCTCCAACATTTTTTTCGCACCACGGACCGGTTTTATGTAAGACAGTTTTCCCCAGATCGGCCATCATGCGCTAAAGTACATAAAATATAAAGCACAACATACCATAATGAGCTCTGAGCTTGTTTCCCTGTGACGGGACGTTCCCATATAGGAGTGAAGGTGGACAGTGACATCATGTCCGGTCTGCTCCGTAATTTCATTTTTGTTGCAACCCCATCGCAAAAAAATATATGAAAATGAAGGCTTTTTATTGCTTTTCAATGCAATAAAAAGCTCAATTTTAATGGTATATTTATTATACAGCACAGGCTTTGAAGTATGTGAATTACATGTTGTGATGTGCAGAATGGATTATGCGTATTTGGATACAATGTCACTGTACTGTAGGTTTGACCAAATACTTTTGTCCATATAATGTACCTCTGTATCCAAGATATATAGAGCTAGATATTTTAAGATGATCACTTTTGTCATCTAGTCCATTTTGCTGATTCAGCTAAGACTCTTGACAAGTAAAAGGACCAGCTCGAGACATTGTATTCATCTCCTCATTTTGTCACAAAATACCCAGAAAACATCCCACACCTGAGCATGAAACTGCTTTTCCATGCTCAATTAATTGTCCGATTACTTTGGAGTGTTAGAAAATTTCATTTTCTTTATTTACAAAATGGCTGTAATTCATGCAGCATTTTTCTACAATGAAATGTTTAATTGTAAGGTGACACATGTTTTAAGCAGGTGAGTTATAAAACACGCTGCACTTTATTTTGCTCAGTGTTGTCAGTCTTTCCACATCCCTGCATGTTCCTGATTCTGAAAAGATCACCTGTCATTCATTCACGCCAAATTATCTACTTGGTAAATGTCATTCTACCATCAATCAGACTGTGTTTCAGTCTAACGAAAGCGTTTTTAACCTTAAGCAGTGTGATTTGAAAGCATGTGATATGGTTAAAAGTAAAAAGTAAAAAGTATCAAGCTGAAGTGCCTTACATTTAAAGATGCACATCTCATAAAACTTTTCTCTTTGTCTTTTCTGATGATGAATCAAATGAAACCTGCCAAAACATGGTGCTGGTGCTAAAAAGTGTCCCATCTAAGTGAAAAAATTATGAATGAATTTTCACCATTTTTCATAATACTTAATGATTCTTATCTCTCAATCCATGCTTTGTTTTTTTGTAAATAAATACACATTCATATTTTTATCATATAAAAAGAAACACATTTGCTAAATACAATTTTTGTACCCTTTTATTTATGCCCTGTGATGGATTGGCACTCTGTCCAGAGTGTACCCTGCCATGTGCCCTAAGTCTCTTGGGATAGGCTCCAGGCCCCCCATGACGCGGTATAGATGATGAGTGAGTGAGTATACCCTTTTATTTAGTGTTGGTAACTTTTTTTAATTGAATTTTTTTAATGATCTTAATTGTCATTCGGTGAAATTTGGCCAAATTAGATTTCACTTTTCACATAAACCTGAAAAAAATGTATTATTCTAAAATTATCTTATACCTAAAAGATATTGCAACATGAATTTGACAGAGTTACAGACACTACCGATTTTTTTGCTTTTTTAAGCTCTTACCAAAAAAAAACAATTTAAGCAACATTATTACAAGACTAATGCTTTTAGAAGTGTATACTAATTTTAGTATCAATACACATGAATAATTTGCATTTTAAATCATTATTGTTTAAGACAGTGTGACAGTATAACGCTGAACAATGACTCGTATCCCTAAAACGGCTAAAGTTTTTTAGGGAAGCAAGATTGGTCACTTTCATGTTGCATAAACTTCAGAAGTAGCTTCTTTGGCACACACATTTCCTGTATTATAAGTATAACATAAACAACAATAAAATCAGCACCAATACTGCGTTTTTGCTGTATACATTTTAAAACGTGATATGCCAGACACACATCTGTTGTTCAAGGCACCTGGGCTAATGCTTTGTCCTACATTTATTTAAAACAGGTAGAAATTACACATTTTGAAAAATGTACAAAGTACATCAGACTTGCATCTTAGCCAGAAGTCAAAGCACTATTACTCAAGCTCTTTTCACTAAATTGTCTGCAACCCTTTTTTCTCGCCAAAGATGTTTTGAATATCAATAGGAGTGCAGCAATTTTAACTTAATGCATTTATTGCATCGTGCACACCGCGCAATTTTTTTGTGATTTATCTACATTCAACAACAATACTGGGCATTTCAAAACTATAACACCATCCCAGGAAATCAAGACCAAAATTTACCTCTGTTGCAGAGGAGTTAAGAAGTTTATTTAAAGTTACCAGCGTCAAAACTCACCAATTAACATTCAGCAGCTCGGATTAGAGCTGTTATGAAGGCTTTTCACGAGTAGCAGATACATCTTAATAGTAACTGTTCAAAGGAGATTATTGCATATTTTGGACGCCTTCCGTGTTGCTTTACAATGTAGAAAGAAATAGAAATCAGGAACGACCATGGAGTTAGAAAGTGATCCCAAACTTTGGAGCGCTAGTGCACATAAGCATACAAAGCGGATATGTTCACATAAGTTCTTTCAAGTAGTTTACTAGTACAGGATATACACAGTATTGCTTATTCCCTGACATATTTCGTGGTCTGCAATTCTGCATTGTAGAACAGTGTCACATTTTTATTCTCTTGCTCATTTGGTACATTTTTCTTAATGTGTTTGACCCAAGGAAACTGGATCATTAGTAGAGCTCAGCGAAGATTATAAGCCTGGCTGGTCTCAGTTTGTGTTCTGATTCTTATTTGATGTAGCGCATGTTATCAAAAATGTTGACGCGCACTCACCAGTTGGGTTCACATGTGGTGCCGATCTTGCTGACCGTGTAACTGCTCCAGCCCAGTACAGGTAGAATGGTCCAGATAAAAGAGAAGATCCAGACAAACAGCAGTCCCAGTGCTGCATGTTTAACCCTCAGACGAACGTTTCCCAGAGGACGACAGATCACAAAGTATCTCTCGAATGCAAGAGTAGACAGGGACCACATACCCACTATACCTGGTGTGAATGAAGGAGTAAACGTGTTGATAAAGAGCTACACACGCTCCTAAAAACCTAAAAATGGACAGTAATTCTATTTTAAAAAGCATAGTGCTGTATACTGTATATAGTGTTCTTTAATATTATTCACTAAAATTGAATCAAAGAGCATGATAAAATTGTCCATGTATTCATCTACAGTGAATGATGTGTTGCAGTGGATTCAAAGGCTATCCTGGGACAAGTGGAAATGAAGCCTGGATGGTATTGAGTGCAAATGAATGAATAATGGAGCCATAATGTTCAACTTCAGTAACTTTTGGAAACTAAACTGAATTATCCTCTACAAGCTCTAACAGGCTCCAATAATACTCTGTCAATCTTGTTAATCAATGACATAGTCAATGATGCTAGACACATCCCAATTAACCTTGTGAAACGTATTCTACCTGGCAAAGAGAAAAGGACACAACAGGACAGCCAAATGGAAAGGCCATGTGGAACCCACAAATCACAGCAGTCTTGATCATGGGCTACATTTAAATTAACATATATTCATTTCACTGAGCAGCATCAACCTTGGAATGGTGGGATGTGCCGTTTCAAGGGCACATACTTCAGTTCTGCCGTCAGTCACCGTATGTAGCTTAGGGCCTCATTAATTTCAGGTGGCAATAAATTTGCGTCTCCGTTCGAATAAGCATGCTCTTACAATACCAAACGTAAACCCCACAGCTGAAAACTAAATATTCTTCTCAATATTTTTTGAGTTCAGATGATTGATGGGACTTTATGTTCAATTCTGAACTAATTAGGCTGAACTAATTTTTGAAAGCCCATACAGAACATTGAAATTATCGATTATTATTCAAGCTGTGCATCCACATAACTGGGTCAATTCTAACCAATTCACTTGTTGCAATTTTATACACAATTATAAACTTGAGAAATATGTGAATAGTATTGAATCGAGTTTAATATTAAAGAAGACATGTTAAATCAGTGCACAGAGGTCCAGAAGAACCTTGTCTGGATTTGATTATTTTAGAGATGTCAATTATCACATTCTCTTAATGGGCATTATAAATTGAATAAGATTATTTTCCACACTGACATTACTGGCATAATTACATTCAATCTCAAATCCATGCTTATTTTATCTAACTTCTATGTTGGTCTAATCCTATTAAAGGTTTAAAGTACAATTTGACAAAATCCATAAGCCTATACCCAAACATGCAACATGGTCACATGCTTTATCAGAAGGCACTCATAAAACAGCCTCCGGGTCGAAGCAGTCTGGGTATTACTTTGCTTTTCCCTGTGAACTGCTCTAAAAAAAAAACAGTTACCTACTGTAAGCCTCACTCAAGCTGTGACTACATAATATAGTGAGGTAATCAGCATTCTTTTATGCACCACAATGGCACTTGAATATGAGATTCAAGGGGATGTACCACTGTCCCAAATTAATTCAGTCAATTCTTTCCTTATATGTACTATTATAATACAATGTAATGATATTTGAATACAGTTTAATATTTTAAAATACTGAAGAATGCATTCTAATAAGCTGTTATTATTATTATTGTTATTATTATTATTATTATTGTTATTATTATTATTGTTGTTATTATTTTTCACATGGAATAATAGTTATTTTCACAGAATTAAGCCATGAATTTAAATAGTCTCAAAGCATAGTCCTTACACAAGAAATTATTGGAATAGTAATCGATGCCATAGGTGGCGAGGCGGCTTATCGGTTAGAACTGTCACCTCACACCTCTAGGGTCAGGGTTCGATTCTTGCCTCGGGTCTGTGTGCATGGAGTTTGCATGTTCTCCCTGTGCCTAGTAGGTTTCCTCAGGGTGCTCCGGTTTTCTCCCACAGTCCAATGACATGCAGATTAGGCTAACTGGTATTCCCAAATTACCTAAGTCTCCTGGGATATGTGCCAATGCACCCCCCCCCCCCCCCCCCCCCCCCCCCCCCCCCCCACACACACACACACACAACCCTGCATACAGGATAAAGCAGTATAGAGAATAAGTGAGTAAGTAACTGATGCAAAAGTTTCTCCAGTCATTCAAACAAGTTTTGATATTCTGTATCTGTTCTACAATCTCTCTATTAAACGGATGCGATGAAGGATAAGGAGACTGTTGCGGTATAAACGTGTGTATTTCCAAAAGTTCTCATGGAACTTGTCTCGTGCGCAGCTGTCAACAATGTGTGAACTTTACTTACCGAAAAAAGTGACAGCAAATCCCTCCAGCACGCAAGCCCAGGACCCCAAGAAGAAATACCCGCGGTGATTTGTGACAACGCTTAGCGTGCCACCGACCAGTGACATAAAAAAGTCTGCCACTGCCAAATTAACTATGACAAAGTTTAACGGCTGTCTGAGTTGTTTAAACTTGTAGGTGACCAGCATGACCAGAAAGTTCTCGGACAGAGACATCGCCGTGATCACAGCCATCCATCCTGCCAACACTTGAAAGGTCCACGGCGCGATGGATTTCACGGGTCCGAAAAACGGATCATCCGGTTGGAGCACTTCGGCCACTTCTGTGTAATTAACACCAAACGAGCCCATGTTCTCAGTCCAGATCAACTGTGTGACAGGTATTCTCCTGATACTGTGCGCCGCGTAATGCGCTTTACACCGCCGTCAACGCGCCGCGCGTCGAGTCATTTGCGCATTTCTTCCTGCGTCCACTTGATTCACCTGCACGCGAGACGTTAAATCAGAAAGACAGATCGATCGCGGCGCGCGCATTATCCCTCGTGCCTTTTGTTCCGTTGGTGCAGGAACTCCACAACGGCTTTGTAAGCCGCGCGCGCTCTACAGCGCGCCCGCAGTGTATTCGTGGTGCAGGAAAGCGAGGGTCCCGTGAACTTGTTGAGTTTGTCCGAGGGGTCTTGGGTCATGTCTCCAGTCGGTGTGATTACCGTTGCGCGTCTCCGGTGGCTTTATATGAGCTATTAACGTCCTGCCCGGCAACAGCGTTTTGCATCACTCCAACCCTCAAGGAACAGCGACGTTTCATCCTCTTCCAGATCCGCTGCTCTCCCAGAGCGCGTGCGACACCCGAGCTGCGCAAAGCAAGCATGCTGGCTCCAGTTCCTATAGAGATAAATGACTTTATTTAGTCATTTATCTCTATTCATTTGTCTTTTGGTCGAAATAGGAATCGATGCTTCTTTTATAGAAATTAACTACTGCAGTTAAACCCACACGATCGATTTTTGCAGGTGGCTGCTGGAACAGAAGGAGACACCTGCGCGGTGTTATATGTGGATCGATTTTGACATGTTTGGGGTTTTTTTTGGCTGTCCAGGGTGTACCCCGACTTGTGCCTAAGGTCTCGTGGGATAGTCTTCAGGCTTTCTCTAGGATAAGTTGTATTTAAAAAAAAAAAAAAAATGTGTGAATGAATGAATGAATTACTCTGCCTGACTCAATGTTGTACCATCTGCTCTGTCATTACAACATTCCTGTCAACAAGGTACCAATTTGTGTCATCAAGCATGAGTTCATCTTAGTCAGGTCACAAAATGTAAGTTTATCCTGCTGCATCTTACAGGGACTGAAACTCAATTAAATGATCAACATCAATAGCAATATAAATGATTAATAACTCAGAATCTTTGTTTTTATGAGTTACAATCTATAATTATTAAGTTTTCATAAAACCTTTATAAAGAGAAATGTAGTTTATTTTTCTCTCTCTTTTTTCAATGCATCTACCAGAAGAATCAGGTATAGGTCAGGGAAGGATGAATATTAACAGATGAAATGTTAATGAGTATTTCTTTATTTCACTATCACAACTGTTATGGTGTGATGCATCTATCTATCTATCTATCCAATCTATCTATCCAATCTATCTATCCAATCTGTCTATCTAATCTATCTATCTAATCTATCTATCTATCATATTAAAAGTCCACCCCCTCTATTTAAAATGGCAAGATAATGTCAGCTCATTTTCCTCTTTAATGTGATATACAGCATCAAACATCAAAATCAAGTGAAGACAAACAGAAAAAATGGCAAATGATGTGAATGTCTGCGAGAAAGATAATCTTACTCAGAAGATTGCATAGACAAGTTTTTGTTTGTTTTCTGGTAGGTAACAAACATACTGCAATTTACAAACCATCAAAATCAAAATCTCAAACCTACAGAACATAAGAACATGAGACCCAACCAGGGCAACTAGGCAGTCAGACAGAGAGAGTGGGGTGGTGGGGAATACATACATTAAATTTTAAAAGGGGCTACTATTTTAATTACATTAATTAGATAGAATTGCAAGAAGGGAGGAGGGGAAAGTTTACAATTAAGGTGCATTAATTAATGAACACAACAATTTAAGGTGTATTAATGAGGTAAAAATTAAAAGCCCCCAATCACTCCTACCAGTCCAAGCAGAAATGTTTGTTTAGGCGTTAATTGTGGTAGGAGACACCTGTTTCCTGGTACACACAGTTGGGGAAATTCTGGCAATGATGTCTGCAACTATTCTCCAATACTCTTTATTAATTGCTCACAAAATTGATGAATGTGAATAAAACGTAAGAATATTAGGTACTGTATGTACAGTATGTTTTCCTCCCTACATTTATCTGTTTGTATGATCTCTGTTCCATCCTGTTCTTCAGTGTTCAGATTTACCACACACATTATATATAGTATGTCACAAAAGTGAGTACACCCCTTACACTCTGCAAATATTTCGTTATATCTTTTCATAGGACAACACTGCATAAATTACTCTTTGACACAATGCAAAGAAGTCTATATATATCTATACAGTCTATATATCTGTATATATTATTGAGAACATATTGTTCTCAATAATATGTATGTATGTATGTATTATTGAGAACATATTGTTCTCTTTTTCCCTTAAAACAAGCCACAAACTCTTTACACAGCTCCTGATTTGTAAACATTGCCAAAATTCCCTCTTGTCCCTAAAGCAGTTTTAGTTTGAGATCCAATTAAGGATATATTTCTCCATCCATATTTCCCTAAAGTTCAAATGTGAAAAAAGTTGTAGGTCAAAGGCCTTTCTCAAGCGCACAACAGTGAAAAATATATGTTTGTAGACTTTTTTCTTGAAAAAAGGAACAAGTACATTAAAAAAAAGAAAAAGATAATAAGGGCCTTTTCATGGAACTCAAGTGTCCCCACTCGGTCACAATACAACACATAGCCTTAGTTTCATCCAAGGATAATTTATCAACTGAAATCTGAAGGCTGTGAGAAACATGGGTTTTTACCCTGAAAACAGTGCAGCCCATTGTAGCATTGTAACACAGTAACATGAATCTCAGAGAAAAAGAAACAGATATCGATAAGTGGTAGTTATGCACCATTAAAATAAATAATGCACTATTAAAATAAAGAAACATATAAAGATATACGTCATCAGTTCAAAGTTGATTGAAATATGTTTGCATGTACTACTACTCCTAAAACCACAGAAGTTGTTAGAAGAAATAATAATAATAATAATAATAATAATAATAATAATATATATTTGTAATTTTTAACAGATAGTTTAAAGCTCAACTCTACACCTGTTTGGTGCTGTGTTTAGATAATCAGTTAAGGGCCCCCAACAAATTAACAACCTTTTTTCAACATTTAACTAATAGAGTTAAAAATTATATGTGCAGTTGTAGCCTGCTTTAAACGTGAGAAGGAAACAGAGTAGACAACTTTTTTTCTGCCCTCATCCTGTATTGGATGCTGATTCTACCCTGTCTTTGAGCCTGGCTTGCTGTTACAGCTCAGTGCTGGTGTGCGAGAATGAAGATTTATTGCATCTGATGGCTCCATGGTCCACATTGACTCATTTGTACACAATAACCTTTACAAAGTTTAATGCTCCCAGAACTCTGATATTACAGATGACACCACTGGAGGGTTTTTATAATACAAATAACAGGTCTGATGCACGGGCGACACCACAGGCACAGACACAAAGTATTTTTATTGAAGATAATAGTAATGAAAGGGTTAAAAGGAGAGAGGAAGGAGAAAAAGTGGAGAAGATATGCATGTGAAGGTCTGGAGGCAGTGCCACACAGACATATGAGCACAGGGCTGGTGAGCGATGGCGGAAGACAGAGAGGCTCCTGCAAGCTCCCACAAACAGCTCCTTTTGCTGATTGACCAACTGCCCCCTCCCAGCTCTCCTTGGGTGAGGTCACAGACGGGCATCCATCGTGACATCTGGCGACTGGGCAGCTTTCCTGGCTGGGAACGGGGGTCTTAACGTGAAGCACACAGACACCTTGTCCTCCTCGGCAGGGTCACGAAATCCGGCTCTATGCAAGAGTGAAAATGCCACGGGAGCCCAAGCAGTCTTCTTGCGGCTGTCCTCAATGTGGTGATCAAAAGGCATCACTCAATTTGTACCTTTGAAGTCCCTGCGGCGCACGACATCACCCCTCTCACATGCGACTCTGCTCTGTAGATCTCCGGACCTCGAGCTACACTCCTTGTTTTTATAGCACGGGGAAAAGCCCGAGATCCATTAACGATGATCAATCACCAGCTGAGCCCATTTCCTCGGCCCCACCCCGTTGCACACCTGCAGAATGGAAGGCCACCTACCCCTTGAGGCTTGAAGGAGCCACACTACTCTAAACTTTTAATAATTATCATTCTCATTTTGTTAGACACAATATTCTTCAACATCCTGCAATGCCTAAAACACTCTGTGGTATACAGTATTTATGGCCACCATACGCATTTTGAAGTAATTACACATTACATAGCATGTCCACAATGAAACCTCAAGCCCACTCTTATTAATTGTCCACAAACCAAGACAACACAGTCACATGCACTAAAGTGACCAGTATTTTGGCATTGATTTTAAGCATCTAATTGCGCTGTCTCAAAGCTGTATACAATGGGTGTTTAGAAAGTAAAAGTGTGGTATTGAATGAAAAAAGAGGTTGATGTTTACACTAATGACTGTATTTTATTGTCCTGTGATTATTGCACTTAGAGAAGACTATGTAATATTGTTTGTGTGCAGTTTTTTTTATTTTTATTTCAGCAATCTTCTTTCTGCATCAGAACACAAGGTTCTATGTAGAATCCTACTATAGGGTTTACCTTCCAGACACAGTTTCAAGTATGTAGGAAGGATTATAAGAACCACTGATGTCAATCTCTCTTGAAAAATCTTTCTGGGAGTGTTTTTTTTTTTAATTTTTTATTAAGGTATGGCCACCAAACACTTTGACACAGTATGATTTCCACAATCGGACAACATCTGCTAAGTATGATGTAGTTCTACACATGTAGTTTCTGTAAGTCTTTTTATATCCATCCATCCATCCATGCATCTATCCATCTATTCACAAGAGCCAAAGGATGAGCAAAAAGAATGGCTTTGACCTTTATTTAATTAAATGTATATGTATAATTCGAAATACTGCCGCTCTCCTGGACTAGGATCAGAGTCATCGAATGTTTCTGGTTTTTCCATCAATGGTTGTTCAGCTAATTGGCTGCTTTGCTTTGTACATTTTCTTACATCTTCTCACTGAAAACCATCGTTAAGTTATCTTTTTGCTTTTGTATCAGCATGTTTATTAAAACGGAGGTTATTGAAGAACTGCTGTCGATATATAGAGCTGCTGAGGGTAGAGAAGCAGAAGCAGTGATCTGTGGAATTGTCTAAATTCCGGTCATACATTCTCTGTATTGGAAGGAAATGTGTGAGATGTTCTGTAATGTCCTACATGAGTAAAGTACTGAGAGAGGTCTCTGCTATATAACAGGCCATATGTTTCTTAACCATATAGTTATACTGTATATAGTTACAGAATATTCATGTAAGTATGATCTATATTCAAACATTTAAAAAAAAAAACAACCTCTGCCCTGCTTCTAACATTGAATCCCAGTGTTTGAAAAAAGTTAGATGTCATCCTTTTAGAATATTTTTTGCTTCATTCTTTGACAGAAGATTTGGACAGGAAATCTCTGACTACTGTATCTTTTGTAATTTCCCCTCATTTTCTTTCTTGTTTGGATTGCCAATAAACTCATAATTTGCGTATGTTAATTTTGGTAAAGTTAGTATTCTCTCTTTTAATTCTATGTTTTTTTGTGTAAAAGCATGATAAAAAAGGACATCTGATTGTAATGGATCTAATACAACCTCAGTAGCTGGCAAACTAAACCTCAGATGAACAACAACAGCTAACTTCTTTTACCATGCCATTATGTAATTACCCGAAATGAAGCCAAAATGAATCAAAGCTGTTTCCTTTTGCCTTACCATTCTTTGACTTTTTTCACCAATTCTGATTTACTTGTAGATTTACTTGTGTGCTTTAGATCATTGTCCTGTTGGTTGACCCAATTTCGACCAAGCTTATCCTGGAGTTCATGGTCAATTCAATGACTGCAAGGTGGTCAGGTTATGTGGCTGAAAAACACAAATTCTTACCCCTCCACCACCATGCTTGACAGTGGGTTTTAAGAGTTTCTGCTGAAATTCTAGTTGAATTTCAATTCAATTTTATTTGTATAGCGCTTTTAACAATTGGCATTGTCACAAAGCAGCTTAACACAATCAAAATAATTTTTTAAGTTTGTATGAGATGTGAACGTGTTTGAATCAAAATGATAAGCAAGCTGAGGACCCAAACTTGGTGCTGCGCATTAAGGCCAAAAACCATGATTGAGGTTGTTCTGTCCATATGTGAACAAGCCACAATCTCAAACAAGCTTCCTTGTTCTTTCTCGACAGAAGAAGGTTTTTCCTGGCAATCCTTCCAAACAAACTGTTTCTTCAGTCTTCTTCTAATTGTGCTTTCATTGTAACATGTTCAGTGAGGCCTGTAGGGTCTGAGATGTAACTCTTGGGCTGATGATTAGCAGCACCTGGCTGCAACCTACCATCTTTAATCCTGTGAAAGCAGTAAGGAGGTACTAAATAGTGCTCAAATGTTTTTTTTTCCCCTTTCTTTTTGCCATCCTTTTTTTTTTTTTTTAAGAAATTGTTTTGGTTTGTATTTGCCAGATACTGCTGTGATCAGACGAATTGGTTTTACACAGAAAATGTCGAATTAAAAGTGGAGGTACTAACTTTTGAACCTGATCTTGATGACTGAAAATGAAGAAAGATAGTTTGAAATTTAACTCAATTTTTACTAAATGTGCTGATAGAGTAATATACCAAAGCAGCAGACCTTTTCATTGCGACGGCAGGGCGGTGCATTTAATAAAAAATTCTGAAAGCCTTCATTTTTTCCCTGCATTATTAAAAAGGTTACAGTGTCCTATATGTGAATACCATATCACACAATGCACAGAGATATAAGAATAAGATGTGCATACAAATGATTTATGTGATATTGTCATGGTCTAGGTGGTGGCACTGGCTAGACCGACGGATGTAGTTGCCGTGGGCATATATGGCAGGCATGCACGCAGAGGGGTTTTAAACGGAAAGAGTCTTTTATTTACAAAAGAAATACAAACTCAAAAACATTGAAACAGACACAGGGAACTGGCATAAGGAAACACAGGGAACTGGCATAAGGAAACACAGGGAACTGGCATAAGGAAACACAGGGAACTGGCATAAGGAAACACAGGGAACTGGCATAAGGAACCATGGAGCTGGAGCTAACTAAAGACACATAGGGGAACTAGAGACCGGACTGGAGAGACCGGACTGGTTAGTTGGGTTAGTAGCTACACGGAATATGAAGACGCTGGATGCTGACCTAACCGGGTTAGTATCTAATGGAGTTAGTACTGACCTAAAAAAGAAACAGAACACAAAAAGCAAAGCACACATGAGGCTATTCCAAACTAGCAGCTAACCTACTAGCAACCAGAACCACTAGCAGTCAATCCCAATAGAGGCTAGCCTCCTGGAGGCTAACCCTACTAGCGGCTAACCCTACTAGCAGCCAAGGCCTACTAGCGGCTAACCCTACTAGCAGCCAAGGCCCCCATGTGGCTACACAAAACTAAACAGACAAAGAACTACACAAGAAGGCTGACACTGGGGATACAAAGAACAGTACTTGCACAGGAGGAGACATGGCCTAACTAAACACTGAACAAGGCAGCTCTATGAATCCACTAACACAAGGAACATCAAGAAAACAAACAATAGAGCCCTCTAGAAAACAAAGGTTACAAAACATAAACCAAATATAAACTTAAAGAAACAAAAAGGAATGCCCACATGACGGTATAAGCAAGCCAACAAACAGTGCTGGACCCAGTTTCCCAGAACAAACTGCTATTTATAGCACCTGAGCACTCATCACCTGACTGAGGTGCCTTCTGGGAAACTGAGTCGACCAACAAAAACTACAAACAGACAAACAGAAACAGTGACCTCTAGCGGAGGTTCCTAACAGATATAGACATCAAGCATTTAAATGTCACCTGTGATGCAATGTATGGGTTCAAGGTCAAATTGCAATTATGGGTCAAATTGAATTACATCAAAAACAGGTGACGAAATATTATTGGAAAGGTTTCCTTGTTCATAGATATTTTAGTAATTATGGGGCTTTTAGGGTAAGTGAATTTATTAATAAATTTTATTAATTTATTAATTTTATTAATAAAAGTTAGGCTTTAAGCTGTTTCACTATCTCATATTGCCCATTAGAAGCATAGTACAGAATAGTGTCCGCATGACGAATGACAGTGCTGCACATGCTAAATATACTTCACAATTCATGCACTATTTTCTTTAGATTACATCAAAGTAAATATAAAAAATGTTTCATGCTTGATATAGGTGAATGATTTTGCAAATTATGTCCATTTATGTCTGGAAAGATGAATAGAATCAGAAAATTAAACATGCCTCTTAAAATGTCTAGAAACAATTTTAATATTATCATTTATTTATAATAATCTTGGAATAGGATATGCTAGACACATCTGATTATATTCAATTTGGAAAGATGCGTGCAGGTGTCAGGCTTAATGCCAATGTGGTGTTATAATATAGAAAGAGAGAGAGAGAGTGCAACATGAATCAATAAACACAAGGACAAGCAAGCGGATCTGGAAAAAAAAATACTTTCAATGGGATCAATTACATGAGGTTGTGAGAGTTTGTATTTAATAGGTCATCCCTGCAACACCTCATTTGCACACAGAAAATCATTGTGCTTTACTCATTTATAAAGAGTAAGAGCTTTTTTTTTTTTAATAGACACAAGTGTGTTTAATTATATGGTACCTATTTATTCATATTTATATATGTAGGCTTGTATATGGTAGGCACTAGGCATGAGTGGTGCATCACTTTATATACCTCTCTCCATTAACCTGATGCTCCTATCACTCTGGAACAGTGTCAATCGGGCCTCATCAGATCCCATGACCTTTTTCCAATGACCACAGTCCATGCTCCCTAGCAAACTAAAGCCTTTTTTTACCTCCAAATAATCTTTCTGATAAGTAGGCTTTCTTAAGGCTACACAGCTGTTTAGTCCCAATTCCTTGAATTCTCTTTGCATTATGCATTTGAAAATCCCCCTAAGTTTAATATTAAACATAGCAGTGAGTTCTACTGTTTTTTGTTTAGTTTTTTTTTTTAATCCAACAATTTGATTGTTTATTAGGTTTTTGCTATATGTACACCTCAAAAAAGAGATGTTCTGGGTTATAAAAGATGTTATTTCATGAGTAGGTGTATTGAATGCTGAAATGACAATTCATCAGGCCAGGAGTATACATAGGAACAAAATTTTGATTCAATCGAAAGTTGGTAAAAATAGTGGAACAGTTCATTCATTATTTTTCTCATTTGTTTAAAGAACTGACTTGTTTAAAGAATAAATGAAAGACTCTCAAAAAGTTGTAAATCTCAAAAAGTTTCTGTCCTAGTCTTTACTACTTTTTTATAAACATTTTTGAAATCCAATCCACCATCTTTCAAGTTTCAAGATTTGTTTTTCTGCTGCTGTTTTTTTTTTATTATTATTATTATTATTATTATTATTATTATTATTATATGAAAATTACACAAATACTTACACAAGATTTCTTTGTTTGTTTGGTTTTTGGTTTTGTTTGAGCAAATAAGTTATCTGTTCATGCTTAGATCTAAACTGGTAAGTTGTTTGTTTATAAGACTTCAAACGTACTGGTTAATTTTTCATGTAGAATACTTCTTTGACAGCAGATTCCAGAAACCCTATAGTTCTCCCAACTTAATATAACAGTTGTTGGAGAGCCCTATAGTATTTATTGAAGAAGAGTATCAGATGGAGAACAGTCTGGTGTAATGCCAGTGAAATATGGGGTGCCACAAGGGTCCGTTTTAGGACCCCTGCTGTTCTCAATATACATGCTTCCCTTGGGTAACATCATTAGAAGAAATGGGATTCGTTTCCATTGTTATGCTGATGATACTCAGTTATACATCTCCACAAAACCAGACGAAATACCCAAATTGTCTAGACTAACTGTGTGTATTCAAGATATAAAAGATTGGATGACCGATAATTTTCTTTTACTAAATTCAGATAAGACAGAGATATTACTTATTGGCCCAAAAACCAGTACACACCAGCGCTCACAATTCAGCCTGCGTTTAGAAGGATGTACTGTTACCACCAGCTTGACAGTGAAAGACCTGGGTGTAATATTAGACAGTAACTTATCCTTTGAAAATCATATCTCCAACATCACAAAAACAGCCTTTTTCCACCTTAGAAATATTGCCAAGCTTAGGAACATTTTATCTGTATCTGATGCAGAAAAGCTGGTTCATGCATTCATGACCTCCAGACTGGACTACTGTAATGCATTACTGGGTGGCTGTCCTGCATCCTCAATTAACAAGCTACAGTTAGTCCAAAATGCAGCCGCCAGGGTTCTCACTAGATCCAGAAAATATGATCATATAACCCCAATATTATCATCCCTGCACTGGCTACCTGTTCAGTTTAGAATTAATTACAAAATAGCATTACTTACGTACAAGGCTCTAAACGGTCTAGCTCCCACATACCTAACCAGTCTTCTGATACGTTACAATCCACCACGCTCCTTAAGATCAGAAAACTCCGGACTACTGGTAGTTCCCAGAATATCAAAATCTTCAAAAGGAGGTAGGGCATTTTCATATTTAGTTCCAAAACTTTGGAATAGCCTTCCTGACAGTGTTCGGGGCTCAGACACAGTTTCCCAATTTAAAAGTAGACTCAAGACGCATCTCTTTAATCTGGCATACACATAATTTATTTCTTTACCTCATACTCCAGTACATCTATCCTGAATGGCAACCACGCTAATTCTTTTCACCTGCTATTTATTTTTCCACCCATCCTGAGGCATCTGGAGATTGTGCCAGCTTCAGTAGACAGAGTTCAACCCTGCGAGGTTCCTGAGGCATCCAGAGAAGGACCTGCTCCAGCTGGATTCTTCTTCATGTTGGTTTGGAACTACACATGCTGCTCCTGAGCTCCCAGTGATCCAGACTCCCATCTGCCCTCTGCACCTGCTGACTCATCCCTGAGCTGAACTGGACTTTGTGTTAATTTAAATAACTTCTGTTATATCGAACTTTCATCTGCATAACACACATTATGTTCTACAATTTCTGTTATCTGTCATCACCCAGATGAGGATGGGTTCCCTGTTGAGTCTGGTTCCTCTCAAGGTTTCTTCCTATTGCCATCTCAGGGAGTTTTTCCTTGCCACTGTCGCCGTCACCCTTGGCTTGCTCATCAGGGACAATCTCATTATCTAGACACATTTTTCTTACACATATATACATTTCCATAAGTCTTCTTTTCATTTTCTTTTCATTTCTTTGAAGCTGCTTTGAGACAATGACCATTGTTAAAAGCGCTATAGAAATTATTTAAAAATAAAAATATTAACCTATTCGGGTGATTGTAGCAGTAGACCAATATGAGATTCAATCATATGTTTAACCAGCAACTCTTACATATCTCACAATAATTCTTATAGTAGTTTTTATGAATAAGAAGAAAGATGTGTTTTTGGGTCTGCTACAGATGATATGTGAGATCACTGTTTGTTCATAGCCTTGCTTTTTTTTTTCTTTCAATTTTGAGTTACTTTTAATCCTTTTTCCATGTGCTACTATGATGTATAGCAGTAGACAGGCTAGTGCAGGAGCTGGAAGGGAGATTACCATCTCAGGGTGGCTACTGAAGATGTAATATTTTATTATAGTATTTACATGGTATCATACATTGCTGAATATACAATACTGTGCAAAAGTCTTGAGCCTGTTCTCATTTCTTTATATTTTGCTTCCAAAGAGCTAGACCTTCTAGTGTTTTTAATGTAATCTTGAGGAATACTTCTCTAGGCTTCCTGAAGGACTTTTTTGGCTGTTTTTTTTTTATTTATTTATTTTTTTTCCCCAGTCCCTATATCTGGCAAAATCAGATGAAGGGTTTTGTTTGTTAAGTCACACATTGACCTATGAATCATTCAAGCATAAAAACATCTAACTTAAGGTATGAACTAGCAAGTAAGAGGTACAGATTATCAAGTCGGTGATTAGTTTACTGGTGATGCTGATTGTTGAGTGATTAGAACAGACGTGATGGGAAATGAGGTTGCTGCTGAGGATTGTACATACAAACTTCAATCTTTAGGCACTTTGCAGGCTGTTGCAGTAAAGCATTTTTTATTTATTTAATGTACATAATTTAATTTGATTTAAGATAAACAAATGAGGGATGGCACAAGACTTCTGCACAGTAGAGTACATGACACACTATGAGAAAAAAAAACACATAAAAGTGCTTATGACAGTCCACTAGATGAGTTTTTAGTCACTGAGTGCATAAGCATCTGATGTTTTTCAATTTCAGACAATTTTCTGAGCTATACTGGGAAATGAACACCATTCTGCCAAAAGAGATCCTTCAGTCAGGATTTCAAAATTCAGATATTTTATTATACTGTTTTATACATAATTTTTCAATAGATACAGTTCCATGATGTGGAAATATTGGGTGTGTAAAAGGAGGGGATGAGCATGTGCCAAGCTTAAGGTGAAGTATGCTCTCACAGTGTGTTTAACACTATTCATCATGCTGACATGTGGAGGTCTGAAACTAATGCTTGCAAACAACAGACAATCCTAGGTGACTGGTTTACAGAATGCATTACATCCATCTTACTGCCAGCACAAGTCACATGTATTCATAGGTTCAGCTAACTCAGTATTACATTTCTCTGTGATTGGTTCGTTTCAATGACAAATACATAGTTCTTGGTCTGTTATGATTTTGGTTTGAAGTATCCACAAAACATTTTATTGTCATAACTACAATTAATGATTAATCTTAAGTTAAGTACGCAGGCAATTATACATCATAATACACACAGATGTTTAATGGACATAGCTCATGCTCAACTCCACTGAACTAAACCCTGCTCTGCCTGAGTCAGATCTTATGATGGTTCCTAGCTTCGATGACCCTTCATTTGAATCAGACTCAGTACCAGTCAGGCCTTTGTTGGGTGCCGAAGGAGGTACTAACTTCTAAACATGACTGTATGTACTGTCTTCACAAATTAATATTGTGCAAAAAATAAGAATAATATTAAACATTATTAAATTAATGTGCAAAAATAATAATAATAAGAAGAAGAGGACAATAAAAAATCAACAAGGAGCTGATAATAGAAACCTTTAATTAGACATGTGCAGATTTAATTTTGTATTTTTTATTACATACTTAATAACTGTAGACGTCAGGGATTTAATTTTTAAATGAGAAATCTTTCACAAGCGTGTTGAGCACATGCTGTGCTAGTCAAATAACTAGTCTATGTTCAATCTGAAGCCCTTAAATATTCGCCCTTTAAAGGATACCCTATAAGATTTTTTTTTTTTTAAATTAATGTCCAACAAATATTTCCTTTAATTGGCCTATTAAAGCTACGGCATAGAGAAATAAATACACATCCATTATACAGGATTATGCTATCATCATTTTCCTGCTTAATAAAGGAATATGGGTTAAGAGCAGCCATCATGCCTACACTGTAAACCCTAATGCTCAAAGTAATCAAACATATTGAGTACCGTTAACTTAAACAATTACAATTAGTTCAAATGAATAGACCTTGATGAGTATTTAGAACCTTTTGTTATTTATGAGTTTGTAGAAGTTACACTTTTCAAGTTAGCTGAACAAATTTGATATTTTAAGCCACAGGAACTGTCTCCTTAAAGTTCCACCAACTTAAAATCTTTCAGCCTGGCGATTTTGTGTCTGACATCATTCATGCACATGTAAACTGCCCACATTGAATTGTTTTAATCAAGATGGTGGATTGTTCTGTCTTCACATAATCTTTACAAATCTGGGCACCCTCAAATGCCAGAGCACTAGCGGCTCAGTGGTAGGTGTTTCGCTTGCCATACAAAAGGGCCGGGTTCGATTCCCAGCCACTGCATGAAGTGCCTGTCCCAAGCCCAGATGAAAATGGGAGGGTTGTGTTCAGAACTGGCATGAAAACTTGTGAGAAACCGCTGTGGCGATCCATTGCCAGGAGCAGGTGAAAGACCAACAACAAGTTATTTAATTTGCAACAACTAAAAAAAAAAAATTATAGTATGAGTTAAGCTACTCAGTAATACAAGTAAATAACGATTAATATGAATGAGTACAACAAACTCAAAAACTGATAGTTCTGTTTACTTAAAATTGGAAACATCATTACTTACATAACTGATTACCGCAAATGTCTTGAGTTTTTGACTTTGTGTAGTTACAGGCTATATAAACCTGGATGCAGGTGTAATTAGCATACATTTTTCTCTTGCTAATACCCACAAATCTCCCAGCATCTTGCCAGATTTTCCAGTGCCCCGGGGTTACAAAGCTGCAGGATAACAAAAACAAATTATATGTCTATTTTTTTTTAAACATGTGCTGTTTTTGATCCATGGCTTTAAACCTTAGTGCAAACAATACAAAAGTATTTTTCAAACTTTGTTTGAAAATAGAATACAAATCATTCAAACTTAATGTTACTGAGGACCCCAACTTTATAGCAGCCTCCCCACCGAAAAATTGAAAAGAAGACATTTATTAACTCAAAACGAAGTAGTGGATCCATCCTATTTGCTGTGAATAGTAAAGGCGAGTGAAGGTGGCATGATAACGAGATAATCCTAGCACACCTTAGAGTTCCTGATATTTTCAGTTTATTCAGATGTGTCTTATCAAACATTACCTAAGGGTTTTCTCTGTTATATTGGCCCACACAGGCTCTGACTCGGCACCAAGTTACATAAAATTAAGTTGCTGGGGTTTAGCACTTTTTTTTTTTTACAATCATATCAGAGACAATATGTAATTTTCATATTATATCTTCTAAATAATTTCATCATGTAGAAATGTTTGCTGTTTACTGTATTTTGCACTTATATTTTGTCCATAACCACAGTTTATATATATATTACAGGTATCATTTCCTGATATGCCTCACATATCTCCCTACAGCATATCCAGGTAGATTGGTTTCTAAACTTCTTCATAAGCAATTCCTTGAAGCATCCTGTCAATTCTTCAGGAATCCTTTAGATTTTTTCTTTAGATCCTACAACCCTGTGTCATCACAGAACCATTAGATGCAATGGGCCCTGGCTCTCCTATACATCACTTTACTGTGTGATCATTTAACTGGGTGTAATCAAACATATTAAACTTTGTACATTTTTCACAAATGTAATAGCAACTGCTATTACTTCTCACTGGAAATGTGTTAAGTTCATATTACATTAAAAGCTGCAGATTTGTTATATATTTGTAGTTTATCACGATTTGAGCTGTTGTTACACTGATGGATGTTACATGGGGCTATAACAATTTTTTCTAGTTAATCTTTTACATGTACAGTGCATAGTTATTATATTCTAAACTTACAGAGTTGTAAAGTGTGTGTGTGTGTGTGTGTGTGTGTGTGTGTGTGTGTGTGTGTGTGTGTGTGTGTGTGTGTGTGTGTGTGTTGTGGGCAGCATGGTGGCGTAGCGGTTAGCACTGTCGCCTCCACCTCCAGGGTACTTTGTTTCTGTGTACATGGAGTTTGCATGTTCTCCCCATGCTTGATGGATTTCCTCCCACAGTCCAAAGACATGCAGATTAAGCTAATTGCCATTTCCAAACTTCCTGTAGTGTGAGGGTGTGTGCGGGATTGTGCCCTGTGATATAATGAGTGCGTGAATGTTTTGTGTGTGTGTGTGTGTGTGTGTGTGTGTGTGTGTGTGTGTGTGTGTGTGTGTGTGTGTGTGTGGGTGTGTGTTTTTGTTCCCTAAATATTTCCCTTTTTCCTTTTGTTTTTGATTTGCTGTTTTCTTGAATTTTGTTAGGTGCTCTCTCTCCGTAAAGGTACAAAAATCTAATTTTTTGTTGTTGTTGTTTTTTTTACATCACAAAAACCAACCTGCGTTTTTAAAAGGGATGTGTTGACTTTTTACATCCACTGTACACAAATGTGGTTGAATGATTGGCTTACTCATCCATATCAGTATATTTATTAATTACTAATGTAAAGATTAGTGAGGGAAAGGTTAGTGTAAGTTAAGTGACTTACCTATGATATTGTGCTTCCTGTACATTTCTTTTTCTTAAATCAACAATGCACTGTTTTAACTACAGTATCTCAGATATTCATGTATAATACCCCTTATCCTGTTCAGGGTGACGGGTGCCTGTCCAAGGGAACTCAATGCACAAGGCAGGGACATCCTGAATGGGGTGTTAATCCAGGGCACAAGCACACAATCAGTTAGTAACTATGGGCATTTGAAATTGAATCTAATCAGGCTATATGGACTGTGGGAAACACTGAAGTATCCAGAAGAAAACCCGCCAAGCACAGGTACTGTAGAAGAAAACAACCCAGAGGCAGGGTTCAACCTGTTAACCATGGAGGTGCAGGTGTGAGGCAACCCTGCTAATTCCTGAGCCACCACTTCCCACTCCTATACTCAGATATATTGATAGGAAAAATGCATAGTGTTTGCTGCCATCAAGTGGTATTTTAAGCTTTTGCAGGAATAAATTCTGATTTCTATATATATGTTTTTTTTTCTTTTAATATGTCTATATGGTTCTCTTATTTGGTTAATCACTATCTATGTCTAGCCTAACATTTGCACAAAACAAAAACATATGCAGAGAGGCCCTCTCAAAGTCACAGATGGTTTAGCCAGAACTCCAATCTATCATGTGGCACATTCCAAGATTAATATGTATACTTGCTATGTCTGAACACTGGGTGGCACTATAGCCCAACTAACTAAGCCTCTGGCTGCTCATTGGTGGTTAAATCTGTAGATCCCTTGTTTTTACAAAGATCCATTTGTAACTGTAACAGTTAAACTAAAAAAATATATATTCATATATAATAAATTCACACATTTTTATAGTATAAATTATGAATACAATATTAATATTAAATACTCTTAAAAGTCTTAATTTGGCTTCACCCGGTTTATTTAATTAATTTATTTATTTTTAGATATTATCACTTTAATAATTGTTGGTGGATTTTGTGTAATTAAATCCAATTTTATTTGTATATAACAAAAGGCCACTGTTGCAAAGCAGCTTTATAGAATCAAAAGAAAATAATGGAAATATGTAAGAAAATATGAATGACTCAAGATGATTTACAGACCCCTAGAGGTCCCCCAAGCCAACCTTAAGAACAACTGGTATAGATAATATTGTTTTAAATACAGTTAGAAATACATGCAAATGGAAAGTAATTAAACTAGAAAAATTCTTATGTAATTTAATAATCATAGAGATACATAACGGCTAGTAATGAAGATGCTTGCTTTAAAGTAACCTATTCCACACTGGGGTTTTAATGCTTCTTAGGTAACAAGTCATGAAAAACAATCCTATTACTATCATGCCACAGGCGTATTCAAGTGACAATTTTATAAGCATATGTTACACTCCATCAATTAATCCAACTGTGTGGATATAAGGATGTTGCATTTTTGCACTTTAATCTTCTCTTACTATCTACTGAGATCTCTTTTGCAATTTTCTGCATTGTCAACTATTAAGCCATGAAACAAGAAAGTATGCGTGGCTTGTTTTCTATTAGTCCAGATTTACCTTTACATTAAGAATATTACTGTAAATTGCACAATTTTTTAATTTACAATGTTCATCAGCCTATTTTTAAGCCTAGTCTGCTTTCCCAAAAAAAGTAGTAATGTAACCTAATGTAGGTTAACAATCCCACTAAAGATGCAACATTTAATATTCATTGCTCATTATTCAAGTCATTATTTTTAGGCATTTTTAAACATATGAAAAATCCTTAATTAGGACAGTTAAATTGTGTATTTGCTATGAACAAAAAGACAATGTTGCATAATTGTACCACTGGGTGGCTGTAAAAGCCTGTACATGCTCCCTTCGGTATGATCACCTTTTGCAACAATAACGATTTTATTTATTTATTTATTTATTTATTTTCAATTTAGTCTGCTTTGCAATTATGAACGCTTTTTAAACTTGTATCTATAAAGTATTTAGACAAATTTCAATGTTTATTTATTACTAATTATATTTAATTTTCTTTATTATTATTATTATTATTATTATTATTATTATTAGTTGTATTGTTTTGTTGTTATGTTAGTATCACCACTATTGCCACACATAACAACAACAACAACAACAACAATAATAATAATAATAATAATAATAATAATAATAATAATAATAATAATAAACTATTATTATTATTATTATTATTATTATTATTAGTGGTGGTGGTGGTAGTAGTAGTGGGAGGAAGAAGAGGATGAGGATTAGATAGCTACCAATTGCAAACTCATAAGTGGGTTCCTCGTGTGCTCTTTTGAAAGAAAAACCCTTTGTTGTAAAATTATACAAGATACCAACAAGAGTTTCCCAAATTGACAAATCAAAAACTCCTTAGGATAGGTGGAATATTTTTATAATGTAGTAGTACCAGTTATTACTGCTACAGTTAATTGATTGAGGTTACTAAACGCTTATCAAATCAGTGTTCTCTAATGGAGGAATGCAGTTGGAACACTGAGACAAGTCAAGTGCCATTTTGCGATTATTAGCATGACGCGAGGCAGCCAGACACAGGGTTACAGTCTGTGGACAAAATCAATAACTGTCAGTGTTATTTAGGTTGTTTTCAGCCCAGTATCTCGTCACTTCCAGGTGGCGTAAAAAAATCATAATTGATTTCTGCTATATAGGCTCGTAAAGTTTTTTTAAGAAACAACTATTTTTTTCTTCCTAAAACTCCATAATGCATTACAACGTCTTGTTCTTCCTAATAAAAATATGTATTTTAACAATGACTTGTTACAACATAGGAATAAAAATAAGTGGTACGTTTTGCGGCAGTATGTTAAGTGAGACTTACTGACACTGTACAGAAAAATACTATTCATGTAGGCCGTAAAAAAGCAAAAAATAAGTAAGAAACAGAAAACCCGCTCTTATTATTTGAACTACAGAGTTCCGATCTGCTTTGTGACACAAATAAAAATCTACTTGGATTACATCGAACAAACAAAGTAAGAGTTTTTCTCTTGATCGGTTTGTGGTAAAAAAAATAAATAAAAAAAATTTAAATACGGTGTTTGTTTGGGATTAGAAACTGTATGCGTTATTGTGCTTCTTTTACAAGACGCAGTAAGGTAGCCTATCTGAACACTCCGGCATGCTGTTTGTAGTGTATATGCTGAACTGTGAGGCAGTGTATATATGTTGGAACTTGTGTGTAGTGTGTGTGTGTGTGTGAGAGAGAGAGAGAGAGAGAGAGAGAGAGAAAGAGAGAGAAAGGAGGGGGGAATGGTAGCAGATGTGTTATCATGGGGATTTCCTCCTCCTGTTTGCCTCGCTGATTGATTGTTATATTTCAGCTGCACCGCAGGAGCTCCAGCCTCTTTAAATATCTGTACAATTCAAATACTGCGCTCACAGCTCTACGCCATGCCTCTGGTACCCGTGCCAAAATTACATTACACGCTTAAAATCTGTGACTAAATAAATTGGCCATTAAATATAGGTGCAAATCATATGTTAAAAGGTCGTGTACATGATTCCTCTAGCATAGCTTAGTTTAAGAATAACTGTTGTTTTTAAAGTCTGGAAGAAAAACACTATTTTTATGTAGCCTACTTGTTTTTATTAGAAAAACAACGAATTACACAAATACTCGAATGCATTTGCTATTGTTATTTGGAGTATCCAATACTTTTCATTTCAGGCACAGGTGTGTTCAGGTTGTGAAGAATTACATTTATGAACGTCAATTTGTCATCATCATCATCATCATCATTATTATATATTATTGTTATATATATCATATTAATATAATATAATATTCTATATTATGTGTTCTTGTTGAGGCGGTGGTGGTATTGTTATATCGGTGTCCAGCTATTATTATTATTATTATTATTATTATTATTATTATTGGTGTTTTGTTGTTGATGTTTTTGTTGTTGGTGGTATCATATAGGTGCCTAGCTACAATATTAGATGTTGTTGTTGTTGTTGTTGTTTTATTATTATTATTATTAGTAGTAGTAGTAGTAGTATGCGATTTTACGCATGTTTACGCTTTGTGAGGAGAAAAATATCATGAGTTAATTTGTCTTAATTAATCTGTGAAATGTTCCGAATAAATCTAAGTAGTTACACGTACTGATTGTTGACTAAGCTGTGCATCAGTCAAGATCCCGGACAATCTTCGAAACTTTTCAGCAGGATTAAAAAAAAAAAGAAAAAACTGACTCAAAACTAAGGCATAATGTTAGAAATCGTGCAAATAACACAGGAGGGTAAAAGTGTAAATCGTGTCCTTTTGTCTTCTGTAATTAAATTATACTGTTTAATGAAACATTTGGAAAGATCAATGGAGAACAAAACAAACTAAAAAAAAAGCTGAAAATGCACTCTCCTGCTTAATTCATTAGCAACAGTAAAATGATCACACAGTCGCATCGAGGTTAATGTACTTACATTGTCAGCTGTAATGGGTCATAGAGTAAATGTGTCTTTTTGTCAAATCTGGAAACAATGATTTTCTACAGTATGATGCGTCTCTAATAGCGCCACAATAAGAGCTTGATAGAGTGTGGCTTTGTTCAAGTGACGCGCACGCGGAGCGTCCCGCTGTGCGCCCTCCAATCACAGCGCGCCCTCATTAGCCCCTGTCCAATGGGAAATACGCGCGTGCAGGTGGCGGCGCGGTTATCAGCCGCTTTGGCTGCGCGAGCATCATAACACTGAGTCAATTTACCAAAGTGAGTCGAGCTAATGCGCGCTGAAATATATTATACACGACCTGCAACTTCCGACTACGCAGCGGATTGTGGACGCAACGCGGTGAGCGCTCAGATAACACTCACCGAACTACAGACACTTCTGACCGGAGACTCGCCCGATACTTGGGCAGACATTCTGTTGTTTTTGTCTGCTTAAAACTTTTGTTTCTAGACTTTTCAACAGCACTTCTTCGTATTGGATAAACTTTGCGTTGTGGACATCTGCAGTTGTCCCGTTGGCACTTCGTTTAGTCTTTTAAGATTTTGTTTGGTGTTCAATTTTTTACGCGCTTACTACGTGTTTCATGCACACAAATGTTAGCGGTGGGGCAAATGGATGCTAACAGGCAGAGTGCTTTCGTGTTGGGTAGCACGCCCCTGGCTGCGCTTCACAACATGACCGAGATGAAGAGCTCGCTGTTCCCCTACACGCTGCAAAATCCCGCGGGCTTCAAGGCTCCCTCTCTCACCACCATCAGCTCACAGCTCCCGCTGGGCACACCGCACGGAATTAGCGATATCCTGGGAAGACCCATCACCACGGCGGGGCAACTGCTCTCCACTTTTCCGCGGATAAACGGCTTGGCCACCTCCGCCGGGATGTACTTTAACCCCGCTGCCGTATCGCGTTACCCGAAGCCGCTGGCGGAACTCCCAGGCAGAGCGCCTATCTTCTGGCCCGGGATGATGCAGAGTTCCCCGTGGAGGGAACCCCGACTGCCCTGCCACGGTAAGAGAACTGATCTGAACCTTTCCTTTTCACGCCGTATTATTTATTTATTTATTTATTTATTCATAGACAGCTAATGCAAACTTATGCAAACAAGCAGAGAAACAAGAATTATTTGATTTTTCGTTTTATTTTGGTCAATACAAATGCGCTGCAAAGTCCAGTTAAATATACGAAAATTAACGCTGTAAAGAATTAATGCATTACTCCAATAATTATGACATTAAAAACTGACGAATTGTGGACATTTAGAGTCCCGCCATCGAAGTAAGTGTTATGACTGTAGTCATACTGGTTAATGGGTATGGATATGGGAGATAGAACCTTATAATATTGAAGTGACGATTTTATGTTTTAATAAGCAACCTGTTACAGGTAACTACTAATCCTTATACGCTTCAGATTGACAGCACTGAAGGCCTTTGAATTTACCAACTTTTGAAAACAAAATATACTTAACTAACTAACGAAACATTTTGTCTTTTTCAGCACAAGCAAATATAATGCTGGACAAGGACGGGAAGAAGAAACACTCCAGACCAACTTTTTCTGGACAGCAAATTTTTGCGCTGGAAAAAACCTTTGAACAGACCAAATACCTGGCCGGGCCGGAAAGAGCACGCCTCGCCTACTCACTGGGAATGACCGAGAGCCAGGTCAAGGTATGGATCCTTTAGATATAGAATTAATACAAATAAATAACTCATACGAATTTCAATTCAATTATTTATATAGCGTTTTTAACAATGGTCATTGTTATAAAGCAGCTTGAAAGTTACAAGTTTAAAATAGCCATCAACATCAAATTATTATTATTATTATTATTATTATTATTATTATTATTATTATTATTATGCCGTGTTGTTTGCAGTGATTTAAAAACGTAACAAAATCATTTTATTGACCCTTTATATTTCCTAACCTGTATCCTTATGTACAAAACTCTTAAGTTTAAAGTGGCAGTCAAAACTTCCCCTGTAAAAAAAAATATGTAACATATTATTTTTCTCTCCACCAACAGGTCTGGTTTCAGAACCGGAGAACTAAGTGGCGCAAGAAGCATGCAGCTGAAATGGCCACCGCTAAGAAGAAGCACGACTCGGAAACGGAGAAGATGAAGGAAAGCTCGGATAACGAGGACGACGACGAGTACAACAAGCCGCTGGATCCCAACTCAGACGACGAAAAAATTACGAGACTGCTGAAAAAGCACAAGTCGGCGAGCCTGTCGCTTATGAGCCCGAGCAGCAGCAGCTCGGACACGTTGTGATGCTGAGCACAGACTCTTTCTCCAAAAGCTGAGGAACTTAAGAGAAAAAAATAAAATAAAACTTAAGCAGGGTACACAGGGGGCCTCAAAGCCTCTTACTGCTGCCGCAAGCGGAACTCAGATGTATATATTTTCTACCGAGTAAATTATGTTATTAAGCCGCCAAAAGGACATGGCCACTGTGCACTCATTCTCTCCTGTGGCAGAAACCTTATTTCCATATTCCTGTCGCAGAATAACCCAGTCTATCACTACTTCTCCGAGTTTCACGACTTGAGACTTAAGCCGCGTACAACTCCCCTGGTTGTGTAAATGATCATGTAAATAGAAGTTGTTCTAACAGTTTTAACAGTATCCTCTCCGGCCGGTTCTTTTCATTTAAAAGGACTTTAAGTTTTAGGGCTACCTCTGTAAACACAGATCCAGATGGAGGGTTAAATGCTGACTTAAGAGAATATTATTGCTTCAGTGCTGAAGTAAGAAAACCTTTGTATTATCAATAAATTATTTAACAAGCTTATGTTTTAACTATGTCTCAATAGCTTTCATTTCGTAAGGTCTTCAAATGTTAGCGTGACTTTGCATAACGGATGCCACATAAAGACAAGAAGGACTCAGAAACCTATTTACCTTTTTGTGTCTCTTGCTGGTAGACTGCACAAAATATTAGCCATAACAGTTGATTAGTTCATTATTGTAGTTTGACTCTTTATTGCAGTAAAAAAGACTCTTAATTGCATTATTGTAGGACAGAGCCATCTAGACAGTTTACTGTCTTAAGTGTTGGGAATTAGCCAGTTAGTCTTATTTCCACTTTCAGAAGTTATAAGCAGTGTACGTTAACCTCTTAAATTACCGTAAAACACGTGAAACGCAGGAAATAGCTTAATTTAAACAAGTAAGATAAAGATATTAATACATGTTTGTTTCTCCATAGATCATTCTTCAAATCACTCTCATTGCAATCAAAATCGGATTTTAATCTTCATGAGGAGGATTTGATTTCTATAAATACAATTCGAATTAAACAGGCTATACAAATATTTCGAGTAAAATTCGTTCAGGGCGCTTAACTTCAACATGAACTTAACAAAAAAAAAAATCATGATTCATATATTGAAACTAATTTATTATGCAATTATTAAACATGAAAATCAAACAGAGATAAACATTGCTTTTTAAAAAAAAATAATAATAATAATAATTTTTCCATATTCTATTGTGTCTGAATTTCCAGTGGACAATTTATATTCCCTGGATCTTTTTTGTTTTTGTTTCCACATCCCATAATGCACCGTAAATAGAGCGTTTAATTCATGTCCACTGCTCCCACACGAGGTCAAAACAATGTACAGACATTTGTTTCAGCCCGAAAATGTCAAGATGAGACTGCTGCTGTCCAGATTATAAATAAATGCAAAGCTTTATCACACTTACCAGAGACTAAAGCTAACAGGTGCTTGTTACTTGTAAATTACATACAGAAAAAAATTTCAGTACAAGTTTTGTACTTTATACCGCAGAAAGCTATTTTGTAGTTTCATGCTGCAATGTAATTGGAATTAAATTGATTTAAATTGATTATGTAACTAAAGGTCATAATGTCTCATAATGTCTTTCCAGAGCACTTACTACTAAGATATCTGAATTGTTCGCAATTAATTAACGATAGACATTATGTGACATAAAATAATAATAATAATAATAAAAAATCATCTATTTCATATCATCTTCGTCAGGTGATTACTGAAATTGTTACTAGTATTTTATACTAACACTTTTACAAAATACCAAATCAAATTCAGCAAAACAAATTCATTATGTAATTAACAAATTGAAAATATAGGTCTAATGGTTTTAGTCTTTAGATGATGCTAAAATTTTTTTAATGTTAGTTCCACTGTGAAGACACTCGTGTTTTTGTTTAACCAAGAGTTAATATATTTTTGTATCTAATTTTATATAAATTTATCAAATGGTTCGACTACTGACATCATTAGAGGAAACTTCGCACTACTGACATATTCAATTCGATTTTTATAAAACGGTATAGATAATAACCTCTGTATATTTATTTAGTTTTAAAGTATAATATTAAACGTAAATCTAACAATCAACGTTTTGAGAAATTCATATAAAATCGTTTTAAAGAGAATAAGAAACAAAAAAAAAGAAAATTTCCAGAATGCAGATCATGAAAAATGATTTTGCTAATGATTTTAGAATACAATTTTCCGTCGTGTTTAAAACCCTAGCAATGGCGATACACAACTGGTTGGTTTGCAGGGAAACTGGAGCCTACAATCAGACACACTCTGAAACTATCGCTTTAAGCACATGTACGACACGAAGTGATTGTGGTAAGTGGTCGGAACTGAGGATGTCATCAGGTTCTTGTGTGTGAGAAGTCTTCATAATGTGAATACTACAGTCTAAAAGAATATTAAATATCTTGATATTTTATATATCATAGACTGCTTTATGTAAAAGTTTGTGAAATGAATAATGACAAACACTCAGTAGAGTTCAGGTCTAATGGTTTTATTGCTTGAAGAGGGCAGGCCACCCATGGAGCTCAATCTCTATCTGCGATTACAGAGGGAACACACGGCATCACGTGACCGGTGGGATTTTTTTTGGGGGGGGGTGATTTATTGAGCGGTGTCCAAAATGGCATACTATCGTAATAAATAGTAGGCTACTACTAGACAGTACGTTTTTTTTTTTTTTTTTTGGCTAATATGATACATTCATGTCGTCTACATCACCGCTTCAATTTCTCCCAAAACCTCATAATTAATGCCATAAATAGGCATGCAAAGTCAAAGTAGTAGGCTATTTCACATTTTTTAGTTAGCACACTAATCTGACACTATTTAGTAGAGCCATGCCAGTTTGGGAAGCCACTCTTAAGATCTTAAGACGACATGGATTTTGCTGCAAATTCTCACTTAAGGTGATTTAAATGAAAAATCAAATAAAAATAAAATAATAATAATAATAAAGAAATCCAAATCAAACTACCTGCTTCACACGGACTGTGAACTATGTAGTGTACTAAATTAAAATCAATATGAGGAAATGCAAATTCTTAACACACATTTGTCTGCTGTGTACAATACTTGGCACCATGATGCAGTAACACAAAGAAGAAAAAAAAAAAAAAAAAAAAAAAAAAAAAAAAGATACCCAAGCCTACCTAAAATATCACATTCAGAACCATATTATTACACAGAAATAAGTTAGGATAAGAATAATAATGCAATAACCAAGTGAGACTGCTATATGAAACAATATCTTATATAGCTACTTGCATGGCCTATGACACTGGTAGGATAGCTTAGAAAAGCTACGTGAAAATCATATAACTGCAAATAAAGGTGCACTTCAGATGATGTGTGTTTTAATATATATTTATATATATATTTCTATAACTAACTATTCAAATGGTTCAGCTGAGAAGCGACAGGTTTCTAGCCATACCTCAGTGTAATCATTGTGGTAAGAATCATAAATTATCATCTCTTTAAAATGTACAGTATATAAAATGAAACTTGATGGATTTCAGAAATATGAGAGTGTGTGCTGGACACACGAGTATGCCAAAAAAAAAAGAAAAAGAAAAGAAAAGAAAAAAAGCATAAGTAAGAGTAAAGTCAGTAAAGAAAATACAGCAAACTTGCATCAACTGTTGAAATGAACTAAAAAAAATCTAATCCATTAGGGAGAATGCACAGCGAAAGAAAACAGCACTAAAAACATCATCACCACTATATAATAATCCAATGTACAAATAAACCTAACACTATACATATATATAACATTTTTTTTTTTTTGCATTGCACTTCTTAAAACATCTTACACAAGATATGGAAGTATCTTCTATAATGTAGAGGCATATCTAAAAATCGCAAGTATTGTCTTTAAAATATGTAGTACTTCTGATTTTCTATTAGAGTTTTGGCAACAAGGCTATATTATATAAGAAGAGTTGTCCTTTGAGTTGTTTGTCGCTGTGTTGGTGTTCAGGAAAAAAAAAAGGTTGCAGGAAGAGTGTCCAACAAGAGAAGTGAGAAGCGTGATCTGTGTGTGTGTGTGTGTGTGTGTGTGTGTGCTTGCAGCTTGGTATGCGTTCCTGAATCCTAATTCACTCGTGGGTACATGCTGCCATTTTTATCCGTGTGCTAGCTTGCACTTGTTTCACTACGACTGGTCAGTCCGGCTGAAAAGTCTTATCAGGGTTTTCTATGAGTGTGTAAGAGAGAGAGAGTGTGTGTGTGTGTGTGTGTATGTATGTGTATGTGTGTGCATCCAGCTGTCTCAGAGTTTCTCACAGGGTCGCTTGTGGTGTAATCCCCTCCGTTCTTTGGCAGCATATATCTAGTCAATTAAAACACACACACACAACACACACAAACAAACACACACACACACACACACACACACACACACACAGAGTAACAAGTCACGCATGGGCATTACAAACTGCTTAAATTCTAATAATGTGGTGTGATTTAAAAAAATGAGAAAACAAAAAAAGTAATGAAAGAAAAAAATATTTACCACATCACTGCATGACACAACACTTGTGCATATTTGCATTAGGTTTACCTGCCCCTGTGGTTAATCGAAAGGACAGGAAGACAGGCTGCAAAACATACAGGTACACAGAAAAGAAAAGAGAAAACAAGGGATCAATAACAGCTTCATCAACTTTGAGACTCATATCTTAACACATGGGCTACTTTGAGGCTTTCCCTATATCTAATGCAGAGATGACTGTGCTGTTGATGACCGTGTGTGGCTCATGCAAAAAATTCTAATAGTTGCCTGACTGTATCTCATACACGCATGCAAATGTCCAGCACACAGAGAGCTCTCTCTGTCTCCATGCACAATGTACTGAACTAAGAAGAAAACCAGGTGACATGACTCAACTTCCAGATACCCTCACCTGGATGCCCGAGAATTCTTCACAGACTTGTATGTAAGAGTTAATCCCTTGTGAATTTTCAATAAATATCGATATTTTCCCACTTTAAAGTCTCACCATGAGCAACACTATGTTAATGTAAGCATGTTGAAAAACCTTTTGAAGTTTTCGATAAAAATGACAGATGTTTGGGAGGGGGGGGCGTATAATTCTGGCTATATCGTCAAGATGACATAATGAGGTTAATCAAGCAGAGATGGAGATGAATCCTTTCTCTAAACTGTTTCTGCTTACCATTTGTTTTCCGTCTTTCTTTTTTTAGGAAGCAAAAATGTTAAGCTTAACTGACAAACTCAACGTAAATTTGTTATATGACGAATAAAATACAGAAATTCAATCAGATTTTGTCAAGGCTGTCAGAGACACACAATCACACGTTTAAAGCCTTATTCTCAGCCAAACTTGCCACACTCTTACAGACCCCTAGCCAACACACGGACTCACTCCCAGTCATACACACAGATTCCCAGTTAGAAGGAAAGATTCTCAGTCTATCTCACACACTCCTGCCCAATCAGACTCCCTGACTCCCAGTCACCCACACAGACTTCCTCCCAATCACCCCCACAGACTCCACCCCCAATCACCCCCACAGACTCCACCCCCAATCACCCCCACAGACTCCACCCCCGATCACCCCCACATACTCCACCCCCAATCACCCCCACAGACTCCACCCCCGATCACCCCCACAGACTCCACCCCCAATCACCCCCACAGACTCCACCCCCGATCACCCCCACAGACTCCACCCCCAATCACCCCCACAGACTCCACCCCCAATCACCCCCACAGACTCCACCCCCGATCACCCCCACAGACTCCACCCCCGATCACCCCCATAGACGCTCTCCCAGTCACCACACTGCCCAAACAGCCCAATTCCCAGTTAGGCATGCATATCCCCTTTGACACACATATTCCCAGTTAGACACATAGACTCTATCCCTGACAGACTCATTAATTCACAGTCAGACACTCAGACTCCCTCCCAGCCACATACTGGGAGTCTGAGGAAGAAAAACAGAATCAGAGTAAGGCACACTGGCTCTCATTCAAACTGGCTCCCAGTTAAACTCCTAGCCCATAGACTCAATTAGTATTGGCAACCAGACATGCTCACAAACCATGCATTAGGGGGTCACAGATTTATAAACAGATGCATCACAAATGAAGGGTTACTTACCTTGTGGTCCCCCATACAGACATTGGGCCCTATATTGTCATATGTTATTGACTTCTCCTCAGTCTCTGGCTGTAAATAAAAAGAAAAAAAAGAAAAAAGAAAAAAAGTAAAACAGTGCACAGGTAAGCCTCGTTTTCTCTTAAGCCTTAACTGTTTAGTTTAAGAAGACAGATTTGGAACTAGCAAACAAATATTTAGAACATGCCGACCTGAATAAATTCCAAATTGGCTCAGAATATCGTGAAAAAAAAATGTAGGCAAAAATTTTCAACTTTTCAAATACATTTGAACTATTTGCACAAACACGCAAGCAGACACACAGAAACAAATGACCAATATCACTTATGACAAATTTCATCAGAAGATGTCTATTTTAAGTGAAAAAAAAAAGTATAATTATCGCTACGTGGAATATATTTCATGAATAGAAAATCTTTTCAGGAAAGCTGATTTATGTTACACAGATGTAGATGTACTCACTTCTAGGTAGTAGGAGTATTTCTAGTGTAAAAGTAGATGTTGGTCTTCCAAGTTACTATAGCTAAATTTCATATATTCTTACATTCAGAACTTCATATATACTCATTATAAACATGAATAAACATGAATGGCATGGCTATACTGGACATTTTTGGGTGATTATTAATAAAAATGTATTATCATATTATTAGGTATTCTTATAATTAATAATAACAGGGAAGGGGTAGTTCAATGGTTACGGCACTGAACTGTGGTTAAAGAAAAAATATGAATCATATAAATGTTGTAGAGTGAAACACGTCATGTGAATACTTTATATTTATGTATCGACACTCATGGAGCACTTTATTAGAAATGAATAAAGCCATTCTTCCGGGAACTCTATTGAAGAACATTGAACTTATGTTTGAACCAGTTTGAGAGGACTTTGTGACATGATGCTGGAAGTAGCCATTAGAAGAGGGTAAATTGTGGGATACACATGGTCAGCATCAAGACCCAAGCGGACCGAGGCATTCAAGCACTGATTAATTGATATTTACAGGCCCAAAATGTGCCACAAACTTTCCCCACATCATTACATCACCTCCACCAGCCTGGACCGCTGACAAAAGGTTGGTTAAATCCATGGATTCATGATGCTGGAGCCAAGTTTTGACCCTACAGTACCATGGGTGTTCATCATAAACTAACATTCATCAAACCAGGCTAAGTTTTTTTTCCCTCCCACAGCGTTCAGCTATCGAAAAGAGGGTTTTGTGACCCTGAGCAGACTGCAACCTCAGCTTTCTATTTTTGGCTACCAGAAGTAAAATGGTGGTGATGTCTGTTCTCCTCAAGGTTCGATATGTCGTGCATTTTGAGATGCATTTCTGCTCACCACAGGTGTAAAGAGTGTTTTTCTGAGTTTACTGTAGCCTTTCTGTCAGCTTTAACACATCTGGCCATTCTCAATTGACCACCTCTTTCAACAAAAAGACATTTCTGTCTGCAGAGGTGCTGCTCACTGCATGTTGTTTCTTTATTGTACCATTGTAAGAAACTCTACAGAAGGTTGTGCATGCAAATTCCAGGAAAGCATATGTTGTATAAATACATAAACTAGCCTGTCTGACACTTACAATTACCCCACAGGTAAAATCAATGAGTTCATTTTTTCCCCACATTCTAATTGGGTGATCTGAACATTACCTGAAGCTGTTCTATCTACATGATTCTCGGCATTGCACTGCTGCCACATGCTCAGATACAGTGAACGGGAGGAATGCAACACTAGGACAATAAAAAATTGTCATGCAAAGCTGATGACCCCTGGCTCGGTGAAGAAGAAGTGACGTTGAAATTTAAAGAACTGCTATCGTTTTCCTATGTAATAAAGTACATGTAGAATTTGTTCCAATAAATTTGTATTAGAAATATGGACTGTATTACCAATTCCTAATGCCTAATTACTCTTCACCCACGCTGTACAGTGTATAGAGTGCATCTCTGACAGATGACACTACATGACGAAATAGGGAAGCTTTTATTGTCTAGATTGTGGTTTTCAACCTGAACTAAATGCTTTTTGAGCATACACTCAACCACAGTCGACCTATTTGAGAATGCTGAGGTGTGCTCAAAAAGAGTGGAAAAAAAAAAAACTTGATGGGTTTTGAAGCACAAAATTCATTCTGAATGAACTTCAAACCAATAATACAGAAGTATACAGGTCATCCTTGCACTACGATATGATAACACACACACACACACACACACACACACACACACACACACACACACACACACACACACACACACACACACACACACAGATGCTACCTTTCGATCCCAGGCTACGCTTCAACATTCCCATTTGTGCACTTGGGGGGGGGGTTTGCTAGCAGTGGCACAGATACATTCATCAAAAAGATCCTTGATAATTTACAAAGGCAGCATAAAATTGTGGATTTTCGGCCTGCGTAATCTTTAGACAGATAAACAAATTACGGCAGGGGCCAGGGCTGCGGCGGCGCGCACGCTTCACCGAGCCTTCATTACGGTGCGGAGCGCGGAAGCTCCTCAACCCGCCGCTGCAGGCAAACCTTCAGCGTGTTAGGGCTCGGCAAGCAGAAAATAACACGGCACAGAGCTAACGGAGCACGGCATGATCGATGACGCTGCACACAGCTCTGTTTACGGGTCCATGTCTCAACAATCTGTACCACTTCTGCCTTCGAGAGAGGGAGGGAGATGGAGAGAGGCACATTCGAAGAGTGTGTGTGTGTGTGTGTGTGTGAGAAAAAAAGAACGGGGTAAGAAATTGAAGGAAAGAGAAATAAGGCAAGAAGTACTACAGACGAAGAAAGAAAGGAGTCATAAAGAGAAACTCAGCACCCCATAAGCTTGTATAATGTAATAAAAGACCTCTAAATGAACTACTAATGAAGTTCCTTAATGAGTATGAACGAAACTAAATGTGGTGTTAACTGGCTGGTGCTTTGACCACGTCTTTCTTTAAAGGACCGTCTGTTTCATTTGTTTAAAATCCTTTCTGCTGATCTTAATCATCATTATCATTACGCACAAACATACTGTAGTATTAATATAACATAACATCATGGAACGGGTTGAAGAAAAACCCTGCACAAAGTCAACCAGTTGATCAGTGGCGAAACTGATATGATTTTTCAAAATCTGTTAGAAATCTTTGAGATTAAGACCAGAAAGTAAAAAGAGTGAGAGATGGCATGACACAGCCTGTATTCAAATTGAATATGATCATCAGTCTTACGTAATCAGATCACAAGTAGACAGCGGTAACTGCAGGTCTGAATGGGGTCAAATGGCTTGTGTTAGTCCAATCACTCAAACCACATGGTCTGGAACACATGTACATTTATATTTGATAATGTTTTGTGCTGGATTACAGGGTAGCCCCAATCGAATCTGTATGCATGGGGTTTTTACATGTTCTCCCCGTGCTTGGTGGGTTTCCTCCGGATACTCTGGTTTCCTCCCACAGTCATGGCCAAGCCGTTTGCCGTTCCAAAAATTGCCCACAGTTTATCGGGTGTGTGAGTGGGTGTGCTTGTGAGCTGTGATGGATTGGAACACCATCCAGGAACACCTTGTGCCTTAAGATTCCAGGGGCGTGACCACACACATGATATGGATGGATGGATAGATGGCTTGATGGATGGATGTTTTGTTCTGGGTTTATTATCTGTTGATTTTGGCTTGGAGAGGTTTTAATCAGTACAGTAAATCAGCACTGTTTGCTCTTTATTAATGTCAATATAAGTAATTAAACAACATTTTAGAAGCTTGGTGAAGGAAATGCAGAAGGAAATGCAATGTCTCTGTTAGTGCTTTAGACCTGATTTTTGGCTTTAAAATACTTTGACTGGGTTCTGCATGTGTTCAGCTATCAGACAGCATTTTTATTTAACCGTGAACACTATGATTAACACACTTTCATCCAACAATCAAAGCAGAGGAAATAACAGGTGTGATCGGCGCTCCATTTCGATATACGCTTGTGACCAGATCACGTGAGGCGACCGCTCATGCCAAGTCTAAACCAAGCCAGGGAGAAGGATAGAAGGGAGAAAAAAAAAAAGAAAAGAAAAGGAGTTTACTGTTCTAGTAGAGCTGAGAGCAGCTTGGCCTGGCGGGCTGCAAGTTGACTCAGAGAGAGCAGCCAGAGTAACAGAGATCTGCCCAGCTCGATGGAGACTTACGAAGCTTTATAAAGCAGACATGCGTTCCTGGCACTCTATGAGAGCAGGCCTGTATATTCTGCCAGTGTAGACAATGAGCTTTGCATGGCAGATGAAAGTTTACATATTCAGCACCCGCTCCATCTGTGACCCTGGCACAGCGCGAACTACTGACGGGAGACGGCGAGAAGAGGAGGAAAAATGCGGGGAAAACTGCTTGACTTAAACTCACAAAGTAAATCACTGCATACATTTGAAATTAAGTTCCGTGAAGAGGATTTGCGTTTGATAGCCTAATAATGTCAATATCTAAAAAACAAAACAAAACAAAAAAACTGTTTTTCATCTGGTTTATGTGTGGTGTAACAGTGTGAGTGAGGATGTCATTTAGGCTGGACTGACCTTTATAACCAGGTCTTTGGCAGAAGAAGACATGAGGATGCGGTCACACCAGGCAGGGCATCGCGTATTCATGTACTGCTTCCCCTGACTGCTGTCCTCACTGTACGGGTAGCTACGGACACACAAACAACAAGAGTGCATACACGACTGTTAATCCACGATGCACAGGTACATGTCGGGAATTGTGGATACCGCACGCACATCAGCGTCAAAAACAAGCAGCGATCATAAAACAAAAAGCATCTGAAAAAGCGTAAATGTAAATGTAAAAGCATCTTGGAGCAATTGGATATAAAGATTATGGTGTAAAGAATAAAACGTAGAAATGGCGCTCAACTACCGAGACCAGAAGAATGGCTGGATGGAGGTGAAAACGGTACACTTACAGTACAGTATGGGACAAGCGACAGTAAGAATTGAACATGTGTGTATGTACATACTTCTCTTTACCCACAGCCCAGTAAGCAGAGTGTATTAAAATGAATGAACCAAATCAGAATTTCACTGACTAAAGCTTTAGCACTCCAGCTGCTAGGACACAGTCACTTGCGTAGACCGACTTACCAAAAAAGACAAACAATGTCACACCGGCTTCTATGATGAATCCCCTCATTTAACTGAGGAGAATTGGCTCGGTAAACAGAGACCTGGCAACAGCTCGTCCCTCGTAGCCCGGGTCCTCCACAGCTGCCACTTAGCACTCCATCACTCCGGCCAGCTCCATGGTGATGGCAAACTCGAGAGGGTCAGGGGGCAGGAGCGGGCAGAGCTGCTTAACGCACATCCGGCTAACACACAGACCCCTGACCGGGTGGCCAAACACAAGCCGGCTGGGGGCTTTTGCACAGGGCCCTGGTGCAATTAGCATTGATGGTGCTTTAAACATGTGGAAATGAAGGAGTGTTTTGGTATGTTAAAGAGGTGCTAAAGAGATGATGCCCTGGATGAAAGAGCCAAGGAAGAAAGACAAGAGTGCATGATACAGGAGGATAGAGAGAGAGAGGAAAGGAGGATGAAAAGGGATAGAGATGCAGAGTGTGGGAATTTGGGTGGGTAGGCTTTAGAGGGGTGGGTTTCGGGGGTCTTCAAAGTGACCACAGTGCAGCCTTTCTTTAGGACAGACCACACAAACGAAACAGGAAGTCTCAGAAGCAATGACTGAGACTGATCCAGCGGCCAGAGATAAAGAACTGAAAAGCATGATGGGAATGTTTGACCAGAGCGAAGAGGTGGCTGCGAAAGGTACATCGGCAGATATGAAGCACGAAACACACCTCGAAGTTCATTTGGTAATGCTTCTTCCAGGTCTAAATACAAATCTGTATTTATTTGTAACAGGAATTTATACAAAAAACAAAAACAAAACAAACATCCAACACATTTCTGTAGTCTTTCCTTATTTGGCATATCAGCTATATTGGTGTTTTGTATACTATTATCTTATAGTACACTTAGGAAAATACTGTACATCAATCATGTACCTGGTTTCTAAAACATCTCTTTTAAAATAGACATATTTTAGTTGAGCTGGTGGAGTCATTAGCACTGTCGCCTTGCACCTCCAGGGTCCGGGTTTGATTCCCGTCTCTGTGTGCATGGAGTCTGCATGTTCTCCCCGTGCTTGGTGGGTTTTCTCCGGGTACTCCGGTTTCCTCCCACAGTCCAAAGACATGTAGGTCAGGTTAACTGACGTTCCCAAAATTGCCCGTCGTGTGTGTGAGTGTATGTGTGTGTGTCCTGCGATGGATTGGCAGGGTGGACCCTGCCTTGTGCTCTAAGTCTCCTGGGATAGGCTGCAGGTCCCCCGTGACCCTGAATACAGGATTTAGCGGTATAGATGATGATGATGATGATGATGATGTTTTAGTTGAATTTATATATAGTTAAATAAATATTAAAAAATGATCAAACTGATATACATACTGAAAAAAAAAGAAAAAATCAATCTAAATGCAGCTGCGAAATTGAGTAAATTCATAAATCCAATTGTCTTCTGTAACTGCTGATTCTGGTCAGGATCTGGACCTGTCCTGCAAAAAATGAGTGAAAGGTGGAAGAATTCATCCAAGACAGGACGTCAATCAATCACAAACACACACACACACACACACACACACACACACACACACACACACACACACACACACAGGGGGCAGTCATGGCTCAGTGCATTAAGGCTCAGAGTTACTGAACAGAGTTACCCAGCTCTGCCAGGTTGATGCTGTTGGGCCCTTGATCGAGGCCCTTAACTCTATCTGCTCCAGGGACGCCGTATCTTTCGCTCAGAGCGAAGAAAGAATTTCACTGTGCAGTAATGTATGTGTAACAAATAAAGGCCTAACTTAACTGTATATACAGTATATCAAGTGTAGTTGATCTTGCTTTTTTTTGTTGTTGTTTTTTTTTTTAAAGAAAATCCAACACATATTCAACACAAAATACAAAATGCATATATTCACTGAACTGTAATGTCGAGAGGCCTTTAGATTAGTTAAATAAGCCATGTTCATACACTCCTTTTTGAGCATTCATGAGAGATTGTGTTTAAATATCCACTTTTAAGCAGCACTTTAGGTCGTCTCTGTCTCTCGCACATAGGCGCACAGACTTGCACACGTGCATGCTCACTCAGATAGAGCTGATCTAGATTACACTGCTCTAATGCAACGGCAAACAGCAGTTCAGTGCAGTAGGGCGAGGTGATGGATGTGGGTGATTAGCGCACACAAACGTATCTGCCCGAGTAAACGGCCGGCCTGGGCGTGCGAACCGGAGACCGTCAGCCACTATCAGGCCCTTATTGCCCATGGCAAGACTAATTAGGCTAATTAATGGGGCCTCTGTGATAAACTCAACAACCATCCACCTGTATGTGTGCGTGTGTAAAAGAGAGAGAGAGAGAGAGAGAGAGAGAGAGAGAGAGAGAGAGAAAGATGCAGAGCAACAGGTTGCCGTGTGCAGTAGCAGTATCTACAGGAACACTTAAACAATAGCGCAAACAATAGTCTGATAAGCTCCCATTACAGTTTCTTGCGGAGCAGCTAAAAGTCAGGAACGTGTGGGTTCCAGAGGGATTCCAGCAACAGCTCCGAGGTTCAGGCTCTCGTGAGACCTCTTCTCCCCAAACACTTAGTGATTCCTCTCTGGCGGTGATCTTAATGCCTGACTGACTCCTGACATTATTGCTCTTAATGTCACTGTCTTAGACCTGCATGTCTGATCAGCACAGGGACAAGGAGCGTGTGGAAGTGCGAGTCTCCATGGCAGTTTCTTTCTTTCTTTCTTTCTTTTTTTAACCGTTCCATATCCTATCAGATCCTTTATCTTGCTCTACATAATGCCAAATAAGTGACAAGCCAAACAAAGGCACATTGTATGTAATCGGGGGCAATATAAACTGGCTAATACAGACAGGAAAAGGCAGGCTGATAAGAGACAAGCTATTAATGAATCAAGGTTAGAGATCAAAAACTGTTTTCAAAGATGGGTCACCTGACCTGCCTGCCGTGTTCGGCTTGGTACGAGTTATTAGTGCTGCCAGTCAAAAAGGGAGACAAAAAAAAAAGAAGAAAAAAAAAGAACAACAGAAGTGATCGCCGTCATCAGTCGAGTAAAGAGAAAAAAAGAAATAGAGCCAGAGAAGACGTGTGTAAACAGAAACGGATGTAATTACATATGAACACATTTAATCTAAGAGAACAGACTGATAATGTGTTCTAAACAGATACAAATACTGATATTAACGGAAGGTGCAGGATTCAGATCTCTTTCCTCCTGTATCAGTGGTTTCCTCCGAACGCTGCCTGAGAGCAATTATGAACATGAGTGATGAAGCGGAGATTCAAAAGTCCAGCAACAACAGTCAGTAATTTAAAGACACGAATGTCAGCTGTTCTGTAACAGTTCTTGCAAGAACTGTATCATCAAGTGCTTTTGAAAAAACCCATCAAGCTCCAGGATGAAACTGTCTCTCATGAAGACCATCCAGAAAGCCAAGACCAAAACCTACCTCCGCTGCAGAGGAGACGTTCATTTAGTCACCAGCCTCAGAAATCACCAATTAACAAACAGCACCTCGGATTAGAGCCGTTATGAAGGCTTTACAGAGCAGAAGTAGCAGGTACAGTACATCTCAATATCAACTGCTCAAAGCAGATTATTGCATATTTTAGATGCCTTCAGAATTGTTTTACACTGTAGAAAGATATAAAACTCAGGAAAGCCCGTGGAATTCGAAGAGGCGTGTCCATACTTTTGGCTGGTTGTGTGTGTATACATGTGACCTGTGGCTCCTGTGGGCATGGGTGAGCCTTGGGTGCCAATCATCCTGCCACAAGTTTATTTATGATAAATGTAATTGCCTAACATTTAAAATAAAAGATGCAATAACGCAAAAATAATAAAAGTGCTTCTAAAATATTTAATCATCCGCATCATAAAAATATTTGAACTGCCTGTCTACTGCCCTTAACCACTCACTCACTCACTCACTCAGTCATCGTCTCTACCGCTTTATCCTGTATTCAGGGTCACGGGGGGCCTGGAGCCTATCCCAGGAGACTTGGGGCACGAGGTGGGGTACACCCTGCACAGGGTGCCAATCCATCGCATTGCACACACACACACACTCACACACTACGGCCAATTTGGGAACTGCATGTCTTTGGACTGTGAAAGGAAACCGGAGTACTTGGAGGAAACCCACCAAGCACACAGGGGAGAATATGCAAACTCCATGCACACAGAGACGGGAATCGAATCCGGACCCAGGAGGTGCAAGGCGTCAGGTGCCGCCTATTCTTAACTATATTTCTAAAAATTTCAAATTTGCATATGCAAAAATGCAAATTTGAAATCGCTGCGTTCTCTTGCCTTTTAACTGAAAGCTCTTAATTCGATCTTGAGTTTGGGTGTCTGGGGTTCTCCACTTTCCTCCTGCGTCCCAAAAAAACTGCTCTCAGATGGATTGGCCTTGTTACATTAAAAAAGATGAGAGTGGGTGTAAATATTTATCTTCATGGTGTTTTGTGCTGTAACGCCGTCCTGTTCAGGGTGTATTACAGGCCTTGCATACACTGTGGGCCTGTAGTTATACTCCCAGGCCCTGTATCCACCGTGATACAAACCATTACTAAACATGAATTAATGTTAACAAATTTAACTCGGACACAGATCTATGCACCCAGAAACAGACATCCCAAATGAGTTAATCATTTAAAAAGCATGCTTTTCAGAAAAGGGTTATTTCAAGAGCTTACTCTAACTATCCTCGCCTTAACTCGAGCCTGTCGTTAAACTTTAGACATGAGCGATGTGCTAAAACAAAGATTCCCTTTCACAACCCCTAACACAAACATCCTTATATTCATCTGACCGAAACATGTCACTGAGGGCTAATAGATAGTCCGAGGCCATTCACTGTAAGGAACTGTAGTGATTAATGTCATCGCACTTACCATTCAACCATGTCGTTCAACAACACTCCACATGCTGGAGGACAATAGCTCGCTGAACAACATGTCTGTCCGGCTTTATTAAACATCCTTGACATCATTGCACTTGAGTGAAAAGGAACATTTCAGTGTGTTGGTGGTTAAAAAAATAAATAGCGTGGTGTTTCAGGTCACACGTATGCACATCAGCGCACTGGAGAGCCAAATGGATGACATCACTCAATAGTTTCATAGGGAGGCTGGTGGGAATTGGGGGCGGGGGTGGGGGGGGGTGATGTGATAGGGGAACGAGAACAGGGAGATGGATGAGGTTTAGGCTGTTACACAAATGGGGACGAACCATGACGGTGACATCACCTCCCAGTGTCCTTAAAATGTCAAAATACAGATCGACAGGAGTGTCCGCTTATTCTAAAACACACCCTACAGTGAGATTATGCGGCATGATTCACAATTTCATCCTGTTTTCCAGTCAGGGATCCCTTTTCAGTGTGCAATAATTGGTAAAAGATTAACTATTACATTTGAGATTTCTTTATGCATGACTAGCAGCTATTTCAGGTAACTAGCCAATCTGTTAAACATAATAGTTAAATGGTATATTACAGTAGGTTTACATTGATACATTAGTAGTTGCATCATAATAATGTTACCAAATTATAATTCACATATGGCTGTTTGAATATGTGTCACTGCTTTATCCTGTATACAGGGTCGCGGGGGACTGGAGCCTATCCCAGGAGACTTGGGGCACGAGGCAGGGTACACCCTGGACAGGGTGCCAATCCCATACTCAAGAACATTACATGCAATTTGAGCATGCTGAATTAGCCTAATCGATATGTCTTTGGACTGTGGGAGGAAACCGGAGTACCTGAAGGAAACCCACTAAGCATGCGGAGAACATGCAAACTCACTCAAGGCTGTGCAAGGCGACAATGCTAACCACTATGCCACCGTGCCCCCCGCTCCCCTTAAAATGCTTAAAACGCTTAAAATACAATGTAAAAATAATGATTTACAGTACAGCATTTTTGGATTAAAGTTGTTTGAAGAAGTTCAAAAGGAAGACACTGGACATAAAGGACATAAAGGACATAAAGGTTTACTTCTGATGTATGATGTTATGGTTTTAAGTTACGATATCAACAGGCCGAAAATAAATATCCAAAGCCAATTTTATAAAATTCTGACTGGCAAAATTTAGAAGGTGGCCTGACTGGTTTTCACATACAGTATATCAAAGCTTATAAAGACTTAAATGTATTTTAAAGCCTTTGGCAATTCTAATAGAGAATGCAATATAGTCTACATCACTTTTGACCAAGCACCGCAATTACGGGTTTAGTGCACCAGGCGATTCACATGCCCCGAGCTCGGGCTGTACAAGAGATGTGGTCTTAAGTTGTTCATCAACTCTGGAACCTTTTGCTGCATTGGGTAACTCCTTATAAAGTCTACTGCACAGAATAATTCGTATTTCTTTACGTATTACACTGCTAATAACTGCATGTTTTGTGCATGACCGTATTAAATGTGTCAGTCAATCAATAGCAATTTTATTTTGAGACCTACAGTATAATGTGACAATATTGTATTTATTTCAGAAATTATGAAATGAAAACTGTTCTAGGGATGCAAGAACAGATTTTATAGACTATAATATATTTTCTAAGCTCGAGGTGTTCAAACTTGTAAACACTGAAGCTTTCAGGTGCCAGACGTGTCAAACCTCAACCTGAGCTTAGCGCCAATGCCACAGTGCCAAGTCTATATGCCCACCTGACTGATCGTGATTTGTACTTCCTCTGCCTTTCAGAATTGAGGCACATCACATTGCAAAAGAGTCCCCTCTGCAGCTCATCTTCATGCATCTGTGCATTTTGGGAGATGTATGCTAAAGTGTTGCGTTCAGTGCCACAGCACTTGTGCCTGTTCCTATCATCGGTAAATGGTGAAAACATAACATTCGGTGCCCTCTGACCCTTACTGGTCTCACCTTAAGACCCTGAGCTTGAGCTTTATCCTGCCTGTCTAGACTTGGCAAACAAAAAGACATGGGCCTGGAGCCAGCCGTTCTGTGAAAACATATTTCTCTATACACGTATCCGCCCCTCCGCTCCCTCTCTCATGCTCTCGCACGAGCGTGCGCATATGCACTTTCTCTCTGAAAGGACCTTTGAATCGGGAATTAGAAAAGAGCGGCATCCACAGGTCTCTCTCTGTTGTCCATTTCCCGTAACCCGGTTAGTGCTGGAAATAAATAGAGACTGCTTCCTACAAGTTCTCATTATTCTCCACGTTGCCCCAGGCCAAATTTTCCATTCAATTTCCCCATTGATTTTACACACAGAAGACTACAATAAAATCATACGACTCTTAAGATAACTGCATTCCTTATGGATCAATCACAATATGTCACTGCAGAAAGTTAAAAGGAGTAATAACAGAGATTACTACACTGGCGCGGCTGTAAAACGGCACTCTCGACGGCACACTGGTATGCCTTCGATGCTCAAGACTGGGATTCCAGCAGACTTTGAACTTCGAGTCAATTATTAACACGCATTTCCTTTTTTTTTTTTAAACAAAGATTTGCTTTGTAAATGAGTCATATGAGTTTTTTTTTATTATAATTTTTTTTATCTATTCTGATTAACACAATCGCAATCGTACGTGCATTTTGCTACCGTTCCAGTAGACGTCAGCGTGTGTTTCAGTCATTATATGCAAAATGTTTTTTTTTTTTTAAGGAATAAATGAGTGTGTGTGCATGTGCGTTTGTTCCACAGCTGATTGGCGCAGTCGGTCTGGCTCCAGCGCCGATGTTGGCAAAAGACAGCCAAATTCCACACTCTCATGCCTCAGTACTTATCCTTGTCAAGGGCCAAACACACACATGCACGCCCGGCCCAGGTCCCGCTCTGTGAATGTGCACCTTGTAACAGCGACTCAGTGTGTGAGCAGACAAGAACTAGAACACATGTCTCCTGCTCTGAGGTGTCGGTGTTATGAGGACGAGAGCCACCATGACCTGGAGAAGGATCACCATGCTGTGCTTCACAAAACTCCTTATGGAAAAGTATATGAATACTGACCAACGGATAATTGGATAAATATTCCCTTATAAAAATGTAACTTAAACAGTACACATATACTTAATGTTCTTTTTTGCGCAGATGCTATTAAAATATTATTAGTTCTTTAAATCATTAAGCACTAGAGCTGTGAAATGCACTTACATTTCTATTAGCTAGAAGATCTCGCAGTTTAATGAACCTAAATACTAATTAGCTACCAGAGATGGTAGAAAAAATACTGAAATCACTGATATATCGTCATATAAAATTACACATATGCATTGCTTGGTATCAGGATATGTATCATGTTTCCTGAATATAAAAGGAAAAAAGGCTGGTGCGGTCACACTGAAGAGCTACTCTATAATGAAAAAAAAAAAAAAAAAAAAAGTTCCAAAAGTGCTGAAAATATCAGAACTGGGCCATGGAGCAATGGAAGAAGAGATGGCACCAAGATTGCTCTATGGGAAGGAAGCAATCCCTGGTGAAAGTGAATTAACTACATATGCTCACTACATAAGAGATTACATATATATATATATATAGCCTGTACATACCAAATATAATATGATTTAATTCAATGCTATATATATATATATATATATATATATATATATATATATATATATATATTTATATATTTATGCAATTATTTTTAATTATTAGCTGTTAGCTACTGTTAGCTGTTAGACTCCATGATCTTTTATGGATTTTTGTTTTGTAAAATTATTATTTGCTAGAATCAGGGTTAGGATTATAAAAACAATTTGCGATTCAGTAACAGAAAAACAGACTAATACATTTTTTAATTTGCAATATTACTATTATATCATACATCATATATGAAACATACATCATAGGTTTATTCAGTATTTGTGCAGAATTTAATAAAATTTAACTACATGCCCGAGTTTACAAATCAAATCAGGATTTCTCTCATGAGCATGTAAGGAAAAGCAGATACTGCTGTGAATAAGGTGAATGAAAAAAGCATGTGTGTGTGTGTGTGTGTGTGTGTGTTGTTCTAGGGCCCTGTGTAATAACCCTCACAGATGGTCAGGGGTGTTTCAGTGCTGTCCATGTGATGGAGAACAATCACTGAGTGCTTGATTGCTCAAGAAGCACAAGGCGTATCTGACAGGGGAAGGGCGTGTGTGTGTGTGTGTGTGTGTGTGTGTACGCACATGCACGTGTACAGAGCCTGTTTAAGTTTAACTAAGCTGTGCCTTTACTCTCACCTCTGACAATAATGTGGCTTGTAGCAGACACTACTTGCATCAAATCAAATTTTATATACTCCTTAATGGATGTGGATTTTTTGATTCATCACAGGCAGCGGCACGAGAGGATCATTTGCATCCTCTCCTCGCACATTGCCATTTCTCAGTGCGTACCAGATGATTCAGGATTATATACTGGAGACAGATGAGAGCAAAAGTCACACAGTGTAAAAGCCCCATAAATCCACCTGTCACTTATGCAAAGCCATGTAAATGGAGTTAGCTGATTAAGACACAGACATTTAAAGATACACACGTATGCCACACACATTCACACAGCACACAAACACCACACTCACACCACACACACGCACACACGTACGCATGCACACACACACACACACACACACACACACACACACACACACACACACACACACACACACACACACACACCCCATGACCCCTCCTATCATGAGCTAGTGGAGCAGTTTATCAAGTAATTATTGTTTGATTACATCGTTTCATTATCTACACTGATTGAGTCAGCACTGACGCCAAAGGTCAAGCACCATTAGCGGTGCGATGCTCCGGGCCGCTGCGCTGGGAGCGCCTACCCCCCCCTGCTGCCCTTCTGAAAGGCCTAATTGTACATTCATTTGTTTGAAGAAGAGGACACACAGAGAACGTCTGCGATGGAATATTAATGCCGTTCTGCATCACATAAGTACTATTAGGCAAAAGAAGAGGCATGTTAGTTCAGAAGCACTGAGGGGAAAATCTGCTGTCTGTCCATACAAATTACTCAGATGAGATGCCTTCACAAAGCAGACACGATCCGTCTGAAAGCCACAAAGTGCTACAAGAAAGTTTAGGAAAAAGCACCAACAAGGTTCAGCAGGGAAAATATGAATATATAGGGCTGTCAATATTAACACATGTGATTAATCTAGAAATTTGAATGCATTACTATTTTTTTTTTTAATTATATGACCAAGTTTGACCCTAATGGCTTCCCGTAATCACAGCTCAGTTACAAGTTTCATTTAAAAAAGCTTCTAGATGGAAGTTGTGTGCTCGAGCTACCTATATATATATATATATAAACATCTAGACTGATTTTTACATTTGTGATCAATTCTGTTATATCACAGACTAAATTAACTAAGTTTTCAATCTATTGACAGCACTGGCTTTATGTGTATACATACACACACGTGGACAAAATTGCTGGTACCCTTCGGTCAATGAAAGAAAAACTCACAATGGTCACAGAAATAACTTTAATCTGACAAAAGTAATAATTAAAAAAATTCTATGAATGTTAACCAATGAAAGGCAGACATTGCTTTTCAACCATGCTTCAACAGAATTATTAAAAAAAATAAACTCATGGAACAGGCCTGGACAAAAATGATGGTACCCCTAGAAAATACTGAAAATAATGTGACCAAAGGGACATGTTAATTCAAGGTGTGTCCACTAATTAGCATCACAGGTGTCTACAATCTTGTAATCAGTCAGTGGGCCTATATATAGGGCTCCAGGTAGTCACTGTGTTGTTTGGTGACATGGTATGTACCACACTCAACATGGACCAGAGGAAGCGAAGGAAAGAGTTGTCTCAGGAGATTCGAAAGAAAATTATAGACAAGCATACCTGGGAGGAAAGGAGATCTCCAGCTCGTGCAGACGATCCTTAAAGACAGCTTTCTCCTTATCAAACTCTAATAGCTGTTGAGAGAGCAAGAGACATGTAGAGAATGAATTTCATACTGAATTATAGGAATATCCTTGAATGTGATCTCCAGACAAATTCAAATGTCCTGTATGTTATCATCTGTCCTTCACTTTGGAGTAGAGATCGCACAGCATACAGAGTCATGAATAAAGGAAAATATTCAATTCTGTGTTTTTATTCTATTTACCAGGGCCTTAATAACAATTGTCTTCTACTGCAAAAAAAAAGAAGGACATTCCTCCAAAATAGGGGAGATTTATAAGTGTAATATTTTTACTTCCACAATCGTCAACAGACTAATTAGCAGTAAAGTGTTAGTAGCCACGCATTTCCAGAATAAATGCTTGTTTTCCGGGGCGCTCCGGTGTGTGTACAGCATGGCATGAAAAAATGACATCATCCATGACCTCAAAGATGCAACAGGGGGGAGTCCCAAAACAAGACATGACCTCATGTGCACCAGCAAATCAACATCTGATTGACTAAAAATGATGGAAATCACGGTGCTGGAGTCAGTCCACATCTCAGTGCATTGTGATGCTGCAGGATCTTCTGAGAGCTGTGCATAAACAACTGTCCTCAATGGACATATTATTGTGTCTGGATGTGCGTGTTAGTGTGTGTAGAGGTCTGTGTTGGTGTGTGTGTATGGATGTGTGTGTGGGTGCATGTACGGATGTGCGTGTTGGTGTGTGTATGGATGTGCATGTTGGTGTGTGTGTGTGTGTGTGTATGGATGTTGGTGTTGGTGAATGTACGGATGTGCGTGTTGGTGTGTGTATGCATGTGAGTGATTGTGTGTGTGTGTGTGTGTGTATGTGTATGGATGTTGGTGTTGGTGAATGTACGGATGTGCGTGTTGGTGTGTGTATGGATGTGCATGTTGGTGTGTGTGTGTGTGTGTGTGTGTGTGTGTATGTGTGTATGGATGTTGGTGTTGGTGAATGTACGGATGTGCGTGTTGGTGTGTGTATGCATGTGAGTGATTGTGTGTATATGGATGTCTATGTTGGCGTGTGTGTGTGGGTATGGATGTGTGTGTGGGCGTGTATTGGTGTGTATGGAGATGCGTGTTGTGTACAGATGTACGTGTTTGTATGTGTATAACATGTGTATGTGTTAATGTGTTTGTGTGTCCTGAGACACGAGGCTCTGTGACAGTAACACACATGACAGTAAGTGCCTTTCTAACAGTCGAGTGAGTGAGTGTGCGCTTGCACGTGTGTGGTGTGTGGTGTGTGTGTGTGTGTGTGTGTGTGGTGTTCATCAATCATGCTCTCTCCCAGCTGCACACACTCAGAGGGAATTGCGCTCGCGTCTCAGATGCAGGGATGACTGAGACGAGCTAAAGTCATTAATCAAAGCAGAACAGAATAATTAGCCTGTGTGTGTACACATTAATTATGGGAGAGACCAACAGGTACAACTGACACCTGCATCACTGCCTCAGCTCTGACAGCTAGATACAGGAAAACTCCATTTACTCTTGTGTATTCCCGCATAGTTGCATTACTGTACACTGTGTTTGCGCGTCTCTTTATTGCGCAGCGTGTTTAAAACGGTTTCGTGTTTCAGGAAGAGCATCCGCTACATAGCGAGAGCTGGACGTGTCAACTCGCACACACACTCACGCGTGCACACACAGGGTATGCAAACTATAGTACATGCTTGAGTGCATATATGAAATGAGTTTTGTGTATGCCCAGGAGAAAGACACCGAGTACAAGTGTGTTTCTTCGGACAGGCATCTCACCTCTGAAATAAACCAGAGTGAAAAATACACACGTGGACAAAATTGTTGGTACCCTTCGGTCAATGAAAGAAAAACTCACAATGGTCACAGAAATAACTTTAATCTGACAAAAGTAATAATAAATAAGAATTCTATGAATGTTAACCAATGAAAGTCAGACATTGCTTTTCAACCATGCTTCAACGGTATTATAAAAAAAAACGAACTCCTGGACAAAAATGATGGTACCCCTAACTTAATAGTTTGTTGCACAACCTTTTGAGGCAATCACTGCAATCAAACGATTCCTGTAACTGTCAATGAGACTTCTGCACCTCTCTGCAGGTATTTTGGCCCACTCCTCATGAGCAAGCTGCTCCAGTTGTTTCCGGTTTGAAGGCTGCCTTTTCCAGACGGCATGTTTCAGCTCCTTCCAAAGATGCTCAATAGGATTGAGGTCAGGGCTCATAGAAGGCCACTTTAGAATAGTCCAATGTTTTCCTCTTAGCCATTCTTGGGTGTTTTTAGCTATGTGTTTTGGGTCATTGTCCTGTTGCAAGACCCATGACCTGCAACTGAGACCCAGCTTTCTGACACTGGCCAGCACATTTCTCTCTAGAATCCCTTGATAGTCTTGAGATTTCATTGTACCCTGCACAGATTCAAGACACCCTGTGCCAGATGCAGCAAAGCAGCCCCAGAACATAACAGAGCCTCCTCCATGTTTCACAGTAGGGACAGTGTTCTTTTCTTGATTTGCTTCATTTTTCCATCTGTGAACATAGAGCTGATGTGCCTTGGCAAAAAGTTCCATTTTTGTCGCATCTGTCCATAGGACATTCTTCCAGACGCTTTGTGGCTTTTTATGATTTGTTTTCAACAATGGTGTCCTCCTTGGTCGTCTCCCATGTAGTCCACTTTGGCTCAAACAACGACGGATGGTGCGATCTGACACTGATGTTCCTTGAGCATGAAGTTCACCTTGGATCTCTTTAGAAGTCTTTCTGGGCTCTTTTGTTATCATTCGGATTATCCGTCTCTTTGATTTGTCATCAATTTTCCTCCTGCGGCCACGTCCAGGGAGGTTGGCTACAGTCCCATGGATCTTAAATTTCTGAATAATATGTGCAGCTGTAGTCACAGGAACATCTAGCTGCTTGGAAATGGTCTTATAGCCTTTACCTTTAACATGTTTGTCTATAATTTTCTTTCGAATCTCCTGAGACAACTCTTTCCTTCGCTTCCTCTGGTCCATGTTGAGTGTGGTACATACCATGTCACCAAACCACACAATGACTACCTGGAGCCCTATATATAGGCCCACTGACTGATTACAAGATTGTAGACACCTGTGATGCTAATTAGTGGACACACCTTGAATTAACATGTCCCTTTGGTCACATTATTTTCAGTATTTTCTAGGGGTACCATCATTTTTGTCCAGGCCTGTTCCATGAGTTTATTTTTTTAAATAAGAGTCTGTTGAAGCATGGTTGAAAAGCAATGTTTGACTTTCATTGGTTAACATTCATAGAATTTTTTTTAATTATTACTTTTGACAGATTAAAGTTATTTCTGTGACCATTGTGAGTTTTTCTTTCATTGACCGAAGGGTACCAACAATTTTGTCCGCGTGTGTATAAGTGTTGAAAAACTTATACACCACTTATGTGGTGAGGCTGTGTTTTGTTGGGAAGTGAGATTACGTGTATTTAAGTACTGTAATCCACACAGCAGGACAGCCCGAGGGCTGAGATTTCACACTACATTTCATCGTGACTCAATTAAGCAGAATGATTCGCTCATCTGATGGGTCGGCAGAAGAAAAAAAAAAAAAAAAAAAACGTCCAAGTTTAAGGGCTCGCCGTTTTATAGAGGTTTATCAGGAACCGCTGACCTTGAGGGACGAAAGGGCACACGGATCGCAGGGCCACCACACGAGACAAGGGCTCGGATGAAGAATTAGCACCGGAAATAGAAATAAACGTCAGTATTAGCTCAAAATCTGCACTCCGGCTCAATAAGCTCAGACACGTAAATCACGGTGGCTGTGATTGCCCAGGAGCCGAGGGATTCAGGAAAACCGAACAGTGAAACGTCCCCGTGGCTTCCTGGCGGCTCACACCGTGTCCCTTGCCATAATTGTGCTTTGATTTATACTTTGTCAAATGCAGCCCTGACAACATCGGCCGCCATTAAACGCCATCAATAAGAGCTGGGTGAGAGGTCATTTAATTTGATTTTTTACTCCGCGCGCTTCGCCTTCATTGCAGAGCCGATACGGCCCCTAACTTTTATGACGTATTCATTATTTTGTGCCAAAACGATATACTGTCAAGTTCGGATACGAAGGGGAGAGGATGGATCCTGATCATCACATCCCGAACACCTCATACAGAGTCAGCGCCGCAATTTCCACCGCTGAATTAGAACATTAAGAACGCAAAGTAAAAAACAAAACAAACAGAAAAATAACAATGGAAAGGATGCAAATAAACAAAAATTAAATGAGTAATAAATTAACAAATAAGCAATTAAATTAATTAATATCACAAACGTATAATAAGCATGCAATGAATACAAGCAAAGAAATAAACAACTTTATAAACGGCAATACAAACATACACTCACTGGTTAGTTCATTAGGTACACCTGTTCCACCGCTCGTTAACACAAATATCTAATTGGCCAATCACATGGCAGCGACTCCAATTAGGTGTGTAGATACGGTCAAGATGATCTGCTAAAGTTCAAACTGAGCATCAGAATGGATGAAAAAGGTTATTTAACTGACTTTGAATGCGGTATGTTTATTGGTCAGAGTATTTCCACACAGAACCCTCTCTAGCATTTATAGATAATGGTGTGAAAATGAGAAAATATCCAGTGAGATGCTTTGTTGGACTACGGTTCGGAAGGTCCCAGGTTCAAACCCTACAAAGACCAAGTTGCCCCTTTTAGGTCCTTAAACAAGGCCCATAATCCTCAACTGCTTGGAAATAATAAAGAGAAAAATGGAAGTCCCTCTGAATAAGGGAGTCTGCCAAGTGGCGTAAAAATATGACATCATCTTACACCTGAGATATGCATCTCTGAATGTACAACACGTCAAAGCAGATGGGCTACCGCAGCAGCAGACGTCCACACTGGGTGCCTCTCTTGTCAGATAAAAACAGGAAATCGAGTCTAGACTTTAGGCTCACCAAAACTAGTGATAGAAGATTATAAAAACATTGACTAGTCTAACAAGTCTCGATTTCTGCTGCGACATTGAGATGGTAGTATCAGAATAAGGTGTAAAGAACACGAAAGCACGGATCCACTCGGCCTTGTTGGCACTGGCTCAGGCTGATGATGGTGATGTAATGGTGTGGAGGAGATATTCACTTTGGGCACCTTAGTACCAGAATATTGTTGCTGACCATGTTCATCCCTTTATGATCACAGTGGACCCATCTTCTGATGATTACATCCAGCAGGATTTTAGGTTTCTGTTTTGTCACCAAGCTATAATTATCTCAAATTGGTTTCTTGAACATGGCAATGAGTTCACTGTACTCAAACGGCCTCCACAGTCACCAGATCTCAATCCAGTAGAGGACCTTAGGGATGTGGTGGAACAGGGGAGATTGACATGCTATCATGTCAATATGGACCAAAATCTTTAAAGAAATCTTTTTTAGGACCGTGTAGAATCTATACTATGAAGAATCAAGGCAAATGGGGGACGGATCCAGTACTAGCAAGGTGTACCTAATGAAGCAGCTGGTGAGTGTGTAAACCAGCAAGTAAGTGAACAAACAAACAAACAAAAAAATAATTTCCTCATTATTCACAAATTATCTCATTGTTTAGGGTCATATAGTAAAACTTGGAAGCATAATTCATTCTGTTCCACAACCCAAAAATATTCATATAAAAAAGATTAATGCAAAATATAAAGTTAAATTAAAACACATTAACCTTTATCTTTGCACTTTATCTTTGAAAAGCATCATGGCTGGTGTGAGACAGGAGACAGAAGAGGTGGAGGAGGAGGAAAAGGGAGAACCTATCCAATAACACTTGCTTTTACCTCTTTTTGAGGATTTTGCAGAAATGTGACGTTGCATTGTGGTTTAACAGATTCATCTCCCGCACTGTTACAGCCTTTGTAACTTTTTTGTTTTTCTTCACGGTGGCCGTAGTTGCAGTACAGTTACTAAAGAACACTCACTACATCTGAGCACAAAATAATAAAATAAAAACATTGCTTCACACGCGGGTGCACACGTGGTCACAATGCTATACTAAACAGTACATGCATGGGAGACGATTACCCACAATCCTGCACCGAGAGAGAGAGAGAGAAGAACCATTGGCTCAGCTGTGATCACGTGATGCCCGGCAGACTAAGCAGACTATACGTACAGCTCGTATTTCAAAACCTCGCTCTTTTATCAAGTTAAAATGAATTACAAAGTTTTGCTCGTCTTGCAAAAAAGTTACTCGCAATCAAAGGTTTTACTGTAATTTAGAAAGAACAGTTCATTTTCTGGAAATGCACTCCTTTTTTTTTTTGGACTGAAAAAAAAAAAAAACATAACGAAAAATTGAAGTCTATGTCACCTGACATATTTCACTCTGGCTTCAGGGGAAAAAGAATTGAAGCAAACATCGCGCACCAATCGTGTTGATCAATTACTTTTATGAAGAATATTTTACAAATATCATCTTTGGCTGAGCTTGCTTCTGAAAAGTTTCGGTCAGTTTCGCATATCATTTAATAGACATTTAAACTAAATCAACGTTTGTTTTCACGCTTTTTAATTAAGCATTTCATTCAGCAGTGCCGTTTCACCTTCCACTTTGACCCTTCCACGAGTGTGTGTTTCAGGAGAAAGACAGTGGAGCGGTGTGTAACGGCACGGCTGATTCTGCTTGCAGAACTCTGGACTCACATTAGATTAGCGCTGCTCTGCTGCTTAGGTTCCCTGACAGCTAAAATATGGCCGGACCTACGCAGAAGGGCCATGTTATTTATTTATTTGGACTCTTAAAAACTCCAGCGGTTTGAGAAATGCGGTGCCCGAGGACGCGAGGAGCATGAGAAGCCTGACAGAAAAGTTCATCGCTTGCTCCACTCCTCCCTCCCTGCGCTCTCGTTCGTCCCACCGGCTGGCCAGCTACAACAGATAAAGTTACAATAAAGAGATACTAAAACAAAATCAATGAGAAGATGAGAGATTGAGGGTGGAGAGAGGGGAAGAGGGGGGGGGGGGGTACACTTAGCGCAGTCCTCGACTGCTGAATGTCTCAGCCGGGTGGTACATATACTCTCTCTATCTCGTTCGCTCTCTCTCTCTCTCTCTCTCTCTCTTACACACACACATACACACCCTCCCCCTCGGCAGCAAACCCCACGCCCCCTTGACGCAGCGGCCCCCGGAAAATTTAATCTTCCCAAATCCTCATCAGAGCTCTCCATCCTCTGCACCTGACAGCTACTCGGACAATTAATTATACAATTTCGATGGGAATATCGACTAAACAAAGCTATTAATCATAGCAAAAGTCAATAGGCATGGACACATTCAATCATGTCCCCACCAATGATTACTCCTCTCAAAATACAATAATTATTTTCAAGAGCTGCCTCGAATTAAATTTCTGTCAAGCCGGTACAAGTCTAGTAGTTGATGAAGGATGCAATGGAGTTTTATTTATTTATTTCTTTCCCCCCTCCTCCTTTTGGAAAGGGGTGGAGGGACATTTATCGTTTTGGAAAGGTAGTTTGTTTCATATGGCTCATAAGACAGTATGTTTAACTGGAACATGACCATCAGATTATCTCTCACGAGCCATAAAGTCATTCATCCTACTGCTCCCCTGTGCAGGAGACGCACGCGCTTTTTCTCTAACGGCTACGTATTAGGACACGCGCATCCTAGACAGAAAAAAAGCGAGGTTAGGCTATTTCTGTTCATTAAGCAGGCCTTTCGTGTGTTTGCGTTCCCGTATATGCAAGTGAATACGAAATGAGTAGATTCTCATCACACTAGGTGCCTGATTATATTAATCTCTGTTTTAAAATGTCACTGCCCTTTATACAAATCTCGATTTGGTGTGAAAAACATGAGATTTAATCCCAGTCGTGATGCATCTGTTGTAAAACTCAAATGGATGTAGTACTTTGGATTGGCACACTGTCCAGGGTGTACCCCGCCTCGTGCCCTAGGTTTCCTGGGATAGCCTACAGGATATACTGTATACAGAATGAAGCGGCATAGACGATGAGTGAGTGTGAGTAGTACAGTGATAAACAGGGAATATGCAGCTTACCAGCGTTCCATTGTTTTCCCGGAAAACATCCTGGTTAATGTAGTTAAAAAGCTTCTGTCCGAGTTGTAGCACAACCTACAAGACAGAATGCAGAGTCAAGTCTGAACCATCAGCCTCCAGAATAACAAGGCCAAAACCACTGTAATCCAAAGTCATAGAGTACGAGTACTGTGCAAAAGTCCTGATCCACATCTCATTTCTTCATATTTAGCTTTTTTGTGTGTGTGTGTGTGTGTGTGCGCGCGCGCGCGCAAGTTTCCTGTCCAGTCCTTGTATCTGTATTTTGTATTAATAAAAAAAAAAAAATCATCGCACTTAAGGTATGAACCAGTGAGAAACCGATGAACAGATGATGACAGATGATCTGGCTGGTGATTAGTAATCTGGTGATGCGGAATGCTGAGGGGTTGAACCAGATGAGAGGGGAAATGAGGCTGCTGCTGAGGTTGTTACAATTTGAAAAAATTGTGTGTTATCACTTCTTTCATTTAATCCACTTTACTATGAAAAAATGAGGTGTGGCTCAAGACTTGTATATCTGACTCTGTATCTGTTTGAATGATGCCTGCAAATAAAAGGATTCTGGCAAATAAAATCAATGAAAATAACGTGCAGAAAAAGGGTAGGACAAAATTGGTGGTTTTATGCTTATAATTCAACGCATACACTTTAAGAATATATTTTACTTAGTAATATATTTCACCTTAATAATGCATGTAATAATAATAAATAATTGTATTCCTATGTGGTTCATATAAGGTAAGTGTATTAAATGTAATGGTTCAAAAAAAAAAAATGGTGCATCTACATGAAGATGTATAAAACCTTGTTAGCCCAAAGTGAATGTCAGGTTTTTATCAATTTGCTTGATAGCTACAAAAAAAAAAAAACAGGCTTAAACCTAATCATTTCAGTTTGTAATGAGATACAGCCTGTCAAAACGTCTCTGCTGCTCATTCTGCTGTCGGAATGAAGTCTTTAAATTGAATTTTCTTCCTTTTCACTTTTGGGGACAAACAGATTTTAAAGGAATGTAATTTCTTCGTGAAGCACATTTCCTGTCGTTATCGGAAAAATATATATACTAGATAAAATGTTATCATTTCAGGGCAAATATAGTTAAATAATCAAATATCTCATTCGAGATGATATAAGAATGCTGGTTAAAATCAAACCAGGACTTGAGATGAAAACTGGCGACTGAAGGCATATAACCGATTGACATTTACAGAAGGCTTGATGAGACTCTTAGCGCAGTAAAACATTTGAATGGTTCAAACATTTTGAAGCCAAGTATGGCCAAGAATGACGATCCCGGACCAGGTGGCTCGGAGGCCACTGAAGTCATTCCCGTGAATGTTCAGCGAGTGGAACTCTGATAACTCATCGCCAAGTTTGTGGAAGAGATGCACGTGTCTGTGGGAACTGTTTACACAATCAATCATTCACGAACCGGCCATATCCTGACCTCACAACAAGGGATTTCTACATGTTTGGGGCATGAGAGGAGTTCGTGGGAGGCCAGTGTTTCAGATATGAAGCAGGAACACTGAGAAAACGTCCTATCCTAATGGGATCCAGGCACTTATGAAACACTGGGATGAGTGCATCAATGCAGCCGGGGATTATAAAGGGAGTATTTATTCTAATAACTCTATTTGCTCTCTTATGATATACAATAAAAAGTCCCGGTTTGATTGTTGATTGTGTTTGAGGGTGAATATGATTTGCAGTTTTTAATGTACCTTGCGGTCGTTGTCAGACTCTCGGAATATTAGCTTGTCCACTGTGTTGTTGTCTGCACTTCGGACCGTCTGCATGGTGGCCGTAGAACACAGACTCTGAGGGCAGAGAGAAGCCATAGGAAGTAAATGCCGATTCATTTTGCTTAAGATCAAATTGGACCCCCCTTTTCTAAAATTCCAGACAATTGAAGACATTTTATCTCCTTAAATATCAGCTAGATTTAAGATGTTTGAAAACTTTTTAAGCATCCCCAGGGACCCGGATTGACATTTCTATACAAGGTATAATATAAGAAATGGGAGACTATAAAAATCTCGAACACTGGTTTCAGTCGATCCTGGTACCACCATTGCATTTTAAAAAGTATGATAAGAAAAGCAGTGAAGAATTGAACATTTTTTTGCTCATAATTTACAGTAACTGATTTATGCCTATGATTTACGTTTATTCTCTTATAGTTCCATACAGTATTACATAAACATTTCCATGATCTTTTAGTTCCCCCAACAGAGACGTTTCCTTTCAAACAGAATTCCAAGAAGAACCTTTTGAAGTAGCTAAATACAGTAGTTTCAATAGCTATTGAAACATCCCTTGAAGAACTTTTTTTCCCCTACGAACGCAGGACCTGTTCTTTACAAAGTAGGACGCACTGATTTAAAAATCTTATCGTAGTATACATCGGTGAAAATAACAGTTTTGCGAAATCATCTAAAAGCAGGGGACGTCGACTGATGGAACACGGTCCATTTTAATTTGGCATGTATGGACATTGGTTTATTGTCTCAAAGATTTGTTACAAGGCTATAGATATTTTCCTTTTTACTTAGTATATGGAATATAGAAATGGCTTTTTAGGAAATGATAATGAATCGGAAACATCAACAAGCATGCATATCAAATTCTAAATGTGTTCGGAGTCTGTGGCATTCATCAGCAGTGTGAATGTGAAGGTCTTATTTATAGCTGAGCTGAACGAAATCTTTATGCTTACATGTTAAAAAGTTACTAATGTCATTTAATTCAATAAGCTGCCTTTGTACGCAAGAAACTTTATGCAACTGGACCTTTAAAAATTTTTTATTTTTTTTTACTTTTACACATTACAGTTGACAATGCCTGGTCCAAACCATTATAAAATTAATTTTCATATTTTCATGCTACAATATCAGTCAGACCCCTATAACTAATGCTATAATTATAGCCAAAGCTAACAAGACCCTCTATAGCATAAAGACTCCAAACCCACCCAAATAAACCCAATGCATTTTAATCATTTTGAGGAGCCAGAAATGGAGAAAAGTCCTGAGCATCATGTCCTTCTGGCCCTCTTTATGTCTCGGTATTGTCCTGACCCCCGAAGACTGTGTGCGCGGCTAAATTCCCTTTTGTAAAGTCTTTTTAACAATTAGTTAAACATTCGACCATCTGTGTTTGAAGACAGTTGAATGAGGTAAAGCCAGTCCTGCTGGTTCCCATCCCACAGGCCTGATTGAAATTCAAAGCACAGATTAGTTAATTAGGTCAAGCCAATATAGTAGAAAGGGGGGGGGGGGGGGAAGGTCCTTTAGAATAAAATGTCACAAATGGGGTGCGCCGGCGAGCTCATAGAGTTGTGCGGCAGATTAAAACAAACAGCGGCAGGAAAGTGAAAAGCGAACCATCTTCTCTCGCTTCTTCTTTCCCCCGCTTTCGTCCCTCCGTTGGGATGCTTTCTAAGCTTAAACAAATCGCTCCATCTTTTGCTCATTTGGGTCCAAGCGCCAGCTCACGGTGCTCCCTTTGCAGCCTCAAACTAATGCGCTTTACAGGGTTTAAGCTGCTTTGAGCCATGAATAAGCCCAAGAAAAGATCTCCCTAAAAAGGCTAAAGGCAGAGATACTCAGGCTGACAAAGTCATTGTAGCGCACACACACACACACACACACACACACCGAGACAATGCTGTGAAATTGATCTTTTTATGTTCTCAAAAATGACCCCTGCAAAAATGACAGCTCGGGTAATAACGATAAAAAAAACATCAACAATCCTGGTCAGAAAAAAACAAAATGTAAAACAATTTTATTAAAATAAGGGCCTTGATGACGTAGGGTTCAGCTTTTTAGCTCTCTTCACCAGTAACCCTCCCTCTGTCCTTGTCTCAGCCAGAGAGTCAGCCAAGCAGAAAACTCTCGGCATCTCAGACGGTCCGCGCTGCCAGAGAGCAGAGCGGCCTTATTGAAATTAAGAGTATCCATTTCTGAGTACAGAAGCACAAAATCCATTCATGTTTAAATGAATTTGATAATCCATGGGGAGCAGGATCTGCCAAGTGCTGATGATGTTTTTGTTCACGATTACACAGTTGATGGACAGACGTGTACACTCTCTCACACTCGTGCACAAAGCACATGCTCGCCGCTCCATCCGCCCGGCTGTGCAGCTCGCCTGTTTCAAACAAACTAAGACTTTATAGGATTATAAACTGTAAGAAACAAGCAAAACCTGACCACTTTTGACTAAATACGTTGCTTTACTTTCTATACTGTGCGGACCGATAGACACATCTTGTGACCTTGGTATTACTCGGGCTACATTCTGTCTTGAGTGGAGAATGAATGGGAGATGATACTCTGGCCACTTATCAACCTAAATGTCACGATCTACAGCTGCTTGAGCTTTTTTTGTCTCATTTGGAGGAGTGAAAAGTGAGACCCTTGAGTGGGGATCAAGACGGATATCCTTATGCACGCGTTCACTGATGAACAGCCAGTCATGAGACGAGCCTCTCCTTAACGGTGATTAAAAAACATAAATCAATCAACCAATCAATCAGAAAATCACAAAACACACACGCGCACACAGAAACATACAGATCATGTGTGTATTAGTGATGTCACAATTAATGCCATCCTCCAAATACTACCATTTCTGCATGATGTGCAATTGATCGTTTACTTGATATTTAACATATTTGAATTAAATAGAAATATTTCTACGTATATGTTTTTGTAATTAACTGTTTTACCCTGTATAGGATTTGGCATGAATGGAGACGGGAAGGTTATTCCGGGCAAATTGTTTGATGTGGACTTAAAGCAACTCAATCTGTCTGAGGCCAGAAGAGCAGTGGTGTGTGTGTGTGTGTGTGTGTGTGTGTGTGTGGAACACATTGCTTTAATTTCTACATAGTCAGGGACAACAGTGTGTTATTGCTCATTGCTGTGATTTAATAAAGAGACCTATAACACACACTCACACATCATATATGCATATATACTGTACATACATGCAGACTGGCAACAAAGTGCAGCCAACGAATTTACTGATCAATTTAGGAATCATTCATTTAAAAAAAGAAATAACTAAATGACTTGTAGGAAGTTCTTTTCTGACCCTAATCTGCGTAATCATCCCTTCAATCTTACGATTTCTTTTTCTTCGCGCAACACATTTTTGAATGAAACAGAAATTTTCAAGCAAATGCATCCTGATCCTCAGGACCAAGGAAAGCCTGGTGCTCTCTCATAATACACACTATAAGGACCAGAGAGCAGCTGCTGACCTAATCCTGTTGTCTAATTGTTAATAATACATGGGCAATAATCACCACGATGGTGTGAAAGTGACAGACACAGAGAGAAGAAGGTTCAGGTTTGGTTCTCGTCCACGTCCAACAACCACGGTCTCTTAAAAAGCAATTAAATATTGTACCACCTACAGATATACATATATAATTGCAAGCCAAAACCTATTGACAAAATGTATATCAGATGCTTCTAAAAGAATGATGATGTAAAATATACTGTCTGGCTAATGTTCAACCAATCAGAGTCAAGCATTCAATAGTGCTATGGTACAAATACCCTATACAGTATAGGAGAGGGTGATGCTGGGGGACGAGTACGTCAGTGTACAGATGACACCTTGCTGTTGAGGAATAAAGAGAAGAGTGAGTAAGGTTTCGGTTAAAAGTGCTCACTGTGGTTGAAGAACAGGTCACCTAGTGAAGTTAGATCTGATCGCGTGCATCTCTTCTTTCATCAATGGATATTGATTATCTTAAACGGTTATAAATGAGCCGACACACTTGGCTGTAAGTAGTTGGCGTGTGTGTGTGTGTGTGTGTGTGTGTGTGTGTGTGTGTGGTTGGGGGGGCGGGGGGGGGGGCAGTTTAGAGCAAAGCCTGTGCTTCAGTGTCAGATGCTCTTTAGAGGGTTAATCCCATCAATGAGAGAAAAGCACTGATCAGTTACAGAGGCTTTGGCTACACAGAGAGGCTAAATTAATGCATCCTCACAGTAAATCCCTCTCTCAGAACACACACACACACACACACACACCTTATGCTACAGCAGCCACACACAGCTGGAAATGATTTCAGTCCAAACTGCCCAACACACACACACACACACACACACACACACACACACACACACACACACACACACACATTACTGTACAACCATATTTCCAATCAATGATAATTTTAAGAATAATCCTATGAAATAACCTTTCACAGGTCTTAAACAGAATCTTAACACTTATACAGGGGTTTAAAGATTACTAAGTGTGCTAGTGTCACTGGAACATCCATGTTGGTTACTAACTCTGGTTTATAACAGCCTGGAATCCAGAATCCCTACCTCTACACTGCACCGAACTGACCTCTGAACCTCCGAGCCTCCTCCTGCAGTCTCTTTCCATCGGTCAGAGCAGACATTATTGATTTCCGGCTCATAACTCTCCATGCCACCACTCACTGCCCTGCCATTACACCGAGCTGACGAGCCATTGTGAACGTTTATGGAGCCGAGTAATTAGATCTCAATTAAGGTGCGGGAGAAACAAGAGAGGTGTTCGAGTTGATGGCTCTCTACAGTGCTGTTTAAGGAATGTTTCTCTTCTCGTCAATTCACTGGGTTTGGCGCGTTGAGTCAGAGAGCCTGCTGGCAGTCATGGTTCGTTAATGTTTTACCACCGGCGCCCGTAGCGGAGCTGCCAATCCTCTCCAGAGCGTGCCAACATTACTTCCTGTATTACACCCTTTCTAATGAAGACATTTGCTCAGTATCACCACAATATCCAGTGTTATAACACCTCTACTATCATTGCCAAGGGACGAGAATGCATTTGACACGAGTATTAATCTTGTGTTGAGGTTTTCCCGCAGGATGGATAGTTACCTCCATATAAATTTTTCAAAAAACTGATAAAAATGCATTTCTGTCTACTTTTCTGCCTCGACGCTTAATTTATCAATGCGTGAGATTTTATGTAAATATACATGTCTATACATACTGTATAATAAAACTGTAAAGTTGGCGCGTCTGTACATTGAAATACATTTGCGCAAAAATAATTTGGAGAGACGTAACATGAGTGATGGAACTCATCAAGATGGTTTTTGGAATTTTTGTCCGTCCGTCCGTTTGTTCGTGCACGCATTACGTTAAAACTACTGAACGCATTTTAACGCTGTTTTAATAATTGTATTTTGCCGAGCTTGTGGCAACATACGGGCTTTATTTCATCGCAATCGACACACGGGAAGAGAAGATATGCCAATTTGAAATTGAATTTTTTTATTTTTTTTTTGCATTGACGATTGGCACTTAAAATTTCGTTGTACTTGTTGCAATGACAATAAAGACTATACTATACTATACTATACTATGAAATGGAAAATGCCCTTATTTAAAACAAAAATAGTGTACTTACATTAATACAGATGGCGCTGGATGTGACTTCACAGTAACGCGTAAACATTTCAGTTCGTTCCAAAATTCAACAGATGCAGTTGGACATTTAAAAAAAAAAACACTTATGAGTGTGCGATTGAAATCCATTTAATAAACGCGATCTTGCAGTTTTACTCCACATTTTCTATAGCAAGGAATAAATATGAAATTCGAACAAATGCTTTAATTAATTGACTTGGCGCGCAAAAAAGATTTTCAGGGACTTTGCTTTATGACTTATTATTTCACTTGGCTTGGTCTATGATATGATTAAGATTTTTTTGTGGGTATTCCATGCAAACAAAGTCACGGGCACAGCTAGTATTAAATATTCAAATTCCTATACAAATAATGTACATCATTCTTACATATGGTCCTGTAGTACAAAGCACAGGTATGAAATCTTTTATACACAAGAAACATCTAATTTTCACCACTTACTGTACATAGGCTTAAATGGTCAATTAGTACCACAAACCAGTGATATTTATTACTACATTATCATACATTGAAAATTTCTAATTGTAGCATCCTTCTTACTGTAGGTGGATCATTAATCAATAATACATGTAATTAATGAAAGATAATATGGCTTTCAATAAGTTCTATGGCTTTGAAATGACACTAAATATCTCTGTGAAGATAATGGCAGCCAAGGTGGCTATAACAGGCTTCACCTTTCTTTTTCTCTCTGTCTCTCTATATAATTGAGATCTAATTACTCGGCTCCATAAACGTTCACAATGGCTCATCAGCTTGGTGTAATGGCAGGGCAGTGAGTGGTGGCATGGAGAGTTATGAGCTGGAAATCAATAATGTCTGCTCTGACTGATGGAAAGAGACTGCAGGAGGAGGGTCTGATGTTCAGGAGGTCAGCTCGATGCAGTGGAAGAAGGCCTCTTTACACCCAACATTACAGGACTATATATATATATATATATATATATATATACTGTATATATATGTAGACGGTGGACATTGCAAACATTAGATATTGTTTATAATAGAGAAATATTTTATAACTTATGAATACAGTATATACAAGTTTTATTTCATATTATGCAGCTTTGGATGGCCAAGGTGGAGTCAATCCGTCTCTACATTTGTCTAGCCAGTCTTCCTGCTACCATATGAAGCATGGTGTTGTACCTGAGCCTCTCCTGTTATACTTAACATTCAGCCTCCCAACACACATTATGATGCAGATTAATCCCTGATCTATCTGTTTCACCCAAATGCGGAGGGGTTCCCTGTTGAGTCTCAAGGTTTCTTCCTATTGCCATCTCAGGGAGCTTCACCTTGCCATCGTCGCCCTCGGCTTGCTCATCAGGGACAATATGATCATTATGAAATTTGTGAAACAAATATCTATAAATTATACTCATTTCCCAAAATTTCTTTGGATTCTGTAAAGCTGCTTTGTGAAGTGCTATAAAAATTGAAAAAAAAAAAAAAAAATTTTTTCAATTAAAAATTGAATTAAATATAGCACCCACTCGTGCTCTTCCTTTAAGAGAACCCTGAACAGTTCCAAGTAGCACCTTTTAAGCGTTTCAGAAAATGTATTGAATCTAATCTACTTTACCCTTTATATGTTTCCTATTTCTAAGGTTCATATTTTCCTAATTTCCCTTTATGAAAGTTCAGCAGCATCTTAGAGATATGTGCTGTCTTTGGCTAAGTAAGAACACATAAAGATCGTCAGGGTTCCTAGCGGTTTTAAGAAACACTTTTACTTTCTATGACATTCACTCCACTAACACGGGGTTGCAAATGTAATTTTTTTAAACAATCAATAAGCAAAATATTACGAAAATTGTACAAAATGTGGCATATTTTATGTAGCCTTGTAGCCAGGAGAACTCTGATAAAGTGTTCACACGACAGCTACAACAGGTCGTCCTATCGACAGACAATTTGATCGAATCTCTCACAATTAAGGACTAAAACAGCTACATATTTCATACGGTTGTTGATACATACAACAACTTGGTACAGGTTTTGCACCGGATGCACTTCCTGGCGCAACCCTCCCATCTCATCTGAGATTGGGACTGGAACTGCATCCAGTGGCTAGGAATCAAACCCGGACCCTTTTTATGGTAGGCGAGAAAACGATCCTTGAGCCCAGCTGCGTATTTTATACTACTTTCTAAAACTGCACCATATTTTTTTGGGGATTTGTAAAAACCTCAAATATCAGTGGCTTTGCAATTAACATGAACCTTTTCCGTGATTGTGAAAGTGTGTTCTTTTTTTCATGCCTTTTTCATGTCTATACATATCAAAGACTGTTGTTACCAGTATAATGGTTGCAATTATATTGTATAAGGCACAACATACACATGCCTATGGACTGTGATTTCCATCTCTCTTAGCTTTTTACACTACACCAAAACCTGCCAACACATAGTCATGTGATCCAAAGTACTTGACCACATCTTTTAAAGTCCACACTTTTACCAAAAGTACATCTGCATGCCCTTGCACACACCTAGTTATCAGATTGTTGTGAGAGCTGGACATGGAGCATGCTGGCTGGCTGGCCATGTAGGCTGTATATGGGTATAAAACAGAAAGCAGGATAAATGGGAATAAGAGGTGGAGGGGAATGCTGCCTATTCTTTCTAGGCTGTGGAACATCTGGGAAAGGCCCTCTAAAACAATGCCATTGGGGCTCTCAGCTAGCTGATGGTCCTGGACAAGCACGTTTGGCCTCGTGAGCGCAGAATAGACAGGCCACAAATCATCTCAGGACAACAGGGGTAGGTGGGGAAAGCCAGTAAGGTGGTGTGTGTGTGTGTGTGTGTGTGTGTGTGTGTGTGTGTGTGTGTGTGTGTGTGTGTGTGTGTGTGTTCCCTCTGGTATGTAAGTCTCAAACAGGCCCATTCTCTAGGGCTCTGCAGGACAAATTGGCCAGTTTGGGTGTCATTGAGAGGCAGTGCAGCGCGAGCAGAATGGGACAGGCCTGAAACACAAGGAACAGCCCCATAAAAATTCATCACTTTGACCCTTTTGACCTCCCGCTGCTGGGGGCTCCGCACACACACACACACACACACACACACACACACACACACACACACACACTCTTGATGCAGTGAGCATGCATAACACATAACACAAAAATAGTCAGCTTGACAGGAGAAACTTTTTTTGCTTTACGTTCCAAACTTCCACTATTATGAACTTATAAAAGTAGATCTGCTCTAAAGTCATATATGCTGCTTACCAAACATACAGACACACAATAGCTAAAAAGAAAAGACTTATTGAGAGGAAAAAAAAAAAGAAAAAAGGCCACCAGATGCTTCATTGTGCCTGAGTATGTGTGAGTGGTGTGTGAAATAAGGCACTAAGGGGTGTGTATGTTCTCCTCGCTGTATTAAGCAGAGAATGAGTGGCCATTGTTTCATCCCAAGGCTTTTGACACATTTGTTCTACATGTACAAAGAGAGCTAATAGAAGATTAAACATGGAGAGGCCCCTCCTCACCTCCCCTCTACTGCCACTGCTTCAATCCGCAGCCTCCAGACCAGTCGCCACAGATGTCGGCAAACTGTTTAAGTCTCTCTGCATCAATAAAAGCAAGCTGATTCACAGTTAACCAAAAGGCAATAGCGACTGGGTTCTCATCCAGTGCAAGGTAAACCTAATGTGAGATCATAAAAAGTGCGGCTCCGTCTACAGACTGATGGCTTTTCTGAAAAAAAGTTCCCAAACATCCAAATGCGACTCCAAATAACAAAAAAAAACAAAGAAAGAAAAAATGCATATCTACAGTGTTAAAAAAAAAAAAAAGACGTATGCATGAAACTTGAAAAAAAAAAAAAAAATCAAACAAGCTTTATAAAATGAACCACTTCCTATAATAAACCACAGTGATGGTCTTATAATCCGGATGCCTTTTTCCTCCTAAAATCTAATTTAAACATTAGGTATGAGCTTGGCTTTGGCCATCATCATCATCATCATCATCATCATCATCATCATCATAATGCCCAAGCTTATTGTTTTTTCCAAATATCAGCTTAACTGACTCTTATTTTACTATCCAGGAACAAAAAATGTACAGGCCTTCTGTCTTTTTGGTCTTCAAGGATAAAATACATAAGGCCTTACTACTTAGAACTTGAAATATGTGTGTGATATAGTTTTGCATCTGTATCATGCATTACTTCATCTGGGAAGAGAGAGAAAAAAAAAAAAAGAAGAAAAAAAAAAATATATATATATATATATATATATATATATATATATATATATATAAACGGTATAGCGCTGATAAGGGTTGTTCACACGGTCATCCAAAAATGAATTTTCAGACTAAGTTCAAGCTTACGGAACAGAACTACATGGAAAACTCAAGGTTACAAAAAAAACGTCAATGCTGCCATTGTCATCGGTCGTCCATACACCCTAAAGCTGGCATCGGAACACAAATCACACCACATTGACGCATAACTAACATGAGTGCGGCGCTCTTGTACATGCGTGAAAAGATCTCCTCTCACAACACAAAGGGGTCAGTCTTCCGAGCTCCGTTTAATGATAAATTACTCCGCTGTCACTTCATTCATTCAGCAATCGTTCGGCAGAAGAGCATTTTTAATGATGGAATATCTCCAAGAAGGAATCCAAGCTTTCTTTCAGCAACCTAATAATCCATTATCATTTGGGTTGCGAGGTCATTTAGCGTGTATGGAGCAGCGATTAACAATTAGCGGTTTTGTCTTGATGAGCTCGAGTTGATTACTGCACTAATCAATGCAGACGGTCAGTGTCTGTAAGATGATAAAATAAATTAATAAATAAATAAATAATAAGTAGGTGCAATTGTTATTGCTTCTATTAAAACAAATTAAACTCAAATAACAAAAAAAAAAAAAAAAAAAAAAAAAGATGTCACCTCCGGCTTTCGTAAATGATGTAGTCGAAAAAGTCAATTCAATTGAATTCTTACATGGGTTCATGATTATTGTATCACATTGCTGGAATTCTTGAATCCGTTGTTCTCCAGGAGTAGAGTTATATTAATGTGCTCATCCTAAAAAAGTTGTGGGGTGGGGTCAGGGGTAGCTCAGTGGTTAAGGCATTGGACTACAGTTCGGAAGGTCCCAGGTTCAAATCCCACGACTACCACATTGTCCCTGTTGGGCACTTGAGCAAGGCCCTTAACCCTCAACTGCTATAATGAGATTAAAATGTAAGTCGCTCTGGGTAAATGTATTATTGAGGGAGGTTCAGTGGGAGGTTTTTCTCGCCTGCCATGTTGAAACCCGGGTTCAAACCCGGGTTCAAACCCGAGGCAGTGCTGGTCCCATGGCCAGATAAATATATGAGAGTTGCATTAGGAAGGGCATACTACTGTATGTAAAAAGAAAGAAAGAAAAAAAAAGCGTGCCAGGCGGTGTGCGGATCGGATGGTTCACTGGGAATCCAGAAGAATAACAAAAACATTATAAAAAGTCATTTACTTGGTCTTGTATAATATGTGAACACATTACAGTATATAATTAATAATTATAATTAGTTGAAGAGAAGGAAAAATGGGTGGTGAAAGTGTGATAACAACAACCGTACACAACATTACAGTGAAATATAAACAGTTCATAGGCACAATACCGTATATCATACCTTACAATGCAATACAATTTCACTGTTGTCAAATTGCTGTGATACAAGACGTATAAAATACTCACTAGAAAAAAAAAAAAATTCAGAGTATTAACTGCCCTCTGCTATGCTTTTGGGTACCTTTGCTCAATTTCTTTCTGTCCCGACAGGACATCCCATTCTGTTTAACACCTCACTCAAGAAGATCGTCTGATTATTCGCGTTTAGACGAAGCGGTGGACCAAGGGACACTGATTCTCTCCTGCTCCTAGAGGGAGCCATGTCTTGGCTATAACGGGTGGAGTCTCATGTTTTCAGTATTACATTAATATACGTTATCAACCAAAAGTATTCAAGATGAGGCAAGAAGATCATCACCCATGAGATGAAGCATGTCTGAAAAGGTTGACGCTCACGCAAACCTCGTTAAGGTTAACCCTTTTGTTCATCCGGACAAGGATCCATGTGTCCCCTCTACTCAGATGGCCATGATGGTGGCAATCTGTGTCTCAATAAGAGTACAGTCTGAAAGGACAGCACACAATGCTGTCCAAGACACAATGGCCCATGATTCATTCCCAGCAACACCCTTTAATTTGTTTGCACCATTTCATTTAAATGATCCTCTCCAATGCTGCTGGGTGGTGATCCAAGTGACGAAGAGGGGGTGGAGGTAGAGAGAGAGAGAGAGAGAGCGAGCGAGAGAGAGAAAGCGTATGCAGAATATAATCTGGGCCTGGAGCTTGGTGAAGTGGTAGACCGCTATCATGTGGGTGGGCTTTGTGACTCGTTTTTTGAACCAATTTTTCATGCCCATCCCTCTTCATGTGACCCTACTGTGGTTCCTTTATGGAGCTGACAGGCCGGCGCAGGAGAACATGCTGCCCTTCTGATAGCATGAAATCAGGAACAAAAGCCCCCTAAGACAGAGCGGAGAGAAGAAGCGATGAGGCGCAAGAAGCTGAGGCCATCCCCCGCCTCTCTCTCTCTCTCTCTCTCTGTCTCAGCCTGCCCTGGATGTCCTTATCTCTCCACATAACCAGCTGTTAGCTAAGTCCTGTCCTTCAGCTCCCATGTGCAAGAGGAACGTGAAGGGAGACACCTCGCTTTCCGTATACGCCTGCACTAAGACAAAGCTGCGGCTCCTCCTTAAGTGCCTGGCAATATGGCCATCACCGATAAATCAGGAAAGACTTTACACAAGAGGCCATGAATTGTCAATGTGGCACTTAATAGGACCTGTTAAATATGACAGGGTGGTTTGTGGGAAGCTTGTGAATGAGAGACGCGCTCGATCTGCCAGACATGTGTTAAGATTGTAAGTGCCAGCGCTGGCTTTATGGATCTGTACCAATCTGGTCCAATGTGATGTGGCATTGAATAAGAGAAGCAAACCCGATATCTCTCCACCCTTCCTTCTTTGCTTTGAGATAATGATCTAATAATTAACAATTAACCAAATAACCATTATTAAAAAAAAAAAAAGAGACAGAGAGAACATGTTGGACTTATGCTACTGAAAAGGACAAATTGATGCAGCTGAACAGTAAGCAGACTTCATCTGTTTGAGAGGAAGTGAACTGAGAACGCTTCCAGAAGACGCAGAAGACGTCCAACCCAGAGGGTTTTTTTTTTTTTTTTTTTTTGCAAACTACAATGAACAAAAGCAATTTGTTCATTTTTTCCTATTTGTTTCATATTCACTCAAGTGTATCTAACACCTAATAGTTCCTCCTCAATGAAAAGCACATTTGTCTTCGACAGATAATGTTATGCAGATGTAAAATTCAGGCTTCGGAACATTTAGCAACAGAGGAAATGGAATAAAAGAGCGAAGAGATGCTTCGACAATAACAATGTTTTTCAACACGCATCACAAAACTCATTTCCGGAAGAAAGCCGGGACATGGTGCGAGCGGTGTTGGTTGTACAAAAGTTAGTTTTACATTTAGTGAAATATTTCAATCAAAAATAAACAGTCCTCTTGAATTGCATTGGGTTGAATATATAAAACTCGGTAACCTAAAATCGAATAGAAATTTCATGATCTTAATGTAATTAAAGCAATGTGAATTAAATCTGGAAACATATAGAGTATGATACTAATAATAAATCTTTCAATTACATTCTGACACTGCAATTGATCTGGATTATGAGGAATAAGAACAATGTATATAAATAATCAGCAGCTATAAATGACCACCTGTAAATATACAGGACAGTGCCCAGCCATCACATCACAACACCCTGCCTAATGTTCTAGTGTCGTCTAGGTCTCCTTTATGCCACCCAAACAGCTCCGACCCCTCGACGCACGACTCCACAAGACCTCTATCATGAGGGAGGCTACAGCATGTTATCTAGCGACAAGATGTAAATAGCAGATCCTTTAAGGCCTATACGTTTAGAGGTGGTGATACATGTGAGGACGTCAAATCAACATCCGCATGAATGAGACCCACCGCTTGACAGGTACTACTGTAACAAAAGAATAATAATTACTCATAAAACATCATCTTTTATTTATATATATATATAATATATTTTATTTATATATATATATATAATATTATATATATATATAGGGCAAAGGTACTGTGTGTGTGTGTGTGTGTGTATATACATATATGGCGCCTATATACACACACGCGCACACACACACACACACACACACACACACAAAAGTCAAAAGTCTTAGGCGCCATATTATCCGTAGTAAACATTTTGTTTGATAAAAAAAGTTTATTATGTACAAGACCAAAGAAAGCGACATATTACATGACAGACCAGTCATGTAATATGTCGCTTTGGGGAAAAAATAAAATCAATAATGTAGACTCCTGGGTTTTGCATGAAAATAGAAAGGAGCGAGTGTGACGAAGTTACCAAAAGAACTCCTATTCTCCAGCATGCTCAGTAAAACCTACCAGCTGTTTTATTTACAGTACTTTTCTCAAAAGTCTTGAGAACATCCAAACAAAAGCCATATGCAATGATGCTTTTGAAAACTTTTTACATTAAAAGAAACTTCTGAACAGACTTTTTTTTTTTTTTTTTAGAAAAGACTTTTGCACAGTACTGGATATATACACACCGTATATTATAATAATTTGCCTAGCATTTAAATAGAAACTACATTCATATCACGAATCTGTGCTACAAGCATAGATCGATAGATATAGATAGAGCAAGTACACCCTCCATCTTTTTACACTGCAGCCCTGTCCGACTATATACATACATTAAAAAAAGACACCAAAAAAAAAAAGTTGCTGGATTAATGCATAAACATTTGGATCCGAAACAAAATTTGGATCCATGTCTGTACTGGAAAGTGCATACTGTATAAAGATCAATTATTTCCCACTGCAGTAATATACAGCACCAAATGTAGGAAAGGCATGTTTACATTTGAATTTGATTTGTTAATACTTGCACATGTTTTCTCCAGCTCATAAAACCATTTTCTATCTATAGGCATTATTCATTTAAGAAGCAGCCATCTCACAGACCACCCTGATGTCCTAACCCGCGGTAACTCTAGACTCGATTTTCTAACAGGGATATTGTTTTCTTTTCTTCTCAGACAAAACAGACTTGCTCTGTCCTTGTTTTGTTTCTTAAAGAGCCTTTATTCAACTAAAGAATGAGTATAGAGAGATTGAAGCCAGTATGAAAGTACTGAACTCAAATATAGAACCAGGTTAGACAAGCGCGGAATTAGAATGTGTAAAAAAAAATTTTTTTTAAAACCAGCGCGGCACGATTACACACAGGTTAGCAGGATGGTAAGTTACGGTGGGCGGAAAAAATCTGATCGTAAAATCAAAGCTGGAGAATGAAAGAGAAAATCACTCTATGATACGAGTGGCTTCTCCATTTAGCCAGCGCCGTACGGTCATGCACAGTACGTGTGTGCGAGAGGTTGTAAAAGCTTCCAGTGCCAGGCGCCTCCCTCACCCCAGTCACCCACCCGTGCCAGGCTCGACGGTGGAGCCCGACACAATAGGACCAGGCCCCAGGAGCACGCTCAACCGTCCCCGAGAGAAACAGAAGGCATGGGTTGTTCTTCATTCTCTCCGGCTTTTTAATTACGTCTTGATCAAAGACACCACACGCTCCTTCTCTATGTGTGCTTCTCTTTGTTTTAGTGTTATTAGATGGAGAGGGAGAAAGGGATTGAGTGGGAGGGACAGAGGGATAGAGAAAATGGAGAAAAAGGGGGAAAAAAAAAAGGAGTGTTTGTTCGCATTCATGGCGTTATCCGCCGAGGTCATCAGAGAGATCATGTGGGTTTATCAGGAGCGCTAGTGTATCATGATGCGTATCGTTATACGGTGACCGTCCTCACACATTTCTCTGTTCTATGAAGAGAATGGAAAACCTGTTGAGTCCAAAGTTACTTAGAAGTGAAGTCTAAAAGCAGCTGTTGAGATACTTAAGAAATGTCTTATGTAGATGTAAATTATGATGTGGTTTGTAAATTAAAACTATATATACACACAGAGAGAGAGAGAGAGAGAGAGAGAGGGGGGGGAACCTCTGTAGTCCAACAAGGGACTGTGGAAGCCAATGGCGACCATTGTATTTATTCCCATTTTTACGACTGTGGTAGGACCTCCGGTCAACATTCACAGACTACAGGCAATTTGGGAACGCCAATTAGTCTAATCTGCATGTCTTTGGACTGCGGGAGGAAACCCACCAAGCACAGGGAGAACATGCAAACTCCATGCACACAGACCAGAAATAGGAATCAAACCCGGAACCTGGAGGAGCAAGGAGACAGCGGTAACCACTAAGCCACCGACCCACCTTTACTCTATATATACGTACTGTGCAAAAGTCTTGGGCACCATATTGTCCGTAGTGCAAATTTTGTTATACAAGTTTATTATGTCTGCATTATTATGTACAAGACCATTACCTACAAAGATACACTAAAATTAATGTTCCAAAACTCGTAAACCAAATCATCATTTCCCGTAAGAAAGAATGAAAACTCAAATTATTCGTTCCACAGCCCCCAAAAAATTTATATAAAAAAAATTAATACAATCTATAAAATGAAAATAAAACAAATTAATCTGCACTTTACCTTTAAAAAAAAAAAGTACAAATACATCCCGACAGATAAGTGTTTCCGTTGGTGAGCGCAGGCGCTGTGTGGAATTAGCCCCTTCCCTCGTCTCGTTTTACACAGTAACACTCCTCCTCCCTCTCCCCACCTCGCTTTTTAAGTTTCACAACAAACACACACCGGAAACACCGTTTTAACAGGAAAAAAATACATCTCTCTGAGACTGGCATGAGCGCATACTAACGGAATCACTTTTTAAGTTTCACAACAAACGGACTCACACATAAACACAACGGAAACACCGTTTTAACAGGGAAAAAACACACACACACACACACACACACAGTATATATAATAAGCTTCTAAATATCATCCTGCAGAGTTTGTTACCAAATTACACACACACACACACATATATATATATATATGTGTGTGTGTGTGTGTGTGTGTGTGTGTGTGTAATTTGGTAACAAACTCTGCAGGATGATATTTAGAAGCTTATTCATATTAATGTATGTGGTTAAAAAAAAAACCTAGTACCCTCATCCTTTAAAAGCTTAGTAATTACTAAACATAAGTACTTTCTTTATAAATGAGTTTTCTGTCTTTTCCCATTATAGATCAAGGCAGAATTCTAATATTAGTCGATGTGCATCAGACATGCTTGGCTAGAAGTAATTAAATAATGAACTGATATTGTTAATGGATCTTAATAAAATAAACAATCTAGTCTTATTAACTCCATTATGAAAGAGATGATCAGAAAAAAAAATCTCCGCTTTCTAAAACATTATCTTGTTTTAAAAGTACATTTATAGCAGAAACTCATTTAGGGTTCAGCAAAATAAAGCACTGTTTTCAGATCATCCATCTGAAGTAAATATATGCTGTCTGTGTAGGGGATGTGTGTGTGTATGTGTATGTATGTGTGTGTGTAAGGGTTGGTTTATCAGCTGGAGATGAGAGTCACTATCTCTGGGGTTGAGAGTCTGGTAAAACAGAGGGCCAATCAGAGCACACAGAGTGACTAATGGATGGATGCGTCCCAAAATTAATTAGCCTGACTAATGTAGTGTACACTTAATTTCGCTGCCTGCCTTTTGATTTATGGCAGGCCATGTGCACAAACGCAGCGTGAAATGGAGCCGTATTGTCTGAGGAAGATTTCACCGGTAAACACAGCCACGGCCCTTTAGACGACAGGCCTGCCGAGAGCGCCGTAAACAGATGCATGTGGGCACACAAACACACCAGCACAAACAACACACTCCCCCCCCACTCCCCCCCCCGCTATTCACATATACAAATAGCAAGAAGGGTTAGCAAAAAAAAAAACAAAAAAAAAAACACACACACAAACAGGACACACACACTCGAGTCATAATCTGTTCTCCTTCTCGCAAAGACAAACAGTGCTTGAGGTGACTTTGGCATCAGGAGTATCTTGTTAAGCTCTTTAAACAATAAAAAATGTAAATCTTTATTACTGCGTTTGTCACTGACGAGCAGTTTACAGACCTCATTTGGATCGGGGATCGTACACGGCTCCACCTTTAATTTCGTGCTGTTCAGCCCACAAGACAAATGCAAGTAGCATCGATTGCCGCCTCCTGCGTTTCCTCCTGCTGCACACAGGGGGCGCTGAGACTCGTGTGCTAAACAGGAGGGCCGATGCTTCATCTCAAATCACACTCCTAATGACAGCAGCCAGTGAGAGCAGCGGGATAACTCCAATTAAAACAAGCACGAGTTGTGTCACGGGGACAGTAGATCACGTCGGTAATTAACCTCAGCGCCGGCCCCCATCAATCCCCGACTTGGAACGGTCGCGTGGGCCGCGCCGTTTTCGCAGGAATTAAATTTACATTCTATTAAGTTTAATTAGAAGAGATTTTAAATATACTGGAGACCAGGAGCGGTGCTGTCACTGTGCCTGCTGATTCACTACCAGCCGAACCCTGGGGTCCTGCTCCAATCCCAGCATGCACTTGGAGGACAGGACACGGTTCACAGGTGGCACTGTCCAGTTTACACATCTTCCTCTACATCGACTATCGAACCTGGATCGCCACAAAAGCGTGCTTACGTATAAACATAACGTCATTTCTGGAAGCGGAAATTTAAAAAAATACATTTAATGGATTTTATTGATTTTATATAACGGGTTTTTCTGAAAAAAAATAAATAAATTTACAGACCTGGATTAAGACCACCCAGTTTTATGACTGGCTCTACCTCTCCCCAATCTCTTCCTATTCTGCTTACTTTAAGGCCAGGACAGAGGGACAGGGAGTGTACTTGAGAGACACACACATAGAGAGAAAAGTGTGTGTGTGTGTGTGTGTGTGTGTGTGTGTGTGTGTGTGTGTGTGTGTGTGTGTGTGTGTGTGTGAGAGAGAGAGAGAGAGAGAGAGAGAGCCAGCATTAGGACCCTCATGGCTCCACCTTTTGTCCCCAGTGAAAAGCAGTGCTAAATGGGGGTCAATTGAAGCCAAGTCCCTTCTGTCTCACACAATTACTAGAGTTCCCTGTTCATGTGTGTGTGTTTGTGTGTGTGTGTGTGTGTGTGTGTGTGTGTTATAGGAAAGGGGTTGGCCCCTGCCTCTGGTTACTGATCCTGCCGCTCAAGCACTTCAGGAATGTGCCACCTGTATCCAACCGCCCCTGTGCCCCCATCACACACACACACACACACACACAGCATCACATGGGATTCCTTCCCAGACAACCCCGAGGCATACTGGGAAATTGGGGCGTCCTGATGCTGAAGAGGTGGATGACGAACAGGATGGTTAAAGAACAACACTTTCAAACAAGCTGAGTAGTGCAGAGGAGGAAGGCACAATAAAATGTGCAAAAGTATTACAGAAATTATAAGAAAGTCAACTATAGAAAAATATATTTACTCAGAAACTGAAAAATATAGCCGCATGTAACTATAATATACTGTACTGTATGTCTTTATACATGTGTATAAGGTTAGCTATATGCTGTTCCAATAAATCAGTCACATCTTCATTATTTTTAAAAATTGTTTTGTTGTTTTATTTTTTTTTGGGGGGGGGGGGGGGTTAAGCTGGACGTTAAGCTGGATGTTAGACAAAGTTGTTTCCTCACAAGTTGAACTGAAAAATATTTAAATGTTCTGTATGTCCCATTTAATTTTAGTGATGATTAAAAAAATATGAAAAGAACTTCAAACATAGGGGCGTTTTACAGCATAACTGCAAACAAGAAAACAAAACTACATAAAAAAAATACTAATTATAAAAACCTAAATAACAACAACAATAATAATAATAATCTAATAAAATTTACTAAAAATAAACAAATAAATAAATAAATTCCTTTTTTATATTTTCTTTGTTTATACCACTAATTACTTAAATGAATTAAATAATGTATTATTTAATAAATTTATCATGTTTTGGTCATACGTTTTGGTCATAAGTATTTATTTAAACATTTGTTTTTATTTGATCTTTTTCTATTAATTTCATTAGTTTCATCTTATTTTTTAACAAACATTAACTACTTAATTAATTAATTAATCAATCAATCAATCGATTGATTAATTAATTAATTGATAATAACATAAAAGTCTGCTGCAACTGATGCATACAGGTTCCAGACTACAAGACTATTCGCCATTTCCAGGTGACTTGGATGCGCTCCACGTCCCAGATGTTCACTGTGAGCCCCCTGATGCTGAACTCGCACAATTTCCCTTCCGCGTTAAGCTAACAGCCTGAATCTTAGCGCATGTTAATGTGAATATACAACAGTATTAAAATTAAGACCTGTAAAGACTAAATGTGCTGCAGTTCCTCAGATGCAAACAGTAAGGCTTATGCTGCCAAACAACATTAAAGATTAAAGTACATGGTGTTAGTACTTGATATTTGGTGCAAATCGAAATGAACTTAAGGCGATAAAGTACACTTATGTCTCATGGGAAGGAAATTAGACAAGACGGTAAAGAGAGAGAGAGAAAAAAAATGCAGCGCTCCCTGAGGCGAGTGCGGTGAACTGCAGCCGCAAGAAAAGAGCGCAAATGAAGACTATTATCTCGTTTACCACACAGGATGAAGTCCTTCCTGCATCATTAGAGTTCAGCAATTCAGCTGTTCAACAATTCAGCAAGAAAACAATTCAGCTATTCAAGAAGCCCTCCTTCCCTTCTCCTCCCCTCTCCACTTTAACAGTGAGAACCTCCTCGAGCAGGACAATGACCTGAATCTATCTATCTATCTGTCTCGCTCTCTCTCTCTCTCACACTCATGCACCCGCCCCCTTCTAACCTGGCTCATTACAAGCTGTGAATGTATTAATAAGATCTCCAACGAGTGCGGCGCGAATAAGAAATAGCAAGCGCGGCTCGTTAGAATGACAGAAGGAAGACCGAAAGAAACCTGCACTCATCGAGATGAAGGGCAGACAGCGTCCTGCCTCCGGTTCTGCCGTGGCGTTTTACAACTGAGAGATTTATGGCTCATTAATGTGCTTACTACTCTCCCAACCCAGCTGTGTTTGCCAACCTGACTGCAAGGTGCATTGTTATGTTACGGGCTTGTTCTCCTTCTCACACGCACACACTCACTATGTGCTAATGAAGGCCCTTATAAAACCAGGCACTCCTCAGTCAAGTGGTGATTAGGATGTCATAAAACAGATCATTCGACCACATACAGTATACATGAGCTTGGTGGGGCTGAGGTGTGGATCGGCCGTCTGCGTGTTTGAGCGTGTGAAAGGTGAGAAGGAAAGGCAAGTGATACGACCCTACGTTGAGCTGTAGTGAAGAAACTAATAAACATAAGCTATAATGGACATACGTATCACTAATAGCTTTATCGATAAAGTGCTTGTGAGACTTTGTGCGAAATGACAGACCCATCATGATAGAATCGGCTACGGTTTAGTGCTGGTGTGATACAACAGGGCGTGGCCATACTGTGCGTACGTAACCTGCGTCATGTACATGTAACACCAACATCAACAGAGCAGAATCATTTCGACGAGATCTGGTTATGAGTCAGGAGCAACTTCTAGCGTTACAGGGCCTTTTTTTAATATTATGTACAGTAGCCGTAATAACAAGATCAGGAACGCTTGCATGACGTCGGTAATAAAAATCAACCATCAGCCATAATTCAGCTCATCATCAAAAGTGAAATAAAATTATAGATGACGTGTGATTATTGATGAAAATCATATTTTTTGACACAGATTGTCAAATTGCTCATGTTTTGCGAAAGGAGACGTCCATGGCTTTTTCTTATCAGAAGCATGAAAAAAGAAAGACCTACTGACGTTCTGCTCTAAAGTAAGACGGCACAAGTGTGGAGCTTCACAATTGATCGAAATCGCAATATGGTCCTTAATCACGAAAAAGCTGAAATTTATTTCAATGCATAATCAGGAATTTACATAGAGTTTGTCATTAATTATTTTTTTTTATTTTGAATAAATTTTTGCATTGCTAAATATTGCCAAGCATCCTCTTAACACCATCATTTGTGCTGTTCTTTGATGTTAGCCGAGATATACGGTGTATAATGGAATATTAAACAATACATTTAATAATTACATATATCGGTTTAATCGCAATATCCAGCAAAATAAACACAATGTGAATGAAGGATCCCAATGAGGAAAAACAAAGAAAGAAAAAAAAAAAAAACATTATGAAATGCAACTGACTTAATTTTAAAGCTGCATGTGGCATCTTTTCCCACAAGCAGTTAAATCGACCAACTTTAACCTAGTTTCCCAACTATGTCGTGTCACATACTGGGCAGCATGATTTTACTTCTTCTGATGACTGACACACACACACAGAGAAATGTACAAGAAAAAAAAAATTATATTATGTATTATTATATTATTAATATAGTATTAATATATTATTATAATTGTATTATGATTATAATACCATGATTTATTTATGATTATAAATAAACATTTTCTTTTCCTGAAGTGTGTATACATTTTTTTTTTTGATAGATAGATATACTATACTAGTACTGTACCTTACATTAATAGCTAGTTAATATTGTTTATTAATTGAAGTGTCCAATGAATGCAGCTAATGAGACTTATTTTTCGGTCACTGTTATTACCCAAATACAGGACGAGGTTGTGAAATACTCTTAGAGTTGAATAGTTTAACACTAATATGTGTACACTATACAGCTCGGAATTATCTGAGCTTATTAATGGAGTCCAACCACCAACCATCCAACCAGTCCAACCATCTTTGGGAATCTACCCTGGAGATCTTTTCAGAGCATAGGGAAAGGAATTAAGACTCCCGTCCATAGCAATTACAGCAAGTGCCAGAAACAAAATAAAAAAACCAAACCCAAGCTGGAGTATTCCTTTAAAGCTCATCTCTATAGTCTTACCTCTATAACCTGCTTCGAATCCAACCTGAAGTTAAAATCGCCGAAGAGGAAATATGGCACCTTCTCATATCGCTGGTCAGTGATCCTAGACAGAGAAAGAGGGAGACAGTGGACATATCAGCAGAGTAACAATCGAATTCTTGTTCCTATCTAATAGTGAAGCAATTACCACCAACTCTTTTTTCTAGGAAGCGGCCATCATAAAGCGTTCAGGAAAACTGATTTAGTTCATCAGGTGTGCTGGATCAGTGCTGAACCTCATCCTATAAGAAAGTATTCATCTCCATGAACAGGGTCAGAGTGGCAGTGTTTTGAAGAGAACAGCACTCCCTAGTGGAGGATTCAAACGACGCTCACAGAATAGAATGCATGGGTTTCGAGTGTCTCTCGAAATGTGTGTTAAAATCCTAAAACACCCCAGTTTGTGACGACACGCACCTGGTAAACAGCGGCACCATTTAAACTTGCCGAGTGTCCGCTTGCTATCAGTATACTGTGTATAGTGCATTATATCCCATCTTATCTAACACTCGGTACAGCTCTCAGAGAGAGAGAGAGAGAGAGAGAGACCCGGACGATTCATGGAGTCCTGAAGTCATGGAGCGCTTCCAGAGAGCACCGGGTCTCTACAGTGTTCCCCGTTCTGTCCTCTCTTAATAAACACTCCTCAGATGAGGAATAATTAACTCGACATACCTAATCATTTATTTTGTGAGTGTGTGTGTGTGCGCGCGTGAGTCAGTGTATGGGAAAAGAGGTCGGAAAGTGTCTTCATCCTGGATTAATTGGCGCGGATGCTGTGGTGGCTAATCGCCGGGATAAATCTCCCCCCTGCTCCCGCTGCCCAGTATCACTGTATTTATGAGCTTGTAGAAGACGGGTCTCACGCCGCCGACTCTGTTCCAGGAGGGTACTCCAGGGGAACTCTAGATCTACGTTTGTGGAAGTGAAGGGGGGGCAAATTATGCAATTTTATATTTCGGTGCTGTTCAGCCGCTGAGGTTCACATGACATTCATTCGGACAAGGAAAACATTTCGATCATAATCTTGATGGTTGACCCACAAAGCGCTTTTTTAAATGATTCATTATTGGAATTTATAAACAGAACTATGACTGAGGGGTTGCGACATCAATAGGAAGATACTATTTGGAATGAACAGATATTTAATTGCTTATTTGTTTATCAATTTAAAAAAGCTTGCTAGGCTGGTTGGGACTAAAGGAATGCATGAGAAAGCACTCGGATGGGAAACCTTGCAGGGCACAGCAATACCATATTTAACATGAATATCAAGTATCTCAGTATTACACTGGTATGAATTAATATACTAGCTTGTTTACGTTTTTGTGAAATAGAACCAGGGTGGCACGGTAGCGTAATGGTTAGCATTGTGACCTCGCACCTCCAGGGTCGAGGGTTCGATTCCCGTCTCTGGTCTGTGTGCTCGAAGTCTGCATGTCCTCCCTGTATTTGGTGGGTTTAATTCAGGTACTCCAGTTTCCACCCATAGTCCAAAGACATGCAGATTAGGTTAATAATCTTTCCTAAACTAAATAGTGTGTATCTGTGTGTGTGTGCCCCCATTGTGATGGATTGGTACCCTGTCCAGGGTGTATCCCGCACAATCCCGTGCCCAATGTCTCCTGGAATTTTCCCATGCCCCCCAGGCGAATGTACAGGATAAGTTCTATACAAGATTTATATACTATAAACTTAATATACTAGAAAATAAGTGAAAACAAATAATAAGAACTGTAATGAATGAATCAGAGGCGGTGTTTCTACCCATGTATATTTGTCCTCAGTGTATGGACTCTTGGAGGACTAAACAGATACGATCAGGGCCGCCTGTATTTGTCTAGTCATTTAATCCTGGCATCACTACAGTACATGCCGTCATTTCCAGCTGCAGCCCAAACTAGTCTTGAGGTATGAATCAATAGTGATTTCCCCTCCTCTTCTAATCGAATGAGTGACAGTCATTCCAGTGCATAAATCCATGTGCATACTCGCTACAGAGCGAAACAGCATACATCTAAAATAAATAAATAAATAAATAGATAAATACATTTAAAAAAAGGACTGGGAAAAAAAAGACAATGAGAATTAGAGGCACTAATTCCAATTGCCTGAACATATCATGAGCATATTGGAAGAATTAGTAATAATTAAGTCTTCAACAAAAAGCATTCCTGCAGAGGAATAATCTATATTGCTCTTTTTCTTTCCATTAATCTATGTGGTATATCACCTGTTGGGCTTCCAAACCCATTTCTCTGCTCGTCCTCATCGGCCCTCTAATGGGATATAACACTGTCAAGTACCGTATGTACTCCTCAAATACCGTTACAGTACTGTTCAATTCTTAGGACCCTTTTTATCTTTACCACAGATTTTGTTATATACTGGATGTTCATCATGTTTGAATTATTCTGTACAAAACCGTTCACCATTTCCAAACATACTTAAAATAAATAAATAAATAAATAAATAATGTTACAGAAGAATACTTGCATGCCTGGGAAGAAAGCAACCTATTATATGAATGACTGATTTCCAGATGCAAAAAAATAAAAAAATAAAATAATGTATGCTCCTATGTTTTTGCATGCAAATAGAAAGGAGCGAGCGCACAGTTGCAATAGTAACAATATGCAATAATTCTAGATACAGATTTGTGCAGTTTTAGAGGTAAAACAGCTGGAGGTTTTACTGAGCATGCTGGAGTACATGAGTTCTTCTGGTAACTTTGACACACTTGATCCTTTCTGTTTTCATACATTTTCTACATTTGGTTTATTTCTTAAATCTGCTGCTTTCTTTACAATCATGCAAATGTTCTTCTGTAATGCACAAGTAAAAGGTTTTTACTGTAGAAAATGTAAAATTAAAATCTAGGTTATTTATTATAAAAAAAATAAAAAAAATTTAGGCTAATACTTTGAAGGTACGAGGGGCGTTCATGTCAAACCAGGACTTTGCTTGTGCGGAATCACAGAACAGAGAGTAAAAACTCCCTTTATCTCTCTCTATATAACCCCCTGCTGCACTAATGCACTAATCCCAGTGTTTCACTAGTGCCTGGAAACCATCAAGGTAACAAGTTTTCTCAGTACGCTAAAGCCATGATCAGACAGTCTGCTTCAGGTCTGAAACGCTGGCCTCCCAGGAACTCCTTTAACGGCCCAAACACGTGGAAATGGCTTGGAGCGACTGTACGGGAGACGTGGCGAGAACTCTCAGCCGAGTTCCTGTAATGCGCAAGTGGCGTTGGTGAGTGATTGTGTATACAGTCCTCTTTTGCAAATTAGAGACAAGTTATTTGTCGATTTTCAAGGATCAGGTGCTCCACTTGCTGAACTTTGTTCACAGGAATGAATGACATTATTATAAATCTTTTTCTTATGAAGTTCAGTCAAAATTAATGCATTGTACTGTTACGTTTCCTTCTCCCTATGGCGGTTTCCCTTTCTCCCAATGCTGTTAAAGGCATACAGAGTAAGCCTGCCTGCTTAGCCTTAATGTCATCTGAACCCTCTGTTCTGTCACTCTCTCACATAAAACACATCAGAAAAGAAAAAAAAAAAAACAGACAGAATGAGACACAAAATGAGACAGAAAGATAAATAAAGATAAGAAGTGATGAAGCTGTAGAAATGAATATGTCGAAATGGTAAAGGAGAAAGTGTGATCTCGCTCACGTTCTCTCTCTCTCTCTCTCTGTCTTTCTCATGATGCATGTTGGGGGAGTGGGTCCGGCTTTATCCTGCTAACAGCCATGTCTAATGCGACAGGGCGACGTGTTTTGTCTTCGGCTCTAGGTATCAGTGGCGGGTCAGAAGGTAACCCTCTGTTTGCATGGCGCTTTCCTAAAGCTCCCAGCGCTTGACTTTTACCCCCGTGCCCGAGCCCTGGGGGCCCCACCTGACCTGCACATTACATACACAGCACTGAGTGTGAATGGCCTGTAAGGTGGGGGGTCCAGGATGCACCCCATGACAAACCCCCCTCCCACCTCTGTCTAAACCTCCACATCATCAAAGTTCATTCAGGCAAACTGTACTAGTGTCACATACACTGAACACAATGACGCAATCCTTTATGCAGACTCTAAATATGCTATTCCGTGAGTCCAGAAAGAGCTCGAAAGGCTTTTTTTTTTTTAAAGACTGACTGTGTGGGTGTGGAGTCGTAAGGTGATTTATTTAGGCTGTACTAGAGCTGTACAAAGGCTATGGTCAAGCGCTAATTTATAACTAAATGCTCACGGCTCCCAGGGTCTCAGCAGCTTCGGCACAAAGCTGAAAGAAAACTTTACACACATGGCTTTGGTCTTTTTCACATGCATGCTCTCGCTCTCTCACACACACACACACACGCACGCACCTTCTCGATACCCAAATGTGCACACAAGAGGTCACAATCATTTATCTACTATTGAATATTATTTTTCCAATATTACCAAAATGAAAAGAAAAACAAACAAACAGGCAATTAATCATTAATTAAATATAAGTATTTATTTTTTATTTGGTGAACAAAAAAAGGACGTAAATATACTTTAAGCGAATTTAAGTAAATTAAGTATGGAAACTAGTCTTTCATTACTAATATGAACAACATTATACAAAAAATTAGGAATTAGGTAATTAAGTAATATATGAATAAAAAAATAATACAAAATATAATATTTTATCAAATATTATAAAAATATGTTATCATATCAAAATGTTTTATAAATATATGTATAATGTTTTTATTATTATAGATATTATTTATAAAACATTTTGATATATATTATACAATATTTTTATATTTGATAAAATATTATATTTTTTATCTTAGTGTATTATTTATCACTTACTTAATTTTTTTAACATTAGTCTTGAGCCACAACTAATTTCTTCATATTTTGGCTTAGTTACTTTTTAATGTAGTCATGAAGACTCATCCAGAACTTTTTTAGCTCTCATTTTCAACCCAGCTTCAGGGGATTTAAAAAAAAATATTTGTTAAGCACCACAATGACATATGAATCATTCAAGCATTACAAAACAACCTCGAGTCTCGAGTGAGAAACGGGTGCAGATGCTGACAGATGATGATGATCAGGCTGGTGATTAATGCACCTGTGATGCTGAATGCTGAGAGGCTGGAACAGACGAGAGGGGAAACGAGGCCGCCGCTGACGTCATTACTGTACATAAACACCTGTTTTTTTTTTTATTGTTTTAGTCTTTAGGCACTTTGCAGCCTGACGCTGAAGAACATTTCTTTAATTAATATTTATCTACATTATTTAATTCGATATGAAGAAATGACTGGTGACTCAGTACTTTATATCAGCTTTTTCATTTAAATAGTTCATTACTGTACATGTGCGCTACAATAACATTATGGCGGAGGCTAATAAACAGACAAATCAAATAAAGATCAGCAGCGAGAGACGTCTGCTGTGGGCCAACAGATGAAAATGAATGCGAAGCATTAAACATAACGATTTGTTTAGGGGTTTAAATCTTTAATACAAACAGCTATTATTAGTTAATGTCGTGACTGTGACTGTTCCATTTACTTTAGGACAATCCTTATAAATGCACAGATGGTTTAATGCGATACCTTTATTTAGAATTTTGATTCTCGTGCCACATTTATGAATTTTTACACAGTTCCCTTTATTGCATTTGCTATTGTTCAAAGGGAACGCGATGCATCATGTTCTGAGACAGTGAACTTTCAGGCTGTCTTGAAAATGACACTGCTTTGTACAAATGAAAGTGCAGTCTCATTGTTGACACAAAAGCTCTAACCTCCTGGACAAACAGAAATGACAATATCGATTTATTTATATTTTCCATTCCTTCTCTTTCACCCCATTTCCTCACACAGGCTCTCACGAACGCACAGAAACGCGAGTCGCGCTGTGTAATTCTGCTTGGCATACATGCCGGGCACCATGGCTCTGCTGTGGAGACACAAGTCACTCTCTCATTCTCTACGCTGCCCCCTTACTGATTTAGACAGTGTGTCTGATTCGCAGGGAATCAGGGTAGAATGTTAACACTCTGAAGAATGTGGATGCTGCCAGTCATGTCACCGCCCCAACTGGAGGCCCCCGTCTGTGACCTGAGGAAGTGACCACCCTCTGATTTTTCCGAGCCCGCTATAGGTTCGTCCGAAAGCACTGATTTCTATGTGTGTGTCAGGATAAGTGTGTGTGTGTGTGTGTGTGTGTGTGTGTGTGTGTGCGCGCGCGCGTCATTTTTTTTGGGGTGGTCGGAGAAAAAGGAAGGGATCAGCCGAAATGGCGTCAAATATGACATTTCCTTAAAAGGCAACTGAACACGTTGTTGTGCCTAATAAGACAACTGGCCTATGCGGTTCATCAGACGATTTTCTGACTCCTTATGCAATTAGTAATCCCTTTTTCACAGCCGTTCCAATATTCACCATTTAATACCTACCACATATTGCATTTACAAGCCCATACGTTTTACAGTCCATATAAATAGCCTTTTAGCATATTTCTTTTCTTGTTTTTGAGCAGTGTGCTGCATTTCTAAAATATCTTAATGCAACTTACAAACTGCAAGTGAACCTTTCATACAACCAACAGCAAACATTCCAGCAAACAACAACAAATTGGAACAACTACAATTATCGTCTGTCACTTTAATACTTACAATAAAATAAATGTTTCAATTATGTTATTTCACTTTGGCTACTATACTTTACTTCTGCAAACTGCAGTTGCAAGATGGCCCACTAGGGGGCCCAGACTCAAGACGACACCTGACAAGTTCTGCCTTTTGTAGCAAATGCCATCTATGAAGCTTACCATTTCAGTGCCAGAGCCACGCTTAGGAATACAAATATTCACACAAGCATTCATGAAACTTGACCAAAGTCTTAAGAAATATAATATCTAGAATCAATCGTAGTCGCGGAACAGATGACATCCTGTATATAAAATGAGACATCCAATAATTTAGATAATCTTTGTCTAAATAAAAATTCTCTTACAATCTATATACATAAAATATTTTTTTTGGTCAGAACTCGCATTTATGTTGACATTTACGTTTTTATAAATTTGAAGACACGAAACCTGTCTCGGAAAAATCTGTCTGTCCTGAAGTTAAATCTGCACCATAAATAAAATCAAAATGCTGAGTAGAAGTCAAGTCATGAGCAGTTTTGTGCTCAGATTACGTCACAGCATCTTGGACGAACATAGTTTTTTTTTTTTCTGTTGAGGTGGGCGTGGCTATATGTGTTACTCAACAGAGCCAATCAACGCGATAGTTTACCGTGTGATGTATACACAGAGTATGCAGGAGACAGAAAATGACCGTAATGCACCTACAAGCCGGAACAATCCTCAACCTTTTAACTATTTCTACAAACTCTTTACGTACGCTAGTAGGAAATATACCCATGAGATGTTGAGATTTGTGTGCGAGAGTGTGTGTGTGTGTGTGAGAACAGGATAATTGGATTGCTGCCAATGCCTGAATGTGAGAAGTATATCTTAGCATAATGAAGCAAACTGATAACACTAAAAAGACAGAATGAACTTAGGAAATGGCATTAATGAATTGTTGATATGTGTAAGAGAGAGAGAGAGAGAGAGAGAGAGACAGAAAGGCGAGAGTGGGCGGAGTCCACAAGACAAGCAAGGCATGCATACATACACATATATATATATATATATATATATATATATATATATATATATATATATATAATGTGAAAGTGTGTGTGTGTGTGTGTGTGTGTGAGATAGGGAGAGAAGGAGAGAGAGAGGGAGGAGGGTGGGAAGGAGGTCTGGCTGACTGATTAACCTTTGACCCCCTGGGCCTCCCAGGGTGAGGAAGCAGTTCACAAAGTCACTGCTGATCGACATTAATACCACATCCAACACAGAGCATTGGCTTACAGGCTGCACAACGCCGACCAACAGCACAGAGGTTACTGCATTATGCCTTTTAAAGCGTTTATATATTTTCTTTCCTTTAAAGTTGCCGAGCCTGCAGAGACGAACAACGCTGCTGATGTTAGTGCTGAACTTCTTCCAGCAGTGATCTTTCTTGCAGCATTCAGAACATAGAAAATAAGAATAATAAATCAAGCGAGTGTAATTCTGACAGACACCGTACTGTATATCGACTTCTCCATATCCTGCAATTTGAATAAATCCCTTCAGCTTCCTGGAGGGTCTCTCGAACATCCATGAGGCACAGCGTCTTTAACCCCGTCTCATGCTTTCTCCCTCTATAACTCAGTGTCTCTCTCCTCCTCTCTCACTGTCGTTCTGGGAAAAGCCGAAAAGGGAAAACATTTAGATTGGAGGGCTCTTTGAATGGGGTTGACAGTTGACTGATGACCGTCCATAAAGTGACAAAGAATTGCTGTGTGGCAGTCAGTGCGGCCCGGCGCTTCCCCCTGGGAAACTAATTGCCCTGAATTGTTAACGGCAACATTATTTTTCTGCCAATCACGCCGTCTCAATGCCCCGAAAATGAGCATGAAACAGGCCTTTTGACTGAACAGAAAAGTTAAATGTCTCCAATGTTGATCAAATTAACTTCAGCCTCCTGACAATGGACTATATTTGTGTGAAAATAATGGAGAGGGACAAAAGGCGTCTTTTTGCCAAGATTTCACAGTTGTGATGTAAAACTGTTTCGGCCTGAACCCGAGCAGCTTCTCTGAAAGGAACAGCAAATGGAGACACATCCACTTGCACAAAAGCTCGGCCTGTAGGGAGAGAAGTTATTTGCTCAGACATAGCTGCTGAATATCTTTGGTGGTGGGGCGGAATGAAAAAGTCAAGTGATGAAATCAATCACTATTAAATGTAGCATTCTCACCATTTAGCCTTTACCCTCTATAAATATTTCATTTATTTAAATCGTCATAAAATACGTTACATTTTATGTCTATCTTATTATTATTATTATTATTATTATTATTATTAACTTATTGTTTACATACAGAACTAAATTACACATAATGAAATTAATCCATATGCCATAGCGGGACATCGAAATATTGCATATTGCATATGATCATAACTTTTTGTAGTAAAAAAAGTATAATGTACTATATAAATATGATGCATAATATGGTAGGAGAGAGAGAGAGAGAGAGAGAGAGAGAGAGAGAAAGAGGGACTAAGTGCAATAGTCTTTCAGCATTGTTCCCCTGAGGCCTTTAAGCAGTGGCGAGATAAACAGTGTTTAGCAGCTGAAAGGGACGGAGGAAAAGAGCTTATCAGGTGTGATCTCAATGGGCTGGAAGATGCACAATTAGCCCTCTGAGGAGATAAGGGCTTTAGAGAATGGGCCCCCTTACACAGTGACTAAAGGCACGTCCGTTCAGTAAGGACAGCAAGAGATGGCAAGAAAACATGACAGATTCCCACTCGGTAAGAAATGATACAAGCACAGGAGAAGAGGAGCAACCAAATGGGAAAAAGGTAAGGGGGGGGGGGGGGGTTTGGAAGAAACACTATGGTAAAATTAAATAGCGAAAGAGGGGGAGGTATGTCTACATACTCTACCCTCTCCCTTTTCCTGCTCTCCCTTTTTTTTGGCCTAGAAGTCATACCGAAGGACAATGGGCCCAAAAGCTGGTTCCCAACGAGCGACTGAATAGCCACACTGTTGGTGGTAGCACTTCATTCAAACAGTTCCACAGCCACATTGTCCTCCTCGATCGGCACGGGAGAATAGAGTTTGCTGGTGGCTGCCAAAAGGTTAGCGGCCCCGGTGAAAAGAGCCGAACATCATTCACTGGCCCTAACAGAGCCGGGGGGGGCTCAAAAATCAAGGCCTTTTGTACTCTGCCCTCCCTTCCCTCGGCCCATCCGGATCTATCGGAGTGAGACTGCGTCTCCATGACTGATGTGCTGTTACACTCTGTAAACCAGCAAGCGGGAATGAAACACACTCCCAAGTCGATGTTTTAGTCCCACCCACAGAACTAAAAATACAACCAGGACCTCCCCGGAAAGGGCAAAGATTATACTTTCGGCACCTTTTTAATAAGCATCGCCGGAGAGGTTCGAGGTGCCGCGCAATATGGACATGCGAGCGAAACATCTGCAGAAACATGAGAAACATCTGCATGGCTTGTAGTGACTTTTCTGGTCTTTTTACAATGTTAGACCGCTGGACATCATGGGGTATAAGGAAAAAAAAAAAAAAAAAAACACACACACACACATTGCATTGGCAATGGGTGCACCGCTTCAGAAATAGGAACTTAGGTGTAGTATTTATGAGACGACGTTTAAAAATAAATCAACTTCACAAACACTGTGGGAGGAGAAAAAAGGCTAAATAAAATATGGAGCAAACCCTCAGTGTAAGCAGCAAGGGCTCCTTTTCATACTTCATTATCTCCATAAATCCAAGTAAATATGGCTTAATAAAAACTGTAAAAGATGCAATATTCCTAAAGCACCTCCACTTGGCTGTCATTAAAGCAGCTCCATTCTTTCATCAGATGAGAAATCAAGGAGGGAGAAGGGGGAGAAAGAAAAAGGATCTCCGAAACATAAAAGCAGGTCGTAACTCAGGGTGTCAGCCGCCTGGCTGAAATATGCCAAGCATATGCATGCAGTTATTCAAAGTGGATTTGTGGTAATGCCATGGAAGTCACCGCGTGCATTCAGATTCCATGTTAGGGAGTGTATCATGACGAGAGGGCAGCAATCCGTCAAGAACGCACATGCTCGCAAAGACGCGCACGCGGGGTCTATAAGTGATTGCACAATGACGCATTTTATGATGTTTTGACTCGGTCCTCGAGAATTATGAATTTGAAATAGAATTATGAGGTTACAGTAAATGTCATTATATAATAAATATATCATTGCTACATCAGGGTTGGTGCACGCTATGTATATAAAAACGGCTTCTACAGGACTCGTTCGCTATATTTAGATGGGTGACACATTACGACGGCTCTGGAAGGTGTCAGGAAAGCAAACGCCACCGGAACAGCTTCAGTGCACCTTTGGGAAAGATTCTACAAATCTCTGTAACTGCGCTAAACACCATCCAGGCAAACTATAGTCATTTAATTGTTGATTCATTTTAGAGATCTGAGCATAAAGTATGACCTAAATTATTTTATACCGCATTAACACTTTAAGACCTCTCACAGAACAGCTCCGCCGATGTGTATCTGTCATACGTCAATGTAACCCATACACCTCACCATCAAGACTATGTACTAGACGTGCGCGCTACTTCATTTGCTTGGAATTTAATCGCATACTCATAAATGCGTTTTAACTGTTGAATTTCGGAATTGCAATTTTTACGTCTTACAGTGAAGTCCGTGGAATGCAGGTGTGAGATCCCGTTTATTAAGTAGATTTCAATTGCACATTCAGAAGTGCGTATTAAAAAAATGTACAGCGCCACCTGTTGAATTTTGAAATGAACGAATAATTTTTTCAAAGTCAATTTTTTTTTTTATGACATAAGGGCGTTTTCCATTTAAAATTCCAATGAGTATATTATCTCTTCTCATGGGCTGGCCGCGATGAAGCAAAGCCTATATGTTACCTCAAGCTCGGCCAAATACAACTGTGACAACCCCATTAAAAAGCGTTCAGTAGTTTTTACGTGATGCGTGCACAAACAAACAGACCGACCGACAAAAAGTCCAAAAACCATCTTGATGTGTTCTATTATTCATCTCACGTCCCTTCAAATAATTTTTCACAATTATTTTTAATATACAGAGAAACCAATGTAACCAACCTACTATATGTTTTATTATATGTATAGAGGATGCCAAGTCCAATAAAATCCCCCCCAAAAAAAAACAAAAAAATGAAACAAAAAAAATTTGCCTAAATCTTTTTCTAAACACAGGCGCGCCACAGATGTCAGCCTTAAAACTGGCAAAGTAAAAAAGTTGCAGAAAATACTTCAAAGGAAGTCAGTTTGTGAGATATGCTAATGCAACATTCTCTCGATTAGTATGGTTAAGTAAAAACCTTTTTTTTTTTTTTTTTCCTTTTTTTTTTAATCAAAGTTTTATATCTTAGGACTTGATTTGTCACTTTCTAAACCTGGGACTTGCACTGCTGTGTTAAATTTAAAGTATTTAACTGTATACAGATCGCGCAGATTTTACTCTACTGATTGATCCGAATTTGAGGATAACGTCCTGATTTGGCTAAGTAACACTTGTCTGTGCGTCACGTCACATCATTAATGAACAAAAACTGTGGTGAAATAAAAAAAGTCTGTTATAAGACATTATCATAAAAACAGTTAATTACGCGGACTAAACCAAGAGGAAGTCACAAATGGACACGGGCAATCTGGAGCAGACGATCAGCTGGACAAATCAGCGACTGACGAAGCATCGTGGGCCATGAACCTTACTTTGCAAGCGGCCGCGCGACTATATGGCGATGTCTATGTAATGTCTATATTCTCCCATAGTTATGCATTGCCGAGGAGAGTGGGGTCGCAGGAATATGTTGGTGGTTTTGTTATCAATGGATCAATGATTGCGATACTGTATGTCTTTTGGTTATGCTTTATTCGGCACTTTATTTGAGATAAGCAAATGGGATCGCCGGTCTCAAAGGGTTAAACCATTCACTCAACCCTCACATCATGTATACGCTGAGACGGATCAACAAACAAATGTGCACTTTTTCTACAGTATATACATGCTATTTATTGTATATTTGATGAACACATTCAAGACGCGCTACCAGGTGAATATCGCAAAGTTATTTTTTATGAGATTATTAAATATTCATCTCCATAGGAATTTCATATGTTTTATGGTTAAATAAATGAAGACTAACATATGCAAAATGTTAAGCATTGCACCATTACTCAGCAGCCTACTAGAAAATAATGACAGAAAACTATTTTTGTTGTTTTTTCATGGAACATTTTTATGTAATTACAATAACCTTCCACATTGGACTAAGCCATATAAACACTATAGCTGATGTACAGTATGCTTGAAACTTGTGGTCCGTGATTAATAAATCCTTCATGCATTTTGCTTAATTCTTAAACCAACCATTAAGCTGGCTGAATTGCAGAAGCGTTTGGTTTTGCATAACTTGGGCATGCTTTAAAATATTGCAAGATGTGGTTGACCACTTGGTCAGGGCTGTTTTTTTTTTTGCTCACTAGCTTTGGTGCACTCTCATACCTCACTCACTCCCTCACTCGTACCTGTCCAGAACGAAGCCGAGAGCTTTCTGTCGTGAGCTCGAGTAGACAGAAGGACTGTTTTCCAGGGCCACAAGGTTGGAGGCATCGTGGAACAGATGAATATTCACCAGGTCAAAGGAACTGTGAACACAATGACAAAGAAAAGAAGAAGAAATACTGAGGCTCATTTTGTAAGGCAACACTGAAACCCAATATACTAGGAAAATAATAATACGAGAATAAAACTCAACGTCCGCCTTGCAACGGAAATGTCATTCGTTAGAACAGCACCGGCTCTATTTTTGCTCTTTAATGTCAGCGATTTTTAATTCTGCATAGTGACACATTATTTCGTATTCGTGTATTGCTGGAAATTTCACAGTGGTGATGTAATTCGAACCCATCCTACCCATAAGACACTAAACACATAAAACCCCTCCTTACGCTTTTTGTTCCGAGTTTGCATTATGACCCCCAGAAAAAACCCAGAATAAAGCATGCAGGACTACTTCAGCAGCAAATCGGATTTAAATACCTCATGCATTCCTGTTCATAAAGTCTGCTCTTTGACCCTTCATGCTTTGACCTTTAACACACCACATACTCTAGAAGTGATACAGCATAAACCGTGATTGACTGCGCGCTCTGCTCTTACACGACTGCGTGCTCGTACATGCCAAAGCCACTAATCTGTTTAAAAATGACATGTGCAGAATGCTCTAGATGCTTTCACAGTGCCTCTGCAGCTAAGCCTGTTATTCTTCTGTCACCATTTCATTCTACCGCACTCTCTCTCTATCTACCTCGTGTCATCCCTCTTTCTGGAACTGAGCCCAGTCCCTGTCTCGCATCATCCCTCTATTCCAATCCCCTATTTCAGCCCTTTTGTCCTGTTGTATTTCCTCTATTAGATTACTCACACTGCTACCCCCCCCCCCTCCACCCATCTCCCCATGGAGAAAACCTTTAAGATCCCGCACACGCAGGTGCAATTTCATGTAATGTTTTCTGTCATCTGTCAGATAGAGCTGCTTGACTAACGTGATTAGGCCTAATCCAATCCAGTCCTTCTCCAGCAGCTGGACTAAATACACACACACACACACACACACACACACACACACACATACGTATGCATGCTGGGAATGGACATTTCCTAGTTACTAGGGTCAGGTACAGCATATATATATATATATATATATATATATATATATATATATATATATATATATATACATATACAATAGAAGAGACTGCATGTGTTTCAGTGCGCGTGTGTGTGTGTGTGTTTTACTACTTACCAGTCCCCCAGAGCCCAGCGAGTCCTGATAAAGCCTTTTCTGGACCATTTACACTGAAGACACACAAACAGTATAATGAGTGATGATATTCAACACTGTCTAAATCAGTCAAGGTTCACATTTTGATTTCAGGAGAAAAACAAATTTAAAGTTAAAGAGACAAATGAGGTGAGCAAACACAGTACTGATTCATTTTGCAGGTGGCTGTGTAACCGAGACATGCTGTAACTAGGCAGTGGAGGTTAAAGGGTCTTATTCAAAAGCCCAATAGTGACATCTTGGTACCTACTTCTGATCCAACCATGTTGAACCAAGTCTTCCAGAGATTATGTAAAATAAACCATGATCACGTGCGTGGCTGATTTACACAGACGCCTTTCTTATCCAAGAGCAAGATGATGAACAGAATTCAGTACTTTTAAGGTTCACCACCTTTATAACATGTCACTGGAATCAAAAAATAAATAAATGGTGAGACTGTTGCATTGTTCTTGTTAACTTTCAAAACATTTTCCGTAGTCTTTTAAAATTGATTTCGCAGAAAGTTTAAACAAAACCTTCTTCCCATCCTCGCTTTTTGCCCAATACCTGCATCAATTACAGCCTGAGCCAAGGACAACAACTAATACAATCACCAAAGTCCAGATGACGACCACTTACAGTACGCATCAAACTTTTGCTTTTCACACAGCATGCCAATCTATAAGTAATATGAATGACCAAATGAGCAGTATGAATTATTATCAATCATACAGTACAAACTATATACAATACTGCCTCTGCACAAAGTCCATAACATTCTGTACTTTGTAAATTGAAGAAAAAAAAATGGGAAGAAAAGGCTCGTAAGGCTTGAGGGAAGGAGTATCAATAAATTGTTCTTCGTGTACGTGTTCATGTTCGGCATAGAACTAAAAACTACAGTATGATCAGTTGTACAGCAGCTCATAGTGATTAGGCCACTGGAATACTGATCAGAAAGTCGCGTGTGAAAATCACCACCTCACCATGCTGGCACTATTGGGATCTTGAGAAAGACACGTAACCCTTAACATCCTCAATTAGGAGTCATTTGTGAATAAAAGCAATAGTGATCAGTCAAATAAGGTAAATACAGTGGAACCTCGGATTGCGAGTAACGTGGTTTACGAGTGTTCCGCAAACCGAGCAAAGATTTTAAGTATTAGTTTACGAGCGCCGAGTATCATGTACTGTATCACTCTTATTTTGATTGACACCGAGCGTCCGTTGTGTGTGTGTGTGTGTGTGTGTGTGTGTTTGTTGTGAAACTTAAAAAGCGAGGTGGGGAGAGGGAGGAGGAGTGTTACTGTGTAAAACGAGGCGAGGGAAGGGGCTAATTCCACACACACACACACAAACACACACACACACACACACACATATACACACACACACACATATACACACACACACACACACACACACACACACACACACACACACACACACACATGGCGCCTGTGAGCACCAACGGAAACACTTATCTGTCGGGATTTATTTGTACTTTTTTTTTTTTAAAGGTAAAGTGCAAATTAATTTGTTTTATTTTCATTTTATAGATTGTATTAATTATGTTTATGTATTTAATTTTTGGGGCTGTGGAACGAATAATTTGAGTTTTCATTATTTCTTACGGGAAATGATGATTTGGTTTACGAGTGTTTTGGAACACGAGCCCACTTCCGGAACGAATTATGCTCGTAATCCAAGGTTCCGCTGTACTGATATTGGGGACATAAAGACACGACTTATGTTCATGAGCATGTTGGAAAATCAATGTATGAGGGTGAGTCAAAAATGATCCACTCTCTGCCTGGTAGAATTTATTTAAATTAACTTTCAGAAAAGACAAATACATAGTTTTTGGCCTTTGTCCACTTGTCAATGAGCTTTGGCATTTTTGCACCGCTGTCTTCACTTCATCATCAGAAGTGAATCTTCGTTGTCATGCAAGATCACGACGCCCTTGGATAGCGTTCAATCTGAGATTTAGGCTTCAGCTCTTCGATAAGCGTCTCACTGTGATGAACACTGTTGATTGTTGAACCTTTTTCCTGATAATCTTCCAATACTGGCCCTTAAGAATCCCCCCCCCCCCGCCAAAAAAGGGAATTTTCCAGCTGATGGTTGACTTTTGAACTTTTTCTCGAAAAAGTTGCCGATTGAAGATGTTTCTGTTCCATACTTTGCTGGTTACTCTCAGGCTCATAGTGATGAATCAAGATTCTCTTTAAGAAACTTTCACCTTCTTTAGAGTATCAATTGCAATTTTGATACTTTTTGCAGATCTCCAACCGCTTCTGTTCATGCCCTCCCATGAATGGTTCCTGCAGTCTTCTTTCATACAAACCATACATGGGGCATCCACTTCTGCTCCACCACAGCTACAAATGAACTGACACATTCAGTAACACATTCACCTCTGCACAGGAGCGATCGGGGAGACGGTAGCCTTGAAAAAACGCTGATGAGACACTAATACTATAATATATTATAATGTCTTACAAGTGTACAAGGGTGAGTCAAAAATGACCCGTACTCTATAGAGCGGATCATTTTTGACTCACCCTTGTACAATGAAATATCTATTCTAAGTTTAAACAAGAACTTGTGGTCTCTCTGTATACTCAATAGCAGGTTATTTCGCTACTGTAAGCAGCACGTCGGGAATCAAATTAACATCTTGTCTGGAACAACTATTTTTTTTTTTTTTTGTGATTTGCTGAATTTATTGAATTTTTATAACATCTTGTGAACTTTGACCCTCAAACATGTTCCATTCCACTCAACCAAACCAGACCAAACTCTGTCTCTCACTCTCTCAAACACACACACACACACACACACACACTCACACACAACACATGATTTACCACACAGCGCGTTATTAAAGGAGAGACAAATTGATCTCGCAAGCATCCTCATTTCCAATGCACTGCCAAATAAATAAGCAGGCACTTGAGCTCTCTCTCCTCGAGCTTCTAATGGGGAGATAACTGCTGCCGTGAATAAACTAATTACAGTCCGGGTCACATAATTACAAATTGACTAATTTTATTTTTGAAAAAAATCTTGAGGCAAATTAAAAGCATGAGAAGGATCTGATTGTGCTTCACATTAGGACAAGATTAACTGTATGAAATGGAATTACATTAGCATAGTTAAATTAATCTTTTAGCTACAGAGGAGAGGGAAACCAGGTTTTAGTCTGAAAAATGAAACGCTCAGGATCACTTAGCTAAAATAAAAAAAAGCACTTGGCCCACGGGCACTCTAGGAATTTTTTTTTCTTTTTTTTCTTTGTGCATCACATCTGTGACATTTAAGATTGAAAAACCTGATACGCTCGTAATGGATATTCCTGAAATTTGTCTGTAAGAATATAAAAGATGCAACTAGCAGACAAATCTCCACCAATAAACGTTATGTGGGATGCGTGTGAAAACATTTTACTAAAGATTGGTTTAATCATCTAAAACTAATCCGGGACAAAATTTTAGTTTCTTATGTTTTGCCACAGGTTTTATAGAATCAGACTAAAACTTAGAGTAGTCACTACTGCGGGTTCCTACAGTACATGTTACCCCATGTGGGGGGCACTTAATTTTGGATATTGCACTGTAACTCAGTGGTTCTCATTTATTCTTTCCAAAAAAGGTTTTGGGATTTGTGTGTAGTGCTATTTAAAACATCCAAATAAGCCACATTTAAACTAAGAAGTGTGTTATTATTTATTTTTTTAAATAAACAATATTAAATTATACATTTGGAATAAAATAAAAATGCATGATGAGTAGCAGGAAATTGATAATGTGCATTTGATTAGGGCAGTGGTAGCTCAAATGGTTAAAGCTGTACAGTAGGTTGCTTTTTTTTTTTTTTTTTTTTTGGAACGGAAGGCCGGGGGTTCGAGACCCAGCACCGCCAAGTTGCCACTGTTGAGGCCTTTGCTGCAGAGGCTCTGTATCCCGGCTGACCCTGCACTCCGACCCCGGGTTCCTAACTGGGATATGAGAAAATTACGATTTTCCTTTGGAATTAATAAGGTACTCTAAAAATGAATGAAAGAAAATGATGTTAAACAAAATTTGGGGTCATTTGGCTTGAAAGACTTGGGAACCCGTACACTCCACTGAGGATATTAGTAGTGGACAGTAATAAAGTAAATGTACTTTGTTATTGTATTTAAGTAATTTTTTTTTACTTAAGTATTTCTATTTAAGTATTTAAATTATGGAAGACTGTATTTTTTCTCTACTACATTTTTAAGAACTAGAACGCTTTCTACTCTGCAACATCAGTTGTTACTTCTTACCTATGGGCGGAAAAAAGGACTAAAATTGAAGCACAGCTGGCACACCAATCAGGACACAGCACACGCTTCACGGAACTTTCCTGTTACCAGATCATTGCATCAGTCTTTAGTTTTTAGTGTTGAAAACTTCAAACTTCTGAATGATCTCATATTGTGAAATAAAATGATTAACAGTAGCTGATTAACATTGGGGTAAATAAAATCTTTTGGTTAGCTTTGGATGGAGCTGATGACGATGATAAAAACCGTTGGCAGGTGGAGTGGAGTCCTACTTTCAGTTTCACACAAATAATATTATATTAGAGCCATAATAAATCTTTGTACTCTTAGTTTTGATACTTAAGTACATTTGAAGGTGAAGACTTTTGTACTTTTGCTCAAGTGGAAATGAAATATAAATGCAATGCAAATGAAGGACTTCTACTTTTACTGGAGTAATATTTGACCTACAGAAGGGTATCCGTACCTTTATTCCATTACAGGATTTGTGTCTGTTGTCCATCACTGTTAACACAATAATGCGTCATGAAACAATTCTAAAAACAGCAATTGCCATCCGACTTCTCTCGGGCTAGCATGTTTTTGGTGCTGATTTAATATATTTTTTTATGTTATACATTGAGTACTGACAATGTGCGCGCCAAAGAAGTTACTCCTGAAGTTTATACGACATGGTAGTGACCAATCTTGCTTCCCTAAAAAGTTGCTACAGTAAGTTCAGCCGTTTTGGATAGATGATATTATTTTAGCTGCGCCCCAAAAAGTGTCTGTAACCAAGTGTGATCTATATTGCAATATCTTAACCATTTAATCTAAAAATCTAAATTTTCATTAAAGTTTAATTGAAATGACGACTAAGATCACTGAAAGATTTGAATAATTCAAAACAAGTTACCGACACTACGCAAAAGAGCACGAAATTGTATTGAGAAAATATCTTTCTTTTCATCTGAATTATTATTATTATTATTTTTTTTTGTGTTGGCATATTTACCAAAAAACAAAGCATGGGTCAGGAGATAAGAATCTGTAAGCACTATGAGAAATGGTTTTATATGATCCGATCTGAAAATTCACTTTTTTTCACCTAGGTGAGACTTTCTAGCACAAATTATGGGTGATTTGGCTGATCATATTTTAAAACCTACATTTAATGTTTTGAATGATGACATAACAACTGTTACATTATTATTATTATTTTTATTTATTTATTTATAACTATACTAGAGATTGAAGATAGAACCAACCACCAAAGTTCTCCAGGCACAGTTCACACTCGCTGAAGATTCACATGACTGACTAATATTAATCATAAATCTCAAATCTTATCCTGACACCCCAACTGACCTCTTATAGAAAGAGATAACGTCCGCTCTGACTATTCTCTCAGTCTGGCCAACGGAAGGGGCATCAGATGTCTGGTAGAAAGGTCAGTGGGTAAGAGGTGAAATTGGCTCCTCCGATAGCTCCAGACCGGTGACAATGATGAACGGATGTCCATAAGAGGTCACCATGACCAGCGGCTCGTGCAGGTCCGCCCCAAAAAGAACGAGGACAGCGAGGGGGGGGGGGGGGGGGGGCGGATGGGCAGTCGTGTGGAAACATGAGGTCCAGCGGCCGAGCGAGCGAATGGAACAGTCCATAATCTCATATCTGCCCCATATCTGATGACTCAATCATTGTCTAAAGTCAGCCATGTCATGATTCCCAGGAAGAGGTTGGGGGCGACGCAGCTAGAAAGCGCGTACGCAGTTGCCCTTTGTAGTGTTGTGCTTGAGAAAGCCCATAAATAACAAACCCCAGCTGGGCCTGAGAGACATGATGGAAACGTATATGGTAAGAAATGCACGGTGAGTAATAACTAATACTCACAACATGTGATTGATGAAGCGCCATATAGGGCTCGTCCATTACTCTTTACTCCATCATTCCTCATGCTATGGAAATAGTCATATATAACGAAAGAGGAGGAGGGATAGAAGAAGTAGGATTTGGACGGCAGAGCAACTCATTTAGGACTTTTACGTACCCGTATGGTTCCCCAAAACTGACCTTATCTTACAAATGAAATGATAAAAATCACTATTCTTCAGATTTAAAAAAAAATATTTTTTTATTTGTCCTGCATAATTTCTAAACAAAAAATGTAAATTTCTCATATTTTGGTTCCTGTCATGCAGACATCTGCACATCTGATGCCATTTCCGTCAATATTTTTTTCATTGCTATCACTGTGACTCAACCCCTGTGACAGTGACCTTGAAGATCTTTATTTATTTATTTATTTATTTTTTTACCAAAAAGAATATGAAAGCCTCGTTTAGCTAAACAATTATTTAACAAAACAAACAAACAAACAAACAAAAAAACACCGAGACGGAGCATCAAGTGTCTCGAATTGCTAGCGCACATGACAAAAAGCCTTCGGATTCATTCGAACCTTCCCATAAATAAATATCATAAATGTAACAAATGACCGCATGGCAACGTGACTTAAAAGGATTGGGGTACGCTAGAGAAATGACAGACCGGCGTATCCATCAGCTCGACCTTTCACAAACAATGCACGTGGCGGTCTGTCCACTTCCTTTTGACTCGGCTTTTCAATTAATATCATCCCCTCGCCTGGCCACCACTTAGAGTCATAACTCAAGGCTGCGGCGGTTTTGCATACTGGGAGGGGAAAGTCATTTACACCGCACCCGCAAACGGTTCCTGAAGGGGACACAGGGTCAGGAGGAAGAAAGGGTACGGTACGGAGTTTACGATGGAAAAAAAAAACAAAAAAACACACACACACACACACAGCTACAGGACAGTACTGTACGATACCCTATAATATACTGGGAATAAGAGAGACAGAGAATTACTGATCAATTCACATGTAATATTTATTTCTAATGACAAACACATACTAGAAATGAATCCTTGTTGCATTGCCAGTAAAACTCTCACAAATCTCTGATTTTGAACGAGATCATTGTGAGGTTATTATTATTATTATTATTATTATTATTATTATGAATGAGGCTTTCATCACATACTATTTACTGTCTTTTCAGATTAGCTTTATCACATCCTACAAAATTGCTCCAGTATGTCCGGAGACCCTTAAAAGTCTCCTCGGATGCTCAGTCCTCGTTTCGGTCTTAGTGCTTTCCTGAACGCGATGTCACTTATCGGTTCTGCGACACTTCGGGGTCGGATCCGGACAAAGGATCGGAATCTTGCTGTCGCTGGACCGGAGCTGCGCGCTGCCCCGGATTCGCCGTTAATAGGATTCTTTTAGAGCAGCAGATGGATGGCGAATCTGGCCGCTTTCATCTACTAAAAGAGGGCATAAATCACAGAGCGGGGAGCGGGGACGAAGCCTGGGTTATCACCAGCCGAGCCACCTCACCACAGCCTTGCATTAGAGCATTAGTGAAATTAATTCATCTTTCATAAGAGGTCTGAGCCGTAGCCGTGATCTATGATAACAACCAATCTCTCACGTGTGTGAACGCGCGCGTGTGTGTGTGAGGAAGCGTGTGCGCTCCAGGGTAGGGAAGAGTCCCCTTCCAGGCTAGACTACACAAATCTGTGACTTCTAAATAGGATAACATTATCTGGAGTGCTGCTCTTGAGAGCATCATCTGAGATTCATAACACAGCCGTGAAACGTACATAAATCAATGCGCGATCTTTGTTTTCTCCTCCTTACCCTCCCCTCCTCGCTTGTTTTCAACGCCACTCAGTCAGTCAGCCTTGCTGTTTCTGTTTTGCTTGTGTTCTGGTAATTATAGTGAACGGGTGTAGCAACTGAATCAGAGTAATTGGTTTTAGATCATGTGGAAATGTCACATTCGGAGGCAGGGGGGAATACAGAGGGAAGGTACGAGGGTGTGTGCGCGCGTGTGTGAAGGATAAGGAAATTGGGAGAGGCCCGTGAAAGGCCAACTCTGTCTGCTTTTGCATATATTTGCTGGGCCGTGCCACCCGAGCGTGGGTAACTGATGAGCTTTGAGAATCAGCCTGACACACGAGCACCCACACTCTTTATTACTGTAGCAGCCTTACACACACAGGCAGCACTACATAGGGCAACACACACACACACACACACACACAGATGCGCACACGTGTGACCGCACAGAACGGCATGCATGGGAAGAACGAAGAAGAAGAAAAAAAGCATCCGACATGCAGCTGAATGAAATATGAACTTCGTAACATGTTTAAAAAAAAAAGATTAAAAAGCAATTTAATGCCTCTGCATGCTGGAGCTTTCTCAGAAATCTGCATATCTACATATATGGAATGTGTTGTGACTGCAAAATCATCTGCAATAAACAGCCACAAGTAAACTTTAGGACACAAACACAGTAATGATCAGATTAAAAGTTATATATTAAAGTTAGAATTTTAAAATCAATCCTTTATACTTACATTTATTCCATGGATGAGTAAACTTTACTTTTAGCTTTATATTATATACAGAGTCGCAGGAAAGCGTGTGTGTGTTTGTTGGTGTGGATGATGTCTTAAGTCTACCCCAGAAGACTTAGGGCACGAGGTGAGGAACATCCTGGACGGGGGGAGCCAATCCATCGCATGGCACACGCGCATACATACAGAACATGCACACAGACAGGAGGCGGGAATCGATCCCGGACCCACGTGGTGCAAGGCGATAGTGTTAACCACTACACCACCGCGCACAATCGGTATACCTCAAACCTGTCGAATCATCACGCTGATTCGTATTTCTATAGTTTATATTAATTAATCCCCTTTCCGAAACATATGTTATTGTCTTAATCGTAACCTCTTCCACAGGGGCTTGTGTACTAGATTTAATAAAAGCAGAAAAAAAAACTTTTTAACCATGTGAACAGTTATTACGTTTTCTGTGTTTGTTTTGGATCTTTGGAAGGAGTCTCTAGTGTCAGCTCTTTGTAACATTCAGGATTAAGACAAAGCTGTAATTGAGATTGCTGGTATGGTGATACAAGTCAGTTCTGGTTTCTTAATTACATGAACGTGTTTAAATATTCAGGAGATGATGCTGAGAGAATGAGTTTCTGTTTGGGATGGGAATCACCAGGGACAAGTCGATACAATATTATCGCCGTACCTACAGTAGGTGCCGATTCGATTTGTACTGTGATTGTGTGAATATCAGGATTTTACAAATATTCAGATTCGATGTTGAAATTAAAAAAAAAAAAAAAAAACAATTTTTATTATAAATATGAATTAACTTAGATTTTTTTGCCAACTTAACAACGAATAAATGCATTAAAATGTTTTTTTTTTTAATGTGTAGAATGTGTAGAATTACATCACTGAAACTACCCCCCCCCCCCCCCCATCTCTACTGGTTATAGCTGTTATAATACAGTAGGCAATAACTTCGACATTAATAGATGAACCTATTAATAAAACTATAAATGAAAATGATATAAAATTATGAAATGAACACAAAAAAAAATTGATTCAATCGCTGATAAATTCCTATGATCATTTTCTATGGTTCCTATGACTAAAAACACAGAACTTCCTAATGGGTCCTCAAATGACATCTGAAGAACTACGTCTTCTTTACATATACCATTTACTGTGCATTTATTACTATATTACCTCCTTACAGAGGTTTTACACTCACAGTACTCTTTCCCGTTGGAACAGTATCTGGATGTATTTCTCAGTCAGTTCCAACAGATAATCTGTCTACCAAATGTCATAATTAAGATGAGTAACATTAAGTCTGCTTTGCACCGGCTCACACCACACCACACAAGCCCACCAGGTGGGTTACGGGGTGGGTCCTCTGTGGACCGGACTTGTTTGTCTGGCGCATCCCATGGCTGCTTGATCGGATTGGGGTCTGGGAAGTTTGGAGGCCGGGTGAATGGCCTTGGGCTCTTTGCATGCTGGGTCCCATGCGCAGTGGGTCTTGTTGAGCACTGAGTGCTCCGGTGCCTTTCTCTCGTAGACAAAACTGAGGTTTTTTTTGGTGAGTTGTGCCACACTGGCTTTTTCGAGCGGATGGGCTAGCTTTCGGTCTCTACGGGCTTAAATGAGCCTTGGGTGCCCATGATCCTGTCAACAGTTTGCTGGAATATAGTTGATCAATATTGATAATAAATATAATTGATAATCAGTGTTAAAGTCATCTATCTATCTATCTATCTATCTATCTAAGATATGTATATATACTGTATATACACAGTTTTGTATACTGTATATATACTGTATGTATGTACATACAGTATCTACATATGTATTAAAGGATAGATGCTTTAAAATATGTCAGATAGACAAATAGGCTTTAGGATTGTGGTGTTTGATTTAAAGGCAGTGCAGCTCTGTAACAACTGTTAAAGTGGAATTATGGCTTTATGACCATCATTTTCTCCACTAGAAAAACACGCATAAGCACACAAAAGGCGTTCATGTGAAATCAAACAGCGGTGAACGCGGGCAGAGCTGGCCATGTCATACAGTATGTACACTGGTAAATCGTTAGAATAACAGATAAGTTGGGCCAACAATAGGAAAAAAAACAAACCTCAGGAAAATAATCTTGAGGGAACTTCTCCTTCTCCAGCATGGACGTGGTGTCTAAAGTGTCCGAGTAGGTCTCCTTGCCAACCACCTTCCTGAACTTCTTGGCTAGATCAACACAAAGATGAGAGTGAATTGTCACAGGACTTTACTTTCTGAGGAATTAATCAGAGACTGGAATTATGCTGGGAAAAAAAACAAAAAAAAACAAAGACAGTCAACCATTTTCAGACAACTGCTCCACCTACTGGTCTTAAAATAATTACGTCTCGTAAGCTTGAGCTTGAAAAAAGTGAAAAGTGCAAATTCAGGATCAAAAATCTTTTTACTATGTAAAATGTAGAAATCCAATCGTCCAAAACATGTTGATACTCAGCATTTAATAATAATAATAATAATTTTTAGTTTTTTTTGTGTAATAACAAATATGATTATGTGACGGTTACAGGCTCCTCTTCCAGACTCCCTCTGGGGAAATGCTGAGGAAATCAGAGCATGAAAGCAGCGTGGGCCTTCGAGCCACTCTGGCCTTCTCCTTGTCCTTCACGGGGATGACAGCGGCTAATGCTGACACCCGTGTAATAGCAGAGGCTTTAATTAGTGTGTCCAGAGACACCCAGGACCTCTGACCTCAGTAGCTGATGAGGTCACCCTCAAACCATCGGCTAGCTCGGGCATATTAGCAGAATCTCATGAATTTCATTCTAACATTAATAAGTCTTTATTACTAACTCTATTTCTCAGCTCATGCTGATCATACTGGTTTAATAGAACTGGCAATGAGTGTGTGAGGTGCGTTTTTTTTTTATTTTTTTTTTACGGATAGCTTACCTTTGAAATCAAACTGGTGGATGGTTTTTAAGGATTCGTGTATAAAGTAGCAACTTCCTAGTGCCTGCGTGAAGGATGAGATAAAAATAGATTAAAATACAAAATCAATCAATTTGTCCCTGACAGCACGTGTAAAAAAAAAAAAAAATCAGATATCATTCAAATCATGTGAATGAGAGGAAGTGATGACATTTTCTTTTAGAACATTTCCTCCACAAAAGGCCTCGGACTCCCATGTGAATTCCCATGTGAATAGACAATACAGGCTATAATAATAATAATAATAATAATAATAATAATAATAATAAAACTAAATCCCAGCACCTTGTGTTCCCCCTTTCTTATGTAACAAGTTCACTGCACCCAAATATGACATGTAAATTACAGATGGACCCAATTCTGTCAAAGCATCCTGAGCCTCTCAAAGCAGCCCGAGTCAGACAGTGTTTAGCATGACCAAAGATTTACTTCAATAGGATTATATTCTTCATTTTACTGAACAATCAGATAGTTTCCCAGCCTGTAGCACCCCAAACAAACTTGGCAAGAAAAAAAAAAAAAAAGAACCTTAGCTTGGGGGATTTGATCCGGTTCACAGGCCACTGGCTGCTTTTTGCTTTTGGAAGAGCTTTCCCTCCTCGTACCCTTCAAGCAGCAGATAAAGCCAGAGTGCCGAGTTCTTCCCTCTCAGGCCCCAGTTGCAAAGAGCCTGTGCTCTCAATGGTCCTGTAAACCTCTGACACCTCCACGGCTCCACAATGCCGAGGGGGTCAGTAGGAGAGGAGCTGCGCAGGAGGGGAAGGGCTTCGAGGAGTTACACGACGACTGAGCCAAACAGGCTGCGGAGTTTGGACCGGACATGGGAGTAGAGTGCGAGAGGGGGAACAGAAGCGCAGGGAGATATAAAGGAGGTGAGGAGAGAGCAGATAAACACTCCGGGTGAGTGACTGAGCCATACTCGGCCCTTTGCATTATGTATGAGGGTTGTACATCCGGAGATGAAGCATTTGCTGATTTGTGGAAAGCACAAACATGAGGCCTTGCCCATCTCCCTGACACACCACATCAGGCTATCAAACAGAAAACAACTGTCTCATAAAACACGGGGACATCTTCAGTGTCACTTAAGGCTCCGATTACATTCTAGGCCCCGTCTGATTTCAGAAAGAAAAGCAGACCGACATGACAGGAGAGAGGGTGAGATCTCAGACTTGTCTGAACCAAAAGGGGCTGAGAAAGTGCGTAAGACACTGGGTGACAAAAGAAATAAAAGAAAAATCGGAATAAATGACCTGAGGAACGAAGCGGATGCACAGTTTGTGTTGTACTGAATGAAATGATCCAACAGGTAACACATGAGAAAAGGGCTTTTTAAGGGGGTTGATTTAGATTATTGGGACCGCAGTAAGAACTCCATCCACAGTAGGAAAAGTGATGAAAACGGCATCGGGATTTACGTCGGCAGGAAATAAATTTCACTGGAACGTTATTGTCCAAAGCCGAAAAATGTTCATGTTATGGGCGATCTAAAAAATAATATTTCTGCAGCCATTTGTAAGTTAATTGAATGTTAATGCAAGGCATGATGAGATTATCGGAAAGAGCATTTCATTAAGGCTAAGAGATACAACAATATACTATTGTGTAAAGCTGCTTTGCGACAATCACAATTGTTAAAAGCACTATACAAATAAAATTGAATTGAATATTGACTTGACAATAAAGTTTGCCACAATGTGATTTTCGGAGATCGTGTGAAATTTGAAAATGTTTTTAAAAGAATACAGACTTTTTAAATATATATGAAAAATATATAATTAATCATTTTTTAATTCACACATTTTATATATATATATGTGTGAATATACAAATATGACAATTTTTTGTTAAAAATATTAATATTAATAATTAATTAATTAATAATGTGTGAATATAAAAATTATTAATATTAATTAATAATAATACATGTTGAATGCAACACCATGTAATGCTGTGAAATTTAAAGTTAACCTACATATCCGATATACATATTCAAAGATAGTTTTAGGTAAGTATATATATGATATGATATTTTGGTCATAACACCTCTTCCTAATAGAGATTTAGAAAAGCAATATGGTCAGGTGAGTCATCTTAGCATACACGTACTGTATATAAGGTAAGAAAGCCTGAACAATGAAGGATTCTGTGTTTCTCATTCATTTGGATGATATCCCCCTTAGAGGACTGCATGCAATATAACTATTAAAATGTGAAATGGTCAGAATTATGATTCTATCATTTAATGCAAAACAATAAGTGACAGTAATTGATCATTTACTCTGCAGCTTTAAATCCTTGAAGGATCGACAACATGTTTGCCTCATCAGACGCTTATTAAAACCTTCACTTAATCCTAAAGATCTGACCTATTCCCTGCGATATCGTTATTTCTTATTGCTCCTTATATAACCGGTGCGTCCTTGAGTCACAGTAACAGGTAGAACAGCAGCAGCTGCCCTCTCCCAGCGGAGCTCAATGCTACGTTAGTCACTCTTTGTTCTACTGTCACACAAAGCTATAACCAAATAACCTCTCTGAAAGCAATCATCGCTAATGGCATCGTCATGATTACTTTGCGCAAAGTACAATTAATCACCTCTCAAATAAATGGTAAACAATTGCACCCAAGCAGCGGCCCGAGCCGTCATAAAAATTCTATAAGAGAGTCCTAATAAATATTTAACGTCGGAGGTTAAACCGAATGCCTCGTTTTCCCCCTCGCTCCTCCCCTCCTCCTGAGCCGGGGCGCTCTTCATGAAGAACCTATTATATTAGCAGGCCACAATTAATCCATTTGTCTTGAGGCATGACAGCCTCAAAATATTAATTGGAGCCAGAGCGCGCTGACAGGAAGTGCTTATCTTCTTACCCGCTGCTTTACAATGACCCGCATCAAGCGTATGTTTGTCACGTCCTGCCTTATTGATTACCTGCCAGATTCACTTGAAATAATTAAAAGTATATTTTACATATTTATAAACTGGACTGTCACGATCACTACTTAATTTTCCATTAGTAAAATACACTCTATTAAGCGCACCGGGCCGGCCTGGGAAGGGACGGGAAAGGAAATGAGTAATCGCGGTGATTGTAGACAGAAAGACAATAACTGGGCCATAAAAGGCAGGTTTTACAGCCGGCCCTTGGAAGGCTCTCTCTCAATCTCATTCTTGGCCACAGGTGGAAAGCCGCACCACCAGGAAAACAAACGAGAGATGAAGCACAATTCAGGACCGTGCCTGCATCACACCCTGCTAAATAGTACTCTCCAAAATTAACAACAATGGGGGAAAACGGTAATCTTCCTCAAACGCAATTGTCTGAAACGAGATTTGGCAGGCTTCTGCACAGCACTACAGCGCATGCTAAGCCTTGCCCGGAGATATGCACTCAATGAGGGGGGAAAAAAGAGGCCAAAATCTCATGACCTTTAATGGATTTTCTGCATTCTATTTGAAAAATGAGCCATAAAGCAAACATAAATGTAGTCATTTTTTTTCACGGCGGTCGGAAGCGCTGCTTTTTGCTGCGGAGTCGGAATGCGGACGCACACTCGAGTGCGATGCTGATGGGTCGGGAGCTCAAGGCGAGGGTCAGGCTGTTAGTCATGCACAATCATGTCTTTGGTTAGGTCAGTGAGGGAATGCGATATAAAAGCTTTTAAATGGAGAAAAAGTGCATAGTAGACTTTAGCGGGGCATGAGTGTTGCTCGTTAGCACGCGTCAGCTTCTCATTTTAGCTAAAAGGTAGTAAACGGCTACTAGCCATAACCTTGAGCATCACCATACTGTACCTGCGTAGCTAACACCAACATCAGCGTTTTTTGCTCAGTATTGAAAATCAGAACAATACATTTCCTATATATAGTATTAACAAAATATTAATTAATAAATAACCAAAAAGTAAAGAAATCTGGCATTTACAACCAAATGCACAATTGAAAGCATGAATGAAAAAAAAAAAAAAAAAAAACTCTGGATATGAAGAATATAAAAAACATTAAAGTTACAGTACGTAAAGAAAGCAAAACTACTGATTTCATTAAAAAAAAAAAAAAAAAAACCCTAATAGATCCTTGAAAAAAGCAGGCATGGAGCGTCGGTGTGAATACACGTAGCTCTCCGACTATGTGGAATTCCCAAAGTGCCCTCGCACCTCACACCACAGATTTTAAAAGGTCAGCCACACATGCTGCCAGGATCCAACGTCTGGTGAATTCATTTTAATGTCAATTATGACGCCAACTTGACAACCATGATCACACACCTAGACTAAAACATGTTGAAAATAGTAATTTCGTGATCGCTTTCGGCTTTCCGACCACGCAGATACACAAAGAGGAGTGCAGAGTTTGTGCCATCTTTGAGTCTTCACGTCAAGGGAATGCTCTCATACACAGACAAGAGCCCCTTCAGACGCTGATGGATCACTCCTGCATCCGGGCCTGCTTGTAAAATAAGCGCTGGTGACGGAGGAACTTTAAATGAGAGTTTTGTCTGTGTATCCAGTCAGACCTTCCTGCAGCAGATGAATAATAGACAGCGTGGCTCAATACTCTGAATACTCAATCAATGAGTGAGGTGCTGTTTGGCAAACATATATGGCTAAGGATTGGAGGAGGGGGAGGCAAGGGCATCTCGATCTGTATTTCTCCGCTGAAAAGCCACCGTGTTATTGATGCTCTGTCTCTCCTCGTCTTCTCCCTCTCTCTCAGGGTGTTGTGATTGCTGAGGATGACAAACAGCCTGTTTGTGCAGTATTGGAGGTTTGTGCAGGGCTGCTCGAGAGGTGCTGGCTCACTCTGGATCCTGAATAACAAGTGCGGCTCTCTCAGGGCTCGGTGCTGGGCCCGACTTTAAAGCCTAACTCACTTTTGGCCTGTTTTAGACCCGCTGTGACTTTCATCCAGGGTTAAGATGAGGTTAGATGATGTTGATTACTTGGTGACCTTGAATAAGCATCGAGTGAGATTAATAGAAATATTTCTATTAATATTTACTATTTTATATGATATTTTTCTATTGGCTGTTTGCCCAATAAAATAACCTGGGGAAAAAAAGCTTTCAAAGTTGTTATTGCAGGAACATGGGAGCCAGAACTTCCTGCAAAGACTTTTCACAGAGGAGCGCATACAGTAAGTCTGGTAAAGGTTATTCTGTGCTAAATGTGAACAGAAGTTATTGTAAGTACAATTTCGATAATGTCAAGCCAGATTTTTAGAAATATTAGCAAAGCAAAATAAAATGCAAAATCGACAATCCTTACACTGCATATTGAAACATACCAAATCTATGACTAAGGCTTTCAGAAGTGCTATATCCAAAATCAAGGCTTCGAATTTGAAGATATTAAAAATAAGCAATTAAAATCGCATATGATTTTGTATTTTCACAATTACAATGGAATTTCTTGGTCACTTTTAAATAGTCACTTTGACTTCATTCGGTATCGTCCTGAAGACAGCACCCATGTATTACAGTACCCATGATACCTCGACATAAAATATGTCACAAAATGTACATAGTTTCATATGTCACAAAATGTACATAGAATCTGAATTATGATTCATTATATCATATCATTATCTAATGGCTGATGTCCTGTTTTACTATATATTCCATACCTGCAAATAATCTTCAACCTGATGTTTAAAAGAGTCCAAGTTTTGAATTCTTCACAAACAGATAGAAGATTATGGTATGTTTAAAGTTCATTCATCACTCTTATATTCATTCAATATTTTACAGACATTCTACATGCTTTGAATAAGTACAAATACTTGGTTTGAACAGTACGATGACTTTTGCAGGGTTGCGATGCCAACCCTTACTGCCATGCACACTCTGTTTCCACTGTATTCAATGCAAGTGCTCCCGTCCTCTCCTCCTCGAAGCTTCCACCAACTGCTCCAACGGATTTTTCTTTCGTCAATGAAACATTCAGTCATGGCTCAGTAGGAGTTCAGGTAGACAGGCACTCAGAGACGGAAAAACAGAAATAGAAGCGGAGAGCATTCTAAAAGAGTGCTCCTCTCATTTAGTTAAAACGCTCCCTAAACTCCAGTGGCGTGCTTTTATGATTGATCTGCGAACCGCTGATTTTATTTCCCCTTTTTGTGGAAAACGTTATGGATAGGTCTAAACAAGGCGTAATTGGCCAAACCGGCTGGCCACGCAGGACCTGCCAACAATCCAGGCTGCTCCCGGGGTTGGCCGCCCAGCCGGGGAAATATTGTGCATTAATTTCATTTAGTCTCTCCTTCCAACATCCAATGGTACAAGTTAATTAAATTGCTTGTCCATTGTGTTCATCCACTTACAAAGTTAATGATATTGTGCAGGAGGATTAAAGAGCGTTTTATAAAGCGTGCAGGATGGGAGCTGGCAGCCTCTACATTGCCCAGTTGAACCCTGTCAGTCGGCGAGGCCGGTGGCCCCCGTAATTAGCAGTGAAATAGATGCTTCCATCTGCCAATTCCCTGCCAGGCTCATCTGTCGTACCGAGGGTCCTCCAACCTGCCCGCCCGAAGGTCCTAAAGCAATAAAACCATCTCGCCAATGATATTCAACCAGGACGAATGAGAACGGGGTGGGGGGGGGGGCGAAATCATAATGCAACTATACATAATGTGAGTCAGACTTATAAGGAGGCATTTTAGAATGCCAGATTTCTTTTTCTTCCATCCATGACAAAGTTTTCTAATGCTCAAAACCAATTATGTCCTACAGTACTGATCGAGGTCTGTCTAGTTTGAATAATGCAAGAGCAAAATTCCTTGCAGGACCAGTTGAGTTCCCATTGGACAAATCTGATCATTACTCTAAGCGCGATTATTTCAGAGGGAAGTGCCTGTCATGTTGTCTGCATTATGGTGAACAAGAAAATTGTGAGTCAGAAATTCTGTTTACATGGACAAACTATGTTGAGGATTTAGGTACAGTGTAACATGTACATGTACATCCACTTACTTAAGTGCTTACGTTTCCATCATTGGATAGGTCCTGATATAGGGTTACAGGGGTACTAACTATAGTACTGTATAATTCGGTCAGTGATATTTCATTTAGTTATAGTTAGTTACGGAATTTCACAACCTAACATTATCAAAGTCATATTTATTATTGAGTTATTTTATAGCTACGAGTTATAATTTATAGCCATTAAGCTGTTTAATTGGTCCCTTCAATTTAATCAAAATCCTTTAAAATCATCATCCTTAACCCAATGTGTCCCATCAGTGTAAAGCTCAGGGATAAACACATGATTGTATACATTTAAATAATCTTCAAGAAATACATGTAAACCTAGGGTGTTTTGACTTGGTGTTTATTTGACAGTTTAATTGGTTATTTATTTCGGAACATTTCGGAACCTCTTGCCTTATGATCATTATGACGCCTTATGATGCCTTATGATGCTTTATGATGCTTTATGATCGTACAAATACAGCCGGGGATGAATGTATGAACAATATTGTTCTAAATTTATCACATCATTCTAAATATGATTTTACTTACGAAAAATATCCAGTCTAAAGCTCATGATTTAATCAGCTTTTACCTACACAACAGGTATTGCAAGAAGAACAAACATATTCGGTACACAAATGACTAAAGGCCAACAGTCAGTCTGTAAACACAGGCACGGTACACACCGAGATCCACAGGTCGCTCCACAAAAAGCAGTCAATGGTTTCGGATACCACATGCAATAAATCAGTCATTCCAGCCCGGATAGCAATCAACAGTTTCCATATATTAAAAGGACAACTACTTCGGTGAGATATAAGATCTTGATCGCTCCCTGAAACCTCAATCCTCAAATAAACCAGTGATTTAAGTGGCTGGCATGGTGAATAACCACTCTCTCTGAGTAAATATGAGCCACTGAGCTAATCTCATCATCCCCCAAAGGCCCCGCATATCTGATGAATATTATCCGCGTTATTAGATTTGCCAAAAAAGAAAAATCAAAGGCTGAACAATTGAGGGATCCATTAGTAATTAAAATGACATTACCTCGCTCTCTCTTTGTCCACTTCATGTGGCATTGCCAAGACCATCATTTGATTGTTTCGAATGCTGCGGGATAAAATGCTTTTAATATACTTAGGCTCATTAATGTAAATCATATTCCACTATGGATGTCCAATAATTAAAAAGAATATTTCAACTTGTGTCATTTGTTTCTTTTCAAAAGGTATCCTCATTAGATAGATACTTTTAGAAATGACAGGCCTAAAAGGCCATTGATTTTTCTTTATTCTCTGCTTCTGAAAATATTGTTAATGTTGACATCGAATGTTCATCAATCTAGATTATCATGCTATTTAATATGTGGCCTGCTCCTCCGATCGTCCGTTATGCATCTGATTGGATTAGGAGTGTATCAGAGGGAAGGAAAACTACAGGCTTTTCAGGGGATTAGCAGACATGGATGGGACATGACAGCAAGGTGTCATATGCAATCAGAATCTAGCAGGAGGAAAGTTGTACCAAGTTGAACCTTGCTGGAATTGCAGTCCTCTGTGCAACAGAACCGCGTGGATCGACTTCTTTGTAAAAGGTCCGTATTGGAGTTGCTTGCTTGCTGTCTCTGGGGTCTTCAGATTTAAAGTCTAAGTGCACTTCATCAGTAAACAACACAACAAGTGACGGCTAGACGACTAACCCGACACCAAGAATATCTGTATCCTGGCTGATGGCACGCGCCGGTTTTCTATCAAACACCACCACCGGCGAGAGCAAGAGGTAGTAAAAGTCAAAGTAAAACTAGGCTTACATATCAACCAATTTTCAGACCATTTGCTTTAATGCTTAAAGATTAAGTGTCAACGCGCCAGTATATTAATCTGTACTGAAAACACAAAGTAGTCCGAGTGTAAACCTGATCAGATGTTAAGGAGCCATGTGTTTTCTGTGCTGTTTCACACTATGTAATGAAACACATTAGGTAGGGAGAACATCACCGTAATAGTCTTAAATAGTGATCCAGAGACTCGTCGTCCTGGTGCGCCGCTTCTGGTTGGAGATTTTGTCACATGGATGCCCCGTGTGATCTCTCTGGGATGCGTTTGGGGTGACTGGTTTCACTCTTTCTTCTTCTCATTTGACTTGATTGGAGTCACTCGATAGTTCAGGACTGGAATTTCCTACAAGTCTACTGTACCTGAGCCTCCAATAATTAACTGGACTCCATATTAACTTAAAGAAATCAACTGTTATACTGAACTGCCTGCCACCTAACACACAGTATGCATGTAGATCAATTCCTGCTTTCTGTTTCACCCAAATCAGGATGGGTTCCCTTTTGAGTCCGGGTTCCTCTCAAGATATTGCCATCTCAGGGAGTTTTTCCTTGCCACTCTCGCCCACGGCTTGCTCATCAGGGACTATCTGATCATTTTGAATTATACACATTCACATTTCATTTAAACTTCCATAGTTTCTTTGGTTGTGTAAAGCTGCTTTGCGACAATGAATTGTTAAAATAAAATTGAATTGAAAATAGAGATCACAAACAAAACCAATAGGAATGTGGGATTTATCATACAGTAACTGGAAGATTTTACGCTTGAACTACAAGTGAGAAATGTAACACTCTCACTCACTCATCATCTATACCTCTTAATCCTGTATTCAGGGTCACGGGGGCCTGGAGCCTATCCCAGGAGACTTGGGGCACATGGCAGGGTACACCCTGGACAGGGTGCCAATCCATCGCAGGGCTCAGGCACACGCATACGCTCACTCATTCACACACTACGGAGAATTTGGGAACGCCAATTAGCCTAACATGTCTTTGGACTGTGGGAGGAAACCGGAGTACCCGGAGGAAACCCACCAAGCACGGGGAGAACATGCAAACTCCATGCACACAGAGACGGGAATCGAGCCCGGCCGGGGATCGAACCCGGACCCTGGAGGTGCAAGGCGACAGTGCTAACCACTACACCACCGTGCCGCCTAGAAATGTAACATTAGACAAAAAAATAAAAATAAAATATTAGTATAGAAACAAAGTAAAAACATTATGCAATTATATAAAATTAAATTTTCCCCCATGTCTAGTGAATCTACAAACTAGAAAAGGTCTGTTTAAAGAGAACATGCAGTCAGTACACTATTAAAGTTAGAAAAGCAATTCCAACCCAAGACATTGGCTCAATAAGTCTGTGTGCTCTTTCCTTTCCTACAGTATGCTCGTAAGCTATGCATGAGAACGCCAAATTGTCCCAATTAACCACAATATGTTACGGTGTTCTCACAAACCACTTCTGACTTCACTGCATCAGTGCCAAACTTATCGTGAATTGTCACAAACTGTCTGGAGTACCTTTCAATACATTACTATGATCTCTGCCGAGATCTTTTACTATTTCTCACGACTTCCCTAAAATTTGTCAAGACTTGCTATGTTTTTTGGTCATGGACCATATAAAAGGCAACCCATTTCCACAGCTTTTCATCCACATCCTGTCAGCGCACCTGTTAACAATGACCCGGAGACCACTGTTTTGGAAAACTTCTCATGAACATTCTTCTTATTATGCTTTTAAGTCCAGATGGTGTAAAATTGAATGCAATCCATCAAAGCGGCCTACAGTGGAACATCAGTGTGTTCCATCCTCCCTATTGAAGTACACTACGTTGTTGGTGGACATAAAAGCATCCTCGGCCCTACTCAGTGCACTACATGTTAACTTGCAATGTAGCCACCCAGACTAGTTACTGTAGCTAGCACATTTTTTGGGAATCGGTCAATTGTCATGGCTGGTGTTAGCATGCGATCGCCAGGGTGCATTTAATGCTCTTAGCAGGGCCGTGATAGCTCTTGACTAATCATGAGTTGACATCGTGACCGATCGAAAAAGGTTTATATTTAAGCAAAAGGATATCCATAGGAATTCTTTTTGGACCCTATGAGACATTATGGAGTCGTAGCAAAATCTGACAGATATTTATATAAAATCTGTCCTGAAAATCCCCCTAGAATATCCTATTATCTTGCAATCTTCCTGACTCTGGGTGAGATTCTGGATGGAATTTGGAAAAAGCCCTTTAAGCTTAGAACTTTCCATTTTTTTTTAAACGGTGAGATATCTGACATCTTGTAGCACTGTTTATATTCATCAACACTGCTAGACAGAAACATCTTATGTTTGGGTTTTTTCCCCAAAGTCAAAGTCTTGGGTTAAATTGGTTTCATTTCTATTAACCGATATTGTCTAAGCTGCACAGTTCTTTACTAAATTCAATTAAGCATAAAGTCTGACACTTCTTTCCAGCTTTCCGTGAAAAAAAAACGTCAGATGTGTCCATTCTCAGGAGCTGTATAGTGGACAAGCTGGAAACAGAAGTGGGGTTTTGAACAAGTACCCCATTGAAGGTCAGCACATTCTGTTGTTCCACCTACAGAACAGTATATGTCTTGGCGTGGTTCACATTATACCTGGCCAAGCGGTATATAGGGGCTCGGACTGAGGTTCAAACCCCAGCACCACCAAGTTTTCCCTGTCGGGCCCTTGAGCAAGTCCCTTAATCCCCAACTCTTCATATGTGTAATGAGGTTAAATGTTAGTCGCTCTGAATAAGGGTGTCTGCCAAGTGCCATAAATTTTAATGTAAATGTAAGAAGGGGAATCAATTTACTGATACTTCTGGCTTTGGAAAAGTACAGTGACAAATACAGTAACAAATCAAAGACAACACTTCAGAGGCTCATATTATCTTAATCTATAAGTACTGTATGTGAATACTGAAAACCCGCCTAAAGGAAGCTGTGCTTCTTAGTAGAAAGAATTATTGCTCAATAAAAAATATATAAGCAATCTGGCATTAAATCACTTTTGCTAAGCTAATGAGGTAACAGAATGAAAAAGTGCAATTCTTTTTCCTTGGAGTAAATCATATGCCACATCCATTCAGCAACAAGTTATATGAACTGGATAATACCCCTGTCACAACCTGTGCGGTTCATTTTGATTCACCACGAATTTTGGCGCTGTGATTACGTTTGCATTTTTCCGCGCGAAAAACGCACGGTGGTCCTCGCAGAAGCTCGCGGTGCCCAACATCGCATCTCACCGCGAGTCAAACCACATTGGTGAGATAGGGGTACAGGTATAAGGAACTTTGTTTCCACTTTTTGTTTCCGGTTGTCTTTTCGTTTTCGGACTTGGTGTTGCATTTGTGTTGTCACAAGTTTAGCACTTAGTGGGTCAATAGTTATGGCTTTGACTGCTTATCAGAGGACAGCGATTGAAACCGCATAGTGTATTTGACCTTGGTGACCTTATGTAGGCCAAAAAATCCTGTGTGACATTTCAACTCGAAAGCCAATCAAGCACTTTAATGGAGTCAACGGTAGATTTGGTCTTTTTATGTTTGCCACAAGACTGACATTACTGGAGGAATCTATTTAACTTCATTTCAGTGCATTCAATTTTTCATAAATGCCTTAAGTGAAGTCCAATCAAAAAAAAAGAAAAAAAGAAAAAACGTTCCACTACTGCAAGTCCTGCAATAAAGCTGCTTTTAGGGCCGTGCCAAAATGGCCCTGGACACTGTCCACGGCAGGTGTGGAAGTGTACCTTCTGTAGATCGATTCGCCATCTCTCTGGCACTACCCTGACAGGTCGTAGACTAGGCAGGCGATTGGTGACACAACCACAGGAAGTGCCTTTGATTCCGACGTTATGTCCCAGTGGCCTTGCAATGACATACTGTCCCCTCCGGATGTCCAATTCGATACAACTTTATAGCAGTGGGCCACAATAAAATATACTGCTGAGACATCTTAATGCTATACATCAGTCTGTTTGGGGGGGGAAAAAATTTATCAGTACGTTTCTCATTTTCTCATGCTGTCCCCTCCAATCACACAAGGCTGTTCCGAAATGAGACCGCATGGACCCGGCACAGTATGGCTACATTTATATGACCACATATTGCTATGCTCAATCAAAACATCAATTGTGGAGCTGTTTGGATTACAACCCAGGACGGTCTGTACAAATCAAGTTTCAGGTTTAAAGTTTCAACCTCAGGGAACGGCGTATAATCTGTTGCCTTTTGGAAAGCCGCGCTGGATTTCCAAGCCCTAAAGAGTTCGGCTGAGAAAAGGTATCATTCTGCGAGCGAAGCCGGCCTCCTTTTCCACAGCTACAGTCAGAGGCGTTTTCGCGACACAAACAGTGAGCACGGAGCCGTGAAGCTTTACATGGAGCCGAGAAAAAGCTGCTCGCTTTCCCTCATCTCCGCTAAGTCCCAGCTCCGGACGGTATTTGCTGCGTCTTTGTCTTTATGTAAAAGCGGATGCCTGCCGATGATGTGTTATGTAAAGTTGGCCGGGCCTGAACGGGATATCCTCCATGCTAGCTTAGTTATACTTCAGTGCATCGGCAGAGAGGACGAGGGAGAAAGACAGGGCATGGGGAGGCTACGCTGGCAGTTGGTAGAAAGGTTTTTTCTTTTTTCTGACAGAATATAGAACATGCAGAAGGGTGTGGGCGGTATATCATAATAAAAATAATAGTGATTAATAAAAAAGAGGAGTTTCTGTACGCAGATGTTCTCTTGAAATCATAAATAGGAGTCGTTCCCAGCCTTTCGGGGGTGAAGCCGGAAAACGGCCAGAAGGAACAGATAGTCGGGAGGCGGAAAAGTCCTGAATGTCCTTTAATAAAAACCCACTGTTTAGCACCGGCGCCTTCCACTTTTACATCCTATATGGAACTCGACCACAAGCGCCTCATTCTACTCTTTCTTCATTTGTTTAATATATTCAAATGATAATTTCCTGTAATTCTGGACAAACTGTTAAAAAAAAGCAAATCAAACAAACAGCAAAGGAATCGCCATGCATTAATGTTTGAATCAATCATCTTTCAGTTTGTTGAGAAAAAATAAATAAATAAAAATCAAATATATATCAGAATGAAAGTATTTAAGCGTAGATTAATTGCATCTAATCAGACAACTAAAAATATTTAGAGTGGAACCTCGGATCGCGAGTAACGTGGTTTACGAGTGTTCCGCAAGCCGAGCAAATATTTTTAATACATTTTTAATCGGAAACCGAGCAAGTATTAGTTTACGAGCGCCGAGTATCATGTATCACGCATGCGACTCTTATTTTGACACCGAGCGTCACTCTCACCTCACACACACACACACACACACACGGACCAACAGAAACACTTATCTGCCAGGATTTATTTGTACTTTTTTTTTAAAGGTAAAGTGCAGATTAATTTGTTTTATTTTCATTTTATAGATTGTATTAATTATTTTTATGTATTTATTTTTGGGGGCTGTGGAATGAATAATTTGAGTTTTCAGTATTTCTTATGAGAAATGATGATTTGGTTTACGAGTGTTTTGGAACACGAGCCCACTTCCGGAACGAATTATGCTCGTAATCCAAGGTTCCACTCTATCTAATCACTTCTTTTCGACGCCAGGGTACACTTCCTTGGCTAATCGTACTGGTTCAGTACACAGTGTTCTTAGTGTGTGTATGCTTTTAATGATTAACTAAGTATTGAAATCTTAAAGTGCGAGATAGGAGAATTTGTTGGAAATTTAACATTATGGATTCACTTAAGTATATAAAAAAAACTAACATAAATGTTTTAGTGTTCGGAGAGACATGAGATTTGAGTCAAAGTACGAGAACCTGATGCATGTCAGAACAAGCAAGGTTAAGGCTGAGTCCAATAAAAAATAAAATAAAATAATTATCAATCATAGCTTGCAATCTAATTACAGGAGCATTAAACAAGGTACTAATTAACTGAGGATTGCCACACACAAGCAAGGCATTGAGGGGCCAAGCTTGTGCATGACATGGAAGTTTCCCATCATCTCAGCCTGTGAATGACGCTCGTTCATCTCGGTCACTTCTCGTTCGCTCGCTCGCTCTCAGGTGCGTTAGATACAGTCACGCCGCTCGCATTTTACCTTCGCGCTGATAAAGGATCCATTCATGCACATCACCGTCTCCCAATTTTAGTCAATTTTCGCACAAATCTCAAATGTTGCAAATCTTACCCATCACCCATAAGCCAGTACATCAGCTCATATTTGACCCTTTTATTAGCATCCTTTATAAGCAAACCCTGTCTTATGATCCTCATAACCAGAAAAGCACTTTAGCTCTATAATCTTGAATACGCTGTATTAATGTCCCTGACAAAAGTCAATTTAAAGGGGGGTCCAGGCGAGAGAAGAAGGAGCTCGTTATGGGTCTCCGAGATGCTATCCCGCCTTATTAGGAGCATCTAGTTCATTTACGAGATACACACTGCTGCTGTTAGGACAGGGAGCACGACAAAGTCATTGTTCATTCCCCTGACTCGGGTTAAGAGCTACTTAAAATCAATTGCTCTGTGAACATTTAATATTGTTAGGGAAAAAACGAGAGGCTGAAGGCATTCCGGTGACTTGCTTTGTGTTTATCTCCGAATAACCACTGCGGGGAAGCATGTAAAGCTAATTAGTTTTTGCAGAGACCTGTCAGGAATATGCATCACGGGAACACTTAGGCAAGCGTATGCATTTCTTTCCCACTCATTCATGTGTAGCTGAATAGCGGAATAGGGCCGAGATTAAAGCATTCTACATTTTGACAGAACGTGCTATTATATAAGCCTGTGTCTGAGTGGATAACTTCATTGCAACACAAGGATAAAAAGGAGCGGACGCAGAAAACTCGGAAATCAATCACAGATAGGAGCCATCAATTAAAGCAGCAGCTCGAGTGAAACCTACTGTAGGGAGTGACTGAATGAGGGCAGAGAAGCAGTCGAGTCTGGTATGTGTTCAAAATCTGATGCACACTACCTGCTAATTCGATTAAGTGCTTGCCATGAGTAGTGCCTGTGGTTATGGGTTGATGTAAATGCATAGCCAGTTGAGTAAACATTGCACGAGCATCGGAATAAGGTGATTGGATAAGAGAGGAGAGTGAAAGGCCCGAGGCGGAACACATAGACCCTTTGCCAAGTCCATTACGGGTATTGAAGACATCCAGCAATCCAAAGGCACGAGTTTCCAATGCCAGTCAAAGTAAGATGGTTGTGGTCAGGGTGCATCTCATCCCTGAAGTGGTTCCACCTTTTGGGCCGTCGTAGCGCAGGTAATATCCGAAAATGCGACACTGGAGATAAAAACCGAAGATCACTTATCTCCCACTTAAATAAATACACCTCTTTGAATATATTAACAAAATAATAAAATGCGATGAGAACACCATGTTCCTTTCATTTGCAACTTTGAGCAAGCCGAGCCACTAGGAACGTAAAAATAAATGAATACATAATTTTTTAACATAATCTCTTTGCTCTTCAATACATTTAGGTATTTTGCAAACGCCCTTATCCAGAGCGACTTACATTTTTATCTCATTAGCCATCTGAGCAGTTGAAGGTTAAGGGCCTTGCTCAAGGGCCCAATAGAGACAACGTAGTGGTTGTGGGATTTGAACCTGGGACCTTCAGAACCATCGTGCAATGCCTTAACCACTGAGCCACCCCTGACCACAAAAAAGCTCACTCACTGGCTGAGTGTCATCTATATCGCTTCAACCTGTTTTTGGGGTCGTGGGGGGCCGGAGCCTATCCCACGACGCGGGGTACACCCTGGACAGGGTTCCAATCCATCACAGGGCACTCACACATACTCATTCACACACTACGGGCAATTTTGGGAACACCAATTTGCCTAATCTGCAGGTCTTTGGACTGTGGGAGGAAACCCGAGTACCCCGAGGAAGACAGAGACATTTTGTGCATCTGTGAACTAGCTTTCGTATTCCCTCATTAAAAAATGTTTTACGCTGAACTTGAGAGCCACGAATGCATCGACGTCTTCACTTCTTCATCAGAAGTGAATCTTTGTCCTCGTACAGTAGGTCTGCTTTCAGGGGACCAAAAAAGGTGAAAGTCTAATGGAGCGAGATCAGGACCATGGGGAGGATGCTTTAACACCGCTTTCAAATCGAAGTGTCAAATCGAAGTACAAGTATGTATGTTTTTAACAAAAATAAAAATGTAATTTAATTGAATTCAACAAAAATTCTGCAAATAACAGACTTACTATATATGAACTAAAATACATAAACGTAAACAAAAATGAACAAAAACAGTCCAAGACCAAAAATCAGCATGGCTGCACGAGTTCGGCTCGATATGGGTTAAAGGGTTCAATTTCGCCTCTTAAAAAACTTTATTCGACTTCTAAATATTTCGGGTTTGGGATCTAATGGCTTCTAAAAAAAAAAATTTTTTTTTCCACAGCGCTGGCTTTTCCACGTTCAAATGTATTGATTCTTACATTACATTAGAACTTTAAAGAAGTTTCCGACTCCAGAATTAGATATGAACATTTGGAGATACAGAAAAAGATGAGATACAGAGAACTCAACCTTTATCAGGTGAAACAATAACTTTGGCCATTCTCGCGAAAAAACATTAAGTAAGAAAATCCAATATATCCTGAAGGACTATCAGCTCTGTTTCTGTGTATCCTCAGTAAATGTATGTACGGTCACTACCTCGAGATATAATTAGAGCCTGTCCGTCAAAAAAACTCATCATCATTGTTTCTCTTACCTCCTCAGAAATGAGAAATGGTCAAGATTTAAAATAACGATTTATCCGTGCTATTAACCACTCGTACGTGACAAATCCGCACCTGGCTGTGCGCGGCCTCACGGGAGATATCTCTCCTCCGTCGTCTCAGATCCGCGAGCAGCCAATGAGAGGGGAATGAGAGAAAACAAGGGACGGACCACTTGTCCTCAGTTCACAATGTTGGAATTGGGGGTTGATGGCTCCCTGAAGATCCCCCCCTCCTCCTACATGAAGCACCTGGTTCAGGTCCGTCTGTGTGCAGTGTGCGAGTGTGCGTCTGTGGCAATATATATACACTTTAGCAGTGAAAAGGTCAGGCCGGCAGGATGAGACGGGCAAACAAGACCGTGCGAGACCCGGAGTCTGCGGATGAATCGCATGAGACCTGGTGCATGGCAGTGAATGAGTAACCCAAACCCCATTATTCCCTTCTTCCCCGGCATGGCCGCGGATTCATGCTGCTGCATGCTGCCAGTTCATTAGCAGGAAATATCATTCTTATCCTGACGCACCCCCGGAGGCCCACAGAGGACCCACAGAACGTGTTCAATTCCACATCATCTGTTCCACCGAGGGCCTTAATATGGGCCGGTGTGATCAATACTATATCACTGTAAATTAAAATGACAATTTAAAAGTAATTAAGCTGGTCAATGCTCAATTCAAATGTCATTATTTGTACAAGAGGGGAAGACGAGGCCGCCGCAAGAGTGCGTGCGTGTGTGTGTGTGTTTGAGATTGTGGGTGTGTATGTGAAGTGTAATGCTTACTCAAATATATTAAGTGCTGCTATGCTGTCTGTCCCTGTGACTGCTGGAAACGATATGATGAAGGTCTCAACAATAGCAGATGAAGTCTCCACCTATGACACATCGGGTACTCAGGAGGATAACCCAATCATAGCAATCTGATTTAGAGCTCCAAATCCAATTAGACGAGCACCGGATGAGAAGTGACACAGAGAGAACATAGAAAATAGCCACGGTTGAAAGAGTAAGTGGTTTTTCTACACACTACAAGAGGCAAATGTGGACAATAAAAAAAGAAAGAAAAAAAAAAGAAATGCCATTATGTAATAAATAACAGTCCAGAGTAATTTAGTTATTTATTACTGATGTTTCCCTGAATGTATACTGAAGTCGTTTTAAAAATTGGTACAGATTTCATGATGATGATGAAATTAACGTCTGTGGGAGCTAATTAGAGCATCCGCACTTCAGTTTTTTTTTTCCTTGACTACGGTTTACAGATATCCCACTTCTCCCGCAAGTTCTGTGAGACTCCCACAAATTGATAGCAGCTCCCCGAATTCCACAAATCATATACGATCTCACTTACTCATCGTCTATACCGCTTTATCCTTAAACACAGACAGGGTCACAGGGGGCTGGAGCCTATCCCAGGAGACTTGGGGCACAAGGCAGAGTACACCTTGGATAGGGTGCCAATCCATCAGCAGGCACAGACACACACACACGCTCATTTCATACACTATCTGCAATTTGGGAACGCCCATTAGCCTCATCTGCATGTCTTTGGACTGTGGGAGGAAACCAAAGTACCCCGAGGAAACCCACCAAGCACGGGGAAAACGTGCAAACTCCATGCACACAGACCCCAAGGTGGGAATCGAGCCTGGATGTGCCGGTGCTAAACACTAAGGCACCATGCCACCTACTGTACATATACTCACTCACTCACTCACTCATTGTCTATACCACTTTATCTTGTATTCAGGTTCATGGGGAGCCTGGAGCCTATCCCAGGAGGCTTAGGGCACGAGGCGGGGTACAACCAGGACAGGGTGCCAATCCATCGCAGAGCACACACACATGCACACACTCATTCACACACTACGGGCAATTTGGGAATGCCAATTAGCCTAATCTGCATGTCTTTGGACTGTGCCAGAAAACCAAAGTACCCGGAGGAAACCCACCAAGCACGGGGAGAGCATGCAAACTCCATGCACACAGACCCCAAGGCGGGAATCGAACCCGGGTGTGACAGTGCTAATCACTAAGGTACCATGCCAATCAGATTTTTTGCCTGTCCTCAATCTCTCAGGGTGGGACATTTAATGGCTAGGAGTCTATACACACACAAGTGGTTCGGTTGATCCGAAAGGTGACTGATAAAAATTCAACGCCATGATTGTGACGCCGAACAAGCCTCAGGCACATCACTACTGACTAAGATGAAACATCTGGTTGTTTTTATATTGTTCGTTTTTTGCATGACTCTCCTTGATCGGGGAACTTCGGTCTGCACTTGAGGGCTCTTCATCGAGTACTAGAATGCATTGGCTTAATGAATTATTAAATGGGAGTCAATAATGAATAAATAAGAAAAACTAAAGACAAGCGTTGGGTATTTAATTTGCAGAGGTGGCATAGAGCATTGCTAATGAGCTGAGCTTATAACTGCCATGGGGTTCAGCTCCAGCCCACGCGGGGGTTATTTTCTGCATGCTATTCTAAACGCAGAGTCGATCCATCACAGGAGCTGTTGACTTGAGTTTCTGCAGTCAAACGTATTAATTATCAGCTTGTTCTCAGCCCCAGGGGTGATGGGAACGGACTCTTAATCAATGCTCATTGTCACAGTGACTTTTTATGTGGTTAATTGGAAACTGGTGACAGTGGAGGACTAAAAACTTGTTAAAAAGTGTCAAAAGTGTTTTTTTTTTTAAATACTGCTACGTGCTGGTTTTTAATTGAGTTAAGTAAACCACTGCCATGGGTTAACTACATGGTTTTAGTGCCTAATATTTGCCAATGCTTTACATGGCAGCCAGGTATTAAAGTTAACATTCTCATTAGAAGAAATGAAAGCATTCTAAATAACACTATACATAGTTAATGGTCACCATGACCTGTGACAAACACATTAATCAAGAGACAAATATAATATTTCTATCCAGCACACATTCATGCCTATGCATACTCAAAAGGAAGGTAGGTTTAAGAAGCTTGAGCTGCATTCAAAATGCTGATAGTGCATAAACATGTATGCATAATGCTGTTATTGTATACATACATACACACACACACACACACACACACACACACACACACACACACAATTATTATACGGTATATAATAAAATCGCTAAGACCACACCCCAACAATCTACCAACCCAAGGGTAAGCAAAGTCAGTTCAATATAATTAAAGCAAGCTTTTTAGAGGACATCACAATTTTAAAGGCATCCATGTATAGAGGAAATGCACACCTTTATATCTCTTTGCTCATACAGCCTTGCCAAGGACACTGGCAAAAAATTAAAAGCCTTTATAATGCAACCACAGAGTGAGTGAGGGGTGTACAGATAGCATATGTTAAATCAGAAAGTTTCAATCAATATAAGAAACTGATGGCAGGAGAGGACACACACACACACACACACACAGAGAGCATGTTTCCCTGATCACTCCTTGATCATCTTCTTTTTGCTGAGTAGGATTGAACTCTGGGATCCAAAAATTGCCAACTCGTATAATAATTCAATATTATATAAAGTCACAGTTGATGAAAGTGGTTTACTTTAGTACTAGGTTTCAGTTAACCAAACTAGCCAGTTTACATACATGACACTTATCAGCTAATTAACATCCAGGGGAAACCCTAAAATGTGCATTCTCTGCTCTACAGCATCTGTAAATGTTTTTTTTTTTTTTTTCTTCAATCAGACCAATACACTGGACTAAAACACCTCTGCATTTTATTTTTTTTTTGCACACCTCATAGAATGGACACTTATGGCAAACGCACACTTCCAGGACTTTTTCACATTTCCCTTTATCTCCTTTTCATTAAAATTACTGCAATATTTGTACAGACAGATTTTTATAAGTTGTTATATTTTATATTTTTTAGATTTCCTATATATATATTTTTTGAACATTTTTGTATCTTGCATCTTGTTTTATAGTTTAACTACTCTATTTTCATTCTATTCACTATTTATTTCCTTATTTTTTGTAAAAAAAAAAAAAAAAAAAAAAGTACAAAATTTTAAGGTCCTATTAAATTTGAATAGGAAATTTGAATTTTTTATTATTTCATCAGACTGGCAGTTGTGTAATCAACTAATCAACTAGACTGTCTTGCTGTTTGGGAAGATTCGAGTTGGTCAGATGGGCTCTGCCTCTGAGTCAATTAGACATTTGTTCAAAGTTTTGGTTATTTTGCTCTAAAATAATCAGACTGCCTGTTCTGTGACGCAAGCTACTGTAGATTTAACAAGACAACATTAAGATTTGATTTGATCTTGAATCCATTGCTACAGACTTGACAAGCACCATCCTTAAAAACATAAAAAAAACAAAGTTTGAACTAATAACTAAACCCCTCTGTAGTTAGCTTTCATTAGATCTAACTAGTCCCAGGTGCCGTAGTTATGTTTGAGACTTAGGCTCAGTAAAGCAGTTTAGTGTTGTGCACTCGTGTTGAACTGAGAACCTTTTGAGTTACAGGTAGTGTATTTCGGGATTCGATGTTGCTTGTGTGAGGAACAGACTTGCTTTTTATTTCTTTTATGGAAATGGCCTTTAGAAGCATGACGGAGACCCTCAGACAGGCTCATTTATGAGTTAATCAGATTGGATCTTCGGTATAAAAGCTTTGAATTGACCGGCCTGTCCCACTCGAGCAGGTTTAAGCGCTCAGTTGATCAGACAGAAGTGTATATTAGCCGATCAGCTGGCACTGACAGCTAAGGAAAGAAATGGAGATGAGCTGGCTAGTGAGTTTTACACTAGGCTAGTGAGCAGCTCTAACATCAAGCATTCCCGACTGACGACTGACAGCTGCTGCGACATAAACGCTGTGCAGGATGAAGCTTTTCCATCGTATTCGAGTATCCATTCGTACTTCAGAGGAATGGTCATGTGATCTAGTCATGCTCCCTAAAAGCATTCTTTCATAGAGACAGGGGGGGAACACAAACAAATACAAGTTTTGACTGGGAAACGGCCTTGACAAAGGGAACAAAAATCTCACCAATGCATCCATCTTGCAGGGGTGAAGAAACATGTGGTGTCGGATGTTCTGTTTGTGTATGTGATTGTGAAATGCTCCGTGCAATAGTGTGTGTGTGTTTTAGAAAGGTCCCATTGGGAGGCAGCCTCTTTTTTTTTCCCCTCTAGAGAGCATGAGTGTGAGAGGCTATAATAGCAGGGAGATTATGGAAATTAAACCAGAGAGATTAGCTAATGGGAATATAATAGGCCTGGGAGCCTGGGTGAACCATACTAGCCTCGGCATGCAAATGAAGATGAGCTGCAATCAATATGCTTTGGGAAAATGAAGAGATGGACCAGAGCAAAACACTGGCATGCTTATTGTGTCGCTGCACTAGACATTCTTCTACACGTTTCCGTGCACAATCCTGTATAGATTTCTGATAGACGTTTAAAGATCGTAGGCACCACATGGGATAAATCATTAGCTATTTGACAATTTCGCTGTATTCTTAATATCAAAATGATTACATAAGGTTTATTTATTCAAGCAAATGTGATTGAAGTTGAAATGTGCAAAACTGAAATATTTTTAAAAAAAACAACAACAACAACAACAACAACAACAGGGAAATCCAATCCAGTACTCAGCATCAGCCTGATGATACTAAAACATGGTATTTGTTCAGTGTATCCCTTACATGAATATCATATTTACACTCCATATACTTCACATATTTCTTTCAAATGGTAATTTAATCGTTACGCCTAAGAACTGAAACCAAACCACCGTCAGTGCTTCATAACTAAAATTCAATTACAACCTGCCAGTTGCAGGATTACCCATATCCATAACCCAATATCCTAGTCAAAATATTACACAATATCCTTCCCACCATTATTTATCTGTGCACTTCGATTTACACTTTTGCAGCTATATAACAGCTACAACATTCCCTGTGCACAAGCTCCCTTCTTTCCTTCTTATTCTCATTCCAGCCAGCGTAGCAGGCCCATCCATCAGTAGCCGAGCACAGGACACCTCCTGCCTGCTCACAAATGCATGAAGCCTGCAATAAAATTAACCTTGTGGCAATTGTTTTCTCACAAGTTTGATGGTCCGGTGGCAGCTCATCTGTTAGTGAAGGAATAAAAAAAAAAAAAAAAAAAGATGTCAAGCACAGATGTGCAGAAAGACGACGAGCGCAGGGGCCACGTCACCGCCGAGCCAGCGCGGGATTATTGAGTCGAGACCCAATCAATCAGCAAAGTGAGAAGACAAAGAACAAGGCGTATATCTGAATGATTATTCGGTTGTGTAACATAACGGCTAACAGTATCGCTGCTGGAGAACTGAGGCGTCTTAATCGGCCATTTCTTCTCATGAAAACTCTTACCTGCGTAGGAAATATGTACCGTATGCCAGGGATAAAATCACAATACCAAGGCAGATGAGGTGAAATACAGTAATACAACATGGGTGCGAGTCGTACTGTACTGTACTGTAGGTGGCATGTTCAAGAACACCATATCAGGAAACACTTCAACTTATACAGTTACATGCTGTCGACTGGGTAAAAGGGTGCCAGTGTGTAAAATAATTCTGCCGAATATTAAAGCACAAAATGTATCATCATATCTTAATTTAAGAACAAATCGACTGATATCGCTGTACTTCATCGGATTTTTATTCTAGATTGAATAGTAGAAATAGTTTCATCTTCTAATCAAGATAAGACCACTTGATATGTCTTGAATGCAAAATAGAAATATGCTTATTATTTAGCATTATTATTATTATTATTATTAGTCTATAGTTACATAATGCAATTAGTTCTACAACTCGTTCCAACAACACACATTTAGTATGCTTGCCTGAGTAGATCATCACAAGGGATCTGGCCACTTTAGCTTTAATTCAAGAGATTTAACAAGCAAAACACTGGAGGATGTAGATGCATCATTCACAGAGGTGTGTCGCAATTATAGACCTCAACAATGATAAGCCTACTGTACCATACTGTACTGTACTGTACTGTACCCCCAGAGTGCTCTTGACTACATGTTGTGGAACGCACATTCAAACCTAGACACTTTACTTCATCATGACGTATCTAAGAAGCATGCCATGCCTGGAGCCTTTGAAAATAAAGGGAGTCATTCCTAAACAGTTAATGCAATATTTTAGTTAAACCACTTTGAATAACGCTGAAAGTCTGCATTTTATTTTACTTTTTTTTTTTTTTTTTTTTTTATTACATGAAAATTTTCCGAAATTTTAATTCACATCTTCGTTTTTTTTTTTTTTTTTTCTCTTCCCCTCTCATTTCTAATCCTTTAGGGTGATGTCCGACACAAAACCCTAATAACCCTAATAATGTCCTTGTCCAAATAATTATGGACCTGACTGTCCAAAAAAATTATAATAATAAAAATGAAGCTCGTGTTATCACTTATTTTAAACGGATAAACAGAGTTTTATATCAGCTTCTCTGTTTCAGAAAAAAATTGATTGATTAAAAAAAAAAAATTTTTTTTAATCTTTACAAGTAAAAGTGCAGTTTATTACATACCTAAAAAAAGAAAAAGAAGAAAAGAAAAACAATGCCAAGCCCTAAATTGTAATGTTTTCTTGCTGACACTGGAGACTCCTTCTTTAAATGCTAAAAAAAATAAAATAATAATAATAATGTGGTGCGTCCGCTTTCACGCTCAGTATACGCTGTGTACATCTCTGTACGCTGTTACTATAGAAAGAGTGCATTCATAATAAGATTAAGCAATCAAATTCAAGACATTATAAACATTGATGCAATAAAAATACTTATCGGAATAATTTTTTTTTATTTTTTTTTTTTTTTTTTAAGATTTCTAAATCGGATTTTTCCCCCCTATATAATCCAAAAAAGAAAAATCATGCACCATGTACAAGTGTCTACTGTATATGACGACGGACCTTCAGCGTGAAGTGTTGATGCGCATCTGTGCTGAGAGACGGACGTGGAGATGTACACCACACATCCTCATCTTTAAACACGCTCTGATCATATTTACACACCCCGCAGCAGCAGCATGACCTTCTGTCATCGGATAGAGATAAGAGAGATGCCCCAAGTATGTGTGTGTGTGTGTGTGTGTGTCTGTGTGTGTGTGTGTGTGTGTGTGTTTGACGCTGGGAGCGTCGTCGGAGACATAGAAAGATGGGGGGGAGGGCCGAGAAAAATCCTTCAGTGGGTGTTTATTTGCTCTCAACACCTACTAAGCGATCAATATTTTTAATTTGGGACCGAGTTATTATTTTTCACATCACTGGGCTGGGGAGCAGAGTAAAGTGGCTCATATTTTAGCGTTAAAAAGATCGATATGACAGGCTCACCTTCACTGGGGCTGTATGCGCTCTCTCCCTCTCTCTCACACACACACACACACACACACACACACACACACACACACACACACACACACACACACACACACACACACACACACACACACACAGGAGTCACACCAAGGGCCACGCACCATAATGTACACAGAGCAGCAGGCCCCTGCACGCTCCAATCACATCATTATCTGTGTCTGGGCAACACAAACACACACACACACCCATCTGATTTACTTCCCACTTTATATCCTGATGCCCCCACTAAACTAATCCAACCATATACACACCACTTTATCAGCCCGCTTTTATGAGGCCCCAGGCTCTGCACCCGTGTGTTTGTGTGTGTGTGTGTGTGTGTGTGTGTGTGTGTGTGTGTGTGTGTGTGTGTGTGTGGCTGTGAGAGAGAGAGAGAGAGAGAGAGAGAGTTCGGGGTGGGGGGGAGGGGGGGATGTTGGGGGACAACATAGAGGGAAAACACACATAAGTGGATGTTATGGGCTCATTGCTGTGATAGTGCCAAGGAGAGCGTGAACTCCGATTCCACAGATTAGGCTCGCCATAATAAAGGCATTCGTTTTCCTCCTCTCTGTTCAATCTATTAATTGTGTGTATATTTCAGCCCAAATTTTTTCCACGGTGCCCCAGCCTGCCTTATCCCCTTAATAATTCACTTCTGATGGCAGACTCATCGATTGCCGCTCAACATATGTCTAGGGAGAGGGTGTGCATGTGTGTGTGCATGTGTGTGTGCGCACGTGCGTCGGGGTCGGCCTGAGTGGATGTGTGCTGTGTATTTGCACTCCTGAAAGCTTGACTGATGGCCTCGGAGAGTTATGGCGCTACGATATTGCTCCACTGACTTCTCCTCCATTCAAATTGCTCTGTACTTTACACCACGCCAGAGCCCATGGAATTAGGTTGCCGTTTAGTTTTTTTTTTTTAACCTGGTCATGCATGCGCCACAGGAGGAAAGTGTGTATCGCGGAATTACTCGACGCGGCCGTAATGACACGCTTCCACATGGGCTTCCACCGTGTCCACCACAAGCCGGTTCGTCTGTGCAAAGCGGGCGCGGATAAACAGCCGGCCGAGCTCCACCTCTTCCGTCTCTGAACTATATGAAAATCGTCTTGCGCAGGAAACAGTATAAACTGAAGCAGCTCTACCCTTCAGGACCAGGGTAAATATACTGTATAATTAGAGGCCAGAAATGTAAATATCCAGTGCATAACAATAGTGTGAATATCTTTTCTATTCTTCATCATCATCACTTTCAAAAATGGTTCCAGGACCACTGGGTATGAGGCAGGGATATGCCCTTGATGTGTCGTCAATCCATCGCAGGCCACCACACGTGTACACACACACACACACACACACACACACACACACACACCAAGCCGCATCTTTTTATCTGTCTTTTATTGGATTTTAGACTCTCATGTACATTGCTTTTTCTCCTCAATGCCTCTCTTTATGATCACCTGATAAGTATGAAATTAAAAGACGTTTGGCAAAATTGCATCTCGCGCACTAATACGCAGGCTAGACAATGCAGTCGAGATGAAATCTCGTGTGTCTTAATATGAGGACGTTCAGGTCGCAAACGCAGGTTAAGCATCCGGAACACTATTTGTGATTAGTGCTACGGTGCTGGCCTTGGATGAGCTTTATTCAAGAAAATGTCATTTTAAAAAAATCAACACGAGAAAAATAAGCTAATGAAAATGCATTCGAAGGTAAACTAAACTAAGAAGAAGAGTTTGTGCTCTTGTGCGGTGCCAACAGGTCCATTAACTTGGACGGTTACGATGCATAGCTTGACATATCTTCCGGGAAAAAAAAGAAAAAGAAAAAAAAAGAAAAAAATACGGTCTCTGAACTACTTGCTCTGAATCCACGGCCTGGATTACACGCTCGTCTAATGTAAACAAGATCCCGAAATCAACACGCGGTAAAACGTGGAAGGCAGTACGTTTCTGCTGTTCTTTTCTGCAACAAGCCTGGCTGAACAGGAGACGGGTGAAAACAAGAAGAGATGCTGGGATTGTCTGACTCCTTGGTCTTCCTAGCAACACCACGATCCTGTCTTGAGTTCGGCGCGAGGATGAGACGGCGTGTTAGCAGTCTGAGTTCGGCTAGCTGCTCGGGACACTTTGACAGAGTGCTGGCCTCCGGCCATTACCAAGATAAAGTTTCATGACCTGACAAAGTGTCTTAACCTCCTTACTTGATAACATCTGCTGCCGTGACACAAATGTCTCAGCGGCCCAAACACGGCTTCCCCGCGGGAGAGGACGCGTGTGGGTTCCCTCCGAACGGAACGCGACCTCCGGCAACGTGTTTGTGTCAAATCCATGCGTCCCATATAGTCGGAAACTTAACCTTAATGATTCCATGGGCGCAGTGCAAACGAACACAAACATGCAACATTAGTAACGTTTACTGCAAATCCGTCTGATTTGCAAATCCGTTCCCAACGGGAATATGTCAAATCGGATGAGACACTAGGGCAGATTACGCCGTCAGACAGAGCTGATCCGTGTCACTGTTTAAGTCAAGGCCCACAACCCCTGTCACATTAGAACGTCTCATTCGCGGTCCAATTCCGCCGCCTTTTATCTGCTCTTATCTGGAACGAAGACGGACGCGTTTCCGATTAAGACGTCCGGTTCAGACAGCTCTGGCTCGCTTTACGATGGAGGTTGGTTTAAACACATGTACTACAGTAGGTCATGTAGCTGTAGAGGGGGACACACGGACACACGAGGTGGTAATAAGAGGCAGACATTAGTGCACATCATTACCCATGGAGCCCTGGGGCTCAGGGCCAGAGGTGGATGATAAATATTAATAGAGTGGAACAGGGTTGACGGCGAGCCATGTGATCTGCTCGCCTTTTCCTAATTGACATTTTACCTGCTGTATACTTTAACTAGGCTGTAAAACAGCCGCCCCTGTCACTCACTCACTGCCGCTCACTCTCCCTCTCAGATAAGGGAACACCAGATGTGACTTAAAATGGATTCTATTGTTATGGAAACGATTTCTGAATCAAAACTATTCAGAGAAATCATCTAGTCCCTATTTCAACGTAAGCATAGTTACCATACTGACCACGTTCGAGGAAAAAGTCTTATCCGATTGAAGCACATGATCAGACGCCACTCCGACGCATGCGATCTAAAATGGATCACGCGGTTGTGGACGAACTTCGATTTTATATCAGGGTGAGTTCACACCGACATTAAAACACAGAAGACAAAAACACTCAAACAATTTATAGAAATATTTCAAAGATTCTACAAGGGGCGTTCAAGTCAAAGCGGGACTGTTGAGAGTGCAGAATAAAATCTTTACTATATGATCCGCTACTACATTTAATGCACTTATCCTATTGTTTGCACTAGGTCATGGAGCTGCATCAAGGTAGAACGAAAGGTTTTCTCAGTGTGCCAGAGCACAAGCCGGTGACAAAGTTATCCGTCTATTTACATCGAAGGATCAGGCGCTGAACTCGCCGACGGACGTAAGGTCTTGTTTCAAACGTTTACACCATTCTAATGTTTTACTGCGACTAAGAGTCTCATCACCGTACTGCACTTTAACTCTTATGTGAATGTCATTTGGTTTTATACCTTCATTCACGAGAAATTTCCATCAACCAGCCCAGTCCAGGTTTGACATGGACACCTCTCAAAGTTTTTTTCCTCGAAATTCATCACATCATATTAAAATAAATGCAGAACCTAGGCATCGTCCGCTTTGCTCTCAGATTTCGGGGGCTGTATGTTTACTGACACGTTCCGGTACGACCTGCATCTCGAGCCTGGTTTTAATCCTGCTGAAGTACATTCAAAATAATGACCATCCGACTTAAAGACTCAGGAATTTCAATCATTTTCCCTGTCTTGCCCGCTCGATTTTTAATCATTTTCAGTCTGAGGAACCGACTCCAACTCTTTGGCCTGACTCGTACATGGAACAGGGACGTACTATACTATACTGTAGCACCTTCCATGTGAACCCGAAAGCACCATGACTTGATGACTTGGCTCACAACATGCAGTATATTTACATATTTGTTTTTTCGCACGTTTGGAAAATGAAGTCGGGTATCGTTAATCAATGCTCCTGGATCAAAAACGTAGATGGACTAATTGATTCAAACAGCAATGCTACAGGACGTGCTTCGCTGTGAAGGGAAGCAATGCGGGGAACGCCAGAGCATTTTCCTAATTAATCAACCTCTTGTAGCATTTCAGGCCTACGAATATGTGTTCCACTCTTTTGTTTAAAAAGTGAAAATATATATGAATTAATAATAAAATATAAGAATTGATCTCATACATCGCTATTGTTTCTATTGTTTTTGATTATAGTTTTAGGATGTTAGCCGTGCAAGTCAGATTTTATATATATATATATATATATATTTTTTTTTTTAATAAACCCTTCCAGCATTACACACACACATACATATATATATATATATATATATATATATATATATACATATATATATATATATATATATATATATATGTATATATACGTGTATATATATATATATATATATATATATGTATGTGTGTGTGTGTGTATATATATATATATATATATATATCCATTAATGCTGGAAGGGTTTATTAAAAAAAATATATATATATATATATATATATAATGTATGTTTGTTCATACAAACTTAAATAATCTAAGCCTAATAATAAAATTAAACAAAAATATATATTTTTTAATATATTTTTTTTATGCTGCCCCTTAAATTTTTCACAACAGAGGACTTAACATAAACACCAACATCCTGTCATGCATTACTGTACTCATATTCCAATATTAGATACAAAAAAAGATTTCATCAAATTAATCAGATTTCCTGAAAATATATGTATTTGTTTCCTTCAGGTGGGTTTTGTGAGGATCAGGTAAGAGGGGGAAAGAAGGAGAAGAGACTGCTCTCAGGCAGAACGCTGCTGCTACACTACCTTCACTCTCATTATCTGGAAATTGACAGCTTGACCAGACAACAAACAATTACTCTAGAGTGAAAAATCGAAACTGGGAAAAAAACAAACGGCACATCGTCGGGGCTAAATGGCACATGCTTTGTATGACTTGACTGTTTAGGAATTTATTGACTGTGTGATACACTGGAAACTTTCTCATTGTTAAACTGCTATATTGGGGCCGCAATATACTGTGGACCCTTCGTACTGATTTAACCGATGGTTAAAACCTGCACGCGTTTATTTTATTACAAGAATGACTTGCACAGTGGTGCCTTCAATAAAAGAATTATAAAAATCAATGTTGTGTTAATTAATAATCCATATATCAAACTGATCTGATAAGGGGGAAAAAAGGTTAATGATGATCTCACATTAGAATCTAAAGCAATTATATCCGCCTAAATTATATGATGTATTTAATTTTATCAAAAATGTTATTTCTTGTTTCTTTTTAATTATCATTTTGACCATGCATTGATACACTTAGGACATCTCTGGATAAAATAAGGCAAGAAGCAGTCATGATTAGTAGCCATGTGCTGCCATCTTGTGGACATAACGTGCAACAGCACTGATTCTTTGGAAGTAGAGCTAACTGGAAATGAGCATAAATGTGTACAATACTGCTTGGGTTAGTTTTACCTAAAAAATGAGGCAGGGTACACCCAGGATGGTGCCAATCCATCACTGGGCACACACATATATATTTACACACACACTCGCCCACACACTATAGGCAATTTGTGAATGTCAATTAACTTAATCTGCATGTCTTCGGTCTGTGGGAGGAAAACAGAGAACCAAGCATGGGGAGAACATGCAAACTCTGTGCACACAGACCCAGAGGCCTGATTTGAACCCGGATCCTGGAGGTAGTAGGACGGCAACAGTGCTAACCACTAATCCACAACGCGGCCTGGAAAAATATCACATTCTTCATAATTATGATTTATTTAAATGAGACAAGCAGCCAAATAAAGCTAAAGAAAATAAGCAATACAACTCGGGCAGGGTTTTATACAGATTTCCCAGCAGCTACTGTTGGAAGCACATGTAAATGGAAGTGGGTTAAATCCACATTGACAGTATAATGTTTTTGCAAAATGCATGTTGGGTAAGAAATCAAATGTTATACCTTTGAATACAACAGAAAGAAAAAAACACAGAAAAGAAAAGAAAAAAAGAAAGACATCTTACTGTGAAATGCTCCTGGGACGCGTAGTTCTCGTCGAGGTAGACACGGGCTCTGTTGTACTCCTTCATGGCGTCACTGGACAATAACTCTCTGACAGGAAAAAATAAAACTCCATACATCACACAGTTACATTACAAACAAATCAAGTGTACAGGTGTTTCACTCCTTTGGTGTTGTTCCTGTTATGACCAACAGAGGGCGCCCGTTAACTCTGCAAAACTGGAAAGGGAAAACCCTCTCTCAGAGCACCAGGACTATAAAGGATGTAAAGAAAGATTTAATCCGAGAAGGGAACATATTTACGTGCAGGTCGTGCCTAAAGCAAGAATGAAAGCGGCACTAGTGAGAGTAGGAGAGAGTAATTTGCAAGTGGCACAAATGAAAATTGAATGGAAATGACAGAATTTTAAATACTAGTAAACGAGTATCGACGGGAAAACCTTCCTGTATCACTACAAGGTGTAATAAGAAAGATCAAAAGAAAGGAAAACACTCAAAACAAACAACAACAAAAACTTTTTAAAGCAATACTGTAATTTTGTTATGTAAATTATTGTCTTGTTATCAAACATCAATATCCAGCATACTTGAACTGAGATTTACATTGTCTTTTACTGACAAATAATTGCAAATCATTTCGATAGAAGCAAGCTCTGCCACATGACGACATGTAAATGGTTTTATGAGCACTAAAGCCTTCAAAGTAAATTTTACGGTCAGAAAACATTTGAATTTGCTGACCTGTGGGTCAGAAGAAAATGAGCTCTTCAAAAATCTTTCCAATTATGGATACTTTTGCAAATGAAATATTAAATTAACAAACCTCAGTGTTTTACCTAAAAGAGCTGAAGAATAAATATTTTAAATAAATATATTCAATTACATAAAATCAAGCAATCAAATAGCCTGCAGAATTTTTACATGGACCCTGGAAGGCATAATAAAAATATCCTCTGTAGTCCAACTAGGGACAGTGGAGGCCGATGGTGACCGTCGTATTTATTCCCATTTTGTACAATCGTGGTAGGACCTCCGGTCAACACTCTCACACACATTTACACACTACGGGCAATTTGGGAACGCCAATCAGCCTAATGTTTTAGGATTGTGGGAGGAAACCTACCAGGCAGAGGGAGGACATGCACACTCATGCACACAGACCCGACACGGGAATCGAACCCAGGACCTGGCGGTGCACGGCGACAGTCCAAACATCTAAGCCACCATGCCTCCATAAATATAAATGTTAATAACTATATAATATACATACATATATAAAGGTGAAAGTGTAAAGCAGCAATCACGTTGCTCATCCACACTTTTACTATTCATGCATAATATACAGTATTATGCATGTAAGTATCAAGTATATTCCTTTAACAATAAGTTTATTTGCTGTATATATTCAAGTGTCTATCCCTTTAAAATTAGCCGAGAGGCTCTTCATTTTTTAACTCTTAATGAGTTCAAATGAAATGTTTTGTTAGTGTTAACTAGCTTCATCCTGTATGTAGGACAAAAACAATATTTAGCAACGATGTCCTAGATAATCTTCTAATTGCGTGAGCTCTCAATCACACTACAAATGTCCTAAATAGAGATTTGATTTTCAGAGCATGTATTTCCTCAACAGAAGACAGTAGCACACTTACTTGAAAAAGCTGCCCACTTGTGCCATGGACTTCTCGTAATTTTTCCCTCCCACTTCTTGACAGTGTATTGCCACAAAGTGTGGTCTGTGTGTGTGCACCGTCTGGAAAAGAGCATACAACATTGGCAGCATGTTAAACCAAAAACATAATTATTTATAGCTTTGTTAACACATCTGATCATCCCTAACATTACAAAACGGAACATTATGCCCATTGTGCAGCCGGAGCAGCTCTGGCTTCATGGCGCGTGACTCCACAGAGCCTCTGGGGTGTGCTGTCGTGTCCGGCACCTGGATGTTAGAGGCAGATCCTTAGGGTGCTGTAGGTTTGGTCCCCGCACATGGGTAAGCCTGAGGTGACCAGTTTACTGGTATACAAGTGATAATGTGTTAAATGTTAAGTGGCATTAATGTTATGGGCTAATCAGTCAATGTTATAGGTTTGCTTCAGCGTTGGAAACAATATTGTATTAGACTCACTTATTATACACAATTCTTTGTTGTACTTGATCTGGTTTTTAGATAAAGTCTTTCCATGTGCCATCTGGTGGATATTCTGTGAAGCACAACACATTTATTTAAATTCTAAAATGGTGCTTGCAGGATCTCGCGGCACCCCGCGAGACGAATCGCGGCATTCCACAGGTACAAACACGCACACATCTATAGCATCGAACGGTAAAACTGATCAAGCCGAATGCGACTGTAGCAGCAAATGCACTTTCATCCATGTTTTGCCCGGGTGTGTCTACATATAGAAGAATAGAGCATGTAAATGTCTGACTTCAATAAGCACCGAATGATGCAAACAATCGTTAAAGCAACATATTAACATGCCGATTAACACAAAACTTGAAATTGTTTGAAACTGAAGTTTATCATAGACTGTGTTTATGTTGGATTTACTTCTTGGTCCGAGTGCTTTTAGATTGACCACTCAGCAATTTATGTGCAGACAGACGATCTTAAGTTACCAACATGAAAGTGGCATGAAAAAGTATTTACCTCCGTCCCTTCCGTGGTACTAGTAATTAGATTTGATTGTTTACATTCCTAGCAGCACTAATACCATTATTGTATGAGTGCCAGAAACTACTGTTACTGTATGATACACAAGTATACAGTAACATGTGTGTGTAATACTGTACATGCAGTCAATGCACTTACATCAGCAGTACTACTGTAGCTCTATGGCATGAAGTTTGGGGGGGAAAAAAAGAGTTGATTTTGATGGATCAGGATCAAAAATGCTTCAGGAATTTCATTTAGATTCTGTCTTGCCTGCTCTGTTTTTCAGCCAAATTGTAGCATTTCAGCACACAATAGCACCAAATAAAGCAATGAATGGATGACACTTCAGTGTTACACAGCTATTACATGATCGAGTGCGAGATCTCATCAATGCTTAAACATCCAGAACAAAAACGGACCCTTTTGAGTCCACCTGGAATGTAAACACCACAAAAAATAGGTATTTGGGGCAACTGAGTTCACGGTTCACTTAAAAACAAAACACTTAATTTTCCATCCAAAGACTAAGTGTGCTTTCATACATACAGACTATAGTCTGTTTAAATTGAACACTAGTTCGTTTCTCCTCTTGGTGTGGTGCGATGTGGAAATACTTCCAAGCTTTATTTTGTTTTCATTCATGACGACGGCTTACAGCTCATGAAGATCAAACATCAAGCTTCTCAAAATATTCTTTTATATTATATTTTATAATACTATTACTATTCATGCCATGTATTTCTCTGTCTAGTTCAGTACACGCAAGGGAAAAACTGCTGACTTGACAGTTGTCTAGAAGATGATCGACACTCTCCACAAGCCACAGAAGGTTCTTTATTCAAACATACTCATGGAACGCTGCCTGGAAGGGGAAGCGTGGTCGGAAAAGGTTCAGAAGCGACAGGGATGAACCGCGGCCTCATGAAAACTGCACAGCAAAGACGATTCAAGACCTTCGGAGAGCCTCACGAGAAGTGGAGTGAGGCTGGAGTCAGTGCAGCAAGAACCACCACGCACAGACATCGTCAGGAAATGGACTACAACTGGTGCAGTCCTAGCATCAAGCCACTCCTGGAGCAGACACAATTTCAAAAGCTGAGGAGAAAAGGAATTGGACCATTGCTCCGTGATCCAAAATCCTCTTTTCAGATAAAAGTCAATTTCCTACTTCAGTTGGAGTTCAAGGTCCCAGAGAAGTTGAAGTTTACGCAGTCGTTGCTGATATTGGCTACCATGACATCTACTGGTGCTGTTCCCCGCTGTTTTATCAAATCCAAAGTAAAGTCAAGGCTGCAGTGTACAAGGAGCTTTTGGAGCGCTTCATCCTTCTAGTTAGCACCTGCCCACAGTGCCAAAACTACCACTAACTGGTTTTCTGACCATGATGTTACTGTGCTTCATTGACCAGTCAGCTCATCTGACCTGGACCCCAAAGAGAATCTACGGGGTATTTCGAAAAGGAAGATCAGAAACAATCATCCCAACAGCACAGACGAGTTGAAGGCTGCTATCAAAGCAACCTGGCCTTCAATAGCGCTTTAGCAGTAACACAGGCTGATCGCCTCCATGTGCTACCCTACTGATGCAGGAACTCCTGCTAAAAGAGTTCTGAACAAGTACTGAGTGTGTAAATTAACATAATCTTTCACTTCATTGTTAATTTTTTTTTTGACTGATCATAGGAAATATTCTAATTTTTTGAGATACTGGAATTTTATGATCTATAAGCCATAATCATTGAAATGAAAGAAAAAAAAAGTTGAAATATTTCATGTTACATGTAATGAATCTAGAATTTAAGTTTCGATTTTTTTTTCCATGATGTTCTAATTTTTCTAGATTTTCTATAATGTGATAATATTATAATATAACAATACATGAGGGATATACAGTATATACACTGTAGGCAATCACCAAAAATCTCGTTGCATTTTAAAAACTTTAATTCTACTTTTCTTTTTTTTTCTTTTTTAAATGGATTGTACATACAGTATAATAAAAGGCCTACTATTTTCAACAGTTTAACAAAGATGATGATTAAATTTAACCCCTAGTCAGTTGCTTTTAACCAAACATGCTGATTTTTCTTTATTGAAAAATAAATGCTTTAATGCTTATTGCGACACTACAGTATTTATCACTCCAAGGCACTGATCGATTGGCCAGTGATCAGAATGACTGTTTTCACCTTGATCTGCCATGACCAGATAATCAGCCCTACATATACAGTATACGCACAGACACAGCAGAAGGTCCTGTATCTTCTGTCCGCAAGAGAGCACGAGTTTGAATCCCAGATGAGAATAGTCGTGCGGTGGAACAGTGGCCTGCACTCTCCCATCCATCACATCCATCCATCACAGACGTGAATCCCAGGCTCAAACCCCATGACCACTGTTGCCACTGTTGGGTCCTTGAGCATGGCCCTTAACTGCTCAGAACTGAGATAAAAATGTAAGTTGCTCTGGATAAAAGCATCTGCTACATGATATTATGAATCTTTAAAGGAAGAAGTCTCCTGCTTACTAAAAAGGGCTTCCGTTAAATATGAAAGATGCACACCCATTCATTCTAATAAAGATTCAACAAAGGTTTGATTCAAATTCCTATTAATGGTTTAGAAGGAGGATAGAAGAAAAAGTGTGATGGCGGACGGTGGATGACGATGACGCTGTGAACAGTATGGAAGGTAAGAAAAACTTTTGGGAAAAAAAAAAAAGAAATCGGTATCAGCCTAGAAAATAGCAATTGGTGCACCTCTACTTATCACAATATTGATATTCTATCATCATATTACCCAGCTGTGTTTGAGAACTCATTATTGCATAACTGTTCCACCCTTCAAGAGAAGATTAAAGCCACAAATCAGACAGACAGCTCGTCTAACCAGAATAAAGAACTGCTCTGAACTTTCCGTACAGAGCAGTACTGTGTAAGTAAGGAGTGTTTATGTAAGAGGGGGTATATGCATGAGACATGCAGAGGGTCTGTGGATCTGACTCTCGGGGTTTGGGAACATTTAGACCTCTGTGTGTGGAGTTCAGCCTCTGGAAAGGAAACAATGCATCAGCAGATAGCATGCAGCCGTACAGTACATGCATGGAAAACATCACCACTGCTTATGTGTGTATGCCACCGAGAGTGTGTGTGTGTGTGTGTGTGTGAGAGAGAGAGAGTGTGTGTATCTGTACTCCTGAGGCCCCAGGCATTAAGCCCTCTATCTGTACAAAAAGCATCACATGCCATCCATCATCACGCGCCTGTGGTTTCATACACAAACACACGTGAGTACACATAGATGGTGCACAGAACAACTCAGAAAAACATAAGGACACAAAGACAGGAGGGAAAGAGACAGAGAAGATATACGGCAGAGAGACAGAAAAATAAGTAAGGTAAAGGAAAAGTAATACAAGAAATGGACACGGGAGAAATGGAGAAAAGAGAACAAGAAAGACAGATCCATACAGTAAGTGAGACAGGAGACAGAAAGAGCGCTACAGCTATAAACATCAGCGTGTGAGCGAGAGGAAGTTACAATTTGTTGCGTGTGGCTCCAGCGGCTCCTCGTGACTCGTAACAGAAGATCCATAGTGGAGTGAATTACAGCACTCACACACACTAGGGGTCAGGGTGCTGGATGCTGGATGCTAGGCAGGCTCTGTAGAGGTGTCATTCAGGATTTGCGATTCTCAGGGGAGCGCGGAGGTCGGGACACATGCATGCTTTTAGGTCGACTCGCACCAGTAGCCCGAATCATTCCCACTAAGAGGCAAATCAAATAAAGGTAATGTAGAGCAATAACGCTATGGATTTTCCATCAGGCTGCGGTGTGCCACTTAGTGCAACGACCTGCACTAGACACAGACTGCATTACATCTGCACAGCTCCCAGCTCACACTAATAAGGTCAACACTATCTGTTCCCTCTACTGTACACCACATGGTGCCATAGAGAGCTGTACGTCAGACTGGTTATTAACTCCTGCACATAGTTTTGTCACACCATTTCTGCAAGACATGAAAAATAAATAAAATGTGTTTTTTTTCCGCCCTCATTAATGCAATTATTTCATGTAAAACAACTATTTAATTATTTAATAATAATGATTATACTTGGTCTATGAAAGCATGGCATGTCATTATGAGGATGCCATTATTAAACATTTAGAGGAGAGCAAACATCACTAGATATAAATTCTTGCCTGGGCAGGCTCGGGCTCTAAGAAGAAAACGCGCCTGGAGTGAATGGAACCCGAACAATTTTAGCACCGTAAGCTTCTCCTTTAAAACTCCAGTAATTAGTGCACTTTGTGTAAGAGTTGAATAACAGGGACAAGGTTGGCTTAATACAGGCTGGTTTAATACAGGCTGGTTTAGAAATTTCAAACCGAATTTGTCACGTACTGCATTTACACACGCACAAAAACAAATATGTACCTTTAGCACCACTGTCTAGACACTTCTAAATTTGTGGGGTGTGTTCTGTAACATGTTTGTCCCATACATATTTATCAGTATAGTAAAAAAAAAAAAACAATAATAATTCCATATATCCATATATACAAACACATACTACAGTATTGCAAGCATAATTAGTTTCGGAAACATGTTTGTAATCCAAAACACTTGCATATCAAAGCAAATTTCCCCAAAAGAAATACTAGAAACTTTGTTGATTTGTATAAAAATTATTAATACAAACTATGAAGTAAAAATAAAAGAAATTAACCTGCACTTTGTCTCTGAAAAGAGTCTTTGCTGGTGCGAGACGAGAAAGAGGAGAGGAGGAATTTCCCATCTCACACACACGCTCACGCACACACTAACTTAATCATTGATCCTTCTGGTCACTGGAATCTTCTTTGCGTCTGACTTTAATAAAGGAACCACTCTAATAACAATCTAATTGCTTTTGCCGCCTTTTGAAAATTTTGCAGAAATGTAACGTCACATTGCTGTTAAACAGAATCATCTTCCGCACTACTACAGCCTTTATAACCTTATTCTACCCAGACACCGTTGTTGCAGTACAATTACTAAAGAACAGTCACTACACCTGGGCAAAAAAAGAATTAAATAATGCTTTACACGCACACACGCTCACAATGTTATAGTAAACAGTACACGCACACACGGATGTGGACTATACGAGTGACACACGCGCACTGAGACTGAGGATGGGAGAGGATTACCCACAATCCCGAAGCGCGAGAGAGCGATGAATCATTGGCTCAGTTCTGATCAGGTGACACTCAGCAGATAAAGCGCATATGCACTGCTCGTATTTCAACACCTCACTCGTTTATCAAGTTAAAATTTATTAAAATCTTTGGCTTGTCTCGCAGTCCAAGTTGCACATGGGTGTGTATACGTGTGTGTATATTATACATACACAAAAACATATCTACAGATCTACATATAGATACACACTAAAACCTTGGTTTGCAACCACATTGTGACAACATATGTGTACATTTTTTATTTATTTATTTTTTTGTGTCCAATATACGTATACTGTGTATATAATATATATATATATATATATATATATATATATATATATACTCTGTGTATATATATATATATACTCTGTGTATATATATACACATACACACACACACACACACACACACACACAATATATACACACACATACATGGACACACTTGTATTGAATCTAGGGAGGTCATGTGAGAATAAAAGAAACATACGCACACAGTAGGGGAGACACACTGCCCGTCATCATCATTGTTTTGTTTGTTTTTTTCCATGTAACTGAGTGTAAATACATAACTCTTTTCCTGGAATAGAATATAAAATGAGGGGTATATCCTAAATGACGCGAGTCACAGTTTGTGTTTGGAAAATTCAGGCAGATCGCGGATGTAGGACAGTGTGAATGTTTGCTAAAGGGGAGTGTTTTCTTTCTTTGACTGTAAAATGGTTATACTCCTTTTCATGTGTACCTTATCTTTTACTAATTGCTGTTTATACTGGAGACTAGATATATTATCTCTTAGATGGGCAAACAGTCGAACAGATATAAAAAGGCAGATATTGTCACCTGCGACTTTCCTACTGCATTAGTATCCACCTAAAGTACAGTAACGTCTCTGCCTGAAGTCTCTGAACATTGTGCACCGACCAAACAACCGCTAAAGTATTAATAAGATACATAGCTTACTGTATAAGATGTCCTCGTATGCAAAAACGTAAAGATTTTCCTTTATTGGAACCAAGAGGGTCAAACCTGTTCCAGTATGACAATGTCACTGTTTGTTACGTTTGATGTTGGAGACGGCGTGTGTCATGCCCAGAAAGAGAGACCCGACCTCAACCCTACTGAACAGCAACCCTACTGCTCCTTCTAGACTGGAGTGCCTGACCTCACTAATCCTCTCATGACTGAATAAGCAAATCACCACAGTCACCCTCTAAAATCTACTGGACATTCTTCCAAGCAGAGTAGAGGTTATTAGAGCAGCAAAGGCAGGTCTACATGTGGACTTGAAATGTTTAAAAAGCGCATGTGACTGTTATGGTCTGTATTGGCTTTCACAAACTGTACAGTGTAACGGAATCTGGCGACGACTCAAACGCCAATTTTGTGCAGTTTCAAGGGCCGTATTGAAAGGCAAATTAACATTGTGCCAATCCATCGCATGGCACACACGCACGCCACAGGAAATTTGGGAACGCAAATTAGCCTAAACTGCATGTCTTTGTAGTGTGGGAGGAAAGTCCAGGACCCAGATGAAACCCACCAAGCACGAGGAGGAGAACATGCAAACTCCACGCAAACCCGAGACCATGAGGTGCATGGTCACAGTGCTAACCCGACAATGATTACATCACAAAGGCTGCAATTTATTACAGGTAATATACACATAATCAGTTATTTATGAAGAATTTGTCAATAATTTATGCATTTGCTCATTTTTAATGCTTTTTAGGTGATGAATAAATAATGGCAAACATTCTCTTAATGAGACCATTTGTGCCATTATTTGCTGCTAGTCTAGATAAATGTTGAAATACAAAATAGTACATTTAATAGTTACATTATCGCAGTTTAAATCAAAATAATCACTTCTTTTTATCTAATCGTACAGCTCTAGTTAAAGCTTAATAAAACATAGAAAAAATGTTAAAAAGCGGACTCAGACAAGCTTATCTCATCGATACACATCTCTGGAGTCTCTGAATCCATTTTCAAAATTACCACTGAGGACCAAAACCTGATTTGTTTCTGAATTTTTTTTTTTTTTTTTTGAATGATTTTAATTATTTGTACTTTATTTGTTTTGGGATTAGTGCATGTGCATGAAATGTGCATGTTTTGAGACTAATTCGCTCACAGATTTTTTTAGACTAAAACAGCAATGTTCGCTGACCATCGTTACAGATCAGCATGTGAGCATGTCAGGTTCTTCCTCCGGGAAAGCTTTCTAGCCAAATGACTCACACCAATTTTAATTTGTTTGTTATCTTTGTATTGTATATACCGGTAAGAAAAATAAAACCCCGAATTGTAAATCACCATGTGTGCCCCAGGACTGACCGCCGGCCCGGTAGAACGAGGCAGCTCCCTAGCAAAACCAGCAACCTCATAGGATTTTCCTATTTTTTCTTATTCAAATAAAAATTCCCCCTTCCTCCAAACCGAGGAATTACGCCAAAATAAATGCAAATACGTCCATGCTATATCATTATAGAGAACACACACACATGAACAAGTTTATACGCTCCAATATAACCCAATAAACCAATCTGCAAAACATAGTACCAACAGCATCCCTGTAAAACCCACAGAAATTAAACTTACTTACTGCACACACACACACACACACACACACACATACACACACACACAGTGTAGCAGGGCAATAGTAGTCGAGAAAGCATGTACAAACACTTATTAAAAGCTACAGTACAAGCTGCAGACACCAATGTTCCCAGTTTCTCCATCATTGTACCTCTCGGTGAGGGCTGGACGACATGGCAATAATATTTGAGAATTTGTTGAAATCAGTCGCAGTATGCTTGAAATCTCTTTGTCATATTGGATCCTCCACTGTCAAGAGATACATGTACAAGATACGATATTTTGTGCTGAAGATCAATAACTTCATCAGGGCATCAGGGCTAGATCAATGTGATCTCAAGCTGTCAGACTAATAAGCAACAGCTTCCCCCCTTCATCAACTCTACCTCCTCCTTCCCCTTAAACACGCTGACACAGTGAATATGTGCATGTGACAGTATGTACTACTGCACTTACTACAACCAATTTTTAACAACAATTAATTTGCACGTTGCACTGCTTAATTTTTTTTTTTTAAACCATCCCATATTTTACTATAAAATATAGGATGGTGTGTGTGTGTGTGTATGTGAAATGCTCCAGCTGAAACACCCCTCAGACAATGCATGTTTCACTCCTTTCCTTTTAATGTGCCTTTATATATAGTGTGTATATAAATGAGCCACTGCTGAGACACACCCCACCAGTAAGCAGCAGAGCTGAGCAACAAGCGGGTAGCTTGTGACTTCCTACTGTATATGAAGACAAATGGACAAAAATCTAATTAGACGTGTCCCTGGCCAATAAAAAAATGAAAAAAGACAAAAACAAAAAGTATGTTTTTGTCTCGTTTTGCATATAATGTCCCTTTAAGTCTAAGCAATAATATATAATATGCATTTCTTATTTGTAGGGCACCGGTGGCTCAGTGGTAGGTGACTCGCCTGCCATTCGGGACACCCCGGTCCGATTCCCAGGCAGAGCCCAAACCAACCACAGTGTTGGTCCCAAGCCGGGATAAAATGGGACGGTTGCGTCAGGAAGGGCATCCGGTGTAAAAGGATTCACAGTTGATGACATGGTGGCGAAGTGGTTAGCAGAGTGGCATACAGGGTCAAGGGTTCAAATCCCACTTCAGGATCTGTGTGCATGACGTTTGAGTGTTCTCCCCGTACTTGATGGGTTTCCTCACATAGCCAAAGAACATGCAGGTTGGTGTTTCCAAATGTGCCATAGTGTGTGTGTGAGTGCGTGTGTGTGCCGTACTGTGCGAATGTGTGCTTTGCGTCCTGAGAAGGGTCCAGGATTAACAACGCCAAGTGTGCCGAGGGATTCCTCCCATGACCCTGTACACGATAAGTGGTATAGATAATGAGTGAGAAAGTGTTTCATACTGTAGGTCACTGTTTTTTGAACAAACAAAAACATTCCTCTGGATCTGGTCAGGTACAGGGACTAGAAATTGAGAGCCAAAAAGTCCTGGAAGGCTGGAGAACTATTCCATAAGACTACAATAACCAGATACAAGAAAGTCTCACTCATTATTTTTGCACAGTACTGTATGTCCATTGCATGTTAGTTATCTCCTATTAACATTTTTTCTCCTCATGAAATAGCTTTAATTTTCCGACAGAGTACATTTGAGAATGTTAAAGCTAAGGACGCCATAGTAGCAATAACGTTTGAATGAAGTGTATGATGCCAAATATTAAATTAAAATATTCAATGATTAATTCATAAAATTAAAAATAAATAAATAAATAAATAAATACATTTAAAAGTTTGCCAGAAAATGTTTGTGCTGGTTTTTTGTACCAGCACTGAAGACAAACCATGCAATGGGAGATCATCAACTGTGAGAAAGGGAATTTTCAAAGAGGATTCCGGAGTTGGGTTCGAACCTTTTGTATGAGGATGAATTACTCTACCAGCATTTGCAATTTGCACGACCTACATCAGTTATTAAAAAGGTTATGCTCACATCTGCATTACCTTTGGTACAGCTTTTGTATTTGTTTACAATATTTATCAATTACAAACACAAAATAAACTGTACTTCTTGTTTCTGTGCCTGACAAGTGGAGACAAGATTCCAACCCTTTGAGAAATCTCCTAACCATTATAAGGAGAGGCTGTGCATCCAGATGGGACAAGCCAAGATTGTATTGTCTAATAAATGTTGCGATATCGGTCTCCATGAAAAACATATTAATATATTTAATAAGTTTATTCATTTACCAAGAGTATATTCAAGACACATTTCCACATTTAATATGCTGTAAAAATTAGTGAAATTCAATTATAGTGGCTGGCAGGATATGAAGTCTTAAAACCATTGCACTTTTCACTTCACCTGTCCGCTGCAGTGTCTCTCACATGATTCCTGGGAAAAAAGGCAACCAAATTCAGTATTGGTATTAGCATACAGCATGGTTCACTTAGCAGTGGAAATGGCAACAAGGTGCAGCATCATGAGTAAACTGCTGAGCTGAGCTGCTTCCTCCAGCGGAAAAGCTCTGTTTGATAGCGTACTCACATAACTTCCCTCTCTCTCTCTCTCTCTGACCTTGTATCAACCACATATCAAACTTCAGCTTCATGCATGAATGGAAAAACCTAGATACTTTATCACGCAGGCGATCTTTATAGGCAGGCTGTGTGTTCCTTTATGCAACGTAACCAAAAGCACATCTTCATTTCTTATCGAATGCAGACATGAATCATAAAAGCTCGAGTTTTACACGAGATACTGATAAACACAAAACAAATCCATCTTCTTCTCATATTACAGTACATTTCTCCTAAGATCTCATACATGCTCCTAAGGTTGTACGGCCGTGCCATGTACATGAGCTAACCTCGTGAGAGAAAGTGCCATTTTATACATCCACACATACACTTGCAGTGAGATCATAGTTTACAGATTTACCAGTCACCCATAGTGTTCTCTTCAACATAGAGAGAGAGAGAGAGAGAGAGAGAGAGAGAGAGAGAGAGAGAACAACAGATTGTGAGATTTCCATGACGTCATTCTTGTAAAGCCTAGTAAGAGCAGGCCTTCCCCGATCTGAACAGTGTAAACGCACACACACACACAAACACACAAACAAATATGACTGCATATTGTGCATTCCAAAACACATACAATTTCTCTCTCCTTCATCACATATCATGGTTTTATAATAAATTCACTAAGATGAATTCAATAACATTTCTTTCACATATCTTTCTGTTAGCTATGCTAGTGTTAACTTAACTATAAGTTATGAAACTGTTAACTATTAGACTAATAAATATGGTAGTGTTTTAGTTATTAGACTGGTAAAGATAATAGTGTTTGCTATTAAACTGGTAAAGATGCTAATGTTAGCTATTAGGCCAGTAAAGGTGCTAGTGTTAGCTATTAAGCTGGTAAAGATGCTAATGTTACCTATTAGGCCAGTAAAGATGCTAGTGTTAGCTAAACTGATAAAGATAATAGTGTTAGCAATAAGACTGGTAAAGATACTAATGTTAGCTATTAAGCCAGTAAAGATGCTAATGTTAGCTATTAGGCCAGTAAAGATGCTAATGTTAGCTATTAGGCCAGTAAAGGTGCTAGTGTTTGCTATTAAACTGATAAAGATACTAGTGTTAGCCATGAGACTGGTAAGGATGCTAGTGTTAGCTATTAAACTGGTAAAGATGTTAATGTTAGCTATTAGCCCAGTAAAGGTGTTAGTGTTTGCTATTAAACTGATAAAGATAATAGTGTTAGCAATTAGACTGGTAAAGATACTAGTGTTAGCTATTAAACTGGTAAATACGCTAATGTTAGCTATTAGGCCAGTAAAGATGCAAGTGTTAGCTACTAAACTGATAAAGATAATAATGTTAACAATTAGACTGGTAAAGATACTAGTATTAGCTATTAAACTGGTAAAGATGCTAATGTTAGCTATTAGGCCAGAAAAGATGCTAGTGTTAGCTATTAGACTGGTAAAGGTGTTAGTACTGTATTAGTCAATAGACTAGTACAGATGCTAGCGTTCGTTATTAGCTCAATAAAGATGCTAAATGTTAGCTATTAGACTGGTAAAGATGCTACTATTAGCGGCTTATGATGAGCTGTTAAACAAAGCATCAGCAAAACAGAGAAGAGTGAAAAAGCTGAAGCACATCTCTATCGGGAGATGCCGATTGGGTCCAGGAGCAGAATTTTGTGTTTATTTTGTGTCTGGGCAATATTACTGCGCGCACAACCACACACATGCACACGCACACACGTATGCGTGCAAACACACAGATGGTGGTTGTGTGTGAGGACACAGAGCTACTTGTTCCAAAGTAAACAAAAAGGGTTTCCATATTATCCAAACTAGACTGACCACAGCACCACATTAGCTGTGCCGAATATCACTTCCATAATTACACCCTTCTCAGTCTGCCTCCCCCGCATGTTATTTCTTTGTTTACATACCTCCATGAGTGTAAGCTTAGAAATTACTGTCACTTAGTGTCCCTTAGGGCAAAAGACTTCTAAAAATCTGATACAACCAACACAAACATGCACATGCACACATGCACAGAAAGAGATAAGGAAAGATAAGAAAAGATAAGGATAGATGCAGACTGCCTCCAAACTCAGGTCAACATGAGCTCCAGTGAAGTCTCTCTCTCTCTCTCTGTCGTGGTCGCGTGTGCATGCTCTCTTGTTAGGGCCAGAACAATATTTACTCTCAATTTTATTAAAATGACCAATATAAAAGGTGTCATGGACTTCCTGGCAACTGCGGAAATTGAATATCTCCCTAAAACACACCCCCTTTGCAAGCATTTAGCACCTTGTAAGGATAATGCGTTTTTTTTGTTTTTTTTATTGTACTTAAATTAATCTCTGAATAGGGGCTGGAATCTGGAGCAAATTATTTAAAATTGTAACAAAGAGTTTTAAAATTGTAACACTCTGAACAAGAGTAATATTGAATCTGGATATTTCTAAAATCACAATATAAATCGAATACCCAAATATCGACATATTGTCGTATCAGGACACCCTAGTGATTCCCATAGGCAATTTACACTGGCTTAAAATCTCAATGCCAGTGTTCAAAGGTCCTTTGTAGGCGAAGACATAATATCTTAACATATTATCATAATCTGAGATTGATAGATTGATACTACTCACTACTAAAATACTGTGATCTGATCATCAGCACACCATCTGTCATACTGTCTAGAGCCTCGTTTTGAAAGTGAAAGTGGACAAACTGGCAGATGGCTGGAGCTTTGTGCAAGTAAAGTGACCTTTTCTGACCTTTCCTCAGCTTCACTGCTGGAGTATTGCATGTCTGTGGCGGAAAAAAAAAGGTGCAAAAGCATACCCGCCGCCTAGCATAAAACAACCAATATCCGTGTTTCTGGACAATATTAATTCTCACCTCATTGTTCTTTCATTATGAAGAATTTTGAATGCATACGTAGTTTGACAGACAATTCAATACAAAGCCAAATATCCAAATCAAATATCTGGTGAAGAGAAAAATGTGTTTTAAAATCCAACAATGTGCACGACACTGTAATCCACCAATCACAGAAAGCAGTCTCGCATTATATCACTACTGACTCAATCTTAAGAGCAATATAACACAGCAGCTTCTGTAGGAGATAATGTCCTGAAAATCTGCTTCTGTTCTTGACAGAAATATAACTAAATATGCTTATTAAAGTATAATGGATTATTATTACGGGCAATTATACTTGTTTGGCCCCTAAAATTGGTACTGGTGAGAGGTTTGAAGTTTGGCTATATTTCTGCCACCTTTGCCATACAGTATGTGTTTTTCTATGCTCTCTCTATTTATCTCACACCATTTCTCAATCTCATATGCTTTTTTTTCACACATACACACCCATTTCATCTCTCACATCTCATATATGAAATCTGTACTCACGAGGCAAATAAAAAAAAAAAGCTATTTAAACAATAATTTAATCAGTATAAGACAGGCATGTATTGTATTGAAAAAATACAATGCATTTTAAGTTTGCATCAAAGTGCTTTAATTCAGTCGTTATCACTTACTATAGTATGAAAAAACTAAATGTAATAAAACAAAATAAAGCACTGCAAAACACTGGATAGTACACAGGGATACAGAATCATAAAATCACGATGTAATAAATTCAGCTCCTACAATGCTCAGCTGTAACAGACTCCATTCACTTTTGGAGTACGAGTTTTTGACATTATCACTTTGCACCCAATTAGTCAAGTTCAACAAGCTGTGGCTATTTTTCACTTGTTAAGCCGGTCGATGTGATCACCGATCAGTGCAAAAATCTGTTTAACAGAAAGTGGAAACAAATTTCCGTGTGTTTGATATGTAAATAATGTGGTGACTGAGGTTACCAGCTATAAAAGCGTTGCCTTTCATAATATGCAAATATGCCTTGTTGGAGAAATCACCTGTATGATTACTGAGAAACCACACTCCTGCAGGCACAGGCCTCTATCCAGAACTGCTTATCCATAAACTACACAGTTCATGGATTTTGTCAAATGCTGCTTGATAATTAAATACAACTACTTTATCTTTTCGCTAGCTGCTGTGTCAGGTAACTCGACCATACACAAAGAGCGGCTTTGCAGAGATGCATTGGATGTCATCGGTGGCTTGCCAAATAGACTACAGATCAGAAATCTCCAGCAGTTTAGGAGAGCAGCATAAACTGCACGGGAAAAGAACAAATATTGTTGCTGACTGTAAAGTACAGTGCATGGACAGTACATGGTGGTGTTAATGAGTAAACAAAGTATACAGAGCAATCGTGCAGAGCCAGATATACACATGTTTCTGCTAGAACTATTGCTGCCATGTTAGTGTCATTGCTCTATATGTGATATCTGTTCAATTGGGGATACGACCCAATGACAAAACTGATGGAATCACCACAGTTCATAAAAAAAATAAAAAATAATCAAATCTGACACAAAACAAGCTTTGTGAAACGTACACTATATGGACAAAAGTATTTGGCCACACTTGTTAATTATTGAATTCAGGTCCCTTATCCTCAGTGAAGGGCAATCTTAATGCTTCAACCTGCCAAGACATCTTAGACAACGCTATGCTTCAGACTTCGTGGCAACAGTTTAGGGAAGGCCCTTTTCTATTCCAACATGACTGTGACCCAGTGCACACAGCAAGGACTATAAAGACATGGTCTGATGAAGAACTAGACTGGCCCGCACAGAGCCCTGTGACCTCAACCCCATCGAGCGCCCTTGGGATGAACCGAAACGGACATTGCGAGGCAGGCCTTCTCGTCCAACATCAGTGCCTGATCTCATAAATGCTCGATAGAATGAATGGGCACGAATTCCCACAGAAACACTCTAAGACAGCCTTCCATGAAGAGTGGAAGCTGTTATAGTCTCAAAAGACGGATCAACTCCATATACTGTATATGTATGCATACAAGTACATGTATTTGGATACAACACAATACAAAAATTTGGCCGAATACTTTTGTTCATATAGTGAATCTCAAACTAATCATTTTAATATGAAATAGAGGCCAACATTTTGTAATCATTTAACTTTGTAAATTGCATTTCTGTTGCAAATTAGTCTCCAGTGAAAGGAAAGTGCTTAAAAGACATGAACGAGCTGCTGGACTTGTATAACTGAAAGTAAACATTTAAGAGATTTATCAATTTAAATAGTGGAAAAAATTAGAAAACTCCTTCAGCAAGCTACTGTATAGCCAAGGATGCTGGTTGTTCCAATCGGCTGTGTCCGAAATTTGGTGCAGGTATAAAGAAAGTGGTGAAAGTTATAAAAAGAAACCATGTGGGTAGCTCAATGAAGACGTTAAAGTGTCAGGATAGAAATCTCGAAGCAATACACCGGGACTTCTGATTGTGCAGAATAACAGAATAATATGAGAGGAAAACTACTTTGGTTTCTCTGTATAATCCTCTGCTTCACTAATGCATTCATTTTACGGTATATATTTGACGTAATTCCAGAGTGGACTGTGAATCTGTTTTTGCACCTTTATCCACAGACATGGTTCAATCTAGCTGTGAAGCAGCAGAGAGGTCAAGAAACCTGCTGCCTCAGATCTAAACACCAAAACACCCTATTCTAACAGCACAATAGTCTTTTTAAAAAACTTTTCCGTAAAAATTTAAGTAAACATTAAAAAAAAAAAAAAAAAAAAGTCAGAAGCTTACTGTATATACGCTGACAATGTACGTGAATATCATGGCAATATCTGGCTCCCGATTAACTTCCTACTCCACAATCGACACATTTAAGCTCATTAAAATTTTGCAGCTTATCACATGGACAAAAAAAAAAAAAAAATCCTTCTGGAGAAAAGTTCTGAAAAGAGGTATGTTTGGATGAGTAACGGTCAGGCATTCATACTTTGTGGATGTTGCTGCTTATGGAACTGGAAAAGTTATACTGAAGGACTACCTCGGAATACTTCAGTGTGACCTCAAGTCATCAGCTAGACAGTGGACGAATTTACGTGCCCCCGAACACACATTACAGTTCGTTGTGGAAGAGATAACTTGAGACATTACCTTGCCGATATTTGACAAATATTACCCAAGCACCTCAAACAATGAAATACTCAACTTGCAAATAGGGATGTTCTGATTCGACTTTCCAGCTATCAAAATCAGTTCATTTCTACTGATCGGTTGTCTCTCAACTCAAAATGAAGTTGAGTCGACAGCCACATCAACATGCCGTAGCCAGTCTGGGAATATTACCAAGACATCAAATTTGCGACATACAGTTTTTGAAACCATGTGGGGGAACATCTGCAAAATGCTTCGACACAAATAACCTCATTTGTTACTTATGAACAGCACAGCATGAATAATTTGAGTATGAAAAGTTGTCCGCCCCTTAAGTCGACCATCACTCAACCACCTCCGTATAGCAGAAGCCATCAAAAAGCTCGAGTCGTACTCTGAAGAGAGTAAAAAGACTAAGACCATTATTACAAAAATAAAAATGAAGAGAAAATTAAAGAGCGGTTTCCAGCTCTGGCTAAGGCAGCCCGTGTTTACCTTACCGCTCCGTGCATGTGGACTGCCAGTGAGCGACTATTCGCTCAACACAGCAGCTACGCACAAATGCAAATCAAAATTTTATTGGTCACATACACAGCCATACACAGAATAGTGAAATGCTCATACGACCGCCAGTGACCTAAAATAAATAAATAAATAAATAAAATAATAATAATAATAATAAATTACATAATGTACATGACGTTTTTTTTTTACAGCTAAAAGTTTTTTATATATATTTTTCTTCATTTCTAATGTGTAATATATATAAATATCATTTTAAACTTTATATTCCTATTGAAAACTCTTATTCTTTGTATTCTTAAATTATTAGGTTATCGGTGGTCATATAAGCGTTTCACTGTATATCATCCTGTGTATGACTATAAAAAACAAATAGAGAAATAAAATATGAAATTAGAGAACATTACACAAATATAGATACACTTTAGCTGGAAATTTTACAATATGTACAAGGTTGCTAATAAAATCAAATTGAAATAAAAGTGTATAAGGTTTACAAAATAAGTCACAGCTGAGGGAAGTTAGTCCTTATTTGTGTACAATGTCTAAATAAGAGCAGAACAATGTGCAAAGTCCCAAAGGTGTGCAACATCCAGTCATAGACTGTCTTTTGGAAACGCAGAAATTCTGACATGCCTGCTCTCGCTGCTTACTAAAGTGTAGCCGTGATTTGCCTCGCCAAATACAAAGAGACTGATGCGTGCGTTCATTGAATGACGCAGCCTTGTTCCATGTGCTGCATGTTCGAATGAGGGAATGTTGTTAGATAAGCATGTCGGCATTTGTGAGAGCCCCTTGATGCTACTTATGCAACGGAAAATCGCAATCAGAAAGTACTATGGAGGGTTGTGCCGAAGCTGCCATAGGGGGCGCCATCTTGGATAATGAAATCTTTGAGAATGCATATGTTGCCTTTCAAATAAAATAAACTGCCGATCGGAAATCTTAAGCAGACATCGGTTCTGTTCTCAGGACATTGATTAGGATCTAGAGACAGATCAAACACATTCACTGATTGTGCATGCACAGTACACGCTAATTATGTAAATGAGTAAACAAAGTTTGCAGAGCAATATACAATACCGCAGCACACACCGCTACTAACTATTGCTGCCAGATACAGTATAGGATGACTGCGATTGGTCGATTCGGATTTCTGTGATCGGGGATCGGATCCAAACACCGTGAGCGGAGCACCTAGGATTGCTAACCGGCAAAATAAACAATCATCCTGTATTTGGAAACGGAAACACCTGTTCCGGATTGAACCGATAAGGGACATTATTTGTTCTGTATTTTGAGAATCAGTTCAGTGAAATACAGTACTGTGCAAAAGTCTTAGGCACCATATTATCTGTCGTACAAATTTTGTTATACAGGTTTATTATGCTCAGTAAAACCTAACAGCTGTTTTACTTAGAATACCGCACAAATCTGTATCGAACACTACCGCTTACTGTATGTTCAAGCAAAGAGTTACTGTAAAGAAAACAGCTGTTCGGTTTTACTGAGCATGCTGGAGAATAGGAGTTCTTTTGGTAACTTCGTCACACTCGCTCCTTTCTATTTTCATGCAAAACCCAGGAGTCTACATTATTGATTGGTTTTTCTTCCATCTGTCATGTACAGTAATGTCGCTTTCTTTACAGACATGCAAATATTCTTCTATAAAGTTATTTATTCATAAATTTTAGTGCATCTTTGTAGGGAATGGTCTTGTACATAATAATACAGACATAAACTCATATAACAAAAATTTGTACTACAGATAACATGGCGCCTAAGACTTTTGCACAGTACTGTATGTGGAAGACAAAATATTACGACTTGTACTACCAAGACAGTGTGATTCGTAGGAGACGCACACAGTCGGCAGATATAAATAACAGAAGACTTCCGACTGATGAATAAACCACAGATCATTCATACACACGTGGACAAAATTGTTGGTACCCTTCGGCCAATGAAAGAAAAACTGACAATGGTCACAGAAATAACTTTAATCTGACAAAAGTAATAATAAATAAGAATTCTATGAATGTTAACCAATGAAAGTCAGACATTGCTTTTCAACCATGCTTCAATGGAATTATTAAAAAAAAAATGAACTCATGGAACAGGCCTGGACAAAAATGATGGTACCCCTAACTTAATAGATTGTTTCACAACCTTTTGAAGCGATCACTGCAATCAAACGATTCCTGTAACTGTCAATGAGACTTCTGCACCTCTCTGCAGGTATTTTGGCCCACTCCTCATGAGCAAGCTGCTCCAGTTGTTTCCGGTTTGAAGGGTGCCTTTTCCAGACGGCATGTTTCAGCTCCTTCCAAAGATGCTCAATAGGATTGAGGTCAGGGCTCATAGAAGGCCACTTTAGAATAGTCCAATGTTTTCCTCTTAGACATTCTTGGGTGTTTTCAGCTGTGTGTCTTGGGTCATTGTCCTGTTGCAAGACCCATGACCTGCGACTGAGACCCAGCTTTCTGACACTGGCCAGCACATTTCTCTCTAGAATCCCTTGATAGTCTTGAGATTTCATTGTACCCTGCACAGATTCAAGACACCCTGTGCCAGATGCAGCAAAGCAGCCCCAGAACATAACAGAGCCTCCTCCATGTTTCACAGTAGGGACAGTGTTCTTTTCTTGATATGCTTCATTTTTCCATCTGTGAACATAGAGCTGATGTGCCTTGGCAAAAAGTTAAATTTTTGTCTCATCTGTCCATAGGACATTCTCCCAGAAGCTTTGTGGCTCGCCAACATGTAGTTTGGCATATTCCAGTCTGGCTTTTTTATGATTTGTTTTCAACAATGGTGTCCTCCTTGGTTGTCTCCCATGTAGTCCACTTTGGCTCAAACAAAGACGGATGGTGCGATCTGACACTGATGTTCCTTGAGCATGAAGTTCACCTTGGATCTCTTTAGAAGTCTTTCTGGGCTCTTTTGTTACCATTCGGATTATCCGTCTCTTTGATTTGTCATCAATTTTCCTCCTGCGGCCACGTCCAGGGAGGTTGGCTACAGTCCCATAGATCTTAAATTTCCCATAGATCTTAAAAACTGTAGTCACAGGAACATCTAGCTGCTTGGAAATGGTATTATAGCCTTTACCTTTAACATGCTTGTCTATAATTTTCTTTCGAATCTCCTGAGACAAGTCTTTCCTTCGCTTCCTCTGGTCCATGTTGAGTGTGGTACATACCATGTCACCAAACAACACAGTGACTACCTGGAGCCCTATATATAGGCCCACTGACTGATTACAAGATTGTAGACACCTGTGATGCTAATTAGTGGACACACCTTGAATTAACATGTCCCTTTGGTCACATTATTTTCAGTATTTTCTAGGGGTACCATCATTTTTGTCCAGGCCTGTTCCATGAGTTTATTTTTTTAAATAATTCCGTTGAAGCATGATTGAAAAGCAATGTCTGACTTTCATTGGTTAACATTCATAGAATTTTTAAAAATTATTACTTTTGTCAGATTAAAGTTATTTCTGTGACCATTGTGAGTTTTTCTTTCATTGACTGAAGGGTACCAACAATTTTGTACACGTGTGGATATACTGTATACGTTCACAGGCATATTTCTGCGCACGTTTTTGTCTGGAACCATTAAGAGTAATATATAACCAGTCTACACACCCTCAAGAGGAAATAGTTCAGACTCTGGTCCTGACTCTTAATTCTTAATTGGGGTGTGGAGTATAATGATGCTTGTTGGAAAAAAAATATATATATAAATAATGAAGTCATTAGCTTGCCGGTTTACAAAACAAAGTTTAATTATGCAACTGTTATCATAATGAGTACAATATTATGGATGGAGTAGTACACATATTTAACCTGCCTCGCTGTGTTGCTAGTATACATAACCTGAGATATAATTTCATGTGTTGTTTTTTTTCCTTGGGGGAATCGCGCCACACACACACACACACACACGAGAGCCGATTGCCAGTGCAGAAATTATAGCAAGCAGAAGTTAAAGTTGCGCAATCAGCCAAATCAGATTGCAAGCGTGATTATTTCTGCTACAAAACTTAATGTAAATTAACTGAGTAGCTAACACTGTAACATATACAAGCCCAAACAGCTCATATACATTGAACCATAAAATTCAAGCTGCATTCAAGTTGAACAGGGTGTTTATATAAAAAAAATTATAATAAAAAACCAAACCACCTCCCCTGTCCGGAGTGGCCAACCCTAAAAGCAACCGTGTCTGTAAAAGCTCATTTCTGCCAATCAAAGGATTTTTTTCGCCCTCATATCCTCATATTTGCAAAGGCCTATTATAGAATTTCATCACTTTTACTGAATCCTACTGCTAGGCAGAAGACATGCTCTCAGAGCCAGAGTCACAGTGTGAGTGAAACCGATCAGAAACTTTTATTGGAATTGTAAAAAAAAAAATAAAAAAAAAAATAAAGTCAGCAGTTTTAGACATAGTTGTACTGCAGTGCTGAATCCTTCATTTATAATAAATCTCATAATAAATATACCAACAGTCACCTGTTAAAATTAAGAACATTGCAGAACTCAGCAGTAAAATTATTATTACTATTATTATTATTATTATATTGCACGTGTAAAATGCAAGGTGCAATCTTCATATCAGCACAAATATCTCTCATAATACCTCCACAACAATTGTACTTTTCTTTTAACAAACATTTTATTTGAATCAGATCGTCCTGTTACACTCGTATACAACTGTGTTTTGCAACCAACTTCCCCCCCAGCCGGCAATGGAAAAAGCTGTGGTTTTTCAAACGCTTGCTACCAGATGAAAGGCGGTATGTGTGTGTGTGCGTGTGTGTGTGTGTGTGTGTGTGTGTGTGTGCGTGTGTGTGCATGTGTGTGTGTGGGAGAGAGAGAGAGAGAGAGAGTGAGAGAGAGAGAGAGAGAGAGAGAGACAACCTGCAAAAAAAATGCATATGTCTGAACAACGACTCTGAAGCAGCTGGCAGTGTGATCAGTGAGCAGACACACACACACACACACACACACACACACTTACGGCTGCATTCCGATACACAGTGAGCATGACCCCGGGAAAGCTTCTCTTTCTTCAAACCATGACGTTTGTACGAAGCCGTACAACGTGAGCTCCTGGGCCTTTGTTCCATTCCTGCGTGTAAGTGCTGTAGGCTGACAGGTGCTCGGCGCATAAGACGCATAAGGCGCATCATAGAGTAGAAAGAACTGCAACGTGCTTACCTGATAGAACTCCTGCAGCCACGTCTTCTGAAGGTTTGCAAGCTAGAATGGGACGAGAAAGAGACAATAATGAGACACCATGGAGACGTATTAAAAGCCAGTCGAAAAAGACGAAGCAAAGACGCCAAAGCGTCGGCTGGGGCAGTACACACGACACACATCTGGTGCGTTTAACGAGTAGAGACATGCATCACTCAATCTCAATCCTGTAAATCATGTTTACCTTCAAAATCTTTACATGCAGCAAGAATGCATGTGCTACTGTATGCTAATGGATAGCGGTTATGGGGACATATAGTTTATTACATGTGCATGCTAGGAATGTGTGTTGTAACGACGTACATACTATACTGTATTACAATTATGCACGTATTTTTCTTCATATTCATTTCAAATAGACGATGTCCTACATTTATTGAATGTCATTTGGTGAATTCTGAGCACCGCTTGTTCTACATGGTGGCGCACATCACATCGCATTTAAAACAGACATATTTTAAATGAATTAATTATAATTAATAATAATAATAATAATAATAATAATAATAAACACTAGTTCATAAAAGTGCTCTCTCAGACCTTTTGTCAATGACACACTCATAAGACTGAAGACAAAACAGCACTGGAGATCAAGGCTTTCACAACTCAGCCACAAGAAATAATGCGCTGATAAAAGGTGTCGGTGAACGGCAAATCTCTCAGATCACTAGAGTGTTGTTTCTCTATCAGCAGCTAAATGAGATGCTTGTCTGAGTTGATGGAACAGGTCAATGAAGCGGTATAAACGAAGGCTGACTTTTTGTCTTCGGAAAGCACCAATGTATACGCATGTTGGTCCGCTTTAGAAAGCTAGCACTACTAAGGATCAAACCCGAACCAGACCTCAGGGGCCACACACTGGGACAAATGTACGTGTTGAGATTTGATGGCGCGAACATGCGGCGCTGACGACTACAAGATTTGGGATCTGATTGTGCGTAATGACTCGTTCTATTTCTCTATATAATCCCCTGCTACACTAATTCCCTTATCCGTGCGTTTCACTAGCGCTTGGATCCCATCGCGGTAGAGGCAATAAATCCCAGCTGAGTTCCTGTAATGTGCAAGTGGTGTGGTGTGGTCTGAATGACACATCTGTTCAGAGTTAATCATGATTTTACGGCATCAAGCTTTCCTTGATCAGACACCTTGGCCAGGACGTACTGTACAGCCTCCCTTTTTTTTTTTTAAATGTACAGTATGCACCAGGCAAATGCTTTACTGTAGATAAGAGTCTCATCAACGTGCTGTGCTGTGTACGTCTACACACATATATATACTGTATACAGTACAGACCAAAAGTTTGGACACCCCTTCTCATTCAAAGAGTTTTCTTTATTGTGTTCTTTAGCCCAAACGCGTCTCTTCTGCTTGTTGCCTGTCCTTAGCAGTGGTTTCCTAGCAGATGTTCTAGCATGAAGGCCTGATTCACACAGTCTCCTCTTAACAGTTGTTCTAGAGATGTGTCTGCTGCTAGAACTCTGTGTGGCATTGACCTGCTCTCTGATCTGAGCTGCTGTTAACCTGTGATTTCTGAGGCTGGTGACTCGGATGAACTTATCCTCCGCAGCAGAGGTGACTCTCGGTCTTCCTTTCCTGGGGCGGTCCGCATGTGAGCCAGTTTCTTTGTAGCGCTTGATGGTTTTTGTGACTGCACTTGGGGACACTTTCAAAGTTTTCCCAATTTTTCGGACCGACTGACCTTCATTTCTTAAAGTAATGATGGCCACTCGTTTTTCTTTACTTAGCTGCTTTCTTCTTGCCATAATACAAATTCAACCTCTTTGAATGAGAAGGTGTGTCCAAACTTTTGGTCTGTATATTACGCATAATTCATAATAGCTTGCAGGTTTATAACAATTTTTTTTTATGAGGTCTGTATACATGTTTCATTGTATACATGATTTTCCCACAGAGCTCTGCCCCTTAATAACTCGCAATCATTTTTTACGCTGACTTCTACAAAAAACGTACGTTTCTGTGTAAACCGTGACTCACACCCCTGAGCGGTTGCAAAATCTAATCTAATGACTACGAAATTATGCAACGTTTCATATTCTAACCCACTCTAAAACAAACCCGTATTCTTAGCAGCGGGAGCCTGATGCACCTCAAGCTGGGCGAGTCCTAAAAATAGCGCGTAAATCTGTTTCTTCACTCGATTCAGAGCTCCGGTTTGATCCAGAAAAACTATTCCCAGGAGCGAAGGAAGTGCAATTTGAGTAGTAAATATGGGGAAACAGGGAAGGGTAACAGAAGGGAAGACAAAACAATTCCCAGCAGTGTCTGAACAAGGTTCTCTCCCTCACTATCTCTCTCTCTCACACACACACACACACACACACACACGGACTGCCGCAGCTATATAAGGACATGAAAACTCAACTGTGTTATTAGTCAGGGTCAGAAAGACCGAGTGTGAGAGTTAAAATTGGGTACACTAAATATGGACAGTTAGAGTGCACATACAAATGGCACTTGGGTTCCACCTGTACGTCTATGGAACAGGTTAACCAAAATGAATAATGTCATCTAGCTGATTACACTGTAACACTGAATCTTCCCCATTCGCACAAAACTCCCACAAGAACGCTCAATTCTTTCCGAAATGCCGTTCCAGAACTGGATCTCGTCTCTACTCACCAAGCCGCAGGGTCGTTTCAAATAAAATATACACGCGTTGCGCAATACACTCAGACGAGCGCGAGCTGTCCAATCAGACTGGATTGGAAAATCGCTCCGGTTTGCCAAGACATTTTTCAGCGTGTCAGAAATGTTAGCCTTTTGTTCAGTATCTCATCACACGTCATGCCTCAACAAGTTTGAAAAGTAGGAATTACTTCACCAGTATTAAAGAACGTATAATCTGTATTATCCGCCTGTTATATCCTTCCCCCCCCGCCAAACACGAAAACAGAACATTTAAGAAGCATACTCACACGTCAGACGGAAAAGGTGCAGACATCAAAAAACAAGCTGTCTGTCAAAGGACACTTTAAGACTTAATTCCCCTGGAACTCCAGAGTAAGACTGCATGTTTAATAACCTCTAGAGCCAATACTAAACTGAAGAACTAGTTTAAAAAAGTCCACACAATAACTTTGCATATTAGTTCGGAAATTCGGTGATGCAGCTTAATTCTTTAGTGTGGCGCTCCAAAATCAAGGGGTTTTTTTTTCCTATTAATTTTGAATTCATGCATTTGAGGTGCGAATTTGTTGCAGTTCCTCTATAATCCTACAGGTGGCGATCTCTAAACTGTTCACACCTGCAGGCAGCACAGCGTAATTATATGCCGAGTTTGTTTAGAATTGTTACGGAATCTATATATATATATATTAGTGCTGTAACTTGATTAAAAATTTCACAGTCATCGTCTGATTAATCACAATTTTAAAATACTCAGATTTACTTGTATTATATGTAAAAGTGGAATAAAAAAATTTTATAAACTGGTTGGAGGAAACAGATTATGCAGTTTTATAATAATTCCTCAAACATTAACATTTAACAAATAAAATCTAATTAAAATCTCTCGAATGAGACCGGCACTGCATGCAGTCGCTGGGTAAGTATGGGGTGTGGCAGCCCTCCTACGGTGGAACTTCAGATCCAAAAATCAAGCAAATTAGAGCTTTAACCGCCTGAGCCACCAGTCCCACATCTTAGATTTAATGCGTTCTTGTAAAAGTCGTTCTCCTTGAAGTTTTTTAGCATTAAATTTGCCATTCAGAAACACCTGGTGATGTTACTTCAGTCATCTTATTATCCACGTTAAACGTGCCATCACACACAACCATGTAACCACACTGCGATTATGGGAACTCATTAGGGCCAAATTTGGTCATGTGATTAATTTGCTTTAAAAAATAAAAGTGTGTTACATTTTCCAAATTAATCACACGCATGAAGGCATTAATATTGACAGCCCTAATACATATCAAATTGGGATATTTATGAAATTTATACTTTTTTTTTTTTTTTTTTTTACACTTTTTTGTGATTCTTGAGTTTTGCCTAATAAGAATCTGCACTACTGTTGGACTAGACGTTCTGCCAACAATAAAGATTTTAAATGCAAACCATATTTATAATCTTTATTAGGGCTGTACAGCTATTCCCATTCATTTCCCTTTACATGGGAAATCATTTTCATTCTCATTTTCTGTGATTATTGACCCTAGACACTGTAATACATTACCCCACATGTGATGCTTTTACTAAAAGACAGGAGGAGATGCATTAGAAACCCCAGAGTGACCCATGGTATGGTTAATTATTTAAGCAGAAATTAATATTGTACTGACATGCTTAGGACAGTATGGGAAAACTATACTAAAAAATGTCTATAAAAGTGTTTTTGTTCTTCTGCATACTATGAAAAAAAACAAGTTTCCCTTTAATCAGTGGCTTTACAGTTATACACTGTTAAAGCAAACCATTAAGAGGGGGGCAAAAAAGGCGTCTCCACAGATTGACTGTCCTTTCAGCCAGTACAACGTTTCACACTTGTCAGTACATATACACACATGGAACGATAAAGCGAAAAAAATATTATGATTAATAAAGCAAAAAGAACGCAAGTGCAACATTAATTAGTGCTTGGTAGTCATCCAGATAGCAGAGTTATATTATAGTGATAAATCAGACATTTGATGCCATATGAACCGTGAACGAGGAGAAACTGATGGGTTTAAGTAAGAATGCGTATCAGTTCCAGCTTCTAAATATTATATTAAATATTACACTAAACATTACTACACATCAATTAAGTCCCTAATGTAGAAAACACATGGTCAAGTCCATTTTTCCTTGAACAGTAACATAATTGTTTTTTTCTGCCTCGGAACTGGATCTGAAGGAAAGTGTAGTCAAATCAGGTTTAATAAAAAGCTGTGGATGCAAAGGAACGATTTTGTACTTTCATAAAAATAAGACGAAATGTACTGACGAGCTCCGCAACATAAAAATACCTGGAAGACGCCACGAGACACATGTAGTGACTGATCACAACACTTTCCTTGAGTGTCTAACCAAATCACAAAAAAAAAGAAAGAAAGAAAAAAAAGGAACAAGAAAAAAAAAAAAAAAAACTTTTCTTTTTCGTCCTTTGCTCACACAGACGCCTTCACGCATTTAAATACAGAGGATGTACCTCAGGATGCAAACTCAAGAAAAGAACACGCCGATTAGACTTTGCTTAAAAGAAAGTAAACAAATAAAAATAAAAACACTTCTGTTTTTTTTTTTGTTTTTTTTTTAATACTGGCATGTCCAGTTCTCATGCAATATTAAATGATTTGGAAGAAAAGTAAATGGAGAAGGAAAGCAAAGGCTGATTTTCTAAGACATACCACATCATCTGACACACATGGCAGAGACAGCGCTACTCCGTCAATGTGTATGGGAACCAATGGAACTTGGTCACTGGTGGTTACTGACAAAGTGACCAAGATCTGAAACACGCCTCAAAAGCAAAGCACCTTTTTAAGGCAAAGGAATGAGATATTCTTATTAAAATACTGTAAATAAAAATGTCTGTAATTCATAAACAATAAGTGGAACAGCTTTGTTGAAACTTGACTTGAAGAGTAAAAGTGGACACTTGCATTCATTTCTTAGAAAAGCACCACTGTGAGGTGAACAGGGGCAGAAATACAGGACCAAAATGGTGTCACTAGAGACTTCCAAAATTGGTCAACAGCCTTTAGTACCAATTCGGAGCCAAATCTTGATTCAAATGCTTGGCACGTATGTTAGGGAAAAAAATAAACAGGAGAAAAAAAAGAAAGAAAAACACCCTGGAAACGCTGGCCATGAGTCTACACGAGTCCTTTTTTAAATTGCTCATGTGCAATTTTAGAAAAGAAAGAAATTTTGCACTTAATTTTTTATTTTTTTTTATAAATCAAAGCATTCATAAAATGTTTATGTCTAGGTTTAATCATTAATCCCCCCCCCCCCCAAACACCCCCCCCCTTCCTGTAACAATCTGACCCAACAAAAACAACTAAGATTTATGTATTATGCGCAAGGCACATGATTCTAATCACGTAATTATTTTTTAATATTATTAAATAATATTTTATTTATTTATTTATTAAATAAATAATATTAATATGGTTTTTAATTTTTAATAATAAGCCATTATTTTTTGGGACGGCAACACAAATTACATCACAAAAAAAAATTATAAGAATAATAAAAATAAATAAATAAATAAATCTGCCTTATAAAGATACTGCTCCATTCTGGTTCGAACATTTGACGGACTATGTGTAAAATTACAGAGCTTGCAAGTTGAAGTTCTGTATATTACTTGGATCTTGAGCAAGTCAGCTTTATTCATGGTGTGACTGACACTACTGAGTCAGACCTTATGTTACATTGTGGCTTGCTGTCTCTGGTTATAGCGCGCGTGTGCATGCGCGTGTGTGTGTGTGTGTGTCTGTGCATGTGTGCGTGCGTGTGTGTGTGTGTGTGTGTGTGTGTGTGTGTGTGTGTGTGTGTGTGCGCACGCGTACATGCATGCGTGTGTGTCTTTAGCTGTGGCCGCGCCTGGCTTTTTCTCGTGGCTGGACAGTTAGTGGAAAAACAACCCGCAACCCTTCTATCTTTAACAGCTCTGTACTTGGAGCCATGAGCCACCACATGAATGAAAGTAAAAGCCGTGGTGCATGAAACACGGCCGTAGGCTGTATATTCGTAATAGAGTGGCAGAATATCGGCGTAGAAGCGCAGTGACCTTGAGCAGCTGTGTGTACGGGGTCGCCGCGGAGTGCCGCTCTCGAGAGAATGCGTACGGAAGTAGGCCTCGTTTCCTCGGGGGTTTCCTCCGAAATGAGGTCTGCACCTTCTCTCTTTTAAGCATCAGTTAATTTGCCGCTAATTAGAGACGGGTCTCGACTGGAGGAGGGCTAAGAATACCTCTGTAACCCAGTGAGGTCTCTGTTAATTACTCAGCCAACTCCTCTCTCTCTGACCCAGTTCATTTTTAGGCTGCTAAAATTCCACTGAAACATCTGTTGTGTGGTTTTACAAACCAAACTCGAAGCTTTTTAATACTTTTAAGAGATACCATATGGACACCAGAACAAGAAATGAAATACATCATTCTTATTGCATATTCATACTGAACCAAAAAATAAATAAACTTCACAAAAGCATGAACGGTCAGGAGAAAATGATTTGAATCTTGTATCATAAAGTATAATAATAAATAATAATAAAAAATCTGAATTTACTGTATGATGTGTAATTAGTATCACTAGTTATTAAGGGTATAACGCTATGTAACGCTATGTAACGCTATGTAATGGTATACCCTGATACTTTTTATTTATTCCAAACATTTTCTAATTACGTAAAAGCCACATATCATTCATACGGTTTTATAACATGATGTGAACTTTCCCATGTCTCTCTGCCCATAAAACAACCCCCTAATTGCACTTCCTGACTCCTCACGTGGTAACACTTCCTATAACGTGTATCCTGATGGAGTACAACCAAACAGCTCGTGCCGTTTAACCTTGAAAATGCTAATGAATTACTGTATATTTCCCGTCATCTGTCTGTCTGTGTGTCTGTCTGTCTCTGGTTCTCTCTATGACTTACATCCTAATGACTGGTTGCTTTGATGTACGTGACATAGGGCACCTGGCCAAAAGCTTAAATATGCTCTCCTCGTGGATGATAAACAGAGCCCTTCAGACCGATTGTGTTTGTCCGTCACGCGTCCGTGTGTGTTTTTGTCCATCGCCTCGGGCACTCCTCTCAAACCTAACGCATTCTATCCATAAATAAACACGCATCTACATCTACATCTCTAGGTGGCAAATTGTTTAAGAATAGCAACGGCACTATCTACAGCAAATAGTGCAAACAATGGTTCTTTTAAAGGAAGGATATTTAAAAGATATTAGTTTCAAAATAGGCGGCACGGTGGTGTAGTGGTTAACCTTGCACCTCCAGGGTCTGGGTTCGATTCCCATCTGTGTGTGCATGGAGTTTACATGTTCTCCTCGTGCTTGGTGGGTTTCCTCCGGGTACTCCGGTTTCCTCCCACAGTCCAAAGACATGCAGGTTAGGTTGTATGTGTCTGTGCCCTGCGATGGATTGGCCCCCTGTCCAGGGTGTACCTTGCCTTGTGCCCTCAGTCTCCTGGGATAGGCTCCAGGCCCCCGCGTGACCCTGAATACAGGATTAAGTGGTATAGATGATGAGTGAGTGCTTCAAAATAATTTGCACTATTCGCTACTGCTGATGGACCTCTTACTATTTTTTGCACAACCCTTCTTTCTCAATAGAGTAAATACGGAAGCAGCGGAAGTCACATCTGGGTTATTATTTCCAAATCTGATTTTTTTTTTTCCCTCCCCATTTATAAAGTGACATCAAATCAACATGGCTGCGCACAGCATTGGAAATAAAAATCAAGTTTTTTTCCTTTTAACGAGTTATACTTGAGCTTCAGATTAGATCAACGTCTGTGTTAATCCTACAGTATATATACTGTATATCTGCGCAAAACTTTGTGTAAAGCACGTGTGAAGAAATTCTGCCAAGTACGATGCGCCTTTAAGATATACATTATGTTCAATAAATTGTATTAATATAATTAAATAGTAATTAAGGCACTATTAAAAATATTATGCAGTTTTTATCAGGATGTTGGATTGTACACAAGCAGCATTGAGAACATTACGCCTCATTACACACACATTTCCATGGCTTGCTTATTTCCCTTTTTTTTTTTTCCTCCAACTGAACCCAAAACTCAATTTAATTGCCTCGTCAGTTAACACTCACTCAGCGTCTATAGCGCTTTATCCTGTAAACAGGGTCTGGGGGAGCCTATGCCAGGAGACTCAGGGCATGTGAGGCGGGGTACACCCTGGACGGGGTGCCAACCCATCGCAGGGCACACACACATTCACATACTTGTTCAGACACTACGAGGCAATTTGGGAACAGCTGTTAGGCTAATCTGCATGTCTTTGGACTGTGGAAACCAACCAAGCACGAGAGAACATGCAAACTCCATGAGCCATGAGCACAGACCTCAAGGCGGGAATCGAATCCAGACCCTGGAGGTGCAAGGTGACAGTGCAAACCACTACGCCACCGTGCACCCCCTTAATCAGCAGTAAAAACAAAAAGTGCATAATAATAATAATAATAAAAATAATAATAATAATAAAAAAGTAGATTATGCAAAATATGAAGGTTTTTTTTATTCCCAACATACAACATAAGAGCTATGCAATCGAAAGGTAATCAAAACTGACATTCAGAACTTCCAATCGATGTAGAACCAAGCTTTAATCGTTGTGCATATTTATCATATAAACCTCATCAGTGAACTATGAAGACAAAAAAAAGAATCTAATAAAATAATGGTTAATTAAATCATAACACCAATTAACAGTGACATTGAGATCATATCTATAAATACCATATAATATAGTATATTACAATGTGTTATATATATATATATATATATATATATATATATATATATATATATATATATATATTTACTTGTTTATTTTTTAAAGGTTTATTCGAAAAATCTGCAGGAACTCGATTTTAAAAGATTCTCTCTCACTCACACACACACACACACACACACACACAAAATGGTACAAGACGTGAAAAGCACAAACCATAAAGCCAATTGAAAAGACTAAGAAAGAAAAAAGTGGCTAATCCATTGCATAAGCGGTGCACAAATCTGCATTATGAAACGCTTAGTGATTATTGAAATGAAACGGTTCGACCTCATCCTTAAATCAGCAGCTAAGAAAGAAAACCAAGAGTGTGAGCAAAGCGGGCAGACGTGCTTCGCTATGACCTAAATGACTAATGCGACTGGTTCGAAAACTATAAGCTAGGTCAGGCCGTTCTGCTTGATCACGCCATGCGCCTGGCTTGTGCGTCACGTCAGAGAAAACCCGTTCGGGAAGGACTGGATGAGCGACGGAAAATATGATTGAGCAAGATTTAATATTTACTTTTGTTTTGGAAATAGTTGCTATTATTTTGCTCAGTAAATCAAGGCAAGTCACACTGGCTGGCTTATTCTGGGGCTGGAAATATTTATCAGCATTACAGGATCTTAACCATCAGAAGCTTCTTATTTTATATGTGCATTACATACAGTATATATAGCGTTTCTTTTCTGTACCGTGGTTATACATCCTCTGACCACAGCACTGATTGCGTTAGATAAGGATGCCGCCAGTGGTGCTTCCTTTTAACCAACTGTTAATAAAGTTATGCAATAATCTATACTGACAAATGATGCTTATGGACCTACTGTAACTTATGCTGCAATTCTTCTGCTCATGTTCTCACCATACACCACATGTGGATAGAAATAGTCCCTGGTTGTTGTTTTTTTTGTTTTTTATTTGGATGGTGTGATTCCTCCTGACAGACCGCAGGAGAGAGAGAGAGAGAGAGAGAGAACAGCATGACACCGGCTTGGCTTTACACTGCTTGTGGGCAGCAGTGCTGCATCTCACAAAGCCGTACACTCCAGTTTATGCGCACTGTGATTTCACTGTCCAAACTGCAAGACTGAGTCTGCCTCTGCAGTAGTTGCCGCTAAACACACCTACTCGCTTCTTGATCCCTGCCGAGGAGTGCCCTTCCACTTCAAACGCTTCATTACTCAATCACCGCCTTTGCCGTGTGTGTATACTGCCCAAGTGCCTCGACCGTACCTCGCGTCTAATCGACGCTGTAGGAAAGAAACACGATTTAAAATATCGTCAGACATAAACCTGAGCGTTTGTCTAAAGTAATGTTGGAAAAAAAAAAAACAAAAAAAAAACAACAATGACTTTCTTTTCAGAGCTCCGAACATCGACTCCTTCCTTCCGCTGACCTCCTCTTAGCAACGATGCCGAGTTATTCTCGGAGAAACTTTTGCATTTAAGACGGACAGTGCACTAAACACAAGTGCTAAGATCTGTGACGTCATTCAGAGTATTAAAAAGATCAGGCTCGCTTGCAGCCGCAGGCACGAGCTCGTAATCAGAGCTCCACAGCTAATTACAGCCGCATAACTACAGACACTGGACACGCGATCGTTCAAAAACGTCAACTGCGCGTTACAGGAACTCGACTGACGGTTATTGCCACGATCCTGACCTCACTCCAAGCTACTTCACTATGTTCGGGCCGTTAAAGGAGATCCCGGGAGGCCGGTGTTTCAGACATGAAGCAGATCATTCCTTGGGCGTACTGAGAAAACGGTCCTCCTTGACGGTATGCAAGCACTAGTGAAACACTGGGAGAAGTGCATTAGTGATTAGTGTAGCAGGGGATTATATAGAGAAAAATAAAGGAGAACTTTATTCTCATAAAACGTTTATTCTGCACAATCTAAAGTCCTCTTTTTACATTCGTCTTAGTGGGGCATCCGCGGACATTGATTTCCCTTCTTTCTTTTGATCTTTATCTGACTGGCTTTCGTGTTTTAGATGTCAGATCTGCTGATAATCTGCTGATGATTACTAAATCATTGTTACGTTTAAAACAAAGTAGTTACGACTGTCCAGTGACATTATCAGGTCAACTCTCGGCGACGTGTTTTTGAGGATTTCGACAAATTCTCACTCATGGTTCTGATCATCTCCAAACACTGGCTTGCCACTACAGGAGCTCAAAGACACAGAAAGCTTGGCTCATGTAAAAAAAGTACAAATACTTACGCGCAATCTGTTTTATGACTAGATAAAGTGAGCTTGTAAAGAAAGCCCTTCCTCAACCATGAAGATACCCTGAACACAAAAAGTGTGTACAAAAACCGTCACTTAACCAGGTCAGGCGTAGCTCAGTGGTTTCAGCATTGGACTATGGTTCGGAAGGTCCCAGGTTCAAATCCCACAACCACCAAGCAGTTCCTGTTGGGCCCTTGAACAAGGCCCTTAACCCTCAACTGCTCAGATGTATAATGAGATAAGAATGTAAGTCAGTCTGGATAAGGCCATCTGCCAAATGCCTAAATGGAATAACCAAATTCTAAGTATTCCATTGTGGTAGGTCACAAATGATAAAAAATGAGACACCATGAAGTTCTGCCAAGGTACAGTGACATATCTCCTAAAATATTGATTTTCTACATTCTAAAACAATCTGGATTTCGTTTTCAAAATGCTAAAATAATAACACATATTGAATTATGTAATTAATTAACAACAACACCAAGAGTTGGTTGGTATTTCAGGACATGAAGGTCAGCTAGTCTGAAACAGTTCTTGCAACGACGGTATTGTCGGGTGCATCTTGTGAAGACAATTCCAGCAAAGCAAGACCAAAACTCAACTCTGCTGCCGAGGAAAGGTTCATTTAAAGTCACCAGCCTCGGAAATCACTAATCACCACACACTCAAAACCGTCATTGCTTACAAGACCAAAATATTAGCCATAGATCTCAATTTCTTTTTGCAATGAAAACACCATTTCTAGTGACTACATTTAATTTTCCCTTTCATTCAATATACCTCAGGTTAGAGTATACAGTAAGAGCTGCAATACTGTCATCCATGGATGGCTGTCACAGGTTGAGCTCCACATCACGGAAAAGGAGGCTGAGGAGTATCTGGGGAACATCAGCCAGGCTAAAAATATAGACTGAGCAAGGACAGAGCACTCCAACCTAGCCTGAGTGGGAGAGAAATGGAGAGGAAGAGCGATCCCTGTTTGCCGTCTTTCCTTGTTTGGATCGCTATGGAGTGTCCTTCTTCAGAGAGGCACGCTAAGGCGACGCTCAGCAAGGGTCACTCATTATAGAACTAATTAGGCCGGGACCACGGAGGACGAGAAAGCAGTTAGAATTAATCAATCAGTGGCCTTGACCCACTCTTCCTGAGACGTGCGGAGACGTGGGGGACGAACATCGAGAACTTGCAGAAAATCTCTGCAATCGGTACCATTAGCACAGGATGCGACAACACCACAGCCTAATTACACCAATGCTCTCGGGGAAGTCAGTATGGGGAAAAATGTAAATACAGCCTTCGCGCTTTAGTCTGAACTGCCAGGTCTGGTTGAGCTCTGGTCACACATCATTTCTCTAAAAGACACAAACTGTAGACTGCCCTGAGTAGAGGTTCCTCTAGTTCCATTGTTACTTTGGTACTTGGCAGACAGGCTTATCCAGAGCGAATCACATTTTATCTCATTGTACATTTGAGCAGTTGAGGGTTGAGGGCCCAACTTCAACATAGTTCTGGGGTTTAAACCTGGTCCCTCCAGATCAGCAGTTTTGACCATCATTTGACACCCTAAAACACTCTTTATGCTGGGTGTGACTTTAACAGGATGTTCCCTGAGCTCTTTTTGAACCACCACCTGAACCACACAGCGTTTTTATGCAACACTCGTACACCAGATCTGAGGTATTCCTGTCCACTCGGGCGCTACTGTGGCTTTTACTCACTCGTGGATTCTGCTTTGAGACCGTGCTGTGCATGTGTGGTCTTGAAGTAATCATAGGTTGCAACTTTCAGACCTCCAGCAGTTGGGGGTTCATACAAATTTAAACTTGTACCAGGGGCAAAGCTGCCACTTTAGACAGCATCATAGCTGCCGACTGTTTAGTTTTATTATTAACGCGCGAGATCAGAGGTTTCTGAAATGAATATTACATGGTCGCACATTGCTGCATCACTGCTCCGGGATCCCCGGTTTGATCACGAGCTCAGCGAACTGTTTGGGTGCATATTGTCTACATTCTTTTGAGTTCAAACATCTCAGTAGGTGGCCTGGCTATGCTAAATCTCCCTCTTAATACCAATGAATTGGGCATGCCATGCGACTGCATTTGCAATTACGGCATTTGGCAAACGCCCTTACCCAGGGTAACTTAAATTTATCTCATTATACATACAAGCAGTTGAGGGTTAAAGCCCCAACAGTGGCAGCTTAGTGGTGCTAGGGTTGGAATCAGCAGTCAAACACCTTAACCACTGAGCGACCCCAATCATCCCATCAAGGTTTTATTCCCTACTCACACCCAGTGTCCTCCAGATGTTCTGCAGCCCTGACCAAGAAAAGACGAGGAGTTACTGAAACAGAGTGAGTATTACACTACTGTGCAAGTATTGAGTCACACCTTATTTCTTCATATTTTGCTTCCAGAGAGCCAAACTGGAATCTCGCAATAATTATGCAGTCTTAAGGAACAGGTTCTCAAGAAAGGACATTTTTAGCTCCCATTTCCAGTCCGGTCTCTATACAGTACCCGACAAATTAGGATTCATCCTGGGTAACAAAAGCCAGTGTTCACATGGCGTCCTCATGCATCGCCAAGCCAAAAAAGACTTGTGCATGGTTACACTAATCTCCGGGGTTATCTGACACGGTCATCTGGCTGCACTGGAGCTGACAGAATAGCTTTACTGAGCACCGAAACGACTTTGAGAAGACGACTTTGTCTAATTTAAGACCACAACATACAGTATGACAAGTTCACAAGCACAAGATCAAAACACGGAGGAATGCACACGGTGTCAAAGAAACATTGTTTTATACAGCGTGGCCATTTCCTGGAAAATTATCTGGGCCCTACACCAGAAGTGTACCAATAAGAGGGGGGGGGGGGGGGGGGGGGGGGAGCAGGGAGAGGTGAGAATTTTGTCCACAAGACACTACCGTCAGCGAGTATGTCTTTTATATAGTAGATTCAAGCTAAATTGTACTGAAGCGAGGTCTCGTTTCTAAACGTACAAGGACAGGATTCAGGGAGACGTCTACGCAGTCATGTGCAGTAACTCCAAAACCATGGCAAACAATGCTGCCCTTGAGCAAAGAAGATAAGACTGGGAAGCAGGAAACCACCCAGAAGAATTGTCTCTACCAGCAAAACCTTGTCTCTATACCGTATGACTCTTAGTAGAGGCAAGAACATGGTGAGAGCTATGCACACTCCATCCATACGCCACACAGAGTCCGTTATCTTTGGTCCACTTTTCTGGCCACAAGCTTTAGAATCTGACCTACAACTTTATATGACCACAGTGAACTTTCCAGTGGCACGATACGATCACTGGTTTTAAACGTGTTCGCAGAATCTAGTTTTTAATTAACTGGTTTCGTTAGAAGGCTGTAACGGTGCGGGAAATTTTTATATATATATATATATATATATATATATATATAAAATCTCATATGGTTTATGACAGGCAACAGGAAAAAGGTCTGTGGTTGGTAGCAAAATAGGCTCTCGCTTTGGAAATAAGTGGTTCTTGGTCACATTTATTGCCGAAAATGGAAGACTCTGGCGTGCTGAGACCATCGAGACCATACCCACATAATGAATATTTGAAAAAGAAAAGAAAATAGCACATCTGTATCTGTATCTCATCAGTCCTGTGCTGAATAATAATTGATAACATTAATAATATTACGACCCCGGTAGTGGATCTGTGATAATGTGCATCGGACTCGGGGAAGTCTTAAGAACTAAGGCACAGGATTCAAATCCCATACTTAAAAGACGAGGAAAAGCATGCAGAAGTAGTTCGGTTCTCTACCATGCTTCTCCCTCTGGAATATTCGGTGTTTAAAAAAAAAATAAATAAATAAATAAATAAATAAAACAGCGATGCTGATTTCTCCAACTTTGGACATATGCACTCGTCTAGAGTCCATGTAGAGGCTCGCGCAGCCCCAGCGGGACGCGCTCACGTCTATAGTTAGTCTGTCGCTGATCTGAATCCCAGGCGTCATTGGGGTCGATTTCGTTTAGAAATAAAGATGTTGCGGATTAAAATCGTTCGAGGTATGATCTAATGATATCCTGGTTTTAATCAGATATTTTGAAGTCACGAGCCAGTGATGAACATTAAAGGAAAAAATGTATTATGTAATGTGTTTATTGAAACTGTATTTGATTACACAGCCGAAGCCTCTTCATCGCTGGCGTTTGCACAGGGCGACAGGAAAAAGTCTGCAGTGTGATGCAGGGGTTAGTAGGGGGATTTGGGAAGTCGACACAGAAAGGGATTGAGTGATGGATCGGTGCATTGGGAAAATGCATTTACACCAGCATTTTAATCCTCCTCATGTGCTGGTTTACCAATCTTGGTTATGCTACCCTGTAATAGCTAGAGTACTAGATATAGTGGAACCCAACATATTTGCTGATACCCAACTATCTTGTATATGCACATCTCGTTCTCTGAAATTTCTTTTTCCCCGATAATTTGGAGTGTAGCTAATGGGGTTTAACCATTTAGCCAGTGATGTCATGCATTTAACATTCCAGTGTCACGATGCGTCCCAGAAGGATGGCTCGGAGCTTAGTGCTTCAGCGCACAGGGGGACCGTCATGCTGGAACAAATTTGGGGCTCTTGGTTACGGTGAAGCGGTGCTCCAGATGGCGAATGAGTACATGCAGTATTTTGAGAACAGTAGAAATGTGTGTAATGAGCAGGTTTGAGTCACAGAGTTTAGAGAAAAATGCAGATCGGAGGCTTTTAGCATCTGCAATTACATTATCAAAAATTGCAGGGGAAAAAAATGCAAAAGAAAATGGCTCAACATATTTTTTTGCTTAATATATATATATATATATAAATCTCTACCATATCTCTACCAAAAATACATAATGTGCAATGTGTTTAAAAGTGAGAGGGTAAGAAATTTTCAAAACAAGTGGCTGCTTTTCCTAATAAATAATGGTTTATAAGAACATTTTACAGAAAGGGTTTGGACGAGAACATGCTCTTGCTTTAGGGAGCGGGAAAAGGAAGAGTTGTGCAGGATTGTCTGTATAGGAGGAGTCTACAGTATGTATAGGGTGTTTCCAACTACTCTGGTCATCTATTTAATGATTCATCAGAAGAAGAAGAAGAAAAAAAAAAAAAACGTTTCCATGCACAAAGCCAGCATGGCGCCACACAAACCTGTGCGAAAGGAAGAACATGAAGACTCCGTCTCGTACAAGAACAGGCAGTAAACAGGAAATGGTTAGCAGCGCTTACACGTAAGACCTGAACAGCTCTGAGCTTCCTTTAAACTACAGTAGGGCACCATCCATCTACAGACACGCCCTGATTACTCCGTCAGCTGTCGGGCGTGTGTCCCAGCCCTCCGGTTCAACTCTTTCTACCCTGACATCCTGAAGCCTCCAACACATCCGCCAGTCCGTCCTCTCTTTCTTCTCCTGCGTTATCGCCTGAATTTCTTTAGAACACGGCATCCTGTTTGCTCTGCACGCAGGACAAACATAGTCTCGCAAGAAGCACACAAGACATTTCACAGGCCATCGGGTTTGCAGCGTAGCGTCGATATCTCTGTAATTGGGCTTTTCCTGTCCGGGAGAGGATGCGAGAATGGGAGACGAAACTGACGGACTACAGGACGCGTGTGCTCATCACGCCCCATGGATTGCAATTTAAGGAGCTTATTTTAAAGCGCATCTCGAAACATTCATACGCCGTTCTTTTGTGTTCCGAATGTGGATGGAGTGCTGGTGTGGATTTTTGTCTTTTTGTTTCAAAAATAAGGAACGCATCATTAAAGATTCATCAGGCTCTGTGTATTCGTCCGGTTTCGTCCATCCGGATCAAATAAAATTCTAAATAATAATAATAAAAAAAATTGCTCAAGTCTTCTATTAGATTTCATTTGCCTTATTTTTACTGGCAAGTTATTTTTGTGACAGTTTAATAGCTGAAAATGTATTACATGTAAATGACTTTATGATTATTATTATTATTATTATTATTATTATTATTATTATGACACCAGTGCATTTAGCCAGACCAGACTTCGGCTGGTTATCAAACCTGGAACAAGTTCGATTAAAAATTTTGACTCAGAAAACAGAAAAACAAACACGGCATCCACCACAACAGCTACGAAATACATGCTTCGTGTGCCAGATACTTTTCAGTCAAATCCCTGAATGTCACGGGCTGAACCTCAAACACTACGTCGACTCGTTACTCAGCCGAGCTTTTGAACGACTTCTGAGAAGCAGCTCGTTCGGAGCATGTGTTCATCGCGTCGCAGCAAATCGATAAAGAGATGAAACGCTCCTAATGGAGGCCGGAGATCTCTCGGAAGGAGCGGACCACACTCGGGCACTCCCGAAGTAGCGGAACAGTTCAAAACCAGACTGAAGTGCACGGAAAAGAGTGCGGTCAGATTCAGAGGAAACAGTCCTGTCGTTAAAGGCAGATTCTGCCAGGCAGCCTGGCTCGCTTAGGAGTCTCTGGGACGGCTCGGAGTTTTGTGTAGAGAGGGAGAAGGAGGGGGAGGGAAAGTTAATAGGTTTACTTCCATGACGTAGTATTCGCGTTATACAACTTTATATAGAACTGATATGATTACTAATGATCGCATTGTTCCTCGAGGTCCAGGAACCAGATAAACCTCTCTGGCGACGACCTCTCTGCTTTCTCCCCAAAGACATCTGGCCAGCTGTTGCACCACTAAACACGGCACGGATCTAATAACGCGCCGCTCGTGCTCGGCGAACAAAGCTCGTCGACGTTGGAGCTTAATGTAATGCACCCTCCTTTTATAAGACAGCTGTCTCGTTCAGGTCTGATCAGGTGCCAAAGCTTGTATTAAGAGAAAAAAAAGAAAAAAAAAGAAATGAGTAAATAAAACCAGGTGATGCCTTGATTCCATTTGGAGAGGTGAAGAGAAAAAACAAACAAACATCCTCCATCTGTCTCGCTATAAACCCTCATGAAATGGCACACGGACCCGGCCCTGGATGCGAAGGAGTGCAGCTTAGGGGAACACAATATCCCGTCCGGAGTTACTGTTTAATACGATGTTGTGAAATTGTCACTTGAACGGTACACAGTGCTCGAATTTCGATTTTTTTTTTTTTTTTTTTTTTGCGGTTTAAATAAATAAATAAATAGATGAATGTTTCCTGTTCTACTTTTAACAGGATCAGATTTCCATACATATGTCTGTTATATTGTGCTGCCCGAAGGACATCTGTAGCACTTATGATTCATTTACACGGGATCTGTGTATTATTATGATAATACTAATTATAACAACAACAGCGTGAGTCATTCTAACATACTGTATAAATCGCTCATCACTGTACATTGCATGCATACTATATGAATCCGATTTTTATACATAAACCTTTATTATACAGGCTTTAAATAAATAGTGACTTCACAGTTACGCATTAGCGTGTCCCCTTGGCTGAATTCAGTTCTAGTCTATTTATACAGTATATAGCGCTTTGACAATGGTCAGATCTCAACATGATTAGAACCTCTACCAGAGTTCTCTAAAGAATTCAGTTAAAAGCATCAATTCTCCGACGAGTCCTTTTTTTTTTTACCATTGTATGTTTTATTGTTCTGGGTTTTAAACTCGGCCAAGACTTGGTTTACTTTTTGTTTTTGCTGGAAGAAAACAGAAAAGAGCACTTCTGGAGTGTGTTTATACTAGAGGAAAAAGTGAAACGTCTCCTCTTCTTTTTTTATCCCCCCCCCAGGAAATGATGCATGCCAATTCAGACAGGATTATATATTACATGGGGTTCATTCTTATGAAGGTAAAACAGGGGGTAATCTTTACAGAAGTGTGCATGTACTTGCATTACAAATAAAAAAAAAAAGATCAAAATCCAATCCTGTAACACTCGCAATGGCGCAGAGCAGGACTAGAAATCCTTAAACAAAAGTATAGCTTCCATAGATATAAACATATTTAAGACAAAGGTACTGTACTGTATATCCCATGCAATATCTAGAATTGTCCGTATCAAAGGCATAACCTTTATAAAACGAGAAAGCATGCATCTTATTTGTAACCGCCCAACCATTCGTTATGATTAACAATGAAACCAGGACAAACACGGAGAACACTCAGCCCTTTGGCTCAGTGGCTGCTATAAAAGGGTTTATTTGTGATGCTTTGACTAAGAGTCAGGGCTTTGGGTTTACAATTCGGCTCGGTGGAGCTCTAGAGCTAAGTTAAGAGCGAGGCCTTTCTTCGTCCACAGCTGGACTCCACTCTACCTTTCTTTTTCTACCAAAGAGAAGAAAGGAGGTCACGGGGAGGCTTGGGGGGGGGGGGGGGGGGGGGAAGCAGATTGAACTGTATGAACGGCACTGCAAGGAGACTCAGGTCTAAGGGTAGGAACACAGCCTGACAGGTGGCCAGGTTTGGACAGGTTTCTTTAAATGTAGAGCAAAATGTGAGGAATTGAGGAATATGGGCTTTGTCCCAATTTCACAGCGCTGGGTTCTTTCCATTGTACATAGACTATAAATCACTAATAGACTATAAATAAATGATTATATGGCAGTTTCTACCTTATTAAAAGGTCTAAACCAAATACTATCCAAATGTCAGTTGCTATTTTGAATGCACATTATATGCTTCCAATTATTACAAAATCCTTTTTGTATTAATAATCGTCAGCTTGTCCAATTACTTTGGAGTCTGTGATTATAGCAGGAAAGGCTGAATGCAATGTTTGGCCGAATCTCTTAAATTAAAGCCCGATGGTCTGCACTTAAATCACATCCTGATATTGGTTCATTTCAAATCCATTGTGGTGGTGTACAAAGGCAAAAAAAAAAAAAAAGTATTTAATTATATTTATAAATATTTATCAACCCAAATGTAAACACGCCGATTACTACGTATAGAAGAAGTAATAAGGTGGAACCTCTGATTGATTGCAGAAAGAAATATTTTTGATCTTTTAAATGCTTTTTTTCTGCAAAAGACAGTACAGAGAGGGGAAAAAAAATGAACCATAACTAAAAACAACACCAGAAGGAAACTCCCTTCTTAGGAATGCACTAAGTCATGCCGTTGCAGCCTAAAACTCCGAAGCACGTACAGTACATGCATGAAGCAGCATGAATGAACAACAATAAAGTAACGGCAAAAAAAAAAAAAAAGTGGCGGGAAAGAAACAAAAATAAACAGCTTTTAAAATGAACCTGAATTTTACAAGATTTAGCAGCCAAGTTATTTTTTTTCCCCTCTTTTTACTTAAAAACTGAGCATGACAAGCAGGGTGACATGAGTTGGAGGGTGTCTCCGAGAGCAAGCTCTGGGCTTTCTGAAGGAAAGGATGTCTTTAACCGAGAAGCTCCATCGCTGTGGGATAAAAATAGGCCCCGGGAAAGAAAAAAAAAAAAAGGGAACAGCAGGCTCTACAGCTGCTGCATTGTTCTAAAGTGGAAAATGGAAAATGCAGTTACCAGTAAACAGCATGCAGGCGATAACCTTAGTCCTGACCAGCAGGCTGCAGCCGTCGGGAAAAACCAGCACTGAACTCACCGCTCACTTTCATCCTGAAAATATGCCCATATTCACCATCTACAGTCGGCCTGTGCCTACATTACATTTATATTCTTCTGAAATGACCATTCTTTATTATAATTAACAATGATGTCATACAAATATTTTTTTAATCATCTGGTTGCCTATACCTGTTCTTGCTATTAAATTATTTATCACAATTTAATATCAAATTGCATTCTCTGTTCTTGATAAATAACAATACAGCTATACATTGAGGTTTACTCCTTGTTCCGAAATATTAAAATGTATTAAAAGTGTATAATATAAATCAACTACATGTACTGTACAATCCTATATCCCCTTGAGCTCTATGATGAACTTGGGCCATATGTCTGAAACGGAAAATGCAGAGCGCAGAGTGATAACTCCTCACTATCCTTCAGACCCTTAAACAAGAGAAAAGGCCACTGAAACGGAGTCTGAAACACCACCAAAAAAAAAAAAAAAAAAGTCATACAAGTCATTGGCGATGGACCGCGGCGTCCCTGCTACTGACTAGGAATTCATTGGGAAAGCTTAAAGAAGCAGATCAAAGCTTCAGTGTTTCGTGGATTCCCTTATGGCCAGAAACAACCGACAACATTCAAGCAGCATGACTTTACTCAACTCTGGAAATTCTTGACAGCTTCTAGGCAAGTTTCCAAAAGTCCTCACAACTGTTCCACTTCTGCAGCGTGCAAATGGAAACAGGAGGCGCTCCGAGTTTGGCCTGAGGTGGGGTTGCTTTGGGAAGAACTTCCCTTATTGCAGAAATATTCAGAGGAAATCTTGGTGCAATTAGATATATATAACAGTGCAGAGTATTTATGGGTCGCTCAGGAACGATCGGGTCATGTTCTACTGGGCGCGCATTGCGCAAAGTATCGCAAATCATCGCAAGACCTCCGCAGGTTATGTACAGGAAACAGAAATGAGTCGTTACCTTTGAGTCTTTGGTCCGTTCTTTTTTCACCTGACTCCCATAGACGCTATGCAGTGCAGCGCACAGGTAGCAGAATTGAGCGGTTCTCCTTAATGAGTCTTCTAAGTATTAGTCATTCGTTCTTTTCTCATGTGACTCCCATAGACGCTATGAAGTGCGATAGATTCAAAAGAACGAACGACTCGGACTAGAAGATTACTGGAACTATAGCCAAAATTTGTAGACGTGTTGAAGGTCTGTTTTTTTGAAAATGTAACAATTTTATTTCTGGTCAAAAGAACGAAATGAACTAAACGACTCAAAAAAAAAAAAAGATTCGTTCATTTATATAAACGAGATTAAAATGATTCAAGCTTCCCATCACTAATATACACTTTATCCCCGAACCACTGTACTCTATGAGGCCTTTTGAGTATCCACCACAGCAGCATTCTACAACTACTAGGGATGGGAACCACCAGGAACCAGCCGATACCAGATCACCTGATGATCGGCGATTCGATTTGTACTGATATTCTGTAAATATTATGAGTTTATAAATATCCTATTTTTTTTTTTTTTTTCCCCGATTTTTCTCCCTAATTTAGTCGTGTCCAATTCCTCCCCGTCACTAGGGGGCTCCCACATTAAGGCTACTACTACCACTCAGCCGGGAGGGCCGAAGACTATCACGTGTTTCCTCCGAACCACGTGACGCCAGCCGACCGCATCTTTTCGAACTGCTCGCTCGCGCACCGTTGGGGGCGGCGTAACACACTCTGAGGACAGCGCTATCCGCTCCCTCCGTTGCGCGAGCTCACAGACGCCCCTGATTGGCCGTAGAGCCGTGATTAATGTGGGAGCACTAAGTACCTCTCATCCCTCCCCTCTGAGAGAGCTCGGCCAATCAGCTCTCTCTAGACCTCCTTTTTTTTTTTTTGTTGCAATTCTTAACAAATTTTGCAAATAATTCACTCCAAGCACAACACATGATGCTGTGCTGCCCATCAAGGTGTGCATAGTTTAGCATGCACCACCTATAGAGGAACATAAAATCTTACCTTAAATTTTATGAAAAAATATATATAAACTCAAAATTCATTTTCAAAAATTCACAAAAGAATCGCGATACATAACTGAATCAATTTCTCCTCCCAACTCTAGTGATCACGTTCTCCAAATGACTCGCTGGCTTTACTTCAAGGTCTCTAGTAAAAACACACAGCGAGCGGATATTACCGCTGAGACGACACCGGAGTCCGTTACACTTCTGTGCAAGTGTGAGAGTTTACAGATCACCGATGCAAAGCTGGAGTTAATGTATTGCCAGCCTCTACAGCACACTTACCATAAATGGGCATCTTGTGGTAAAGCGAACGATATTGATGTTGCTCCAAGAGTTCTCCGTTATGGTTGTACTAATGCTTTCCGTGAGTGAGAATAACCAGGACCCTCTGAAACGGACATGTGCACGCTCAGACGCCGAGTCGAAAACACTAATCGGCTGTCATGTACGCTGAAATCCTAAAAGGTTAAGTGTCTATTTCGGTTTAAACTTATTCAACAGCTGGTGGAGAACATCTCGAAGTAAATGTGGCTCTCACCAAAAGCAACCGCACATAATCCGCAGCGAATGCAGCATTTCAGCGGTGTATGGCGATGCATAAGGCATTTCCTGGTGCGGGAATACACCTCGGTGCGGTCGTACAGTAAATGCTTCGCATTACTAGAAAATTCTTTTTTTATGTTTGACATGACGGGGAAGCCTTTGGCACAAGTTCCGTCCTTTCGGTCTTCGGTATGCCAAAAATATCCTCATCAGACACGTGACAAAGGTGATTAAAGAAAATCCATTTTAGGGTGTTTTCACGTGTTCTCCGGTCTGAACCAACGCAGTAGTAAACCTTTTTCCCCTGGATTTCCCCTTTGTGGAACGGTCCAGCATTACCTAATCCCCCGGCACAAAAGTGCAGTACACACAACTAAACACATGGCTTAACACAATATTTTGATTCTTTTGATATTTCTATTCATTTCACATTTTTAGATCCAATCTATCCCACATGAGAAGAGTGAGACGACGGTGTACAAACATGCCACTGTTTGTCACAGCATGTAATGTGTGTGCGCGCGCACGTGTGTGTGTCTGTGTGTGTGTGTGTGAGTGGGGTCAGGATTGTGCAATATCGAGTGACGTAGCCTGTCTTTTTCGCACAACCTAGACGATATGATGACGTGAATTTTATTTCATTTCAACCATCTATACAAAACATGAGTGGGGAAAAAAAAAAAAAAGAAAGGAAAAAAAAAAGATAGGAAAAAAAGCATAAATAAGGTCAAAAAGAAATGCACCAGATTCACAGTTTTATGGTTGTTTGTGACCAAATCATTCTAATGATAATATGCACATTTTGAGTTCTACTTTGAAGACACATCGGCATTTTTTTTTTTTAACTGTATAAAATATAAAAAGAATATATATATATATATATATATATATATATATATATATATATATATATATATATATATATATATATATATATATATGTATAGGGTGCACAAATATACTTGGGCGGCACACCTGATCCGCCGAGTTGCCGAAGCAAGACAATACAGTCTACTGTGTGCAAAACAATCCTCCTGAACTGTGATGTGCACATCAGTCGCAGATATTCCAGGAGATCCATCGCGTCTGGACATCGGTCCTGTTTCGGGGTGACATGCATTCTCACTATAGGACCGCACTTGATTTCCGCCAGATGATTCGAAACCACGTCTTGGACCTACAGTAAAGTGCGATTACTGCGTTCGCACCAAACGAAAGGAACCACATCAAGAGGGAAAACTCACAAATTAGACTTTTACCGTTTCATTTACAGAGACTGAGGTCTGTAGGCGTGAAAGCACTCTTAGACATTTGACCTTCATCCTGACTGGATCGATTCCAGAACCTGTACATCTGCGGCGTACAGTGAGAACAGCATATAAATCCTACAACATCCACCCACTCCTTTCTTGAAATATCACAATAACAGGAATCTCAGACTGATCCATGGGTGGACAGACAGAAGGATGGACGACACAACAACAACAACAACAACAAACAAAAATACAGTCAAAGATATCTCTCATAACTCTCCTGCTCGCACATACAGTACAGGTATCTCAATGTAATGTAAGTTCCAGACAAAAATAACACCCGTTATACCTCACACCCCACTGCTCAACCATTGGGTGACATTTCGTAACAGCACATGATCACGTACCCATTTGTTTCCCCAAGTCTGTATTAATGTAATATATTTTATTGCAGTATATCATACTTTATTATACAGTACTATGTTAGCTACCACTTTTTACTCTGGGGTTTTCACTTGACCTGCCTGGTGGGCTGGCGAATAAATGCATAATTTGCTCGTCTCCATTTAGCGCTCGAACATGCTGTTCAGCTGACGATGAAACACCCCGATTAGGCCTGCGTTGGGACTAATGATGGTGCACGCAGTCATTATGCTGTTCTCTCGGTCTCCTTTCCTGGTTCTTTCATTACCACCCATGCCGAGGCAAGCTCCTGCACCATGCTCAGGCAACGCTGACGCCGAGTCCACTGACTCTGTTCACTTTAACAAATATACTGATGTACATCATCACGCAAGTTAATTGTTCATTTTGGTTTCTTCCGAGATTTCCACCTGAGGAATGTTTTTCTTGCCACTGGTGTCTCTTTTCTTAAACGTGCATTAAGAAAGTCCATAATGTAAAAGGCACTGTACAACATACAGTTCTACGTCCCCAAATATGTCCCTCGCCTGTCCCACCCTCGCACTCAAAACAAGCATGGAAAACAAGTGCTCAACAGTCTGTGTAATATGCCTTGGCCAGACAGCCGTGTCGCACTCCTGCATGATGAAAAGTGTTCCGAATATAAAGAACCCAATTCGTCTGAGTGAAGGCAATAAAGTTGCGTGAATAAAAACTAGGATTTAAAAAGGTTGGCATCGGAGCACAGCTCAGAAGGTCAAGAAAACAGCTGTAATGTTTTCACACTCAAAGGCGAAAAAGTGGCAAAGTTCCTGTAAGAACAGTACAGTGCAAAACGCATCAAGCACCATGATGAAACTGGCTCTCATGAAGACCATCCCAAAGCAAGACCAAAGCTTACGAGAAACCTTTTCCTGCTGGGTTTGTTCAGGGCATGGCAGTTTAGGTTCTTCATCGGCATTTTAGTCTTGGTTTATACTTTACACCACGGGTTCGGTGGCTCTTATTGCCCTTGACTTGACTATGACTATGGGCATCGTGTTTGCGTGTTGAATCTTGAATGCTGTTCGGTGACGCAAATGTGAACCAGTGAAAGCTGTGGTTAGCCGCAAGGAATTTCAGTCTTAGGGCTTATGAGGAGGCGCTACCCTTTACCCTGCTGGTTCTCTGCTCATGCTGATGACTGATCTTACTAAACAGGGGACACCAGACAGCCTGGTCCGGCTTTCACTCAGGTACAGGCATTGGGTGTAATCCCTAGTGGAGAAGGGGGAAGTCAGTCGAAAGCTCTGAGAAAGAGTGTGCGCGCGCGTGTGAATATTTCCATATTAAAACATCATCTCCTTACTTGCAGCATCTTATACTGTATTCTCAGATCCGATGACGTTCGTGAGTCCTCGGCACAAACGGCCTTCAGCTCCTTTAATTTTGACTTATTTCAGGGACATTTCCGGAAATAGTCGAAAAAAATAAATGTCCGGAAAAGGGACATTACCCTTTACTGAGTGCAGGATTTCCATCTTGTTCCTGCTTTACTATTCCTTGGTAACCGCCCAGCTTCGGTCCAAACATAAGCCCTCTTGATATTTTTCCCCAGTAACGCTCCAGGTCTCATTCCCCTGATTGACAGGACCCGTTAGATACTGTACACAATTATTTACCATGGCTTGGCAAGTTCTAATTAAAATCAATGTATAAAAAAAAAGAGACCTACTGCTGGGTGACAAGGACGTACTGAAGACAAATAAATGAATAACACATTTGGATACCAGATATCGGCATGAAACACTGGGTTGGTATTTGGGCTCGACATTCGGATATCTGTTCAAAATCAAAAAGCTTGAATCAATTAAAAATGATGAGACATTTATTGTTGGAAGTCAGCGTGAGAAAAAAAAAAGTTTAAAAGACTAAGCTAGGCCTCCGAGTGGCGCAGTGGTTAAAGCGCTCGCCCTATCATCCGGAGATCGCTAGTTCGAACCCCGGGTGGTGCTGTAACCTCTCGCAGCAGGAGGTCTAGAGAGAGCTGATTGGCCGAGCTCTCTCAGAGGGGAGGGATGAGAGGTACTTAGTGCTCCCACATTAATCACGGCTCTACAGGCAGTCTGTGAGCTCGCGCAACGGAGGGAGCGGATAGCGCTGTCCTCCGAGTGTGTTACGCCGCCCCCAACGGTGCGCGAGCGAGCAGTTCGAAAAGATGCGGTCGGCTGGCGTCACGTGATTCGGAGGAAACACGTGATAGTCTTCGGCCCTCCCGGCTGAGTTTGTAGTAGGAGCCTTAATGTGGGAGCCCCCTAGTGACGGGGAGGAATTGGACACGACTAAATTAGGGAGAAAATCGGGGGAAAATCCAAAAAAAAAAAAAATGAAAAAAAAGACTAAGCTAGGTCACAGGCTTTCACACTCATACACACACACACACAGTATAAAACACTTAATTCTCACCATACAAACTCATTTACAACAGTCAGGATAGGGAGGATGCCTTTTTCCATCATTTTCTAAACACACACACACACACACACGTGCAAGAATAAAACCAGGGGCTAGTTTACACCACCACAGGTCATTCGAGTGGATGTGATTTGATCGCACTACACTGATACACACTGTTGACTGTTGACATATTTATCTACAGGTCAAGAACAAAGGTCAAGAGCAAATTCAAAAATCAACCTGGATTTTCACCTGCACTAAACGGTTGTTTCTCGCTCGGGTCCGAGAATCCCAAAATGTTTTGAGATCCCGTGGAACCACAACACCTCTTCCTTCTTATAAAATAAATGAACGCAGTTAAAAATAGCTATATTACTCATACATATCCCAACCACTGGAACACTAAAACGTCATAACCTGCTCTTTTCATTCTGAACCTCTTGATTAATGTTATTTCACAATTTGATACTAGAAATCACTCGGTCACCGTCCATGACCAAAGTGATTGGATAAATGTCACAGCGAAAATGACGCATGCATCTCTTTTTTTTTTTTTTCTTCTACACGCTCTCTTTCGAGGATTTGTCGCCAACACATGCAATGGAAAATCAACAAATCCAATACAGGTGGAGGAGGATCAACTACGCAAAGTAGCCGAAACCAGCCGTTTGTGCAAGTGCGTAACTTGCTCTCTTACTTGCATGCACACACACACACACTGCCTTTCCTTGTACTAGGTTGCGATTAGCCCAGCCCTCTTTTAACCGAGCTCTGCCTTACGTCTTTCATTCGTGCTTGGTGTTTACATTCCTTCCAAGCGGCACGTCAGAACATGCACTGCACGACGAGAATACGAACCACGGCTCGCACGCCCTGCCGTATCTGGATACTGTAGTATGGAGACACCGAATTGCAACCCAGAGGTATAATAAAACACACAAGTCCCAGTTGTGAGCAAGCGTGCCAGTTCTCAGATCCTCCCCTCGACAGAAGTGCGGATGGAGTTACAGGCATCGGTCCGTTGGGACGCGCTGTATACTCCCAGTTAATTCTGACTAATGACTGCGGGCACAATATTAGTCTAGAAACGCATGATGGCTTGAGGGTATTCACTAATTGTTCTCTTTTTTTTAACTTAACAGTTACCAGTTACCAGGACTGTATGAATGTGTGTGAAAAAAGTTTTATTATAGATAAATAGCTCAACATCCATCATTTCTCACATCTTGATAATGGCAGTTAGCCAGCATTTATTACACCATACTAACACTAACAACTTACATATTCTGTTGTTCCTGATCTTGGATACCACGGCTGTGAATAATAGATTCAACTTAAATCTACATCTAGGCATTTCGCAGACGCCCTTATCCTGAGCGACTTGCATATATATATTTATCTCATTATACATCTGAGCAATTGAGGGTTAAGGGCCTTGCTCAACTTGGTGGATGTGGGGTTTGAACCTGAACCTTCTGAACCGTTGTCCAATGCCCTAACCACTGACCTACCCCAGCCCCATGAATTTTTTTTTTTTTGCCACTGTGATTTTCAATTCAACTCCATTCAACAGGACTAATGTTTGATTTGTTTCAAACAGCTCTATTACTGGCGAAAAACCAACTAAAAGCTCATAATAAACACTTAAATGTTGTCTCACTTATGTTGTTGATTGTTTAAACATCATTTCATACATTTATCTTTTTTTTCCTGCCAGTATTCTGCTTCACTCTCCAGTCCAACAGTAACAGTATGGCATCAACCGCCTTTTAAACTTAAAAGAAGAAGTGATGCTCTGGAAAAGTGTCATTTGTAAGCGGTATGGCATTTCTTCATGGACATTTGTACTGTAAGTAATTGAACAAGTCAGAATCGATTCTGATGCACCACAGTGCCATTAACTTTAATCTGACAAAAGTAATAATTTTAAAAAATTCTATGAATGTTAACCAATGAATATCAGACATTGCTTTTCAGCCATGCTTCAACAGAATTATTTTTTAAAAAAATAAACTCATGGAACAGGCCTGGACAAAAATGATGGTACCCCTAGAAAATACTGAAAATAATGTGACCAAAGGGACATGTTAATTCAAGGTGTGTCCACTAATTAGCATCACAGGTGTCTACAATCTTGTAATCAGTCAGTGGGCCTATATATAGGGCTCCAGGTAGTCACTGTGTTGTTTGGTGACATGGTGTGTATCACACTCAACATGGACCAGAGGAAGCGAAGGAAAGAGTTGTCTCAGGAGATTCGAAAGAAAATTATAGACAAGCATGTTAAAGGTAAAGGCTATAAGACCATTTCCAAGCAGCTAGATGTTCCTGTGACTACAGTTGCACATATTATTCAGAAATTTAAGATCCATGGGACTGTAGCCAACCTCCCTGGACGTGGCCGCAGGAGGAAAATTGATGACAAATCAAAGAGACGGATAATCCGAATGGTAACAAAAGAGCCCAGAAAGACTTCTAAAGAGATCCAAGGTGAACTTCATGCTCAAGGAACATCAGTGTCGGATCGCACCATCCGTCGTTGTTTGAGCCAGAGTGGACGGGTGACGACCAAGGAGGACACCATTGTTGAAAACAAATCATAAAAAAGCCAGACTGGAATATGCCAAACTACATGTTGACTTCTGGGAGAATGTCCTATGGACAGATGAGACAAAAATTGATCTTTTTGCCAAGGCACATCAGCTCTATGTTCACAGACGGAAAAATGAAGCATATCAAGAAAAGAACACTGTCCCTACTGTGAAACATGGAGGAGGCTCTGTTATGTTCTGGGGCTGCTTTGCTGCATTTGGCACAGGGTGTCTTGAATCTGTGCAGGGTACAATGAAATCTCAAGACTATCAAGGGATTCTAGAGAGAAATGTGCTGGCCAGTGTCAGAAAGCTGGGTCTCAGTCGCAGGTCATGGGTCTTGCAACAGGACCCAAAACACACAGCTAAAAACACCCAAGAATGTCTAAGAGGAAAACATTGGACTATTCTAAAGTGGCCTTCTATGAGCCCTGACCTCAATCCTATTGAGCATCTTTGGAAGGAGCTGAAACATGCTGTCTGGAAAAGGCACCCTTCAAACCGGAAACAACTGGAGCAGCTTGCTCATGAGGAGTGGGCCAAAATACCTGCAGAGAGGTGCAGAAGTCTCATTGACAGTTACAGGAATCGTTTGATTGCAGTGATTGCCTCAAAAGGTTGTGCAACAAACTATTAAGTTAGGGGTACCATCATTTTTGTCCAGGCCTGTTCCATGAGTTAATTTTTTTTATATAATTATGTTGAAGCATTATATATAAAGCGCATTTCCCCCATAAGAAATAATGGAAACTCAAATGATTCGTTCCATAACCCAAAAATATTCATGTTAAAATAATGAATACAAAATGTGAAGTAAAAATAAAACAAATTAATCTGCACTTTACCTTTGAAAAGAATCATGACTGAAATAAGATGAGAGAGAAGAGGAGGAGGTGGGCTACTGCGAAGGAACAACAAGGAACCTCTCTAATGACACTTGCTTTTGCCTCCATTTGGAGATTTCGCGGAAATGTGACGTTGCATCGTCGTTAAACAGGTTGTTCTCCCGCACTGCTACAGCCTTTTTAACCTTTTTCTTCACACGGGCCGTTGTTGCAGTACAGTTACTACACTTTTACGCGCACACTCACGTGGTTACAATGTTACAGAAAACTGTACAGGCACGTACGAATGTGGACTATGCGAGCATGATTACCCCCTATCCCGCAGCACGCGAGAGAGAAGAACCATAGGCTCAGTTGTGATCACGTGACACTCGGCAGACAAAGCGCATGCGTACTACTCGTATTTCAAGACCTCGCTCGTTTATTAAGTTAAAATTCATTAAAAAATTGTGCTCGTCTTGCAAAACGCTCGCAGACCAAGTTACTCGCAATCCAAGGCTCCGCTGTATGCGGAAATACTGATAACTCTGAACAAACGTATCAATAGAAAATAAAGATGCTTCACAACCTGATCTGTTACGTAACAACAAACCCCAAATCTCATCTAGCTGACACAATGGCTAAAATTTGCTGAGCTTTGCGGAGAGCATGAACACAATGTGTTAAATTAGAAAATTAAAATGGTGGTTCTATAGATCACAGTATTTACCATGATCTGACTTGGTAGTTTGCTGGCCACAGGGCACGGGACCGTTTTGTAAATTTGCCCTGAATTGATACCAAAGTGTCACTCATCTTGGTTTGTTTAAGTCATGCTGTAAGGGAAGTGTGGTTATCTGTGCGCTTTGGGAGGGTCTGAATTTGACGGCAGCCTTGCAACATTCCCTGGACGATTCAGACTCTGGGTCGATGCCAGACACTGACGTATTCAACCTTATCTCACTTCCTTACCGGAAGAAGGGCTCGTTTTCTCTTCGTCAACCGCTATCCGAGGCTGCACGGCAGCTTAAATGATCTTGAAGGAGAAGTGTTTATTTTCATGTCTGTATTTCTGGTTGAGCAAGATTCCCTTTGAACGCACTTACTTTAAACATGAACTTCACCAACAACATTTGTTTTATTAGCAGCAATTTGTTTTATTTGCTGCAATAGCTTCAGCTACAGTACATGCAACCCGCTGATGGTGGCTGACACTTGCGTTTGGAATGAACTCTGCGTGTTCCTTTTTTACAAACACGAGCTATGTTTACATGAATTGAATTTCTTCAACCTGATTGAGATCATTTCGGTTAGAGATTCCAACTTAAATATATACATGGAATGCTGATCTAATAAGATGTGTGTTTACATGCACAAAACATTTCATCAGAATTTTTTTCCTCCAACTTTGAGGTTAGGTCAGTCTTTCAGTCTTTTAAGATCACGTCCCTTAAATCACAGTTAGAAATGTGGGGTCAGAGCAAAGGGTCAGTCAGGATACAGAGCTCCTGGAGCAGATAGAGTTAAGTGCCTTGAGTAACGGATTACTCATGGATTAACGATTAGCTGCTCTCGCGCTATCAGAGAGGAGTAGAGTCCACTACTATTGAAATGATCGCGGATGGTAAAAAGAATAGGAAGGATGTATTGACGGTCGCACATGCTCTGCAGAGAAAGCTTGCATCAGTGGGCTATTATTTATCCAAGCATCTGATTCGGTCAGTTACAGTCTAAAAGTTCATGATCCCGGTGCTAGACTGACTACCCCGAGTACCAAACCTAATTTAATCCTCAAAAATAACATCCAGTCTGCTTCCTGTTTCTATAAGACAGCAATGAAACTCGAGTGGATTCTACTTGATCGTTCTCAATATCGCTCAGATTTCAATAGAAGTGGGTGTGGTGGACGTGTGCCAGAAATCATGGAGAACATCTACCAGCTGATTACTCAATTTTATCCATTAAAGAGGAAGCATGTGCCAGGGACATCACTCATCTGTTACGCGAGAACAGTTTTGAAATCTGAAATAGTTTTCTGGACGTGGCTCCAACTGGATGAGATCTTCAGTCATCCGAGTAGAGCAGCTGAAACGTCGCTCGCCTTGGTGAACCTTGTGAGACGTTTAGGAACGCATCTGTGATACGTTACTCTTCATCTCGTTAAAGAGTTGCATAAGGAGCGCGATATCGGCAATTTATAGCAACATTTCCGCTTTGAGGACCAATCAGACGGGAAGGCATATCGATCGTTTTCTAAGTTTACGTCTTTTGGATTTTGCAAATCAGCCAGAGTCTGTCCTAAGTTATTCCGCACCGTAAGAACCATTTCGGAGGATAGATCAAACGGTTTAGTCCAAGACATAAACGTCTCATCTCTGGAGTGTTTAGAGACGGACAGAAAACACATTCTGATTACTTCAGCGCTTCGAATTCCAGATTAGTCTTTCCCAGCGAAATTCCGACTCATACGCGGCCAGGCATTGACACGAAGCACTGCACTAAGAAAAATAACATCATTTTCCTTTTGTTTGGTTTCCGTCACAGATCTGCAGCCTGGGACATTCCCCCAACCTCCTGCTCCTTCCTGAAAGCCACAGACTGACGTCTTTTATCCGTGATCAATTACTATTGCTTTTTTTTAACGCTTCCAGACTTGAAAGGCTGCAGGACGAATACGGCGCGCGTTAATTTAGAGGTGGATTTACCGAGCTGACACTGTGCTCTTAAGGACGTCAAACATCCTCGACTGGCTATTAAACTCTAAAAAGTTTATCTGCGTCAAAACACGTGGTCTTCAGTTCCATTACCAACATCCATCTTAAAGCATTTGTTTCATCACGGAAGTGCTGAAAGTGCTTTGTGGCCAAGCAAAACCCAGCAGCCTACCTCTCGGGCCAGCGGTAGCCTCTCTCATCACGCCATTTAGCTCTCCAGGAGAAGGCTTATATACTTGCACACACGCACATACACACACACACACACATACGGACTTTCACCTCTTGAAATGCGCGCACTGGCACACGCTCGGTGTTTACCGTATAGTGGCTAAAAATGAAAGGACTTGTGGACGAGTGTGTATTTGTTTAAAAGCAAGTCTTTACAATGAAGTTATTGTTTGTGTTGGGCTTACGCATGCATAATAGCCATAAACCACGCAGAGGACACGTTCGGTGAGACAGACCGTCTTTTAGATGACGTTTTATTAAATGTTTATTTGGCTTGCGTAGATGAAGCACATCGCTGTCGTTTCTCAGGAAAGCGGGGCAGGAGCAGAACGCATTGACGAAGCATCGAGGGAAATGAAAGAAAGGGACAGACTCTAGTCGGTGCATCTGCTCCATCAAATCAAACAGCCCATGTTCCAAAGGCAAATTAATACACTTTGGATAGAATCAAACAAATCTCCTTCAATCATTCGCTATGTGAAAACAAATGCTTTTCGTTAGCCGTGTTTTCCTGCAAACGTCTGTTGGAAATGAAGGGACATGACGGCAGGTAAAGATCACCATCAGCGGATTTCTTCTGCTAATTCGACTGAAAGCCATTTGCACAAATTCGGTTATCGGTGCTACCCGCAAGTTTACATCAAGTGCAGCTGCTTAGAAGATGGTAGACAGCCTTTTAATGACCTTGTAGCATCTTTACTGTCCATCAACAGTTTAAGCTGCGTTTATGTCAAACTGGCAGCAGATAAGAGTCAAATAGTTCATCTGTCTTCAAACAAAAGAAGCTCATGTTCTCCTGCAGAACGTTACGCCTGGCTTTCTCATGTTTAGTGTTTAGTCCCTGCTGTGTTTTCGTCATGAGTTGCTTCGGGTAGGCGAGGATACCGCGATCAAACTCGGGTGCAAAACAAAACAAGCAGCGTGAGAGCCCCTGAGCGAGGGGGTCGCAGTCTTGACTCGGAGCAAACGTTAATGCGATTCGAACGCATCGAGGTAACCACTGGACTCGGGGCGTGAACCAAGCCTGCTGTGCATTTTGGGTCTCGTGTGACTTTGGGCCAAACTGAACCATGAGGTGCAAACTGAAAAGCATCAGAGTGTGAAATGTGCATCGCGGTATATTCGGGCATCATTACTGAGCAGCTGGCATGGAAATCACCAAGGACCACTCGATACGGTATCACAATGCCTATGTGCCGATTACATTTTTAGAGCATTTCTATATCAGAATTTTAGAAATATCCTGAAATATATATATATATTTTTTTTTTTACAATTCTAAAGAAACTTAAAAAAAATAATTAGTTCGTACCACCCAGGATTGGCTGCCTGCCAATGTGGGAATAGTTTAGAGCACGCCAGCTGTAGGAATATACAGTAGAGGTGCAGCAGTGTTTCAACACCTTAAAGGCAAACGAAAATAAATGTAAAAATAATCGCACAAGCTTGGCACAGGTTTTACGTCGGATTCCCTTAATGACTGCATCCAGTGGTTGAGGTTTAGGCATTGGCCGGGAATCCACATGGCAGGCGAGAAACCTATCACTAAAGCCACCAATTCCCCAAAATGTAAAATAAATAAATAAATAAAATCATATATTAAAACAAATAACCACCTTGCTACCATGGTTCCGTTGTGCGAAAAAATATTTGTTACATTTTCCTGCAAACGTCTATTGGAAATAAGTTTTTTTTTTGTTTATATATACACACACACACACATTAATGTAATCTCATTCAGCTTTTTGCATGCCTAACATGCCATGGGACCAGGAGATGCGTTTCTTATATGATTACTCGTGCCAGGTTTCTTTTCCAATAAACTCTAGGAAACACTGTGCCATTACAGCGTTATAAGACTGAACGCAAGTTGTTGCATTTTCTAATAAAACATACACATTGTGACGGACAATTCTCAGCAATTACAAGACTATAACTGGATGGATTTATCCACTCTTACATAATTCTAAGTAAATATAGTAACAAGATGTGTGTATATGAATGGCAGTTAACAGTGGTGGACGAATGAGTAGCAGATCTTCTAGACTATGCAGTTTTCATTCACAGTAGCAGGTTCAGGAAGCGGTTAATAAAAGTCATTAAAGGTTTTTTTTTTTTTACCTCATTTATCCAACGACCACTGAAAGATAAATAGACTACTTCCTATTGCCTTTCAAAAAAGTAAAAATTTGAACCGGATACGTTTGTTTAAACATATCACACCAGTTGGTCCGTACTGTATATACTTCTTCTGCACACAGCACATGAACCCATTATGTAGCCTGGCTGTTGGTAGAGACTATTTTTATTAGGCTTATTACTAATCTTAAACGCACGCTAGAAGATCGAGCTCCAGTATCGGGAATACAAAGGGATTTGGAAAGTATGGCAAAAATACAGTACAACACAGTGCGGCATAAAGACTGTTATATAACTTGAATGCAAGAACACCATGCAAAAACCTCACATTTAAACACTTCATCGAGCAAAAATAAAGATGGCTGTATTGTTAAAAAGTTGATCTGAGGTGCACGCGAGTGTAGGTGCACACCAACAGGTTTTGCCAACAGTGGATTCATGATCCTTCATCACCAGGACGAGAAGGGAGGAGATTGGAAAGACTACAAGTGCTCTACAAGATTAGAACTTGTCTGCATTAATGCACATAATTAGCTGAGCATACGTTTAAGTTAAAGATCCTGGGGTTCCAGTTCTATCCAGTCCATCCTGATGCTTTTCTGATAAATGAGATTAATTAATAAGCTAGCGCTTTTTCCTCGAGGGGAGCCGGCGATGCATGTCAATCAGTGCTATAGGAAAAGACGAGAAAAGAAAAGTAGACTATGAAAACTGAACCTTCAAAGATGAATGGACAGATCAATATACGTTTATTCTTCCCGCGTAATGTTCAACACCAGATTGCTTCATATGTTCTGAAACCGTGAGGATAATTCAAAAGCAATAATGTGAAGCGCCACCACGAGACAAATCGCCGGTCGTTAGCAAAACATTCCCGCGGCGTAGTGTGACAGAGCAACCAGTCCCTTCACCTTCTTTTATAGCACAGCAGCATGTAAATAAAGATTCACTAACGATTGGTTAAAGACCGTTTTGTAATTAATCTAGATTTAGTGAATCTTCAATTGCACACTGTTGGGAAATACAAGAAAATGTCGAAGATCAAATGGTCCACATTTAATGTAGTTAATAGAAACTGACGATAAATATTATTGAAAAGCTATGGAAATTTTAATTTCCTTTTATATATATATATATATATATATATATATACACAATAACTGCATATATAGAGATCTGAATTGTAACACAATCATGAAATTCGGACCTCAGCTTGAAGATTTTATTGACCGGACATTCTTACATTTTTAATCCAGTCCCCCTGGACTAGGTTAATGAGCTAATACTAAGCCATGCCCTGAGCCATGCCCCTTCAAAAAGCAGTAGAGCTGAGCAGCATGGTAGCCTCCTTATGTGAGGTCACAATAGGGGCAAACATCTAATTGGATTGAAGCCCCAGTGTAAAATGTAAAAATTACGGCAAGCAAAGAATGTTTTTTTTTTTTGCTTGTATACACACACTGGAGTAAAGAGTTATTTTTGCATAATAGGTCCGATTTAAAAATGAGTTTTTTTGCCTTAATTAATTAGACGTCACTTAGTAATTAATTTATAATTCGGTTTTGTATGTCCATTTAACAAACCAGAGAGGGGACACCAAAAAAATGGAGAGAAATGGATATTTTAGTAGTTATAAGCATTGAAAATATGAGCTGTGTTGTTTCTGTGTGTGTTGCTTGTCCATCAGAACAAAAGTCTGAGCCGACTCCTTGCCACAGGAGCTTCTTTTTCCCTGTATTTAAAACGGGCAAACTGGAAGGTCCCACATGCAGACAGTTCCATCATAACTGGCTCATTCAAACAAGCCATGTGGCTTATGAGCCACATAAACATAAGCAGACTAACATTAAATCCCTTCTACACACCTAGCTGACACATTATATGAGAACACTACACCCGAGCTGCAACTGTTTACACTACTAGACACGTAGGTGGCAGCTCGAGCAACACTGGATCACTTTTGGTCTGCTGCCAGATCAGCTGATTTTCCTAATGACAAGCGATTAATATTTCCTGAAGAGCGGGAAATTCTTAATGGTGTGTAAAATATTCGCCCTGCTTATAACACACAATCACAGGATAAATAAGCAGAAATGAGACTATTTCGGTGCTTAAGGTGCAAAATGAATGTTACAACCAAATGATATTTGCTATCTGCTTCGTCTTTCCTTTTTGTCGTTTCAAATTCGCCGCCCCTCCCTTCCCTCGCCACACGCAGACACAAAGTGCACAAAGGTCCCACTGACAGCAAAACTGCATGACGTGCACACACGATAAACATTTCAACGTGTACAAGCGCAAGTTCATCCAGAGCAAGCAAAGATGAGAAAGTTAGCCAACGCAGTCGTGTGGTCCTTTTAGTCATACTCGGGTATTATCATAATAATAATAATAATAATAATAATAACAAAAATAAATAAAATTAATTAGAAAGGCCAGCGGGAAACAGTGACAACCAAAGTTCAGGAGTCATGACAGAGAAACTATTTTTGCACTAGGGTGGAGATTAAGGAAAGGGGGTGGGGGGGACAGGGGGGGATCCCTCTATGTTTAGGAGTAAAAGTTCACGCGCTGAAGAGAGAGTAGCACTTACACTGTTTATAGCACTTTAACATTTGATCCAGTGTGCTCAGGGTTACACAGACGGAAGCTCGGAGTTAATTTCACTTATCGCAAGAGACAATGCCCTATGGCCTGCATACAGTCATAAACGATTGCACTGTTATTGCCAGTCTGATTACAGGAACAAACAGGTTGTATTACTGATGGACATACTGCGTGGTTCGAATACAGCGGATCTAAAAAGTTTCAATCACAGCATGGACCTGCTGGGAAGGATTCCGGCACAAAAAGCTAAATTGTGTAACTGGAGACAGATGTTTCCGAATCATCTTTTACACTGGATACTAAGACACCGTGCAGCGTATTCTTGTTGTAAAATAGAACAAGAAACCTACAGTTTATGGATTGATTGCATTCATAGTGCGTGACATGGTGATTAGGTATGAGGATGCATTTAATGATAGAGACTTTGAACACTTCTGTAGGTCCAAATGCCGTAAAATGTTTAAATGAACGGAAAAAGGAAAACCAAGAACCTCCTACCTGACAAACACTTTTAAATTATTTTCTTTCTTTTTTTTGAAAAGTGAGAAGCTACTTGGAATAATAAATTGACAACGGGTTTAATTAAGCAGTGTCAGGGTGTCTGGATACACATCTCTGGTTTTGGCCCATCTCTTATCAACATGCTGGAAAATGAGCTGATAAATTAGTTCAAACAATCCATTAAAATGATCCCCGTCTTATGATGTGAGAACTCTGAACAAGCATCACTTAACATCTATTTGAAAACCGTGTGCCGATTCTGTTACCGCTTTGCACGTTACAAACGTTCCCGCTTGCTCGGGAAACAAGAAAACGTACCAACAACAACAAACAAACACAACATCGAACAAACATTCTCTAGTAAACAGTAGTGAATTTGAGTCAGAGTCACGGTCAGAGCACAGTATGCGAAGAAGAAGAAAAGCGTGGAGCATGAATCTGTCTCATTTAGGCACACTTGTGTCTTTCTTGTGCACATTTCCAAATTCACAGCCTGCATACGTGTGTGTGTGTGTGTGTGTGTGTATATATAGATAGATATAGGAGCAGGAGTGGGAGGAAAAGACAGAGCTGTAGTTCATAGCTGCGGATCAAAAAAAAAAAGAAAACTCTCCTGAAACGAGCATGCATCATCTTCTCAGCAGGGAAAGTGTGTCTGAGAAAGCTTAACATGGTAACTTTACATCATGATCGCTGTGGCCTGACAATAAGGCAAGGCTGGTGGAGGCAAGCTACAGTAGGGTCGGACCAAATCTATCAACACTTGCACATGCCTGTAAGTATTTATCTATGTATAGAGACAGATAGGTGGACAAATAAACAGATCTAGAACACAGACAAGCACAGAGAGCAAGCGTGCGTGGATGCATACAGTACATGCAGGCATGTGTATCAGATCGGAGCGGATCGGATCGGATCAGCTGAGCTGAGAGATGGCGCGTGCACATACAGGAGGACCTGCTGCAAAATAAGTCACCGGATCACAGAACAGCACTGCAAGCAAAGTGGACATGTCTCACGTGAGGAGACACTTACATCTTCGAAGAGAGAGCCGACGTTGGCCGTCACCAGCAATATTCCCGTGCCTTGTGATGTCCCTTTCCCCGCCATAATGTTTTTTCTTCTTCTTTTTTTTTCTTTTTTTTTTTGGAATCTATCACCGGTTCAAATCGACAGCTTTGCAACAGTGCTGCGACTGAAGCGCGGGAGAGGTGGATTTAAAAGAGAGCCAACGGTTTTCAGGAGGCCGGACTCGGCTGTGAGAAGCGTCTCGCCGTTAGACGTTAGAAACTGCACCGGGCTCCGAGCGCGTACATTCTACCCCAGCCTGCGCGTGCGTGTGGTGGTGAGCGGAGCGGAGATATTTCGCCTTCTCGCTGACTCTCTCTCTTTCTCTTTCTTGCTCTCTCTCTCTCTCTCTCTCTCTGTTGCGGCTACTTTTGCGCCTTTGCGTCCATCGTAAAAGTTTCCGTGTCAATCCGCGCCGAAGACACCGGGCTCTGGTTCATTTCAGCGCGGGAGCGTTTCCTTGGCGATTGGTGCGGGAGAAGAAAAAAAAACACACACACACAGAGAAAGTGTGTCTCGCCCATAAGCGCGGCTGCGCTCCGACCATCGCTCGGCGTTTGTGAAGGGGAGGAGGGGAGGAGGAGGAGGGCTGGAGCCTTTCGCTGTAATGACGTCACGGAGCCAGCGGAGTTCCGCGCCTCTTAAAAGGGCAACACACATCTGTCAGTCAGCGAGAGAGCGCCGCTAACGACAGGAATCCCCGCGTTAACGATTAAAGCAGCAGTGCGGGGGGAAAGAGCAAAAAAATAAATAAACAAATCATTCACCTCAGCCACAGCTCAAATGGCACAGCCAGAACATTAAAACCACTCAGAGGTTCACCTCGATAAATTGCCACTTGTGTCAATGGGTGAGACACTGTATATTAGGTCATAAGTGAGGAGTGAAGAGTGAGTTCTCAAAGCTGATTTGGCTGTGGAGTTTACACCCTGGACTGGATGCCAATCCACTGCAGAGCATACACATACTGTACATATATACACACATACTTACACACTCACACAATTTAGCAATTTGGGAACGCCAATGTCTCTGGAGTGTGTGAGGACAAGAGAAGCCCAGCAAGCACAAGACCCGAGGCATGAATTGAACCCAGACCCTGGACGTGCCGTCGCAAAGACATGAGATTAGGTTAAATGGTATTCTCAAATTGTCCATTTTTTGTGTTTGTGTATGTGTGTCCTGGGATGGACTGGTACCCTGTCCAGACCCCCCGCAATCCCGTATACATGTTAAGCGGTATTGAAGATAAATGAATGATCTGGGCCCTTGTAGATCTAGCTTAGATCATTACCTCTGTTTCCACCAGGAGTGACTCTGGTCAATGGTTGTGTGTTCACCAAATGCATCATGACACAATTGAAACATTGCTGATGTGGTATGAAGCCATGCAGAGACAAGAGAAACCCATTATGCAAATGTATGTCTTAGATCTGCTTCTGGTGGAAATTAAGTGAATTTTACAAGGGTTACATCGTGATGCCTATCTTAATGGTCTAGATGGGGTTCTCGGCGACAGGGACATTGATGCTGAAGGATTAACCAATATGAAAATCCATTCATTCATCTTTCTTCAGTTATCCTGTTCAGGGTTCTAGCAGCTCTGTACCTCTGCAAGCTTGCTCTTTACACCTTTAAAGAGATGTCAGTCCATTGCTCATGCACACAAGTATGCACACACTCACGGGCATGGAACAGACAGAGGAAACTGGAGTTTTCACTCAAAATCATTCACTGCTGCTGATTAATCTAGACTATATGAAACTTTAATTTGTTGAATACCGTCATAATGTTTTTCCACTATATTAAAAAAAAATTATATATGAAGACGTGTCAGTGTGATTCATAAAAGAAAAAATAATTGTGGGTAATTTTTTAATCTGCTTGCCAGAATTTAGCTACAGCAGCATCCAACAAGTTGCCCCAGGCCTCCAAACATATATTAATATCTGAAATCCTTATGGCGTTTTCATGAACACCTTCACTCCATCAAATATAATTAATACTGAATAATTAACACATATTGTAGACATTCTAAAAATATCTGTCTACGCAGCTGTTTATTACAGATGAGCATGTAGAAGACTGTGATATATGTCCTCATATATACATGAAAATATTCAACAGTATATATAACAGTCAAGCTATACCAGTACTTTAGCTTTTTTTCATTTTCACTTAACACAACAGGTTCTGATCCCTTGCATATACACACGTGGACAAAATTGTTGGTACCCTTCGGTCAACGAAAGAAAAACTCACAATGGTCACATAAATAACTTTAATCTGACAAAAGTAACAATTAAAAAAAATTCTATGAATGTTAACCAATGAAAGTCAGACATTGCTTTTCAACCATGCTTCAACAGAATTATTTAAAAAAATAAACTAATGGAACAGGCCTGGACAAAAATTATGGTACCCCTAGAAAATACTGAAAATAATGTGACCAAAGGGACATGTTAATTCAAGGTGTGTCCACTAATTAGCATCACAGGTGTCTACAATCTTGTAATCAGTCAGTGGGCCTATATATAGGGCTCCAGGTAGTCACTGTGTTGTTTGGTGACATGGTATGTACCACACTCAACATGGACCAGAGGAAGCGAAGGAAAGAGTTGTCTCAGGAGATTCGAAAGAAAATTATAGACAAGCATGTTAAAGGTAAAGGCTATAAGACCATTTCCAAGCAGCTAGATGTTCCTGTGACTACAGTTGCACATATTATTCAGAAATTTAAGATCCATGGGACTGTAGCCAACCTCCCTGGACGTGGCCGCAGGAGGAAAATTGATGACAAATCAAAGAGACGGATAATCCGAATGGTAACAAAAGAGCCCAGAAAGACTTCTAAAGAGATCCAAGGTGAACTTCATGCTCAAGGAACATCAGTGTCAGATCGCACCATCCGTTGTTGTTTGAGCCAGAGTGGACTACATGGGAGACGACCAAGGAGGACATCACTGTTGAAAACAAATCATAAAAAAGCCAGACTGGAATATGCCAAGCTACATGTTGACTTCTGGGAGAATGTGCTATGGACAGATGAGACAAAAATGGAACTTTTTGCCAAGGCACATCAGCTCTATGTTCACAGACGGAAAAATGAAGCACATCAAGAAAAGAACACTGTCCCTACTGTGAAACATGGAGGAGGCTCTGTTATGTTCTGGGGCTGCTTTGCTGCATCTGGCACAGGGTGTCTTGAATCTGTGCAGGGTACAATGAAATCTCAAGACTATCAAGGGATTCTAGAGAGAAATGTGCTGGCCAGTGTCAGAAAGCTGGGTCTCAGTCGCAGGTCATGGGTCTTGCAATAGGACAATGACCCAAAACACACAGCTAAAAACACCCAAGAATGGCTAAGAGGAAAACATTGGACTATTCTAAAGTGGCCTTCTATGAGCCCTGACCTCAATCCTATTGAGCATCTTTGGAAGGAGCTGAAACATGCTGTCTGGAAAAGGCACCCTTCAAACCGGAAACAACTGGAGCAGCTTGCTCATGAGGAGTGGGCCAAAATACCTGCAGAGAGGTGCAGAAGTCTCATTGACAGTTACAGGAATCGTTTGATTGCAGTGATTGCCTCAAAAGGTTGTGCAACAAACTATTAAGTTAGGGGTACCATCATTTTTGTCCAGGCCTGAGTTCATTTTTTTTTAAATAATTCTGTTGAAGCATGGTTGAAAAGCAATGTCTGACTTTCATTGGTTAACATTCATAGAATTCTTATTTATTATTACTTTTGTCAGATTAAAGTTATTTCTGTGACCATTGTGAGTTTTTCTTTCATTGACCGAAGGGTACCAACAATTTTGTCCACGTGTGTACATGTACATGTGGTTTACAGGAATGGAATGAATACACAGGTGTAGTTTCATTGTTTGTTTAATATTCAGTTTGGAATCCTTTGTTGCTAAGTGTTCAACAAATCTGCACATAGCTCTATTATAGTCTTACCTACAATACAATAAACCATTGTATGGTAGTGTTTAATGATCCATGGTTCTAATGTGCATGTTGAAGTCCAAGCTTAAAGCTTAAGGAAGTCTAAGATTGAAGTAAACCATTGGCTTTCCCCACGGCAGGATGGCCATTCTAATAGAAAAAGCATGAACATTTACAGCGTGCCTTATTGAGATTCTGAAATGGAGAGAAAGAGATCATCATACTGTAACAAGTCCAGAGGACTCACAGCTGTGTCTGACAGCGCAAGAAAGGAGAGAGAGAGATTGTGTGTTTGTGGGTTGGGGTTGTAGAGGGGTAGTGAGCACAATACCCTCAATCTACTCTTGTTTTGCATTTACTCAGCCTCGTACCACAAAAAAGAATATTTGATCCAAGTACAAGAGAACCTCATAAAATATTATTGTTATTCCTAATTTGCCAGTCATGGCAATGGGATATGGAATATAACTTCTCGAAATGTTATTATGGCTAACATGGAATGAAAGTTGGCAGTTAGCCTGATTATGATTTTAGACAAAAGCTCCTACGACGTCTGGCATAAGTCACATCAGAACGAAAAAACATTATTTTTGAACTGGTGTTGTGATGGAAATGGTGAGTCTTTTTTCACATTCTGAAAGGGAAATATTTCCTAATGCGTCCACCTAGTTAAACTATTACTGAATTGTTCTTTGGCCAAGTTAAAGAGAAACTTGGCACTCTAGACGGTTTTAAAAAGCAAAGGAAATGGTCAAGTTTCCCCATTTTACGTAAGCGAACCGTCGCTAAGGTTGTAACGTCGCTCTGTGTGGGTCACAATTTGCTAGAAGAAGCAGTTGGGGCAAAACACACGTGCACCAGTGGAAATGGGTCTAAAAATAAACACAATAAAAATCCAAGGGGCTGATAACATACACAGGTAATGTGTTCCATGAGATCCTGCAAATACTACACTACTGGCCCTGAACAGGATATCCCAGCGGGAAACACACAGAGGAGGGGGCGGGGGAAGAGTGTGTTTGTGAGTGCATGTGTGTTTGAACATCTCTGCTCCATTGGCTGATAGGGCACTCTGACTGGGGCTCTAAGCCCTCCCCTAGCACTCTGGGTAATGGAAAAAATGATGGAGGAATTCCATCCAGTCTTGAAGAAAAAAAAAAAAAGTGAACTATGACCCTTCTCCCTCCATTGCTCAAATTCAGTTTGCCAAAAATAGAAGGGGAAAAAAAAAACGACATGCAATAATGACGGGTACGCTTTGCTTCTAAATAAACTTGTGATTCAGCATTTTTATGTCCTGTGCATATCTCACATTAATAACAAGCTTGAAACTGAATAACTTACGTTGTAGTGTTTTGCTTCAGTCTAAATTTGGTTCCTGTTGTGCCTTGCCTCTTTATCACACACTTACACACACACACACACACACACTATATAGAGTGCTTTGGAAAAACAAACACACTCCTGCTTCACAAATCAGGATGTGAGTCCTCGTGAAGCCAAGACTAAGTCTTTGTTTTTCAAATAAGCACTGCTGTGTGTGTGTGTGTGTGTGCGTACAGTATGTGTGTTACATACGGCTATGAATGATTGTATTTTATTTTCTATGTACGTGTATCTGTTTCAACTGATCTTCCGAGCACAGTATAGTATATTCCTGTTCAGAAATTATGGCGAGAATAAAAAGTATACAATTAGCAACTTCCTTTTTCTTTTTTTCTCTTTAATCGGTGGATAACAGCTGGAGTTAGTTTTTTAAAGTAATGATAATGATAAGAAAGAAGGAGACAGAGGTCTTGGGCTTCCAATCTAAAACCTCACTTGAGAGCAAAATCAGGTTCATCCGAAAGTAGATGCTCTTCCGTTTTCTTTTTTCTCCATCCTCAGGGTGCCTCTGTTCAGTTGAAACAATGAGTGTGTCTATTTCCTCACACCGGAGGCACTAATTAACCCTGCATATGATTCCAATTTTGACCAGTCCACAAAGAGAACAGACACCCAACAGTGCTGTGGTGATTTATTTCAGTATTCCTCTGGGCAGGCCCAGTGTATTGCCCTCGGAGTAAAAGTGCCCTATTTCTACCCTCTCTCAGGAGCAGGCTGTAATACCCCCCCTTCCCCAAACCACCCAACCTCTGCGGCTAATTTGGAACATGACATTCTTGTGGGAAAATTCTCAGTTATTTTTTGCACATGAGCTTGACAAGCATGACCTAAATCCTTTTAGTTAGAAATGTAGATCTGATTAGCGTGGTGAAACTGACGCAACGCATATGGAAACAGATGGTGTGCTACTTTTCTCAAATATCGAGGTAACCCTTTCCAGTTGTTAAAGTATAGGCCTGTAAAAGTCGAAAGAAGGTGCTATGTAACTTTTATTGCTATATGTGACCCAGGCTGTAAAAACAAAGCTAAAGTAATTGTTGTGCAACTTACTGTTTCTACGTAGAATTCCCATTTATGTACAGTGTCTTTAATGCCAATGCCAGTAGCTCTCATTTTACAGCATCCCACGGTTCTTTTAGAAAGAAGGTAAGCTTCCTCTATGTCTATGAACACATGATTTAAAGATATGTCTTTTTGGTGATCTGGATGAGGAAATTTCAGTTAAACCTGACATATCCTGTTATGCATAGCATAGGACAGGAAATATAAACTATTTTTCAGACTTTTAAAATCATTTTATCAGATGATATGCTCTGACCCCTCTGTGCAGAAAATCAAACTCCACCCCTGGTCAGAAGGCTGATTAATTATGCATAAACCTATGATAATAACCCCAGGAACAACCCCAGGAACAGTCTTACCCAATTTTTGGTCTTAGGCCTCAGACAGGTCGCAATCACTACGTATTTGTCAATTTAAGGCTGCACTTGGAAGATGGAAGTACCTCCACTAATTGCACACTTCTTTGGATTGGCCCTAAGTCCTTCCCCTTTGAAGAATTTGGCAGACCCAAGGGGAGGTTTGAGGTACTGTAAATGCAACTTTCAGTTATTACTATTAATTCTGATAAATTATAAGGATAGGGGGGTTGTCCATGAGTTGCTGAAATGTAGCGGGGCTTCCAACCAACATGAATGGAAGCACGATGAAGTGGTGTAAACTAAATGAAGTTGAGAACACCATTTTTTCTCAGGAGATAGAAATTAAGGAAATCTGCCAAGGTTTAATCCATTGTAGGATTAAAGGGAACTGCACTTAACAAATTGAGCACTTCACCAATTTGGCAATGGGGTTACTTATCAAATTTACACCACAGTAACTTTGTGAAAGTCCACAGAGAACAAGTATTGGGAATCAGGACCACCTGTCTTTTGCATTCACTGTGTGGCTCCTCAATCACCCCCTTGTTGAGCATGGCCCAAGTTTATTCTGAATGACCTTTTTTTTTTGCTCAGGCAACTACATACCCCCCACACCAAGAGCTCACTGTGGGGTCTGGGTGACTAGACAGGGCCAAAAACTAAAATCTAAAAATACTTTTTTTATACTTTTGTTGTAAATCAGCGTCCTGTGTCCCTTGGTATGGTGAGAGTTGGTCTCCACAGAGGATGGGGTTAACTTGAGCTGCACATTTTTAATGCATCTCTGATCCCAGCTCTGCATTCTTTTGAACTCTCTGCACCCATACAATAATTTGAACAGGGAAAAACCTGGGCATGCCTGTGAGAAATCTCATACCGCAAATGACAAAGGTAACTATCCCAAGTCTGCATACAGTATCATCATGAACAAATCTTCAAATTAAGGAGAATCTCTTTTGGGATGCCTACTTGGGAGATGACTCGAAAGAGTACCTCCACAATATTATGTGTTGAGAAGTTGCTTAGAGGCACAACCTCTGGGTATTCCGCTGCATGGTCCACTCAGTCTAGCACAAAGCGATACCCTAGTGCAGTATCCTCCAATGCTAATTCTTTTGAAGAGAACTTTGATTAGTAAAAGAGGATGCAATGATGCTTTTTCTGTGGCCAAAGGATTCACCCATTGGCATACCAGATCTAGTGTTTCATTCACTCTAGGTGTCTAGCCATTGGGTTGTGATGAGCCACGTGACATAGAAATTCCTTCAGGAATGAATAAACATAATACTTCCTCTTAGATGCAAGTGTTGTGCTTCTCTCTGTATACTCGATCACAGATAATGGCAAGTAAGGGTGAGTTGGGTGATCATCAACAAATGCGGTAATCCCCCAGAAAGGATGTCCCCAAACGGGGACAAGGGGCAGAGCCCCCCTTTTCATCATTGTTTCTTTGATCTGGTACTGTTCTCACTCAGTGTCAGTAGGTGTGCTGGTCATGCCTCGGAAATGCTGGTAGTGTTGTTCCAGCATGCAGCCCACTCCTTTGCAGGGTTACCCTCCTCACGGATGCCTAGATGCCTATTGCTGCTCAGGCCAGACCTACCTCTTGTTGGAAACCCCAAAGATCTTGTCAAATGCTTTGGTGACATCACAGAAGCCTATCTTGTCCAGGGTGAGATGAGGAATTGTTGGCAGGGGAGACAGTTCCCCCACTAGGGAACCCTTGGTTTGAATCAGGCTCCAGTACACCATGTCCCTGAATTAAGGTAGAAGTGCTCCTCTTATTCTGTATCTTAAGGGGTTTTTGCTGCTGGGTTCACTAGATGTTCACCAGTGTGACAGGGCTCAAAAAAAGGAGCTAGGGATGGGTTGTTTAATTTGAGTCAAATGTTTTGTTCACTTGCTCAGTTTGAAAGAAGGGCTACTGTATGTTTTGTGTTTTTGTAATTATCTCATATACACACGTGGACAAAATTGTTGGTACCCTTCGGTCAATGAAAGAAAAACTCAGAATGGTCACAGAAATAACTTTAATCTGACAAAAGTAATAATTAAATAAAATTTTATGAATGTTAACCAATGAAAGTCAGACATTACTTTTCAACCATGCTTCAACAGAATTATTTTAAAAAATGAACTCATGGAACAGGCCTGGACAAAAATGATGGTACCCCTAGAAAATACTGAAAATAATGTGACCAAAGGGACATGTTAATTCAAGGTGTGTCCACTAATTAGCATCACAGATGTCTACAATCTTGTAATCAGTCAGTGGGCCTATATATAGGGCTCCAGGTAGTCACTGTGTGGTTTGGTGACATGGTATGTACCACACTCAACATGGACCAGAGGAAGCGAAGGAAAGAGTTGTCTCAGGAGATTCGAAAGAAAATTATAGACAAACATGTTAAAGGTAAAGGCTATAAGACCATTTCCAAGCAGCTAGATGTTCCTGTGACTACAGTTGCACATATTATTCAGAAATTTAAGATCCATGGGACTGTAGCCAACCTCCCTGGACGTGGCCGCAGGAGGAAAATTGATGACAAATCAAAGAGACGGATAATCCGAATGGTAACAAAAGAGCCCAGAAAGACTTCTAAAGAGATCCAAGGTGAACTTCATGCTCAAGGAACATCAGTGTCAGATCGCACCATCCGTCGTTGTTTGAGCCAAAGTGGACTACATGGGAGACGACCAAGGAGGACACCATTTGTTGAAAACAAATCATAAAAAAGCCAGACTGGAATATGCCAAACTACATGTTGACAAGCCACAAAGCTTCTGGGAGAATGTCCTATGGACAGATGAGACAAAAATGGAACTTTTTGCCAAGGCACATCAGCTCTACGTTCACAGACGGAAAAATGAAGCATATCAAGAAAAGAACACTGTCCTTACTGTGAAACATGGAGGAGGCTCTGTTATGTTCTGGCGCTGCTTTGCTGCATCTGACACAGGGTGTCTTGAATCTGTGCAGGGTACAATGAAATCTCAAGACTATCAAGGGATTCTAGAGAGAAATGTGCTGGCCAGTGTCAGAAAGCTGGGTCTCAGTAGCAGGTCATGGGTCTTGCAACAGGACAATGACCCAAAACACACAGCTAAAAACACCCAAGAATGGCTAAGAGGAAAACATTGGACTATTCTAAAGTGGCCTTCTATGAGCCCTGACCTCAATCCTATTGAGCATCTTTGGAAGGAGCTGAAACATGCTGTCTGGAAAAGGCACCCTTCAAACCGGAAACAACTGGAGCAGCTTGCTCATGAGGAGTGGGCCAAAATACCCGCAGAGAGGTGCAGAAGTCTCATTGACAGTTACAGCAATCGTTTGATTGCAGTGATTGCCTCAAAAGGTTGTGCAACAAACTATTAAGTTAGGGATACCATCATTTTTGTCCAGGCCTGTTCCATGAGTTTTTGAGTTTTAATTTTTTTTATAATTCCGTTGAAGCATGGTTGAAAAGCAATGTCTGACTTTCATTGATTAACATTCATAGAATTGTTATTTATTATTACTTTTGTCAGATTAAAGTTATTTCTGTGACCATTGTGAGTTTTTCTTTCATTGACCGAAGGGTACCAACAATTTTGTCCACGTGTGTACATATGCACCGAAATAACACAAAGTGCTGGGTGTGAATATCTCTCTACCACTTGCTCTGCTTTCTCGTTATAGGCTCTCATTACAATAGACAAAGACACTAATTAAACATTCTCATCAGATGTGCATTCATTTCCACTCACCTGTCTGCTGCTCCCTTCAGATCCTGGAGCGTGTTACAGTGTTTTACAAATTTTACATCAAACCGCTTTCTAAATGGGGTCAAGATGGATTTGGATCAATACTGAAGTTCAACACTAGATTGTTTCCAACAGACTGTGATTCAACTTCATCCTGAAGCGATGAGTGTGGCTAATTACATACTCTATAAACAGGACAGGAAAAGATAAAAATGGGTAGCAAATGCTTGAAAAGATCCCTAGCATGAGTGAATTAAACTTGAGGTGTTTTTTTCCCAGCCATTTCTAATCCCTGAATCCCTGCTTTTTTTTTTTCATTCTCTGAAATAGTGGCCTTATAAAAAGAGTGAAGCAGAAAAAAAATCAAGCGTGCCAGAATGCCTGATCTGAGGTGTTTTTAGATGGAGCATTAACATACACATTTTGGAGACCTCTTAGACTTATTTTAACTTGGTTAAAAGGGAGTACAATATGTGAGCTTTAAAATGCACTCCATTATTGGGCCGATGAAAGGCTTAGGAGGGTTTCGTAGTTATCCGATGACATGGATGAAAAAAAAAATGTATCTGAAATATTTCATCATGGTGCTCAGAACAGCATAGGGCCATGTTCAATTTAACAGATGAGTTAATATTTTCCTGTTTTGTAAGTGATGTGTGGTAGCTAATGCTTCTTTAGGCGGTGGAGGCTCTGGCTTGCTGATCGGAGGATCAGTGGTTTAATACCCGCCACCTTTGGGTTGGGACCTTGGGCAAGGCTCTTAACCTTGCTTGGCCAACCCTGACATAAAGAACAATCCATGAGAATGGTGTGAAGTGGACAGAGAAATGGTGGACCGAGATTGGGATGGCTGAAAGGCTGACTATTTGAACCATGGTCTACCGTACTCTCACATCATAAGGATGGCCTAAAAATAAAAATAAAACAATGTCTTTATTGGTTAGAGCATTCACACTCACTGAAACATTTTTGGCTGATTGCAGATATTGCTCATGCATGTGGAAAGCCTCTGGGTGTTTAATTTGCCATTTACATCTCACGGATTGTGCATCTGTTTGTTTGTGTTTTCCTTTGGGGCCTTTTTATGTTAAAAACACAATACAGAAATAGTACTTCTGTTCTCTTAACCAGCAATGATACTCATATAAAAGCAATGCACCCCTCACCTCTTCGTGAGCTTAGATTTAAATCACCTAAACTCTTGACCCAGAACATCATGAGCTGTTCCGTCTTGTGATTCACCATTTATTTTGGTTATAAACTCTCATCTATTAACGGAATAAGGCTTTAGCTCTCACACATGGTTTATCCTTTTTTATCTGGAAAAGATACAAATTTCTCTGCAAATGTCAAGTGCTCTTTGTATGATCGTTTGAAAGATAAAGTGCACAATTCTGATACGTGGTGTTACAAGAAAAGTAAGTTTTGACTAAATCTTTTAAGAATTTCTTTGGACCGGGGGCTTAGTAAGGGATTTGCGAAGTGGAAAGCCTCTATGTCTTTCATGAGCACAACTTGGAAACTGTTGATCTGTGATCAGGGTTTTGCAAAGGCTACAGTATCTCCAGATTTGTACTTGGACTAAAAATCTTTGGCCTGGATTAGAGAGAGAAGTCAACCTGCACAAACCTTATGACTTAATCGTTCTGCATGGAGAAACGATTCAAGGTGAGTGAGTTTTTAATGAAATGCCAGTCTGGCATTGATTGTCCAGGTGACTATCACTGCCACTGATGGATAGGAAAGGTCAAATAAAACACAAGTTCAGTTTTTTTTATTTTTTTCGACAACATGATATCATACGGATTTACTGGAAATACTATATCATGTTGTTAGTTAATGACTTTGTAGCAGGAATGTGCACAAGATGGTATCGAGGGAACACATTGTCGATCCACAATGTGATGGTGATCACAAAAGCACTCACATATGGAACGATTGTCCGATTGATGTGTCAGTTAAGGATGATGTTTGATTTTAAAATATGTTTTCATTTAAACTTAAGTAAATTCCATAGAAAGGCAATGACTATAATTAAGAAATGGTAAAAAGTGGATTATTTTGTGTTACACCAAACTTTTTTAAGTGCAACAGCGCCATCAGTGGTCGAAGTGTGAAAAAGAGGCTTCTTTCTAGCTCAGTAGATTACTGTAAGTCATCCTAAATGAAAAATCATGAATGCAGCTGCTTATCTGTCTTTGTGTGTGTATGTGTTTATAAAGCATGTCATTCTTAGAATGCCATCAAAGAGAATGCCATCATTTGTGTCTCGATGGGTAGTCGTGGTCAGTTTTACATGCTGTACCATGTTATTATTCTGAAGCAGTGTTTTCTGAATAGCAGCGATGTGATTACATTAGAAATCTACTATCTAATAATGATGATCTAATATTCCCTATATTTTAAACAAAATATTTTGCATTGCAGTAAAAAAAAAAAAATGGCTTTGTAAATACAATTTGCTCTGGATTTCACGTTCTAAACAACATTTGGTCACTTTATACTTTGCTGCGCCGCATGAATAGTTGACAGACAGGTTGGTGCAGCAGAACCCTCTCCTTACATCCAGCAACTGATGCAGAACGTGACTGGATATTTACTTTCTTAAACCTTCATACAGGATTCCCGTAAGCCTTTAGTTCTTTTTTCAGTCCTGGTTCAGCAGGATGGTTTCCCCGACATCCTGTATGACACACAGGATGTTCCTGTACATTTTTCCTTATCTGTTCTGCTTTCACATTTTAACTGTGGATATCTAATGCCTGTACATATGTGTCTTACTTCTCCATGAAACATTAAAGTTAGTTTTACTTTCGGAACTCGTGGCATTACGGATCACACCCAGTAAATAGTAACTAGTTCTTTGGTTGATTGATAATACTGTTTAGACTGAAATTAAGCAGAAATAGCAGGGTGATTAGATGTCAAAGAAGGTGTCGGTGGCTTTAGCAACAATGTGAATTGCATCCTCCTCTCTAAGTGGTAGTAGACCTGAATGATAACTGAGGTTCTCAACAAATCTTATTCAGCTATGGAATCCTCAACATCCACTGGCCTGACATTGCTTTAAGCACCAATCTCTGGGAAATGACCAAGAACCAGTAATTCTGACTCTGAGTTAGTGGTCAGAATTAGTAATCAGCCATATTTCTGCAATCTCCCATCGGGCACCCTGCTCCCACGGTCTGAGCTGATGTATGCCACAAAGAGCTGAGATCAATCTAGATAACGGTTTGTGGAAATTTGAGGTCACGTAACTGCAAAACAAAATGCAAAATGTGATGTGAAACTGCCAGATGTGATCAGAAGGGCATAACACTTGTATTTTCTTAAAAATACTGGAGAACTTTTACTGCTGTGTAGATATACTTTATATTACTATATACACTATTTCCCTATCACCTACTGCACCTTGTGTACATTGATCACTCTCACCCCTGTTGATATGAAACCCTCATTTACCACATTTGTTATTTATTGTAAATAGGCCACTTATGCACTTCTGGTTAGATGCTACAGTAACTGAGAGCATCCTCAAAAACTACGTCTCGTTGTGGTACGGCAGCTGCACTGCTTCGAACATAAAGCCCTTCAGACCGCCCATCGAATCATCAGCATTCAGCGACCCTTGGAGCTATAACAAAAAATGCTGTCTGACACTGGCAAGAGTCGTTATCACCCATACCTCATATCCCACTCATGGAGTATTTACCCATCTCCCATCGGGCAGCTGCTATAGTGCCTCATCGTTTTTTTTCCCCCTGTGATCAGCTGATCATAGAATGTTAACAAATATGTCCCTGCACTGTCATTTTCTGTCTCTATTGGACTGCTTTTATATTGCATCTTCGCACAGTCCATAATTGACATTTATCATTGCACTACTGTATGGGAGATAGGGTCCGTCCACCTGCTATCCAGCCCTTTTGACAGCAGATACTCCCCGCCCTGGAGATATATCCCACACAAGGGTGTTTTTATTTTCTGCAATGGAAAAATACTCTAACTAGTTACTTTAATCAGATAGTAACACTGTAATGTAACTTATTACTTTTTTATGACAGTAATTTCACAAGTAACGTCCCCCAACACTGGTTACTATCTACACAATTTCACTATCACCTACTGCACCTTGTGTATATTAATCACTCTCATCCCTGTACATATGGACCCATAACCTCATTTACCACATTTGTTATTTATTGTAAAGAGGCCACTTAGGCACTTCTGGTTAGATGTTAACTGCATTTCGTTGGCTCTGTACATGTACTTTGCACAATGAAGTTTATGTCTAATCTAATCTAATCTAATCTAATCTAATCTCAACAGGAGCACTCATCTGAAGAACAAGCCTTCAAATTGTCTGTAAAATATAGTTTTTTATTTTTTTAAACACTCAAAATCACTATCACTATCACGGTCTTATCAAGTTTGATAATAACTATACCTGCTTCCTCACAAGAGCCAACCTATCTCTGTTCTGTTCCTTTGCTGGACTGGTGTAATCGAAGAAAATAGTTTTTTTCCCAAAGCATATTACAAACGTATCCTGCGTTGGCTGGAAATTGAACCAGTATCAACTACTTGCATGACAGCACTACTAAACTACTATACCACTAACTAGTGCTTGCAGTGTTGCAATGAAAGCTCTGTAATATTTCATGTGAGATTCAGGAAAATGAATGATTACTTGATGATGAAGTAATCATGTTTCAGGGAATTTACAGATAACCAGTGGTGGAAATGAAAGCTTATAGAACACCAGAGGCTACCATAAATCCTAAGCAGAGTGAGTGACATCACGACTGGTGAAGTGTGTTCATTTCGATAGGGAAAAAGGATAGAGACGACGACAACAATAACAAAAGAACAATGAGGGGGATTGCAAGCATTTGTTTTACCCCAGCCTCAAAAAGTGAGTGAGTCTCACTCACTCACTCATTCTCACTTATCGTCTATACCGCTTTATTCTGTAATCAGGGTCACGGGGGGCCTGGAGCCTATCCTAAGAGACTTAGGGCACAAGGTGGGGTACACCCTGGACAGGGTGCCAATCCATCGCAGGGCACACACACACACACACACACCATGTCTTTAGACTGTGGGAGGAAACCCACTAAGCAGGGGAAGAACATACAAACACAATGCAATTCACATAGAGGTGGGACTCAAACCTGGCCTGTAATCGAACCTGGACACTGGAGGTGCAAGGCGACAGCGCTAACCACTAAGCCCCCGTTATATTTATAGTTGCATTTTTTACAAGAAAATACATAATTTGATTACATACAGTATATACTGAAAAATCTAATAAAGTCATGTAAACTTAACATCATGGGTGAAATGAAAGCTAGACCACTTTGCACTCTGTAATCTTTCATTTAGGGTTTGGGGAAATTTCAAACCCTAAATGAAATAGGAACTTAATGACACGGTGGAAATGAAAGATTGTGTTTTAAGCTCTGTAAGAGTAGATATACACACATGGACAAAATTGTTGGTACCCTTCAGTCAATGAAAGAAAAACTCACAATGGTCACAGAAATAACTTTAATCTGACAAAAGTAATAATAAATAAGAATTCTATGAATGTTAACCAATGAAAGTCAGGCATTGCTTTTCAAGCATGCTTCAACGGAATTATATATATATAAAAAATAAAAAAAAGAACTCATGGAACAGGCCTGGACAAAAATGATGGTACCCCTAACTTAATAGATTGTTGCACAACCTTTTGAGGCGATCACTGCAATCAAACGATTCCTGTAACTGTCAATGAGACTTCTGCACCTCTCTGCAGGTATTTTGGCCCACTCCTCATGAGCAAGCTGCTCCAGTTGTTTCCGGTTTGAAGGTGCCTTTTCCAGACAGCATGTTTCAGCTCCTTTCAAAGATGCTCAATAGGATTGAGGTCAGGGCTCATAGAAGGCCACTTTAGAATAGTCCAATGTTTTCCTCTTAGCCATTCTTGGGTGTTTTTAGCTGTGTGTTTTGGGTCATTGTCCTGTTGCAAGACCCATGACCTGCGACTGAGAGCCAGCTTTCTGACACTGGCCAGCACATTTCTCTCTAGAATCCCTTGATAGTCTTGAGATTTCATTGTACCCTGCACAGATTCAAGACACCCTGTGCCAGATGCAGCAAAGCAGCCCCAGAACATAACAGAGCCTCCTCCATGTTTCACAGTAGGGACAGTGTTCTTTTCTTGATATGCTTCATTTTTCCGTCTGTGAATATAGAGCTGATGTGCCTGGGCAAAATGTTTAATTTTTGTCTCATCTGTCCATAGGACATTCTCCCAGAAGCTTTGTGGCTTGTCAACATGTAGTTTGGCATATTCCAGTCTGGCTTTTTTATGATTTGTTTTCAACAATGGTGTCCTCCTTGGTCGTCTCCCATGTAGTCCACTTTGGCTCAAACAACGACGGATGGTGCGATCTGACACTGATGTTCCTTGAGCATGAAGTTCACCTTGGATCTCTTTAGAAGTCTTTCTGGGCTCTTTTGTTACCATTCGGATTATCCGTCTCTTTGATTTGTCATCAATTTTCCTCCTGCGGCCACGTCCAGGGAGCTTGGCTACAGTCCCGTGGATCTTAAATTTCTGAATAATATGTGCAACTGTAGTCACAGTAACATCTAGCTGCTTGGAAATGGTCTTATAGCCTTTACCTTTAACATGCTTGTCTATAATTTTCTTTCGAATCTCCTGAGACAACTCTTTCCTTCGCTTCCTCTGGTCCATGTTGAGTGTGATACACACCATGTCACCAAACCACACAGTGACTACCTGGAGCCCTATATATAGGCCCACTGACTGATTACAAGATTGTAGACACCTGTGATGCTAATTAGTGGACACACCTTGAATTAACATGTCCCTTTGGTCACATTATTTTCAGTATTTTCTAGGGGTACCATCATTTTTGTCCAGGCCTGTTTATGAATTTATTTTTTTAAATAATTCTGTTGAAGCATGGCTGAAAAGCAATGTCTGACTTTCATTGGTTAACATTCATAGAATTTTTTTTAATTATTACTTTTGTCAGATTAAAGTTATTTCTGTGACCATTGTGAGTTTTTCTTTCATTGACCGAAGGGTACCAACAATTTTGTCCACGTGTGTAGCTAGTGAGCGAGTGATGTCACACTTGGCAAATGTTCAATCGTTTATTTTAGGAAGAAGAAAGAGGTCTAAAAAAAAAGAAAAGGACAACAAGAGGGACTGAAAACATATTTACACGAGCACTACAAGGATTATGGTGGTGTCAATATGTCAAAGGAGATTGGAGCACAAGTGGTGCCAAAAACATCTGCTGTAATGATAATAATAATAATAATACTTACTATTATTTTCATTTTATTTCACTATTTATTTCCTTTTTACTTGTATTTTCTTTTTTTTAGGTCACGGGCGGTCGTATAAACATTTCACTGCATATCGTACTGTGTATGACTATGTATGTGACAAATAAAATTTGAATTTGAATAAAAACAACAACAACTTTAGATAAACAGTTGTCATTATAGTAGTAGTAACTTCAACTCATACTCTTCCTGTATCGTTAAAATAGTGGGATGGTGGCTTAGTGGTGCCTTGCACCTCCAGGGTCCAGGTTTGGTTCCCGCGTCGGGTCCGTGTGCATCGAGTTTGCATGCTGCTTGGTGGGTTTCCTCAGTGTACTCTGGTTTCCACCTACAATGCAAAGACATGCAAATTAGGCTAATTTCCATTTCCAAATTGCCCGTAGTGGAACAGTGTGAATGTTGACCGGAGGTGCCACCATGGTTGTCAAATGGGAATAAATACAATCATAATCATCATTGGCCTCCACAGTCCAGATGTTTCTAGATGAAGATGCCTTGAAATACCCCTCATGGGCTCAGTAAATTAATATATGCTCTTAGTCCTTTGAAACACTAGATGCCGCTAATGTGCATTGTGCTGAAGTGTTGTATTTATCACTATTCATATTCAATTTTTCTTCTTTCCATTTTGCCTGGACAGACAAAATTATGAATTTAATATTTATAAAAGAAAGTAAATAGTGAAGATAATATGAATTTTATTCATATAAAATAGTGATGGTGAATGATGATCAATAACCTTCATTAACATACAGAATAGTTATTAAAACAATAAGGCTGGCTTTGAGGGAAAGGGGAAATCACTGCAAAGTGTGGCTCACATCGTCATGGTCGGTGGTCAAACCCGAGATCCCTGCGTCCTGCTGTGCAAAAAATAGTTGTGAATGAGTGTGTGAATAAAGGTTCATGGTGCCTGCAATGGACTACATCCAAATGAAGGTTCCCAGTTTATTCAGGATACACTCCAGATCCAGTGCCTCTCTGGCCAAAATAAGGCAACTACTGATGAAATGAATGAGTTCTGTCATTATACTTTTGATGCAAGATAGTAGATGAAAATATTAGATTCATCTCAATGGCAATTAAGATCATTGAAAGATTTCAATTTTAAAAAATGACAGACACTACACTTAGATGAGACACTTTTTAACACCAATACCACGTTTTGGCTGAGAGTATAACTGTGCAAACATTGTACAGTGGATAGATATATAATTCTCATTCACTTTACAAACAGGGAAGAACTTTTTAAAAACCTATAGCCTTGCAGCAATCCTTCTGGTTGTTAAAAAAAAAAACACACACACACTAAGCTTCCACTTCCAAAAGTGGAACAAAAGTACTGTAGCTTTATTAGGAAAAAAGAGGGGTGGGGGGGGGGGGGGGGGGGGGGCACTGTAAATAATCCTCCATCACAGGAAATTTCATAATAAAAACTGTAAAACAAAAATACTTTTCAGTGAGGTAAGTCGGCTATTGATAATATTTTATGTTTGTCTCACACGGCCCTCATTCTTCTTAGGGGAACTAGATATTTTCAGTTTCAGCCAACCTAGTGGAAGAGCTCAGGCTTATAGGAAAGTTTTGGCACATTATTTCTAGGGGATTGAATCAAGTGAAAGTGTTGCACAACAAGCCTCTGAGTCACAGTTTGTCCGTCTATTCAGGTAGAGTAACACTGCTTTGAAGCACCGTTGAAATATTGAATACTGTTAGCAATATGACTGGGATCTCAGCCGAAACTCTGCATATCTGATTTAGCAAATCAAACTTTGAACTCAAAAGTTTTTTTTTTTTTAAATGACACTTGGGTACCTGTGGGTCTTGTCTTGTCATTGCTCCTTTTCTCATGTAGAACATCACATAATGCATAATGCATACAACATTAAAATAAAACACATTTTCTTTCAGATGTTTTTTTTTTTTTTGTTGAATGTTATTTTCATTTTACTAATACTGAGTGATATTCAAAATATGTGCTGCAAAATTGCACACATTTTCAGTGTTTATTATAGTTGTTGAAAAAGACATTTCTTAATACTCCTACAGTCTAAAACTATCAATAGAGTAATATGACTACAAGCTACATGTCATTAGTCGTTTCAAAGGGTAGTAGCTTGCCTTAAAATAGTACCTTTACCTAGACAAAACCATGCACAGGTCTGGGAAGAGGGAGCTTTACTTTGTGAGCTACAAAGACAATAACACAAAAACAAGACAAAAAGTTTGGCAAATTGTCCATATATCCATATATATATATATATATATATATATATATATATATATATATATATATATATATATATATATATATATATATATAAAAGCTACTTGTTTGATGATAATAAAAAACAGCTTTCTAAAGTTTATAAATGTTTCCATGTTTTCATGAGTTACAATTCTACTAGTGATATATTTCTCCAGATGCAGTACGGTGACTTAGTTGTTGTGCATGGAGTTTGCATGTGCTAAGTGTGTTTTCTCCCACAGTCCAAAGACATGCAGATTAGAATAATTGGCATTCCCAAATTATGCACAGTGTGTGCCCTGCGATAGATTGGCACTCTGTCCATGGTGTACTCCAGTTCGTGCCCTAAGTCTTCTGTGATAGGCTCCAGGCCCCACCCAACCGTGTATACAGGATTAAGCTGAATAGATGATGATGAGTGAAAGACATTTCTTCAGCTCTTTCTATTTTCTCAGGCAACAAGTTGATGCTGGAACAATGTCAGTTTGCTACCTATAGATGGGTAGATTTGGCCATTTATTTGGCAAGGGTATATTCTTGGTAATAGCAATGTCAAAGCTTCTCAACAGCAGTGGTGGCTCAGAGGGCTAAGGCACTGAGTCACTGATTGGAAGATTGGTGGTTCGATTCCCAGCTCAGCCAGGTTGCCATTGTTGGGCCCTTGAGCAAGGCCCTTAACCCTAACTGCTCCAGGGGACCATGGCTGACCCTGCGCTCTGATCCCAGTTACGCTGGGATTATGCGAAGAAGGAATTTCACTGTGCTGTAATATATATGTGACAAAATAAAGACTTTACTTTTACTTTAACAATTATACAAAGTAATGCATTTTAAAAAATATAATGTTTTAAGTAAATTAATAAGATAATCCTTTTTTTTTTTTTAAAGCATTGCATAGCTTTTAGGAACTTAATTTTACAGCTGTGGTAGGACCTCCGGTCAACATTCACACACTATGGGCAGTCTGGGAACACCATTTAACAAATAAGCTTAATGTCTTTGGACTGTGGGAGGAAATCAAGAGCATGTGGAGGAAACCCAGCAATCATGGGGAGAACATGCAAACTCCACACACACAAACCCGAGGCAGGAATCAAACCCAGACCCTGGCGGTGCAAGGCTACAGAGCTAACCACTAAACCACCATATAGCCTAAATACTAATATACAAATGAACTAACAAGAGCATGCTAACAGCAGATGGCTGGCTGCAGATGTGTTAGCATGATGCTAACTGAGACTTAGGTGCCATGTTGCCACTATTTATAGTAAAAAGAAATCATAATGAACTTGGAACTCTAATTTTTAGATAAAGTATAAAATAATAGTTTTATTTAATCGACAGTTAGCCACAAAATGAAAGGAATAAATATTCGGCTGGCTGTAAGGTGTATGGTCTTATTTAAAAGCGACTAGCATTGATGTAGTTGAAATATTATTCCACAAGATGGCAGTGGTGAGTAACATTAGTGATTTGTAACATTAGTAAAACTATTCACCAGCAAAGTGGCTCAGAAAGATCCAGTCTAAATGTTATATGATAGCATACCTAGTGTACATTTATTTGATGCTATATGTCTTTAGTATCATAAACTAAAAAAAAAAAAAAAACCCAGCATAAAGAACATTTCATCCTTTACCTTCAGTAACTCACATAAATAAAAGTGGTATATAGATGTGTACACAAATCAGCCATAACATTATGACCACCTGCCTAATATTAAGTAGCCATACCCCCCCCCCCCTCCCCCCCTTTTGCCACCATAACAGTGAAGCACTGTGTATACTGACACCTTTATATAACAACTAGCATTAGCTTCTTCATCTATTTAATCTACACTAGCGCTTCTATTGGATCGACTATACTGGCCAGCCTTCGCTCTCCATGTGCATCAGTAAACCTTGGCCAAGCCAAGTCACCCTATCACAATTTGACCAGTTTTCCTTCTTTGAAGCACTTTTGGTATGTATGCAGACCAGGAACATCCCACAAGAGCTGCAGTTTCGAAGTTGCTCTGACCCAGTCCTCTAGCCTTCACAACTGGCAGTTGTCGAAGTCACTTAAATCCTTATGCTTGCCAATTTTTATGCTTCCAACACATCATCTTCAGGAAAAAAAAAGGTCCTCTTTCAGGCTTCAATGTAATGTTATATTGTAACTGTAGCTGCTGTGAGAAAAGCGACATTGTGAGGGATGATATGATGGAAAAATGGGGACATACTCAATATTTGGTGGGTGGTCACAATGTTAGGGCTGATTGGTGTATGTCTATATCCGAGTAAGGTTCTAATATATATGATACAGACTGTATGAGTCATATAATTCTGAGTCATATATTTTAATAAAACATGCATTACCAATTTGAATATGATGATCATTTGGATATATGATTTTATGTCCCCTAAAGATTAATATTAAATATTTCTCATACATGTAAATATATGGAAACAACAACAACACACACACACACACACACACACAAACACACACACACACGCGCACACACACACACACACACACACACACACGAAGACAGATGTATTCATGATTTTTAAGATAATTGACATTTAAGATCAATTAACTGAATATTCACAAATTCTCAAATATTTATATAAGTGGGACATATTTTAAATTCATTTATATATTGTATTGTCATCCATGTCTGTATATAGAGCGCCTTGGAGAGCACTGGGAGGTGGGAGCACTCCCTGGATGGGACCTGTGTTTTTTCTTGCTGTTCGCATTGTGAGAAGGGTTAACTACAGCACGATTATTAATACAAATATGTATGAATGAATACATACACCTAATCTAATGGGTATATTAACCTCATTAACCCAAAATAAATGTGGTTCTTTCGATAAGCGCGTCTGCCAAATGCCGAAATGTAAATGTGTGTTTTTATATACAAAAAGCAGCTGTTTCTGTGAGGAAATAAATAAATAAATAAATAACGGGGACAAGCCAAATTCCCGCAAGTACTCACAGTCAATCACCACAAGGTACATAAAATCATGCATGCATGCATGCACACACTCCCACACCCACACACCTGTCTAGATCTTCCACCACGTGTTTTCCTCTGATATCATTAAGTCCAGAACACTGAGTCCTTATCCACTTATTTACGCTTTCTGCCATGACTCTGTTCCTGATTAAACACTCTCTGTCATTTGACTGATCCTGGGAACAGAGTGAACAATGGAGATGTACACAAAAAACACAGATGAAGGATTAACAAACAAATGCTTTTTAGAACATCCGTGTATTTACTGTATGAGCTAGGCAGGAAAATCTCTGCAATACCACGATGAGAAATCTGCAGTCTTTTTAATGTAGTACAGAATATCTCGTTTAATTAAAGCTGAACTCGCTATTTATAACCCTGAAGACAAAGAGCCTTTGAAAATGGCCTAGCTGCATTTAACTATGCCATGATGTAAGTGATACTTATCCCAATGTCACATGTCTAATTTGAATGATTTAGAATCATTAATTCTGACTGTACTCAAGACTTTCTGAGATAACTACAGGGGGAGCCAAAAGGGACATAACCTTGCCATTGTTTATATGTGAGCCAACATCCATCCATACAGCAGACCATATCTTTGCTCGACTCCATCGCTATTCAGAGTCCTCCAGAATTACTGGAAATGAAAAAAATATACCTATATAATAATATAGTAACATGAGTGAAACTAAAATATACAAGGACATAGTTTTTAATTGGAGTTTTTTTCTCCCACGTCCTTGCTAACATCTTACAAATAACACTTTGGACTGAAATACTGTGGTATCTAGCAGACTTCATAAAACCATGCATATTTCTAAGATCCCCTGAATCACTAGCTGAAAACATGCAAACAAAATACATGCATCAGTGATCTACAGCCATGCTTTACTATAATCTGTAGTCCAGGGTGTGGCTAATTGGAGTTCTGTTATTGATGATATTATTATTATTGTTTTTTTTTTGGATTTTTTCCCCGATTTTCTCCCTAATTTAGTCGTGTCCAATTCCTCCCCGTCACTAGGGGGCTCCCACATTAAGGCTACTACTACCACTCAGCCGGGAGGGCCGAAGACTATCACGTGCTTCCTCCGAACCACGTGACGCCAGCCGACCGCATCTTTTCGAACTGCTCGCTCGCGCACCGTTGGGGGCGGCGTAACACACTCGGAGGACACAACTATGTCACACAACATTTGGTTGTTGGATTTCCTCCAGGTACTCCGGTTTAACTCCCACAGTCCAAAGACATGCTAGCCAGTGGTCTCAAATTGCCCGTAGTGTGTGTGTGTTTGCGCCCTGTGATGGATTAGCAGCACGGTTTGGGTGTACCCTGCCTCATGTGCAAAGACTCCTGGGATATGCTCCAGGTCTCCTGCGACCCTGTACAGGATTAAGCAGTATATAAGATGAATGTATCAACATCACCAATGTTGTTGGGACAATTTCGGTTTCATCACTGCAATGGAGAAGAAAAAGAAACAAACCAGAAAATGTAAACCCAAATGTAAAGATGTTAGAGTCTTTGCCAGGTTAAGTATCATCATTACTGCTTTGTTTTTGCATTTATTTAAAGGTTAGCAAAGAGAGAGGTTAGCACATTTGCCTCGCACCTTCAGGGCAAGTGATTTGAATCTCACATCTGGTCACATGTGTGTGTGTGTGTGGACTTAATGTCTTCTCCCATGTATGTTTTCCCAATTGCCTGTAGTGTATAAATAGTTGTGTAGGATTGTGCATGTATGCCCACTGTATATTACACAGTGGTAGCGCAAATAGGAAAAAAAATAAATTAAATAGTAGAACACAAAATACATGAACATAAACTCTAAATACTTAATTAATTAAAGAATCCATTATTTCTCATTACACCAGTCACACAGAATATGAGCTCTTTAACACATATGACTCAAATCTTCATCTGTGGATATATACTGTAGAATGTTTGGACGTTTAATAGTACAGTAACGTGTGACTACGGTGCGTGAATGCGGTGTGGCGTGTACAGTCATCGGAGAATAGAAGGCGGATGACTCAGATATGAACAAATCTTAATCTATGAACTGAATAAACCTACATGGACTTCACACACACAATTGCTTTGCCTCTATTCCAGATGAATCACTCCATATTTATGAGGTTGGCGCAGTGACACTGTGAACGCGCACACACATACTGTATACACACACAGACATACACACACACATACACACACACACACACACACAGAGAGAATCACCCAACATGCTCCTTCACTCAGATGTGCACAAGAACATGACTAAGCTCGGCCAAGGACAGTGAAGTCAAGAAATGAGGAGCTTTATTTTATGTTCAAACAACATGAAAGTAATTCTTTCTAAGCTGTATTTATGGTGTGGCAACCCTTTAAAGCCAGTCTTTAAAACAAAGGGCAGAAAGAGGGCGGGAGAGAGAGAGAGAGAGAGAGAGAGAGAGTTATTCCTCTTAGATCTGCATTAATCTCTGCAGTAACTCATTAACCTGAAATTACAGTGGTGTGGCCTGGTAGAAGCAATAAGGAAGCATTGATGTTTAGTTTCTTTGTAAATCACATTGGAAAGCAAAGCACATGAGCCAGCAGCTAAGGGGGGGGGGGGGGGGATATTGTACTTGCCATGTCTTACAGCACAGCGGATTCTCTTTGAGTTAGTAGGGAATATAAAGTGGGAACTCAAAGCAAGGGGTAGGAGGAACATGGACACGTTATTTACTTGCTGAAGCTGCCATGCAGTAGGACTGTGTTAGATTTCCACTCAATGCCCAAATCCCAGCCAATGGATGCAGTGCCGGTCCTAAGCCTGGATTAAATGAGTGGGTTGTCAGAAAGGGCATCCAGTGTAAAACCTGTGCCAAGTTGTGTGTGGATCACCTGGTCCACTGTGGCGACCCCTCGACGGAAGCAGCCGAAAGACTGACAACAACATTGTCACTGCAAACCATTGCAAATATTTTTTGGCCCCTCGTATCGTTGAAACCTTTCGTCTGCGGCCAAATCTAAACCTGGTCGCAGATGCAACCAGGGTTTCAACTGAAATATGTTTAGGCATCAACACAAGACCATGTGGACAACCTTATATGCAGAAAAATTCTCCTGACAGTGGAGCATCATTTGGTTTATGTTATGTAATTGACTTGATATTTTCCATTGCCAGTTTCCTTTTAGAGACACAGTGCAATAGTCTTTGAACTCCCTTTTGAAATATTATTTTCCAAGGCCAAACGAACATTTTCATGTAATAGGACTTTGAATAGGAAATTGATTGCCTACTATAATTCGTTGCAGGGAAAGTCAACATCCCTTTCCAGATAATTTGTTGTAGCACTTTAAAATGTGAAATGTATACAGTATACCACATTACTCCATTACATCGTTCTTAATATTCATACAATATTCAGGTTAGAGCTTTCAAATGGTAAGGTCTCAAAAATCTATTTTAAAGCAGATATTCTGACTACCAGTGTTTGATTGAAGGTGCAGAGGCCCTCTGGGACAATAAGCCTGCAGCTGTCGATTAGAGAGAGGCAGTGATTCTGTCACAGGCCCATGCAGCTATCCAATCACCCAGAAGGAGTCCACAGGGAACATGGCAGCATAACAGCTTGCCATTTTGACACATCCCATGTCTACTGAGAAAAGCCTAGGAGAATCATCGTCTTGGTTGCTGTTCTGAACATTTAAAAAAAATCTCATTTATAATGTTTTCAACAATCTGTGAAATAAATCTAATCCAACTGAATTTCTATTCACTACTTCTGTAGTGTCAAAGTTAACATTTCTTATTTGAAATAAACCTCTTATTTGTCACGCACACAACCATACACACTATGATAAGCAGCGAAATGCTTATACGACACGCTTATACATAAAATGGAAATATTATTATAGAATAGGAAGACAGAAAAATTTCACTGAAATAAAAGAAAAATTGCAATAAGAAAAATGTCAAAATTTTGATGAAATGTACATACCTACAAATTTACAAATTTACAAAAATTACAATAAAAAACAATAAAAAAAATATGTATATCAAATATATTAATTACACAGACTGTGCAAAAGGCGCAAAGTGTAATTATACGGAGATTATTATAGTAATTATACTATGAAAGGGTAAAGCTATGGCATATGGGTTTGACAGCAGCAGTATGAGTGAAAAATCAAGTATGTTAAGAAAGAATGTGTGTGTCAGCAGCAGTGTTTTTGTCCATGTTCTAAACTGAAAATTGGTCCTCATTTTATGTGTAAAACAATTTTATGTGTCAGGAACTACAACACACTATTATTTATTTATTTATTTATTTATTAGTAGTAGTAGTATAAAAACTCATAATGTTAATCAATTTATTAGTATTTCAAATATACACCTCTACAATGCAGTCCCCATCAGACTTGGATTACAAGTAACTTGGTCTGTGAGCATTCGAGCTAAATTTTTTAATAAACTGGATAAATGAGCGAGGTCTTGACAAACGAGTAGTGTGCATGCACTTTGTCTGTTGAGCGCCATGTGATCACAACTGATCCAATGGTGCTGTGGGCTTATGGGTAATTGTCTCCCATGCTACTGTAAGTCTCAGTGTCTATGCATCATTCGTTTAGTCAGTGCGAGCGTTTACTTTTTACTATAACATTGTGACCACGTGTGTGTGTGGGCGTGTAAAGTATTATTTTATTTTGTGTCCAATTACTTTAGTAACTGTACTACAACAACAGCCCCCGTGAAAAAAAGGCTAAATAGACTGTAGCAGTGCGGGAGATCAATCTGTTCAACGACAATGCAACGTCACATTTCCGTGAAATCCTTAAAAAGCAAGTGTCATTAGAGAGGTTTCTTGTTAGAGGTGTTTCCCGACAGAGCAATATTTCGTTCTACACAGTAGCCCCTCCCCCCTCCTCCTTTCCTCACACCAGCCACAATTCATTTCAAAGTTAAAGTGCAGATTAATTCTTTTTATTTTTACCTTATATTTTGTATTACCTATTTTATATGAATATTTTTGGGTTGTGGAATGAATCATGAGAGTTTCCATTATTACTTATGGGGAAATTTGCTTTGATATAAAATTGCTTTGATATACAAGCATGCTTCCAGAATGAATTATGCTTGCAATCCAAGGTTTAACTGTACTTTAGTAACACATTACCTTATATTCTTCACTGTATTCCTATCTCCAATGAATGAATTGTACAGATATAGAGCTTTATTTTCAAATCCCCTTAACTGAACTACTTAAGGAAATCTTTATAGTAGGATTAAATTGACTATAGGGCTGCATGAAATTAAAACCAAACTCTGTAATTAAGCCATTTAGAGCTGTGAAACTAGATATATTTACATTATGGCATTTGGCAGATGCCTTATACAGACCTATTACAGTGGCAACTTCGTGGTAGTGAGGTTTAAACATGGGACCATCCGATCAGTAGCGTAATCCCTTAACCACCATATGAAGCTTCCTGTCCTATGAATTTCTGTTCATGGTTAGGACCCAGCCTGCTGCATTCTGATATAACTGAAGTTCACTAAAAGAAAGCACAGGGCAGCAAACCAATAATGAATTACAATGGTCTAATATAGATTATAAAACAACATTATCATAATCATCATCATCATCATCATCATCATGTAGAATCAGCATGTATTTGATGAATTATGTCTGTCAAATAATTTAAATACAAATGAAATAAATCAAATCAAAAGTAGTAGACATCATCTGCATATTATTTGTTTATTTATTTCTGATTTTAAGGAAATGAAATTTCTGGTTCTTGTATAAGCTTGTCAGACATTTCAGTTGAGATGGATGGAGATGCTGAAATACTTTTATTAAATTTGTATATAAAGAAACAAAACAGCTCAGACCATGAACAAGAATCCAGTCAGCAAAGTACAGGTAGTGTAGCGGCAACAAAAGACAGGTTCTCTATAAGCAGTTGACAGTATAATCATGTGACATGGTGTTGTGGTAAGGTGCTGTGTACAGTGGCTGTAGTCTGGTGTCTGGCAGAGCTGTTATGTCTTGTGTGATTTATGGATTTAAAAAGAGAGGACCTAATAATAGGACCTAAAATGGAGACTTGTGGGACACCATTGTTCACTGTAGCATGTAAAGAATAGGTAAAAAATGCAAATAATCTGTCAGGACAAATCATTCAACATAAAAAAATATAATGTTTAACAACGTTAGTCACTATTAAAGGTAACTGCTGTTTCCTACACACAGGCAAATATGCTGAAATACTTCTCTGTGGTAATCACACATTGCCTACAAATTTAGTAGATGGAAATTAGTTTTTAAAAAGTGCTGAGTATTCGCTATCTGATTTAAAAAAATATATTTTCAGATGATTAAATTCAGATATTTTAAAATATCCTAAAAACCACTGAGGCTAAGTAAGATTTGTGTTTAAAATATACTACGGAATACATTTTTAATATTACAGCCCAGCTATAGAGAATCTCAGCATTTTTTTTTTCACCTCACTCAAGACAAACTTAAGTCCCTGGTCTCTTTTGACTATGTCTGCTATGCAAGCCACGAAGACAACCCAAAACAGATTCTGTCTCATGTCAAGGAAATGAGCTAGGACAGCTGGTATATCATGTCTGATATATGGTAGAAATTCACATCGCCTTCCATGAATTTGTCTGTGTGTATGCACACTATATAAAAAGGGAATACTGATGTAGAAGACTGATGACTCCTTGTTATGGCATTTCCTTCCGTACCCAAGTTAATAGCCTCTAATCATTTGAGTGATGTTACCCAGACTCAGCTTAAAGGTATGCACAGGAGTATAAATGCAGTATGGAGTATAGATGCAGGACTGTCTTCTATAAAATTATGAGGTTCTGAATAATAATAAAAAAAGAAGCAAGCTTTTTTTTGTCACTGATTGTGGGGAAAATGGTAACATTATGAGAAACTTAAAAAAAAATTTCATGAGGTGTAAGCTATAATCATCTAAATTAAAGCAAACAACAAAAAAGTTTCACTTTATGTAGAATGAATCTAGAATATATTCACTTAAAACATAATTAAATTACAGTGAAAAAAGAAATACTGTCCAATATCCGACTAGACTGACTCTGGATTGTAGTAGTGGGCTGCTGGGAAAAAAAAAATACCAGGGCTGCTTTTTTTTTGGTCCCAGTCCAGTCCTGTATGCATGTGACAGAGGTAAATACACACGTGGACAAAATTGTTGGTACCCTTTGGTCAATGAAAGAAAAACTCTCAATGGTCACATAAATAACTTTAATCTGACAAAAGTAATAATAAATAAGAATTCTATGAATGTTAACCAATGAAAGTCAGACATTGCTTTTCAACCATGCTTCAACGGAATTATAAAAAAAAATGAAAACTCAAAAACTCATGGAACAGGCCTGGACAAAAATTATGGTACCCCTAACTTAATAGTTTGTTGCACAACCTTTTGAGGCAATTACTGCAATCAAAGGATTCCTGTAACTGTCAATGAGACTTCTGCACCTCTCTGCAGGTATTTTGGCCCACTCCTCATGAGCAAGCTGCTCCAGTTGTTTCCGGTTTGAAGGGTGCCTTTTCCAGACAGCATGTTTCAGCTCCTTCCAAAGATGCTCAATAGGATTGAGGTCAGGGCTCATAGAAGGCCACTTTAGAATAGTCCAATGTTTTCCTCTTAGCCATTCTTGGGTGTTTTTAGCTGTGTGTTTTGGGTCATTGTCCTGTTGCAAGACCCATGACCTGCGACTGAGACCCAGCTTTCTGACACTGGCCAGCACATTTCTCTCTAGAATCCCTTGATAGTCTTGAGATTTCATTGTACCCTGCACAGATTCAAGACACCCTGTGTCAGATGCAGCAAAGCAGCCCCAGAACATAACAGAGCCTCCTCCATGTTTCACAGTAGGGACAGTGTTCTTTTCTTGATATGCTTCATTTTTCCATCTGTGAACATAGAGCTGATTTGCCTTGGCAAAAAGTTCCATTTTTGTCTCATCTGTCCATAGGACATTCTCCCAGAAGCTTTGTGGCTTGTCAACATGTAGTTTGGCATATTCCAGTCTGGCTTTTTTTACGATTTGTTTTCAACAATGGTGTCCTCCTTGGTCGTCTCCCATGTAGTCCACTTTGGCTCAAACGACGACGTATGGTGCGATCTGACACTGATGTTCCTTGAGCATGAAGTTCACCTTGGATCTCTTTAGAAGTCTTTCTGGGCTCTTTTGTTACCATTCGGATTATCCGTCTGTTTGATTTGTCATCAATTTTCCTCCTGCGGCCACGTCCAGGGAGGTTGGCTACAGTCCCGTGGATCTTAAATTTCTGAATAATATGTGCAACTGTAGTCACAGTAACATCTAGCTGCTTGGAAATGGTCTTATAGCCTTTACCTTTAACATGCTTGTCTATAATTTTCTTTCGAATCTCCTGAGACAACTCTTTCCTTCGCTTCCTCTGGTCCATGTTGAGTGTGGTACATACCATGTCACCAAACCACACAGTGACTACCTGGAGCCCTATATATAGGCCCACTGACTGATTACAAGATTGTAGACATCTGTGATGCTAATTAGTGGACACACCTTGAATTAACATGTCCCTCTGGTCACATTATTTTCAGTATTTTCTAGGGGTACCATCATTTTTGTCCAGGCCTGTTCCATTAGTTTATTTTTTTAAATAATTCTGTTGAAGCATGGTTGAAAAGCAATGTCTGACTTTCATTGGTTAACATTCATAGAATTTTATTTAATTATTACTTTTGTCAGATTAAAGTTATTTCTGTGACCATTGTGAGTTTTTCTTTCATTGACCGAAGGGTACCAACAATTTTGTCCACGTGTGTATGTGACCATTTTCAAAGCATACTCTAATCAGGTGAAAATAGCTTTTTTGAGAGATGAACAATAGTGAGTTATACCTGTACCATTTTAATTTGGTAACATTGCTTTAAAAAAATGCAAGTTACATTAGTAATGGTACAACTGCGTTGATACCAAATGGGATAGTAAGGATCGGTGCAACAATTAAACACCTTTTGCTAAGCAGTGAGCAGAATGAGAGGGATTAAAAGGTGTTTGCTTCTAGCTCTAGGAGCAGTAATGTGATGATTATAGATTAGGAGATAAACAGAAGCGGTCCAGATCTCCACCCAGGAGGCACCTCCATTCACAGATAGGACAGCTGTAACCCTCACATACACAGCAGGGTGTGTGACAGAACTGAGAGGTCACACTCACACCAACATTAGCACTAATCTGGACTGTGAGTTTAACTGAAGGTTTCCCTAATCAAAATGAACCCGATTTATCTAATCAGTTGATTATTAAGTTTGGTGGGTGCATCAGGGCAAGGAAATCTGGACCTTCAGAAGTGACACTGGTGTATGATCCTGAAACTCTAGCCCTCTAAAAAAAAAAAAAGGTATTAGTACAAAGATAAATGTTCAGATCTTAATGAGTGCTGATGAAAGCAAAACAGCATTTAATGGTCTGTGAATAATTGTATTACTGCTATTATTTGACAGTATTTATTAGTGGATAAGACCTTAAATCTTAAAACCTTACAAAATGATTGTGACTTCATAGAATGCAATACTAAGTCCAATGTTTTGGTAAATATGATCAGAGTAAGTGAAGCTAAATGGACAATGACAGTTAAAGATGCTTGACTTGCTGACTTGTCTTTCCAATTAGACTTGTCATAGTCCAAATGGAAAATTGATTAAAAGCTGCTGATGGAGCTTCATGGTTTGACCATTTTGATTGATTTGGCTATGATGAGTGTGCTGTATTTGGTCAAAATGTAAAGGCTGCAGTGTTGTGAACTCCTGCTATTGTGTGGCAGCCTGGACGGCTTTGCATGCACAGCTTTGTTCTGCTCTGTTGGATAAAGAGCACACACCAGCTGGAGCAGATGTGTGTGTGTGTGTGTGTGTGTGAGTGCATTCATAGGAACCGAAACACAACTTAAGCTCTATGCATTCTCTCATTCTACACTGACACATGATACAATACACATTAGACATTAACAATGACTGCTTTGGAAATAAATCAATGAAACCCAAACTACATCAAAAGAAAGAAATCAGCATTAATACGGAAACATTTCTTTCATACAATGAGCTCACAATCCTTAATCCTTAATTATCATCAATGTCAAATTACATTTTGAATTTGATAGGGTATGCTTGTAACTAATAACGATGACGTTAAATGGATCTGATTTTCCACTATGTTTTCTGCTCCTTCAATGCTTTATTATAAGCATAAATATCAGAGTATTTTTATGACTAGGCAAGGACTGGCCACTTAATATTGATTTAACAATTTCTCATACATTTATCCAACAGTCTCTTACACGTCTTATAAAATCATCCCTACTTACATGTCTCCAATGTTAAGGAAAGAACATGAGATTGAGGTTAGTTCCCACCGGGAGTACTGTTTAGGTTGGCAAAATGCATATTATATATATATATAGATATATATTTTATAATTATATTTTATATACATTTTTTTAAATATACATTTCCATAAGAGAAAGCAGATTTACCAAGCTCTGAATTGACATTGGGAGAATTTAAAAGAATTCAAAGAATAGATCTAGTGCCATAATTGCTAGTTTGATTGGATAAAAAATTTGGAGATATAGCATGAAATAGGTGATGTAGCAATGTCTTAGCAATCTTATTTTTCTTCTGCGATAAAGAGAAGACCACCGAAAGACCCATATAAAATACACTGGTGAGAGTGTAAGTCTGCATTTGTTAAAAAGTGCAATGCAGTATGGTTCCAGAATCCTTTTTTTCCCAGTTATATTGATTAATTTTATATTTTGCATGATTTGTATTTTAGAGAACACAATAAAACTCTCCGCCGCAAACACAACATCCTACTCTTGGCAACACAAAGAAGTCCTGACGGAGATAATTCAGTCGTTTATACAGGCATCATGAATTGTCCTTCATTTTCCCCTAGCGTTTCCAAAGCTTACTAGACAGTTCGCTGACCCAATGACCTGGAGTAGGTTCTTGAATGTCCTTCCATTTTGAGGCAATAACATGCTTGGCTTGCAACAGACAGAAATGAATGATGAATTTCCTTCTTTCCACTCACCAAAACATTTTTAGGAAAAGTATGCACAATACACATTGGCATTTACAGGAACATCACTTTCTATGAGACTTGAAATAAACTGGAAAAAGTCTGAATTTTCTCACACTCCCACATATAATGAAACAGTGTGCCTACTTCACGATTACAAGTAACACAGTTAGCAGTAATGTTGAGGTTACACTTATGCAGCTTTACAGGAGTTACATAATCCCTTTTTTTATTTTAAATAATGGTGAAGGTATTTAGGTATATAGATTACATCATTTTCTAATAGAAAAAAGATAAGAACAGTTTTTCCTCCTGGAATCAAACGTAATCCGACCATGTATTGGTGTAAAATCAAGGCATGTTTTTTCAGAAAAGACTATATGAAAGTTAAATGGTTACTACTTGGGCATTTTGAAATTTTTAAAAAGGCATCAATAGTGTAAGATGTTACAATACAATTCTATGAATAAGAACAGTATACATTCATGCACGGATCGAATCAGCAAAGCAATGCATACAATCATGCAGAAACATCAGAAGAAAAAAAAAAGTGATCTCTCTGATTTCAACTGCGGCATGTTTGTTGGTGCCAGACAGGCTGGTGTGACTATTTTTATAATTGCTGATTTCCTGGGATTTTCATGCACAACAGTCTCTAGAGTTTACTGAGAATGGTGCAATAAAGTGAGCAGCAGTTCTACAGAGGGGAATGCCTTGATGATGAGAGAGACAAACAGAGACTGGTGTAAACTGAGAGAATGGCCACAGTACTCAGATTAGCAGTTTGTACTACTATGGTGAGCAGAAATAGGTCTTAGGATGCACAAACACTTGAGGTGGCTAGGCTACAACATCAGAAGACCATGCCAGGTTCGACATTTATCAGTGAAGAAAAGAAAGCCGAGGCTGCAGTGGGCACAGACTCACTAAAACTGTTGAAGGCTGGAAAAACTTGTCTGCTGAATCCTGACTTTGGCTGAGAAGCACAGATGGTAGGGTCAGAATTTGACACCAACAGCATGAATTCATGGGACCATCTTGGCTTGTCTCAGCAGTCCAGGCTTGTGGAGCTGATTTAATGGTGTAAGGAATGTTTTCTTGCCAAACTTTGGGCCCGTTAATTTCACTCTCTCTCACTCAGTCACTCATAATCTATACCGCTTTATACTATATACAGGGTCACAGGGGCACAAGGAACAGAACAACCTGGACAGGGTGCCAATCCATCGCAGGGCACACACACATATACACACTCATTCACTTATTACGGGCCCTTTGGGAACACTAGCCTAGGAAACCGGAGTAGCTGGAGGAAACTTACCAATCAAGGGGAGAACATGCAAACTAAGACCCAAGGTTGGGAGTAGAACCTGGACCCTGGAGGTGCAAGGTGACAGTGCTAACCACTAAGCCACCTTACCGCCTTAGGCTCGTTATTACCAATCAATTTTCATAACCAAGTAAGTTTTACAATTTCTAATCATTACTTCCAACATGATGGTGCACCATGTCACAAAGTAAAAATCGTCTCATTGGGTAGAATGCATTAAAGTGCATCTAAAAAAATATGCAGGAAGTGCATTACCCAGTCATGGGATTTCTAAAGCAATGTTTCCTATATCTTGCAGAAACCATACCACAAGGAACTGAGGTTGTTTTGTTTGATAGCAAAGAAAGGTTCCACCAAGTATTAAGAAAATATTCCCAATAAAGTGTTTGGCGAATGTACCACATACTTGCTGCTTTTTACCCAGTTTTAGTCTCTCTGACTACAACCAAACACTTTCAATTAATTTGTTGCCTAAAGAAAAACACACACACACACACACACACAGACACACTTGACCTCAGGTGCATCATGTTACTCATTACTCCTCTAGTTCATCCTCAAACACCTCCCTGTGCAGACCCATGCTAATCATTAAGTTCTCGCTTGCTACAAACCCACACAAACTAAAAACAATTACTAATCTAACCAATGAATAGGTATAAATGAGAAAATTTTTTTTAAATGAATTTTAGTGAATTTAAAAATACTACAAATTACTATTTAATTGGAACAACCTATAGCATGTATTATCTAATATAATGTTTTACCTCCAATACTAGCATAGAGTCAGTCTTCTATCTGTACTTTAGGTTTAACAGGTTTACCCTATGAGTGCCTATCCATTCGCTATGGGGTTCAGGTCAGGCGGGCTGGCTGGCCAATCAAGCATGGTAATATCACGGTTATCAAACCAGTTAGTGGTAGTTTGTCACTGTGAGCAGATGCTCATTTCCTTTTCCAACAGGAATTAGCATCTCCATGAAGCTTGTCAGGAAATGGAAGCAGGAAGACAGATGACACGACACTCGAAATCATCAAAGACTGTGGAAACCTCGCGCTAGACTTTAACCAAATTGGACTCCGTGACCTTGTTTTCCCAAATGAAAGAAGAAAAAAAACATTCATTTGAAAAAATGAATTTGGACAATTGAGCAATGATCCAGGTTAGATGCTACTGATGTTATGGTCAGACGTTTCTTGACACTAGGAGTGCAACAGTTGTTTGCCATTTCCCGAAGACATCTGTGTGTGGTGGCTCTTGATGCACTATATATATACACACACACACACACGTGTGTGGTGATTCCAGCCTCAGGGAGTGGTGATTTCCCCACTCCCTGTAAAGCTCTCCCAGTTTTGTGAATCAGCTTTGCTTAATATTCTTCTTAAGGGTGCGGTCAACACTTTTGTCTTTGCACCTTTTCCTACCAAAATTTCCCTTCTACACAACTTTACATGAATTTGCATCAGTACAGATTTTCTTCCAGACAGAAACAAATTTCTTCCCCATTTGTATACTGAACTAGACAGAGGGATTCACAGTACCGGGGAACCTTGGATTGAGAGCATAATCATTCGGGAAGCATGTTTGTATATCAAAGAACTCGTATATCAAAGCGAATTTCTACATAAGAAATTCAGATGATTTGTTCCACAACTCAAAAATATTCATATAAAAATTATAAAGTAAAAATAAAACAAAGGAGAGGAGCCACACACTCTCTCTCTCTCTCTCTCACACACACACACACACACACACACACACACACACACACACACACACACACACACAATCACTGCTCTGTCTGTAAACTTCTTTAACAAGGAACCTCTCTAATGACACCTCATTTTGCCTACTTTTCAGGATTTTGACGTTGCATTGATGTTAAACAGATTGATCTTCACTTCTACAGCCTTTTTAAAAACCTTTTTCTTTACGAGGGCCGTTGATGCAGTATAGTTACTAAAAAACAGTCACTACATTTGGACACAAAAATAAAAAAAAATGCTTTACATACGCACACACCCCCACGTGTGGTCACAACGTTATAGTAAACGGTACACTCACGCACGGATGTTGACTATAGGAGTGATGAACACACACTGAGACTGAGCATGGGAGACGATTACCCACAATCCTGCAGAGCGAGAGAAAAATTTGTGACTCAGTTGTGATCACTTGACGCTCAAGACAAAGCGCGTGCATACTACTTGTATTTGAAGACCTCACTCATTTATCAAGTTAACATTAATTACAAAATTCGTCTCATCTTGCAAAACGCTCGCAGATCAAGTTACTCGCAATCCAAGATTCCATTGTATTTATACTGTATGAAAAGTAATTTACTAAAACGCAAAATGAAATATTAGAATATTTTGAGATACTGGATTTTTCCATGATCATGATCATGTAATACCATATATACACTACCTGGATAAAAAAAAAACAAAAAATCAACAAAGATTAAACTAAGCAAATAGTTAAGAGCCTTTTATTGGATGATTACTGCAGTGATTAATATGGTTCAGATGGCGAAAAGTTAGTGAACCCTAACTGATGCAATCAGTAGCTTCTCATTTCTTCAACAACCATGTCGGAAGAAATGTACATGCTTGTCTGCGAAATGTAAATGCTTAGTGAAGTCAAATCATAAAACAATAGGTGATCTCTCACTCATGTTTAAAAGTGAAAGTTAAAGCATTTCCACACGCACAATGTGAAGAGAACGAGGGTTTGGGACTAAACAGCTGTGTAGCCTTAAGACAATCACCAGTGAGGCTAATTCGGGGGGAGGTGGGGGGGGGCATAAAGAACGGACTATGAAGCACTGGAAAATGTCATGTGGTCTAATGAGTCCAGATTTCCCTTCTTGCAGAGGCGTAAGAAACCGATTGAAGGTAGATGAAGTGATGGACACATCGTGCCAGGGGCCTACTGAATAAGCCTGTGGAGCGGTGCTACAGTATGATCTGGGTTGATTTTGTTGTTGAGGTTTATCTTCAGCAATCTGTGCTCAAAAAGAGTCAGCTGACTACCTGAATATATTGAATAACCAAGTTTTTACATCAATGGATTTTTTTTCTTCCCTGATGGTACAGGCATATTCCCGGCCAGGCTCGATCCCCGTCTCTGTGTGCATGGAGTTTGCATCTTCTCCCTGTGCTTGGTGTGTTTCCTCCCACAGTCCAAGGACATGTAGGTTAGGCTAATTGGTGTTACCAAATTGGCCGTAGTGTGTGAATGAGTGTGTTCACACACACGAAGATGACATTGCATAAGCTTATCAAAAGGATGCTGCGTCTGTAATTAATGGCAAAAGGCATTCAAAGGCACAATGAAATATTAGTGTGTCACTTTTTCTTTGGCCGGGCAGTACAGTATATGCAAAGCAGATCCAGTAGCACCTCAACACCCAGCCAACGTAGATACATACTTTGCTGAGATCTCTGCATTGCTAGTGAAAAGATCATCAGTTTTCGTAGCCACGGAAGTGCTGAGCTCACATCTGTGGATGGAAATGGAAATCTCACAGGCCTTCTTCATCAACCGCATAATGGCAACACACTAGAACTGTGCTATAACCATCAAACACAGCGATTTTTAACCATTGGAAAAAACGGAGCGTGATTCATTAGCGTAACGGCAGGACGCAGCTGTCTCATATAAAGTAGTGGTGCTATTGCGATCTACATATGCTTCCTTTTAATGTAAGGCGTTTGAGCTCATGTAGATGAAAAAGACCATGGAATAACCATCGACTGCTTCGTGTGTTTCTATTGGATGAAGTAACCTGCATGTTGACATTTCGACGTTAAGCATGGGAACCCTGCCAACACCGTGTGCCAAGTGGGGGAAAAAAAGAAAAGAAAAAAAGAGAAAAGCCAAGACAAAGATGAGGAAACATCTTTAAACAAAGGTCATGTTTCTCTACTAAAGAATGGGTTGGTACTGATTTCGGACTGACCTTTGTAAGAGATGCAAGAAAATGTCAGCACAAAGAAAGGCACAGTTATAATGAGTGGTCAAATATTATGGGTTGGTCTATGTGTGTGCTAGCTGGCAAAAGGTTTCAAAACATGCAGTTCAGAATGACCTCCCAGAGGGGCTCCCATCCCCCCCCCCCAAAAAAAAGCTGGAGCAATACCCTGGGGATGAAAGGGGCTGGGAAGCACGCTCTCTCTCTCTCTGGCTCTCTTTTAACATACTGACAGATGTTGTGTGTGGCCTAAGGCAGCAGGCTATGCTGAAGAGGACGAAATCACTTAGTTCATCTCTTTCTCGGTTGCACTAAAACACACAGTCATCTTAACCACAGGACAATGTATTAATAAGAAACGAGGAGCCTTGCTATTTCCCGCGCTTCAAGTGAACCCACATGACCTTGAGCGATCCGTTTAGGCGCGGCCTGTTCTGTTTACTCAATCTTCCAGCTCGTGTTAATATTTGAACCACTTTTGTCATCGTGCAAGTGTGAGCGTCTGAGTTTATGGCGCAGGGGGATGGGTGTGTATGTCTTCAGTCAGTGCAACTTCAAAATCAGGAATGGCTGCAGGCACCCATGCACCCTCATAAGACACAGTTGGATAACTGTCATTGTTCCCGCAGCTGTCACAGCGCCATCATTCTTTACTTCTGTCACCGGAGCCAAGATGTATATATGATCTCATCAAATGCGTGCACAGACGAATATTTCCTCTCAGTACTGAGTCAGTGTTGGAAATGACTCATACACATCTATCTTTCTTTCTTTCTTTCCTTACTCTGAAATGATACCAAAACCTTTCTTTGCATGGTTGATTGAATTCTCAGCTACCATGAGACACGAGAACATTTGGGTACATTGCTACTGTAAAGTAATAGTGACTTGTGGCAATATACGATTGTATGGAACATTCTTTTAAACTCTATCTACACCGAGACGAAAACGATCAATACTGCATTAAGCTCAAGACAAGACTTGTAGCGCTACTGAAAGCGGGTTCAATAAGGCTCCCCAACGAACAGCCAGATCGGCAAAGCATGCTTGGCAGCCATTTTAAGGACACACGAAGAAGAAAGTGAGGAGTAAGAAAAAGACAGACGCTTGGCGCTCTGCCAAAGCTCTGTTCCTGCTCTGCCAAGGCCACAGGCTGCTTTACTAATTTACTCGCAAAACATGAAGGGCAACTTTTTCGTGTAAACTGTACAACAGTACATACACAGCCAAAAACCTCTCCATGGTTAGTGCCGCCATGTTTATAGCGCTGCAATTCGCCGATGTCTGTAACGTCGGATTTGTAACGACTTACTGCCGATCACAGGAAACCTAACGTACACACCAGGAACAGACTCCGCATTAGCTCCAAGCTTCATCTTTAAATTAGATCACCGTGATGCTGATTCCAGGCTCTAGAATCATTCCAGTAAGCAAGCAGGCCCCTTACCAAGCACTCAACAAGTAATGAAAGCGTTTGATGTAATTTTTAAGGTCTGGAAAATAAATAAATAAATAAATAAATAAAACACAAGCTTATCTTGTTAAACTACTGCATGTGTTTCATCATTTGCTTAAAACAGCAGACTTTTCATAAATTAGGACTGCTACATGTTAGTGATGGGAAGTTTGGATCATTTCACTGACTCGGTTCTTTGAGTCTCGTTCATCAATATCTTTTCTTGAGTCATTTAGTTCATTTCGTTCTCACTCACTCACTCATCTTCTATACAGCTTTATCCTGTATTCAGGGTCACGGGGGCCTGGAGCTTATCCCAGGAGGCTTAGGGCACAGGGCAGGGTACACCCAGTACAGGGTTCCAATCCAACACATGGCGCTCACACATATACTCACACACTACGGGAACGTCTAATCTACATGTCTTTGGACTCTGGGAGGAAACCGGAGTACCCGGAGGAAACCCACCAAGCACGGGGAGAACATGCAAACTCCATGCACACAGAGACAGGAATCGAACCTGGCCGGGAATCGAACCCGGACCGTGGCGGTGCAAGGCGACAGTACTAACCACTACACCACCGTGCCGCCCGCATTTCGTTCTTTTGGTCAGAAATCATTAAATTAACATTAATAAAATGTTACATTAAAAAAAAAAAACAGATCCCCAACACGTCTACATACTACACAAATTTTGGCTATAGTTCCAGTAATGAAATTATTACAATGCAACTAAGGACATATGATAAACAGAATGAACAGCTCACCTCTCATATCTTCTAGTCTGAGTCGTTCGTTCTTTTGAATCTATTGCACTGCATGGGAGTCACGTGACAAACAAATGAACCATTGAGAACCGTTCAATTCTGTTTCCTGTACATAACCTACGGAGGTTTTGCGAGCCCAGTAGAAAACGAACGAATCACTCTGAGACTAGTCGTTCTTCTGAGTCACGTTAAAACGATTCGTTCTTTCTGAGTCACGTTCAAAAAGAACGAATCTTGAACGACGTTCGCTCATGAACGACCCATCACTACTACATGTATAAAATACAATTACACTATGATTTCATTTCACTGCCTTTTGCTTTGTACCATGAGGTGCACAATTCGTGTGTGGAAATGATTCCTCATGCTCCCAGAACCAGAACTCTTTCACAATTTGAGTCCTGGAATATACCTGTTCCATTTGGGAACTAAAGAAAATCAATTGATGTGATAATCTGGTCACTGACTACCTTCATTTTTAGATCTAGACTTGACCAACTGAAGCAACCCCAGATCTCAACACTGCCTCCAGAGGATTGTACAGTGGGCACTGCACTATGCATGATGGGTGCATCGCTTCATGAGCTTCCATTCTACCCTGACACGCCCATCACTCTGGAATATGATCGACCTGAGCTTATATCTGATGGCTTTTATCAATTGCTCCAAAAGTCAAATATTTTTGCTCCCTAGCCAACTGAAGATTTTTTTCCTGATTTGTCTCACTAATCAGCATTCACTTGAAGCCTGGTTGAAATCAGAATAGGTGGTAAGCATAAGCAGCTGAAAATGTGTTGTCTTTCCAAAAGCTAAGACCTTAGTGCATCTCTGGCTGTAAGAACAAACAGAGAAAACACCTGGTTGCACTAAGATTGAGCGGAAAAACACCTGGAATGAAGTCAGCCTTTAAAAGTCAATGTGGTGGAAATAAGTCATGGTGAAAAAAATAACTCGCCGGAAACCTGTACAAAGCAGGAAAGGATTGTGCAGCCAGTGCCTCTTTTGGTTGTCTCCATGTGCATGTGGCCTAAATTCTTAGGCTTAACTTGTGGTATCCACACGTGCACGCACACACACGCGGCTTTGTGCCAGCTCCCGTGGCAGGAAACATACTCGGAGCCAAGGGGTCTGAGCGGCTGTGTGTCTAGCGGTGTGTTTACGCATCAGCAAAAGGAAGGCGTGTTCACAGGAAGCAGACCAGCACCTGTGGGAGAAAGAGAACAGGCTTGGGAGAGAAATATTAAGCTTGATTTAATCAGTGCTTCCTCCCTTGCTGATAATGACAGATGGCCCAGTGCCTTGACAGGGAGATGGGGATCAGAGCCGTCCCAAAGCTCACAGAGTCAGGTTTCACTCATCCTCACTCCGGGGAGGAAAGGGAATCTCGATGCTGATGCTTATAATACCGCACGTTGCTGACAGTCGCCAAGCTTGGAGGCTCTGCAAATTCCAAGTATTACTATGAAGAGTGAGTGGCAATGCACTCAAAGACCTGGGAGAAGAGAGCATATATAACTCAAATACTTGCCACCACTTGTACTAACCACTCATGGAAAATGTTATCAAATAAGCCAAAACAAATCCTTCGTCAGTAAACCGGTTCATCAGGTTTAACGCAGATGACAAAATGCGCGCGTTCATGGAGCATCGTCATGGAACAAAAGTTGCTTATGGAACTTTATCAAACCAAGTAAAGACGTACGGTTCACAACATGCGCTATAGTTCGAGTTTGTCTCATCAACTGCTAGGTTACACCTAGTGCTAAACATTTAGTTCGATTACTGGATGTTTTCTTGCAGTACATCTTGTGCCAAACGGAGCAAGTTAAAGTCATCCTTGGTTTCCGATGCATTTGCATTCCCTCTCCTCTTCAGTACGAGACTAATGTATTACAGTCTCGTGTCCTAAAATATATTATGGCCAAATTTGTCCAAAGAAAGCCCTTGCAAACTGATGTTTAAAATCCCTCACAGGAGCACGGCAGACACTATTTTAAGACCGGACAGTTTTTAATCCCTCTTTAGGAGAAATCGGATAAATGAGCAACCCTCCACTATAAAAGAAAAAGGCCCAGTTAAGGGAAAACTATGGATCCTGCTATAGCGATACTCCAGATTTATGTAACAAGTAGTACTACGATTTGGGAAAGATACACCACACCAGTATCAATCAAAAACAAAGCAGCGCCAAAATAATAAAATGTCTAATGACTTATATTTGCTGCCAATTTATTAGATCAAGATTCATTTGATTAAGTAAAAGAAAGCACATAACTTCAGGACGAAGTCTGTTGTCAAAGTGACAGACAGGAGAAACCATAAAGGCGTGAAAGAGTAACAGTAGAGATCTGAAATTGATTAATTTATGATTTGTGAACTTCATATCAGTAGTTAAGAGTATTCATTATAGCTGGATAGTCCCAATGGATTATGTTCTGTCCAAACGTAAGCCATCTCAGGTGCTTGTGCCAGTGTGTACCATCTTTGGTTCTTTGTTTTAGCTAGTGTGCTAATTTAACTGGCTGTTCTAGCCCATACTTAACCTTTTTTTTTTTTTTTTTAATTATTATTATTATTTTTTTATTGAACACAACTGATCGATCATAGTTAATGGCTTTGTTGTATGTGTGTGTATTTAGCCATGCAGTTAACGTCAGTAGAATAGTTCTACTGACCTTAGAGTTACATCTAACCACCCCATTATTAGAGAGATAAAAGACTAAATAATAGTCTGCTGAAAGACTGCAAAAGATTTTGCACCTCCACTTAATACGGAGTTACTGTAACAGTCGTGCGACATGCACAATGCATCTTCTTTCCCATGCTTCTGTAATGTGAAAGAAACAGCAACAATGATTGTACAGACCTCTCAATTTGTATTTTTATTGCCAAGTCCTTTGAAGGGACTTGGCATTCCTAGCCGTGAGATTAATCCATGTGGTGGAGACGCATGCAACAACCCACATTATGAAATATTCTCCCAGGGGTTTTTATCAGAGTTTAATCCCAAAACCATACATCAGGCAGGCTGCCAGTTGAGATAATAATAACAATAAAAAAAACCCCCTCTGATTTCCAGTCTGGAAAAAAACAAGCCAGCAAACAAGATGATTGATTGTATATTTTATTTTATGTACACCATGTAAAAAAAATTCCACTGATCTGAGGACAACGGTTGAGTGTCATTTGCACGGGCACTCGCGATTTTGTCCTCCTTCAAAAACCGTTTTGCGAAGAAGGGAGAAAGAAAAGAAGAAAAAAAAAGGAGATCTGTAAAAAGTACAAGAACCTACCATTGAAATGCAGTGGTGAGACGCTTTGCGCTTAGCAGTGAGCTTAAAATATACCTCCGCTCGGGTTTGGCTCCCTTCCCCCACCTGCTTTCCTCCCTGGTTTCCATGCTTGCTCCCTCACTGAAGCGGCTCTTTAAACTCTCAAGGCCCTAAAAGGTCAGCTGCTGACTAGAAAGACTCATTCTTTTCCACCTGAAGGAAAAACAAGTCAACAATCCTGCAGCGTGAAAGCATTTCAATTCTTCGAGGTGCTCAGAGGACGTGGGTATGGAATTCATAGTACCATAACAGCAGGTTTATGTTTTTTTTTTTTTTTTTTTTTTAAAGCTTTAATAAAGATGTGATGCATAGGAGTTTACACTTCTGTCCATTTCTCCAGTGGAAAATTTCATTTGTAGGGAGACGGTGGTGGGAAGGAAAACAAATGCAGGTTGACAAAACAGACTAACCGCAATAATACAGTGTACACAACCAGTTCCTGAAAGCGTCTTGTTTTCGCATCCATGTCCAAACCTGATAGAAAAGAAGTCACTTTCCAGGCGCCAGGTGTGATTGTTTGAACCAGAGGGCTGATCAGAGCTTGTCTGCCGTTCACAGCCGTAAAACTCTACTTTAGTGTTCATTGTACGAGTGTCCAGCAGGCCACTGAAGGTACAGATAAAGTGCTTTTCTTTACATGACACATTAAATAATTAAAGCAAGTACATATGAAACTCTGTGATTCTCAAACCAGCCATGACACAGTTCCCAAGGCCTTCAGACCAAGAGCATCATAACATCATAATAAAAATGAAAAATAAATGAGGAAAAAACGAGAAAAAAAAAAAGTTACATTTCCTCAAAGGGATAGGCCGGTTGAAGAAATTCGGCCCTCTGGGGAAAATATACCCATCATCAATGACAACATACTGCATGTTTTAAGACCTACACAACGATCTCTAGATGCAGAAGATAGGAAAAAAAAAAAAAGTCTTTCACATTTTCAGTTGAAAGTAAAAGGAAAGAGACCTCAGAGAAAGCCAAGTTAATTAGCGTCGTGTGGAAGTCCGAATTTTCCTGCTTAAGTGGACTAGGTGAAGGTCACTAGAGCAGGCTCACTGACGGTCTCCATGATGGATTTGTTAGTTATAGTAGCTCAGTTGACAGGCAGGAGCTCTTCACCGACAGAAAACAGCAGTGGTGGGATTGATCGTATGAGCCAGGTTGCCTGTGCTTCACTGGCAATAAATACATTCAGATTTAGTGTTGAGCTACTTATTAGACTAAAACAGAAGTCCTGAAGAAATCGATAGGGTAGAAAAACAGGTGGAGAGGAAGAGTTCTTCTCTTGTTTCCCAGATGTTCCTGCCTGCTTGCTCCCTCAAGCCCTCAACAACTGCTTTGCGTGTTTGCTGATTTCTCCTTCCAGGCAGGTGAAAAAATAAAAGCACCTTCACTCACGAGATCTGTAGCAAATGCACTGCGTCCAGGTTGGGAATGACAGAAGGGGAGCACAGGGTCCTGAATCCAGCCAGAGTCCAGCCTTCCCCTCTTTCAATCCTGAAACACAAAGCATATACCATGTCAGTCAACAAACACGTGTGTGTATGTTTTGGGGGCATGGGCATCAATGCTCACAAAAGAAGGGAAATGCCCAAGCACAAGGACCTTTAAAAACAACTGCTTTGTGAAGAATATATGGAGTAAATTACATCAACGTTCCCTAAATATAGATATAGGAATAATTAAATAAAATGATACTGTTGTTAGAAATTAGTTGACAGTTACACCTGCCTGTATTGCTATCAAAATTGATATTTTAACTATTTTGACAAAGCTTCTCATACAATTTTAGCTACTAAAACCATACTATATGTGGATATTAATTCTGGCCAATAACAATGTTTATAGTAACTTAGCACCATTTCACATACTCATCCAGCTTTCCCACCACTTTGAAGCAGGAAGAAAGTTCACATCAGCAAACTGTGAATCTTAAATGAAAGAATGTTTTGACCCAACAATATCATATGACTAGACAGCTTCTAAAAAAACAAAAAACAAAAAAAAAACCTCAACTTCCCACACATGTGCCTGTCTTTTGAATAAAAAAACAAAACAAAACAAAAAAAACATATATGGTACCCAATTGAAATGGCTGGAGAAGAACGGTCAGTCTGAGTCAATATTATTAAGAACAAAGGCAACATTCACAAAGAAATCCCTAGTGTAACTTAGGATAAACTCCTAAGAATGAACGTACAAAAAAAAACAAAAAAAAAAAACAAGTATATTAATCATAAATAAAATATTTTCCTCTCTAAGAGTGATTCATTAAAAAGAAAAACAATAAAAAGACATGCACTTTGAAGCAGGAAAAAAGTGCACATCAGCAAACTGTGAATTTTAATGAAAGAATGGTTTTGTTTGTACGTTGGTCAGAACTTGCTTTTTCACTGATATCTTTAAGTTGCATACATTGGAGGACCTGAAAGCAGAAAAATTCCTGTCTGTAGGTCTGTATGTCTGTCCAGCCAGATTTTTGCCACAGCATCACATAAAACTGGCTGAACAGAATTTTATGAAACTTTGTCAGTACTTGGGTACTTGAATTCAATCAAAATTTTGAGTAGAAGGGAAGGTATGTGTCAGATTGTGTCAAGGGAATCTAGCACTTAAAAACTTATTCAGCGCTTTTGCCTTGAGGTGGGTGCGGCTATACGCATCACTCAACGCAATAATTTACCTAGTATACACAGAATATGCAGAAGACACCAAAATGACCATAATGCACGTAGAAACCAGCAAAATCCTCAAATACACTCACGACAGGGTACATAAAACCAAACATAAAAGTAGTTATGTACACTATAAAAACTGAACCGTGAGTCATAAATGAAATCAAAAGAGTGGAAGAGAAGTTTTGTGCCAGATTATAAACTGCAAGCTTTGACCACGTTCTGCACATGCATCAAACTGTGTGCGTGTGTGTTTGTGTTTCTTAAATCGCCTGCTGGATAGAATTTATGAAACTTTGGCACTATTTAATATTTTCACTGCTAAAATATCTGCGCTGAAGTGGTACAAGTGAATTCGAACAGCCTCGAGTCGTGTTAAGACAAAACGTAATCTTTATCCTACTTTTTAGATTTCCCATCTGTGATTCACTCTCCAATTAAAGAACGGGGAGTGTATTTGGCCGACGATGAAAGTACAGCTTGGCGTAAACAAGGCACAAGATACTGAATCTTATAACATTTTATTTATTTGGTTTAATAAGCTACACAGTAAAATCTCCAATGTTGATTTAACACTTTCAGGGTTCATCTGAGTCTAACTGGGCCCATAGAAACACTGCACACTGTTAATTCAACACACTGGGTGTTCTCTGAACGTTGGGGATTTTGCTGTGTGGGCAGAGAGTTTTGCCGAACAGATAGACGGGCAAACGTGTCACTGATTACATTAAAGCTGATCAGCTTTTTTTTTTTAGCTTTAACCTTTTAACTATTTCTACAAACTCTTTTCTCTTCATCAACGACGGGTACTTAGCTAGTCAGAAATAATCCAGAAGGGCTGGCTGCTGTTGCCTCTCAACAATAAAATCAATATTTAACAACAAACTTTAAAAGGGTACTGTGATGGGCTTCTGAGGGGCATAACTGAAAAGTTCCCTTATCACCCGACCACAAGTTTGCGTTCTCCCCAGTCTCTCTTAGCAATCTCAAAGAAACCAGCCGATTAGGACCGTGATGAGTGTGTAAGGCAAGCCTACTCCAGAGGCATATGATAGTTGTGGTATTTATAATCATCCAACTTGATGCCCAATGGGGTGTTTGGAATCTGTTGACAATTTCTGATTCAGTCTGATTCTTACATGTGCCTCTGGAGTAGGGTTGCCTTAAAAACTCCAGGATAATGCTATCCTCCCTCTTCTAAAGCCGTAATCGGCTAGTTTCTTTGTGATTGCTGAGAGAGAATGGGGAGATGATTGCATCACTAGATGGGACCTAAATATCAGTAGGAAATTTTAGATAGACATGGGGACGACGACACATCCTATCCTATGCATTTCCTTTTCAATCATTTTGTAGTCGTATTTAACCCGGAACAATCCGCAAAGCTCCATTCACACAGCCTGTTGCACCTTTATTAATGCCTTGTGTCTGTCTGTCAAAAGTGGACGAGTCAAGACCTGTGTATAATGGAGAGTCGCCAATGTGGAATGGAGTAAGATGTGTATGACCTGACCATCAAGAGGTTTAGAAAACAAGCAAATAATAAAATACAATAATAATACTAATAAAGCTAATCATACATTAACCGGACAATATTGTAATCACGTTTCCTGAAAGCACACATTGAAGCAGCTCTACACTACAGATAGGTGGTTTCATTCTGAATCACCAAAGGTGAGCAAAGACAGCATTAAGATAGCTAAGTCTTTTTTTTCCTAATGTCAGAGCAGGAGGATAAAAACTTAAAAAAGGTATTCAAAGTCTTCATTGGCAGAAAATGTATAGGAAAGCTTAAATCAGTAAAAAAAAAAAAAAGAAAAAAGAAAAGGGAAATGTTAATCAGACCCATCTTGCTTCACAGGAATTCAAGCATTGTTGCTGCTCTTTACATGTACACAAGTGATTAATTATTAAAATTTTATACTAAGCTAGTTACAACTAATAACACCTTATCTTGAGTCCTGGCTTCAGTTATTCAGTATGCGAGCATATAAAACATCATGGAGTTTCAAGTTTCTCACCTAACCTGTTAAATTACACTGGAGATACACACAGCTCTCTACTGTTTGACCACACGGAAATAGCAGAGCGAGTTAAAAAGCAAATTTGCTGACATTTGAAAATGGACAGTGGTATTTAGGCATGCTTTAAGCTAACTGTTCTCATCAATCGAGTCAGCAATACTGTAATTTTCCGTTTAGGTTTTTTTTTTTTTGTGCATTGTGTAGTTCTCCATTACAAAAATGTAGACCTTCCAGGAGCTTGCTGAAAAATGTTTTAGGAGTAGGATTTAGGAACTTATTAGGACTTTCGTAGAACATGTGTGTGTGTGTGTGTGTGTGTGTGTGTGTGTGAGAGATATAAAATTCAGCCCCAGAACTTAATGAGTCCAGGAATAGATCAGACCTTCCACCTGAAAATTAGGTAGCAGTATTGCCTAATTTTTTAGGTATTACACAGAAGACATGTTGAACATGTCTAAACCTACAACAGTAATAGTGTTACAGTACAACAAAGAACGATACTTGTGTCCCATTTGCAGATTTCCTGGCTGCACTGCAGTTTCTACGTTTCAGTACGTTTTGCTATGACTATTAAATAAAATCATTATGCAATCTTAAACCACATCAACCATGACTTTAAGAGGAAGAAAAACTGTTCAGTACTTTGTAGTATTCAGTGCAAACCATTCTACTCTGACCCTTATCGATGTGTACAAGTTACTTCACAATTGTGGACAATGGACCATGAACGTGTCAAGTTACTGTCCGAGAAACAAAACCTAAATTCTACATGTCACAGAGATTGATTCCACTGGACTGAAACAAAGTACTACAATAACAACGTCTTAGAATGGTTGTCACTTGCAATCACACAAATAATTTGAAATAAACACTGATGCTCACTGCTTAATCCACTCAGTATTCAAATCATAATTACAGCCGGCTCTGAAAACTTAGATTCGGCAATGCTCGTAACCCTAGACTCTGTGCAGAAAAACAAACCCACATTTTGATAGGCAGCATTTTTTTGGCAGAACAATGGCAGGAAAACTCTGATGTGTGTGTGTATTATATATATATATAATATATACACACATACACACACACACACATGCATACATGCATACATACATGCATACATACATGCATACATACATGCATACATACATGCATACATACATACAAACAAACACATCAGAGTTTTTCTGTGTTGTGTGTGTGTGTAAAAAATGTGCTAAATAACCCAAAATATAGATTTTCCATTTCTCAACATAACCACCTTTTGCCTTGAGACAGCTTGGCAAACCCTTGGCATTCTCTCTGTCAGCCTCATGAGATAATGTAATGGTTGTTGGCTGCTGTTCCTTCACTCTCTTGTCTAACACATCCCAAACCAAATGTATTTAGATCAGGTGATTGTGGAGGTCAGGTCATCTGATGCAGCACTCAATCACTCTCCTTCTTGAACAAGAAGCGCTTACATAACCTAGAGGTATGTTTGGGGTCACTGGTCTGTTGGAAAACAAATGATGCTCCCACTTGGTGCAAACCAGATGGCATGGGATGTCACTGCAAAATGCTGTGGTAGCCATGCTGGTCAAGTGTGCTCTAAATTTTTGACTAAGTCACCAACAGCATCTCCAGTAAAGCAATTCCCCCTCCATGCTTTACTGTGAGAACCACACATTCAGGAGCCATCTATTCACCCTTCCCAAGTGTTTAAAAAAAAAAAAAAAAAAAAAAAAGACATGGCGGTTTGAACCAACCTCTCAAATTCAGACTCATCAGACCAAAGAACAGTTTTCCACTGAAATAATGTTCATTGCTTGTGTTTCTTGGCTCAACTAAGTCTTGCGCAAAAGTGGATGTTGATATGTCTGCAGCTTGTATTTATGAGGGCTTTAATCTGAGGTGCCTTAAATCGGCACTTTCTGAAGCTGGTCTTTCTAATAAACTATCCTCTGAAGCAGAGGTAGCTCTTGGTCTTTCATTCTTGGGACAGTCCTCATGAGAGCCAGTTTGATCTTAGCTTTTGATGGTTTTGGCAACTGCACTTGAGAATTCATTCAAAGTTCTTGACATTTTTCAAATTGACTGAACTTTATTTCTTAAAGTAAAGATGTATGGTCTTTTCTCTTTACTAAACTGAGCTTTTCTTGCAAAAAATATGGATTTGTGCAGTAGTTGTAGAAGCACTAATATGGCTATTAACTCTGTATCCGCCCTTCCTCTGCATTAGACAACTAATGGTCTAAAATCACATTAAGAATTAAAAAAATAGCTTGGAGCATGGCTCCTCAACTTAACTCTTGACAAGGCACACCTACGAACTGAAAACCATTCCAGATCACTAGCTCCTGAATCTGATGAGGGAATGCCATGAGTGTGCCAAACTGACATCAAAGCTAAATGAAGATACTTTAGACAATGTTGTTGTGGACCATCTAATCTGCACACAAATTGGCACAGGATTTATACCGTATCCCCTTCCTGACATAACCCTGCCAGTTTATTCGGGTTTAGGACTGACACTGCATCCAGTGGCTGAGGTTCGGGTATTGGGTGGGAACCCGACCTCCTGCATAGAAACCTACCACCAAGCGACCAATGCTACTTTGAAAAATACAAAAACACATTCTGTGCTGTTTAAAGCTTTTTGTTTAACACATAATTCCATACAAACCTTTGACTGATAGTGTATAGACATACACAGGCAGACATGGGTGCATGATGACAACAAAAGCTGAAATTAATTATTTGCATACTTTTCTTGCTTATCTTTATGACTCATTATTGGACAGAGGAAAAAAAATTGAGTTTCTCCCAAGTCTGTGACTTGATGACTTTTAGTCTAGGGATTTTTTTTGTCAATGTTGATCTTAAATATCGACTCAAGACTTAATGTCCTTCTCCAGCAATTTCAGTTTGATACCATACATTTTTATTTAAAACACCAACCTAAAAATAACTTTTCCATATAGACTGACAAGCTTCAAATGACTTACAATTTGTAATGTTTAGAAATTAACAACCAACAAAAAAAAGCAGAACAGTAGAGATGATGCCTCACCTATGTTTCGCAGTGTGACAGCAGGGAGGTGATCTCAGAGCTCATGTGACCCACCGCTTTAGCCGCCTCAATGATGGCGCGCCGGTACATGCCCTTTTTCTTGCGGTTGAAGCGGAGCCGGAAGAATTCACGGAAGGGTGAAAGTTTAGCCACAGAAAGCTGTGAGGTGGTCGGTGAGCCGAACCAGGCCACTTTGGCTTCAGGCCATGGTGCATCTGCCTCATCCTCCTCTCGCCGAGTGCCGCTAATGCTCAAGATTCTGGCTGGCCACCAGGGGAAGCCATGTATCTTTCCCCACACTACATCACCAACAGTTACAGCGTGGCCCTCCTCCGTTATGCACTTGCTCATGCTGCGTGTGTGTAACCTCACAGTCAGCGGTGGCACTGTCCTACCTTCGGCCCGTGATGCTGATGATGTCGTTGACACCGAGGACGATACACCAATAACATGATCGCCAGGCGCCAGCTCACACAACTCTGGTGAGGTGCCGTCTGAGCTGAATGACTTGGACTCGTCTAGGCTGTCACTGCTACACACTGAAAGGCTGGACGAGTCCGCCTTGCGCTTCCCAAAGTTGATAAGGAGTGTGAGATCACCGTGCCGCTCAGTTTCCTCACTTGACCAGAGTTCCAGGGCATTTTTGTCCCCCGAGTCCTCGGCTCGAGTCAGTCCTGAACCGGGAATCCTGGGACTCCTACGCCTTGCCTCTCCCACCAGTTCTGCCTCATACACAGACACGCGTTCCACACCATCCCCACGAGTCTTTAAGCGGATTTTAGGTGACGGGATGTCCTGATCAGTCAGCTTTGGGAGTTTAAGTTTGGGGATAGACACAGTAAGACCAGTTCGAATGGACTCAACAGCGGATCGCGTCTCTTTTCTCGGTTCGCGGTTGTTCTCGTGCTCCCCAAGCCCATTTTGCATCAGCTGCTTGGGGCAGAAAGGTTTCACAGAACCATGAACTCTAGATGGGATTTTCATTACCTCCCCTTTCCCTTGCGGAGTGCTATAGGAGATCTTTATCACAGGACTGTGTGGGACTACATCACCTCCTGGAAACTTTTCATCTTCCTTTCTTTCTTTTCGACAACGCTTGCTTTCATAGCATGGAGTTTCGTCTCGCCTCTTGGATTCCCTTGGGCCATCGCCATCTTCCTTTCTGAGTCCTTTAGGTGTGGCATCCTTGGCATGCTCTTCCCCTTGTGGTGCATTCTCCTTCCTGCAAGGCTTGGCCACAGCTGAGCCATCTTTACTGTCCTCATCGCTAGTGACCGTGTTCTTGCACTTTTCACATAGCACTTGTCTAGGACGCAGTCTAATGGTGCTCATGGTCATGCGGCCAGGCTCTCGAGATCGTCTCTTCTTTCTTTTGATTGGTCGCGGTGGAGGTTGAGGAACCCATTGACTGTATGTGTGACGTACCCACATAGGCTGGGGAAAAGGTGCACCCTCAAAGTAGGGTGGGTAGGTAGGCTGGCCTGGCTGTACTGGGATGGGTATGGGAACAGTTGCTGGTTTGTCAGGCTCCGTGTTCTCATCCTTTGGTCTCTGGGCTGACTGAATGGCTGGCTTGGAGCATGGCTCCTCATTCATTATGTCAGATGTTTCTTGACTGGATATTAGAGGTTCTTCTGACTTTCCTACAACATCTGGTAGGCAGAACAAACCAGTCCTAGATGGAAAAAAAGAGAAAGCCTATGAGGGCACAGGTCCTGGAAGCAGCACGAAGAAATCACAAGCTCATATAAGAAGCTCATATAAAGCGCTATACAAATAAAATTGAATTGAATTGAAATATACATGTTCCAATGTGTACACAAACACAGAGGTACAAAGCTAACTAATGTATTCGCTAACTAACTAAACTAACTCATTTTGGGGACTAATTTTGTGCAGCAGGAATGGTCTCCTGCTTTAGCACATTGTGGCACAACAACATTCTGAGCGTTACCTGTTGTCTGAAATGCCAGGTAAAGCACTGGCAGTTAACGCTGCACAACAAGCTTACGAGGTGCTTGAAGTGCTACTTTGGCAGCAAGGCAGTTAAAAATGAGCCTATTCAAATTGTACTACAAGAACAACATAAGAAATTGTGTTATAAAAAGTAGTATAATCATGCAACCGGTTAGTAATGCAACCGTCTTATGGAGAACAAGAGTAAATCTAGCTGAAATACAGAACACTGGACCATTGTCTTTCGTGAACAGAATCCTGATCTCAGGTTTGTGTTGCAGCTCAATCTAATAATAAATTCACACGTCCTATTTGTGAAGCACAGCACCTACATGCATATGGCAGGAATTTTGAACCATTTCGTAACAATCGTTGAAGAGTGGCTGTAGTCAAGACTGCACACTCTGGCTTGACTCTGTCAGAGACAGCAGACAAAGAGGCCAACAGGCCTGCCTCACAACAGCACCCCCCTCCACACTCGCTGAACAAAAACAATCCCATCAGCCACTAGGGATGCAACAAGGAAGAGTCTGGAGATTTGGTTGTTTTCACATCCTGCCTGATATTTGATTGTGTGGTGATTATTAATTAATCCCTAAAAGAAAAGGCTCCCCTCCCATCATGCAGTCCTTAGAGGCCTCTGATTAAAGAAATACCTAGATAGATAGATAGATAGATAGATAGATAGATAGATAGATAGATAAAAGAGGCAGTTATCACGTGGATATATAAACGTGTAGGCCATAGAATAGCTTCCGTATCAGCTGCTTTTTCTTTTTAAATTAAAATGTCATCTATCAAGTGAACAAATGGATTATTTGGGAAAGGTTAAAACAATCTGGTCAAGGTAGAAGAGCTGTACAAATCGTTCTTGCCATGTAGAGGCTAAAGTGTTCCTGAGCAGCAGTGACTCGGCATCACAATGATTCAAGCCATGCTGCTGACACAATGGCAATTCCCAAAATACAGGAAATGACAAATGATACAACAATGGGGAAAGAGGAAATGAAGGAAAGATTTTGCCTAATAAAATCTCTCTCCCAATCAAACATTACTACTATAAAAGAAAGTGAAGCAATACCAGAGGAAAACACCTCTAATATGGGATGGAATAGATAGTAGCCTTGGCTATCGCTGAATAGCTTGTGCTTTGAAGTGACGTTTTTTTTAGATTGAATGCATTGTTTTCTGGGTGGTAAAAAGTATATTTAGCATAAAATAGATGTTTTAACACATAATAAAGATTACCTAATTTTATCATTTAAAATGAGAAAACATTTTGTTTTACATTCATGATTAACATATGCTATTAATATGGGAAAGGTTAAAGGGAACAGGATTCAAACGTCATTATCTTGGGCTTTATTTGGGCCTTCCTATGCTAGCCAGAATCATTCTTCAATTTAGGCTGTGAGACCTGGAAATATCATGATGATATTGTGTTTGATAAACATTGGATCATTAGGCGTAATCGAATTTTCATTTTGATGATTAAATAATAAAACTGTTAGTTAATTTTATTTTCTTTTCTTTTTTTTTTTTACAGTTATCCCTCATGAAAGGAATCCATCTTGAAGCAATACAATTTAAGTATATACATAAAAAAAAGAAAACAATTAATTTAGAATAATATGGCTCCAGGCTCTGTTTTATCCTACAAGCCTCAGAGGAATTTTGCTTGCATAGCTGTAGGAGGCTTTTCAGAAAAATGGCACGTTTCACTGGAAACTGTGCCGAAGCATATCTAATCCATCTATCTATCCATAACCAGTAACAAGAAAGACATACGATAATGTAGCTCTAAATAAAAAACACTTTACTGACCTAAGATATTCCAACACTGAGACATAAACCTGGCTACTTAGTCAGCACAATCAGGACCACAAACAACATGCATACGCAAGAAACACACACACTTACACACTGCAGTGTTGCAAAACAATTTCACACCATCTATTCTTGATTATCCATCAGTGGATATCTCTGTACAGGTTAACTAGAAATCTATGCCACAAGTTCAACAAAGGTCACTTGCTGGTTTGGTCAGTGACACCCCACCTGTCTTTGTCTTGAAGAAAGATGGCCTTTCCAGCAGCTTCAGCTTCTCTACACTAAGTGCATCATTAATTAAATGAACAACAGATTAATACAATACAATATCTATTACGTGTCAAGGAAAACGTGTCTAATATAGAACAAGTGAGGTTTTTAGGGGCACAGCCTGATGATAAGAAAAAGACCAACACACACACACACACACACACACACACATCGAAGACAATCTGCTTCACATGTGACTATGGACAAGTTCCTTATAAAAAGTCGATTAAAAACAACGTGATGATTAATCTTCGACCAGAAGATAAACACTGCTGTTTAAAAATCACCTGTCTGAAACATGATAAATCTGGGTTTTTATTACACTTCAACTGAATGAGAAGACTTTCAGCTAGCAACCACAAGCTACAACAATGAGAGATTATCGTTCCCCGGACAATAAGCAGGAATAAACACAAAGATCAGTTGATGTACATCGTACTTATAACAACTACAATGTGTGGGAAAAAATCATTACATTATATGAAAGCAGCATTCTATCATTATTAACACATATTTTCACAGGAGCTAATTGGCTAACTTTAGCTAAAGGAATCATTTTTAAATCATTTCCGACCCTGACAAATAGGTTAAAAAACATTTTAAAGATATAATTATGTTGGTGCATATTTATCTAAGACGTGAGCTCTGTGTAGAATATGAGACTTTGCTTTGGATAATAAATAGATGGCCTTGTGGCCTCTTCTTGATGGATAGCGTTTGCTTACTTAGTTAGCCAAATTAGCTTAGCTTAGCTAACGGCCTTTGCGCGTTTTAAGCAAATGAATCAAAAATAACAATGAAATAAACTTACTTTTTGTTGCAGTCGAGCAAAATCCCGGTGTAACTCCTTTCTTGGTAGGTGAGCGTCACTACCAGGGTGTCATTCACTATCTGCTCGATGGTGACCGGAATCCGGGAGCCGGCCCGCAGCTCCTCCTCGGCCGCGGCCTCCATGTTTCCTGTATGAAGAGTCCGGCTTGGCGCTGCTCGTTCCCGGGCGCCGGAGCCGCGCGCGTCGGCCTCAGGTCCTCGCGACTTCTGCTAGCGAGCACAGGAGGCTACACAGGGCCACGGAATGACGCCATCAACCCACCGGTGCAATTACAGCCGTGCGGCCAGCCGTGACATCACAAAGAGGCGAGAGAGGAATCCGTGAGCGCGCGATCCTCCGCTTCCACACTGGTGGTGGTGGTGGTGTGTGTGTTTTGTCTCATCCAGATTTCCGTGTTTTTCTTGGGGAAGATGTTATCACCCCATTTAAGAGATGCTTTGCTTAAGATTCCCGTTAACCACATACAGCAGCTTCGCCAGCATCACTGATCAATAGCACTCGTTATTTCTTTGATCATAACACACAAGCACGTGGATTATGAAATACGAAGAATATTTTTTTTTACTTACATATTTTGTTTTGATAAGTGTTCTGAATGGTATGATTAAAATCACATTGATGACATTGTAATGCATGTCAGGTTACAATACAAACACCATCTGATAAACTCATTAACACATAGAAAGAAAATTATTATATCCAGATCTGTCTGAATAGCTTCAACACTGTGATTTGATTACATGCTTTATTTTTCTCTCCAACACAAATCCACTAGGGCCTAAGCATAAAATGGCTGACTCGTGAAGGACTGATTGAAGACGACAATGAGAAACGCGCCACCGCCTGGCCAAACTCAACATCTTTATCAAGACTTGTACTGTGACGTATTAGCCAGTGCTGGTAAAGCCCCCCCCCCCAACACACACGCACACACTCCCCTCCTCTCTCTCACACACACCCTATACTGTGATGTAATAGTGCAGCCTGTGCAGGTGGTAGCAGGTTACATTCATCATAAAATCAGGGTCGAGTCATATTATATATCATAATCATAACCCCTTTCTCCAGTGAAGGCGCTCAAACGGTACTCCAGATGTTTCACTCGTCTCCTTTCCGCAAGCTCCGCCTGCAGCTGTTTCACCTTGGCACAGAGAAAATAAATAAATAAAAAACAGTTTAATTCCAGTGAATTCTTTTATTTTTTCATTTTACATCCCCATTACATTTCTCACTCGCTCACTCACTCATACCATTTCATCCTGTATACAGGGTTGTGGTGAGGCCTGGAGCCAATCCCGGGAGACTTAGGGCACGAGGTGAGGTACACCCTGGACATGGTGCCAATCCATTGCAGGGCACTCACATACAGGCTCATTCACAAACTACGATTTGAGAATGCCAATTAGCTTAATCTGCAAGGACTGTGGGACCATAAAGGGTGGGGAGAACATGTAAACTCCATTCACACAGACCCAGAGCGGTAATCAAACCCAGACCCTGGATGTGCGAGGCCCAGTGCTAACCACTAAGCCATGCCGGCTACCTACCATGCTATCTACTGTATATACCACACAAACCTGTACATGTTTTCATAAAAGTGATTGTGCCTTTTATATTCCGCTGCCCAGCCAGTGTGCAAAACCCCAGCCACTGGATACAGTGCCGGTCCCAAGCCTGGATAAAATGGGAGGGTTGTGTCAGGAAGGGTATCCGGTTTGTTTGCTGTTTCCTGTTTGTTTGTTTGTATGCTGATCGGATGGTCCGCTGTGGCGACCCCTTGCCGGGATCAGCCGAAAAAGTGCCTTTTATATTCAGCTGCAGAGGTGTTTATACTTCCTCATGACATGCACATCACACCCCCTATTGGTTAAATTCCAGAATACAACGGCAGATATTGAAACATTCATTATATTCTATACTACTTTATCCCGTATACAGGGATAAGGGTCGTGAGGGGCCTGTAGCCTATCTCAGGAGACTTTGGGCACGAGGCAGGGTACACCCTGGATGGGGAGATCCAATTCATTGCAGGTCGCACACAACCACAAACACTACAGGTAATTTGTGAGTACCAGTTACTCTAATCTAAAGTAAAGTAAAGTAAAGTAAAATAAAGCCTTTATTTTGTCACATATACATTACAGCACAGTGAAATTCCTTCTTCGCATATCCCAGCGTAACTGGGGTCAGAGCTGACCCTGTGCTCTGACCCCAGTTACGCTGGGACGTGCGAAGAAGGAATTTCACTGTGCTGTAATGTATATGTGACAAAATAAAGGCTTTACTTTTACTTTACTATAAGGCGCTGATGTGTATACACACTATTAATACCCTGATAAATTGAATAAGGTGTTTGTTTGAAAACATGCCCATTACTTTCTATCTAGTATACTTACATAATGCCACATTCAGTAATAAATAAATAAATAAATAAAGGATTGAAAGACAAACCTATTAAACAATCCAAACTTCTTTTAAAACCACATTAATATTGTGTTTTATTTTTTCCAATATTTTTTCAATATTTTTATTGCAGCAATCTGAATTACATTCAAAGCACTGCCATAAAACGTTTAATAAAATAAAGTGCAAATTTGCTGACACACCTTTCTGTGTAATCACATTGGCGCTTGTTTCTATGCGACGTTGATAAATGAGGGCTATTAGTTGTGTTTTTTTTCCCCCGTCTGTGTGCCTGTGTTTGAATTAAACACAAAACTCTTAAAGGATCAGTCCTTTACCTCCTCCATCTCTTGAGCAGCTGCCTCTGCCTCCTCTGCAGGTGAGCCTCTGGGTCTTCTGCGTCTTTCCTGCATCATCTGAACATGAAACCTGATGCGCTGCTCAAGCTCTCTGTCCCTTGCCACCCTTAAGACACACACACACACAACAGGCAACTACACAAATGAACACACACCTCACTGACTACTCAATTTGGAGCAGAGGGATTAATGTCACCCTTGTCCGATAATTGAGTGAATTAGTTTTCTTCATGATTTAAGTAGGTTAATTTCAGTGAGTTCTATTCGAGTTCATTTAAGTTGTAAAAAAAAAAAAAAACTAAATTAAAATGACTAAATGACTTCAATCAATCCAAATGTGCCTGCATAGTCTAATCGTGACCACTAGAGGTCAGTGTTGTAAATATTTTGCTATCCTTGGTTATGCCATTAAATACCAATTGAATTATGCAAAGCAAAATGAAAACTGTTTTGTTAGATATTAGAAATCATGTTTATTATTATTATTATTATTAATATTTTAATATAGCATTTTTTACTAATAACTTGTCAGAGTTATTTTTGCTTTAATAGTAAAATTAGATTTATCATCTGACTTGGTGACTTGAATAATTGCAAGCACTCTATAAAAAAATATTGTGGGGACACACTGTTTTTCAAATGTTTTCCAAAATATTTGCCAAAATTTCTGTGAAGAGCTTGTTGCAGTGATAACTGTAAAATGTCAATAAGTTCCTAAATAAATAATGGCCCAAAGTGCCGTTCTCAGCACATTTATGTGTTGGAGCATAAAGGTTTAATGGTCTACTCTCTATCAAACAGCAGTATATAACTACATCCTTGTACCTGGTCTCCTCTGTTTCCTTGCGCATTCTAATCGATGACTGTTGAGTATTCTGGTCTTTATTGTGTGAGTTGTTGTTCAGAGTCCCGCTGGTGTCGTTTGGGTTATTGGAAGAGTCAGCAGCATTCTATAGATAGTACAAAAACAACCAGCAGTTTTTACTTTTTCTTTTATACGAAAATGATTCAAACAATAAGGAATAATTTGTAGAGCAAAATAAAAGAAATTGTAGAAAAAAAAATAAAAGAATGGTATGGAATGGTATAATGAAATGGTATACTGTTTACTCCTCAGAATACAGGATTTGTACACAGATTAAGATGGGGAAAAGAATTTCAGGCCATTTATAAGGTGTTTCAGTTTCCTATTCTTGGGGTTTGGCTGCTTATTCTTAAATGGGTCATTTTCCCAGATCCACCCACACCATCCAGAAAATCAGCTATTTTTGTGTGAGATTACCAGCTGAACAGGGGCCACATCGGGACGGGTGTCTGAATGCATGAGGAAAACTAACTCTGAACCTATGCTAGCCAAGTCTTGGCTATCTGGGACAGCATGTTGAGGAAACGTACTGCAGTATTATTTTTTTCTTTGCAGGGAAAAAGAAATAAGAAGAACACTGCAGACACTGATCCTTTAGACACAGGAATAAAAATGCCTCTTAAATGTTAGCTGATTGGGGACTGTATGAGCTAAAATATTCCTTTATATTGTCCTGTAACTTATAATGTGGCAGATTACAAAATGTGGTCTTTTTTTTTTTTTACCCTTTGTTTCTGATGTGTATCACTCCTGTCCAGTTTGTGTTCCAGCATTTTCCTGTCCTGCATGATCTTGGCCTGGTTTCTCCACTCCTGCAATAGCTCCGCATCTCTGAGACACACACACCCCAGAGAGGTGAGAAGTTATTTATATAACTAGAATAAAGGTTTTAAAGGTTGCATACACACACACACACACACACATAATATATATATGTATGTGTATATGTAGCAGACACTTCTCAATGCCATCTTTTCAAAAGAGATTTTGCTTTTTTTTTTGCATACTTTGCATATTTTTGATGCTTTCTGCATTGTCTTACTTCTATCTTAATTCTATCTTAATTATCTTAAATCTTAATTCTACTTATGTTTCATTATGCAAATAATGTTTTCGATCTCAAATCTTTGTTCTGTAACTTACTCCTCCTCATAATCGTTATCAAGCATCAGCTTTAAACTGGTGGGGAAGTTTGTTTTTATAACATCAATGATAATATCATTGAAACATACATATATAAACAGTGATTAATATTATTGGTATATAATTCATCTGTGTTGCTTCTTTGTTTTGAAATGTTTTTCTTGCACTAATCCCTAGATGGAATAAATTTGCTTGGCTCTATCCGTTTCCCATCGAATTTGCCAAGTGGGGCTTGGGTCATTTGAGGGTAAGGGGAAGATTGCCAGAGTTTTCAGTGCAATTGTTATTCACCTCATAGACTATAGAATAACAAACTGATTTTTTTTTTTTTAATTAAGGAATATTGCATACATATAAACATACTTCCTTTTTTGTTCTAGTACGGCTTGTTTTTCCTTCAACTCTCTCCTCATGGCAGCCAATCTTCTCTCTTCTGCCCTCTTCCAGTTCTGCAAATCAGATGGAGGGAGCTCTGGCAACAATCCTCTTGTTAATTCCTGGGTCCTGTGATGTAGCCATTAAACATTTTTGCACACTTACTTTATTGTCATTCTTATCGCTTACTTTCCATTGTTTTATTCTAATGTTTAAAGGCCTGCCTTTCCACGAAACGTTCAACTAATATACATTCACATACCTTTTCGTGGATGGGGGTCGAGTACTGTGAGATCTGTCGCCCTCTGCTGCTCCTAGGTAGTGTTGCAGCGGAATGACCGCCTCGGTGGGCCCGAGATCGACCCTGTCCAACTGGATCATTCGCTGCCTAAGCTCCTTGAATCTCTCAATCTCGTTGTCATCCACTTCAGACAGATCCAGGCTAGACTGGAGAAGCTCAGACAGCGCCAACTTCTCCACAGCAGGCATGTCTGAAGATAAAGACGAGCAGAAACTAGTTGCACGTAAATGCGTGTAGCTAGAAAGAGAGTATTGGCTTATCATAACCTCTAAGGTCATCGTAACCAAGGAGCATGAACCCGGTAGCGCTAAAATGTGAAGGGAAAGATAATCCATCTTACTGTAACTGTATTGAGAATTAATTGCAGTAAAGAAGCAAGCAGGATGCCATGACATGGGGTAATACTATATGAAAAGATGATATCAAGTTGTAAATCAATTACCGTTACAGTATAACAGCGTAGCGTGTTTCTGAGCAAACAAGAACTGGATTCAACACATTTTTTTTCTGCAAGATATAGTTAAGGAGTAGTTAAGGGGTGTATTGGGCACGTGCAGCCCCAGAGATGGATGCAGGACAGTGCGAGAGGTTGTCCATCATTTTCATCCAGCTAAAAATATTACAGGGTCGCACTGTGCCATGAGCCAGTTGAGCCACGCGCGTCGTTTCCAAGGGAACAGAAGTCACACTGCCGAAGCAGAACCAGGGCAGGAAGCTATTTTTGAAGCAGGCCATCCTTTTTTATGCAAAGCTACAGATGGTGAGGGATAACACAAACACACACACACCCACACACACACACACTCACCCACACACTCAAACACACAGAGACATTTATATACATAAACATATGCAAACACACACACACACACACACACACACACACACACACACACACACAGGTAAGGATTGATTTGGCCGGCGTACAGACCTGCGTGTGCACAGCGCATGCTGAGGGGCCGCCGAGCCAAGTTTGTGCGACGCAGGAACTGCAGGATGTGTGCGAGACCCTGCTGCAGCACTTCCTGCGGCGGGAACGCGACGGGACAGGTCCTCAAGCTCAAAGCTCGTAGTGTGATCAAATTACCTGCCAGGAAATGACAGCAAGGACAGAGTTAAGCGAGCAACTGAATTTTAAAGCATCTAAGGACCAGCCTAGAAGTTAACTGACAACTTATTTAGGAAGATGCTTTTAAATGATGAGGGCTGCTCTTGTGACGAATGACCGTTGCGTAGCCATTATTTCCTGTCAGTGTAGGGTCTAAAGGGAGTCGCACATGAACAAATAGACCAACTTGACAGAAATGAGGAAGCTTTAAGGAGTATGTAGGAAGAAATCCTCCACACTATGCCACACTACAAATGATAAAACTTCTTAATAAGATAATGCAAGGTAACCTTGAAGTCATTGTACGTGATCTTAGAACGTACCTAACTCTACCGGAAGCTCTTTAATAGGGTTCCCCTCCAGCAGCAACGTTTTCAAGCACCTAAAGAAATCAAAGAACTATCATATGACTGTGAAAATAGAATAAACATATTCAAGGTTTCTTGATTCAGATATGCTTGTGATGTATACAAGCTGTTTTTGCTGTACCTGTGCTGACCGATATCAGCAGGAAGACAAGTGAGCTGGTTATTTCTCAGGTCCAGCCAAAGCAAATGTGGCAAACTGCTGAACAGATTGTCTGGGAGAATGGACAACTCGTTTCCTTCAAGATACAGATTCTTGAAAGGGATGTAAAAAACAGAAAGAAAACCATGGTAAGTTCACGCAACACTGTATTATGATGGTCAAACTCATTTTTGGTAAGATGTTACATCATGTAGTCCAGCTGGGTATGTAAACTTGGGAGACCGAGTGAATCAGCTTACATTTACATTTACATTTAGGAGTTTGTCAGACGAGCTTATCCAGAGTGACTTACATAGTAGCTTTGAAGTTTCCATCATTAAATATATCCTTACACTGGTTCAGTACCACCAGTCAAACACTTTCTGGAAAGTTGTCACTTAAAGATTGCCAGCGACTTGGCTGTACAGACGTCTAGAGGCGGTTCATTCCACCGCCTAGGAGCCAGGACTGAACACAGTCTAGATGCGTATCTTCCTCGATCCTGAAGGATCAGAGGGAACATGGTGCAGTGCAGGATGTGATTAGAGCTCTGAGGTTTTAGCCTTGTAGGCAAGCATCTGGGTTTTGAATTTGATACGGCCAGCTACAGGAAGCCAGTGGCAGGAGCAGAGAAGTGTGATGGTTTGGGAGAATTTAGAAAAGTTGCACACAATTTGTGTATCTGCATTCTGGATCAACTCTAACAAATGGTTACTTGACACATTATATTATTGTATTATTGTAATATTGTATAGTATCACATTATGATTTATGATAGTAAACGGGCACATTTATCAAGATTCAGATTTACGCTGTGTATACAATAAGCTGTAAACGTACACACTGAAACTTTGTTGTTCTTTTTCATATAAAACTGAGGAAAGATTTTATAGAAAACTTTCCTATTAACAATAAAGTAAAAAAAAAAAATCTGTGTATTAGTCAAGATGCTGCAATATTTCTTGCTCTTTATTTAAACTGAAACAAATTTGTGATCTCAACCATATTAATTCTTCTTTTCTCCTCGACTACAGCATGAAAAGCATTATAGCAAATGGGGGAGAGTGCATGGCCAGTGAATGTTCTCCCAGTGCTTGATTTCCTTCAGGTACCCTGCTTTCCTTCCACAGTCTAAAAGGATGAGCTGTATGTGTTTCCAAATTGCCTTTAGTGTATGAATGGATGTGCAAATATGTGCTTGTGACTGCAGTGGGTTGGCACCCCACTCCAGGGTGCCTTGTGCCCTAAATTCAATTCAATTTAATTCAATTCAATTTATATAACGCTTTTAACAATTGTCATTGCCACGAATCAACTTTACAGAGTCAAAGGAAAATTATTGAATTGAGTATGAAATGTGTGAGGAAATGTGTACGAATCAAAATGATCAGATTGTCAGATTGAACAAGATAAGGGTGACAGTGGCAAGGAAAGGAACCTCAGACTCAACAGGGAACCCACCCGCATTTGGGTGATAACAGATAGCAGGGATTGATCTGCCGTCACACTGTCCGTTAGGAGGATGGACGTTCAGTATAACAGAAGGCACAGATACGTGCTGGCAACAAAGCATAGGTCAATGACAATTAAAAAAATATATATTTGCTTTCATTATCATTATCATTTCTTTTATAATGTGTCAATTGTACCATTACCAGAATATGGGAATGACATCACAAAAATGTAGAACTCTTAAAATAAGCCTATTATTATTTTTTTGGTCATAGAAACAACTGAAGGGCGGCACGGTGGTGTAGTGGTTAGCACTGTCGCCTTACACCGCCAGGGTCTGGGTTCGATCCCCGGCCAGGCTCGATTCCCGTCTCTGTGTTTATGGAGTTTGCATGTTCTCCCTGTGCTTCGTGGGTTTCCTCCCACAGTCCAAAGACATGTAGGTTAGGCTAAGTGGTAGGTTCCCAAATTGCACGTAGTGAGTGTATGTGCGATGGATTGGCACCCTGTCCAGTCCAGGGTGTACCCTGTCATGTGCCCTAAATCTCCTGTGATAGGCTCCAGGCCCCCCGTGACCCTGAATACAGGATTAAGCGATATAGATGATGAGTGAGTGAGTGAGAAACAACTGAAGACAATCATAAAACATGTGTATCTTTGAACTTTTTTGCTCAGTCATGTCTGTATAGTAGTTTGTATACTATATATATATATTAAAACAGCAAAACAAATAGCTAAAATGCTCTGAATTTTAAGGGCTACATTAATATTTAATAGGATCCAGGTTCCCCAAGACACTACAGAGGATAAACGCTCTAGCAATAAAGAATGTAGAAATAATACTTTTTGTGAATAGTTGAGTTTACAGTTGGTCCTGCTTAAAATATCAACCCCCTTTTTTGACCCTCAATGTTCAATTAAATTACAGTCCACAAATGCTTTTTATTTTTTACATGTCATTTTATTATTCTAGATCAATCTGGTTGTGATCTTGGCTCGCAGTTGAGATGTTTGACGCACAGACTTATTATTCTAACTGCGTGAAGGTAAATGTGCAAACCCAAAGACACTAGCAGCGGTGATACAGTATGTACAGTAAGTACAATCATCAGACTCATAATTAAATCAGTGTAATTCAGGACACAATGCCGTGTCCTTGTGTACCTTGAGTGAAGTGTACTTGTACACATAGTCTGGTATGACCTTCAGCTTCTGTCTGCTTAGATAAAGGATGTCGGATGAGTCATGATTCATCTGATGCTCTGAAGACTCGTCACCCTGACACGCAGAGCCTCGGCTGTGAGATTTCAGCGCATTCTCCCCGCAGTCCAGACTCAAGTGGAGATCACGCAGGTCTCCTCCTCCTCCTCCTCCAGAGCGGTCATTATTTATCATTATATAAACAACCCGTGCTGATAACGACACAACTTTGCTGTGAATTATAGTTGTTTAAACAGACGCGTTATGCAAAGGCTCTGCTCGGTCTGGAATTTTGCAAGTAATTAGCTTAGCGACTGATTCGCGTAGCAACTCTTCTCACGCTGCACAAACGCAGCAAAGTTTCTGTTCTTCTAACGATTCCAGTTAAGCGCTCATTTAAAACCGAAATCCATACGTACACGCCAGGAGACGGGTTTCACATGCATTCACTCATTCTCGCAACGCACGCGCGTACTGCCCTTTCGGGGCTGTTGTGAACTGTTGCTATGGTAACGAGTCGAGAAAGTGAAAGAAAAACTACGGCGTGCCGAAGGAGCCAAAAATATCAGACTAGTGTTTTTTGTTTCCACTGTTGTGTGTGTTTGTGTATCTATAAGACCATATATATTTAAGCATTTAAGTGCGAGAATATATATATATATTACATGAGAACATGGATCCATCATGCCTTATTACCAGTGTGCAGGCTGCTGGTGGTGGTGTAATGGTGTGGGGGATTTTTTTCTTGGCACACTTTAGGCCCCTTAGTGCCAATTGGGCATCGTTTAAATGCCACGGCCTACCTGAGCATTGTTTCTGACCATGTCCTTCCCTTTATGACCACCATGTACCAATCCTCTGATGGCTACTTCCAGCAGGATAATGCATCATGCCACAAAGCTCGAATCATTTCAAATTGGTTTCTTGAATACGACAATGAGTTCACTGTACTAAAATGGCCCCCACAGTCACCAGGTCTCAACCCAATAGAGCATCTTTGGGATGTGGTAGAATGGGAGCTTCGTGCCCTGGATGTGCGTCCCACAAATCTCCATCAACTGCAAGATGCTATCCTATCAATATGGGCCAACGTTTCTGCCACGTAGAATACCACGTAGAATTAAGGCACTTCTGAAGGCGAATTAGTATGAATTAAAAACACCGTATTAGTATGGTGTTCCTAATAATCCTTTATATATATATATATATATATATATATATATATGTGTGTGTGTATTGCATATTTGGCGGTACAATGGCGTAGTGATTAGCACTGTAGACTTCCACCTAGACCATGTATTTTCTCCATGGTCCCTGGTTTCTTCCCACAGTCCAAAGACATGCAGATTAGGCTAACTGACATTCCCAAATTGGACGTAGGGCGTGTGGTGAATGTGCGGGTGAATGTTGACCTGAGATCCTACTACGGTCGCACAAGGTGGGAATAAATACAATGGTCACAATTAGCCTCCAATGGTGGACTGGTGGACAGAGTTGGACTACAGAGGTTCTTAGATGATGAGTATACTGTATGGTGACCATTGTATTTACTCACATCTTGTGCGACCATGATAGGTCAACATTCACACATACATTTAAACGCACATTCACACACTACTGGCAATTTGGGAAGGCCAATTAGCCTAATCTGTCTTTGATCTGTGGGAGGAAACCGGAGAACCCAGAGGAAGCCCACCAAGCACAAGAAGAACATGCAATATAGCTATATAGACCTAAGCCTCTGAAGCAATCCAAGATCATAAAATGCATGATGGGTGCATCGCTTCAGGCACTTCCCTTCTTACCCTGACCTGACACACCCATCACGCTGGAATAGGGTCATCAGACTACATGACCTTTTACTATTTCTAGCAAACTGAAGACATTTTATTTCTGATAAGTCTCACTAACAAGTGGTTTTCTTATGGCCACACAGCTGTTTAGTCCATCCTCTGAGTTTTTATCACATTATGTGCATATTGAAATACTCCCACTCTTACTATTTAACATATTTATTTATTTATTTATTTATTTTTACTGTTTTACTGTTTAACATAGCTATGTTTTTTTTGTGTTTTTTTTTTTTACTATACAACTTCAAGTTCAAAAGTGGTTTCCATTTATGTTTTTTTGAATGATTGATTGGTACAAATGTTCCTATTAAATTATATCTTATTTAAAGTTAGTTTTTTCTTTGCTTGATGCAGCCCAGTAATTTGGCCCTATTGGGTTGCATCAAGCAAAGAAAACAACTAACTTTCAATAAGATATAATTTCATGCAATGTCATGTAAACCATAAACCATAAAATCATGCATCTACAGTATAGCTGAAAAGCTTTTGGTATAGTTCACATTAAACATGAGAATGGGGAAAATGTGATTTATGTGATTTTAACTGGCTCATTTGAATATTTCATAAACTGGTCTCATATAACAGTCTCTAGAGGTTACACACAATGGATGAAATAATAAAAAAAAAGCTTGAAGCATTTGCAGGTTGAAACATTTTGTTAACAAGGGAGATCAGAGGAGAATGACCAGACTCGTCTGAGCTGATGGGAATCTTAAAATAACTCAAATAAGAACTCTTAACAGCCACAGTAAGCAGAAAAACATCTCAGAAAACACATCACTTCAAATCTGGAGGAGGATTGGTTACAACAGCAAACCAAAGACACCATCAGGTTCCATTTCTGTCAGCCAAAAACATGAATCTAAAGACTTACCGAAAAATTGAAAAACCCTTGTTTTCCCTTATTTTTAATTTATGTGAATGTTCATCAATGACATCTTGCTTCTTTGGGATGTGTTCCATTAGTTAATCATGCACATGCATGAATGCACATGTAAAATGAGACAAAGATGTAGTGATATACAATAAATAAGAAAGGGCTATAAAACTAACGGTGCCTAAAAATGCCCAAAGGCACTGTAAGGGCAATAGTTAAGACAGTTAATATGTACAGCTGAAGGTTTGATAGTGGTGGTGCTACAGTGAGATGAGAAATTTTTTTTTGACAAAACATCTCAAGCTGAAGTTGGTTACCAATTGCAACAGTCCCACCCAAAGCCCCCTAAATCTACCCCCTCCTGACCCCAAAGTCTTTATAGCATCTCTGCCATAAGTAGGACACGGTTAGTCGTAAGCTGATCTATCTGCCTCTGGAACTCTAAACTCCACTCCCTGTAGGCCTGCAGAAATGTCTCATTCTCATACTGCTGCTCCTATACCTGCTTTAATGGAGGACATCTACTGCATCCATTGCTCAGTCTTGCTTTCTGTCAGGAACAACAACAAAAAAAAGCACAATAGATGCAAGTGCAGATGCTCTTTAATAGACATTACAGAAACTGGGGCTTTCTTCACAATTACGTTAGAAATTACTGTGATGCTCATATTCCTAAGTTGCTTATATCCTAAGTTCCCGGTTGCCCAATTCCTTTCTTCTTAAATAGTATACAATTACATACGACAACTTATTTATGACCACATTACCACATAAGGATGGGTTCCTTTTCGAGTCTGGTTCCCTTTTAACCATTTTGCCTAAGTTACAGGTTACAGGGAATTTTTAATGCCATTATCGCCTCATGATTTTCCTTACGGATAAATTAATACATTTAAATGTATATCTAAAATAAGTTGTGGTAATGTCCACTGTTAAAATACTATACAAATAAAAGTGAACTAACGTGACATTTTATATAAAACTTATTCTGGATCATGGGTGGCAACCTCCTATTGGGTACAATCACACACATACACATCATACAACCAAACATTCAGCACAGGCAACACCAATCTTTTTGTAATACATGTCTTTGTGCTGTAGAAGGAAACCAGGGTACCTGTAGGAAACCCAAGCATGGAAGCAACTTCCAAACTCCATGCACATGCTACTGACTGGAGGTACACCAACTCTGGAGATAACTCTGGAGATATAAGGCAACTACTAAGCCACCATGCCACATGACATTTTATCCTTTTCTTAAAATCCCTTTCTGTTAATGGTAAAGAAGGGGTATCATCAACTGTAGTTATTTGTAGTTATCTGGTATATTTTACACTCAGATAGACCAACAAGAGATTCAAAATTGAAGATTCAAAAGACTTTATTTGCCATTTGTACACATACCAACAGTCTACGAGATTATATAAAGTAATACATACAAGTGTTTCTCAATAAATTAGAATATCATTGAAAAAGTTGATTTATTTCAGTAATTCAATTAAAGTGATTTAATTTAAGTGAAACTCATACTGTATATTATATAGATTTACTACACACAGAATATTACTTAAAACTAATAGTAAAAAATCAAACATAGAAATGTTAGAACACTAAAAAGTATTACAGCTTTCCATACTTGGTCGGTACTCCCTTTGCATGAATTACTGCAACAATGCAACAAAAGACTGGAGTGTTGCTCATTGGGCTAATTCTCAGTTGAAAGTAAATTTTGCTTTTTATTCCTCCAGTCTGGTCCAAGGTCAGTGCAGCCGTCTATCAGGAAGTTTAAGAGCAATTCATGCTTACCTGTGTTGACCAGCTTTACGGAGATACTGTTTTCATTTTCTAGCAGGAGCTGAACAAGCACTGCCAAAAGTACCATACCTGGTTTAAGGACCATGGTATCCCTGTGCTTGATTGGCTAGCAAACTTGCTCATACGGTATATATAGTGTATGTAGTAATACAAAAACCTTTCTGAAAAAGGAAATAAACAGTAGTAATAGTAGAAAAAAAGGAATTTGTGTGCACATCTATCCATCAATCTAGGAACTTATATGAGTCCAACTAGAGACCATGGAGCCCAATGGTGATTACCATTGTATATATTCCCATTTCCCATTTGGACTGCTGACCTGGAGGTCCATGGTTTGAGTTCCGGTGTTCTATCGATTCATCCTACTCATCATTATTTCCTACCCAGGGTTTCTGCGCATGCACATAAAAAAAAAAAACGTCATGCTTAAATTCATTCATGTGCGAATTTACCGAGATATTTCATAGTTTTGTGCTTTTAATTGAAATTTAATTTGATTCTAATGCGTATCTTTAACAGTTGACCTGTGAATTGAAGGGTAGGGTTCTTTTTTTTTTTTTATCGTTTGTACCATGTTAAAACTATAGTAATTACATTCTGATGAAGTACCGTCATGTGTCAGAATCTCCTGCCCATGTTAAAACTGAGCATTGCAGTCTTATGTCCATTTGGATAATGTAGGACAGACCAGTATAACTATCTGTTTCTACCGGTAGGAAATTCTGACAAGTAGGAAAAACTGATAGAACACTGGCACCAATGGTTGGGGAGCAAGGTCCTTCACCCCCTTATATATATATATATATATATATATATATATATATATATATATATATATATATATATATATATATATATATATATATATATATATATATATATAAAACTCATTGAATGTCTGTATTAAACTAATATTAAAATATGCTTAGTTAAATTTATTAGGATTTTATGTGTGGGAATAATCATTTTAATTATAACATTGTAATAAAAAATAAATAAAAAAAATCAGCTGCCTTTGTTTCATGGACCCATGTAAGACTAGATAATCACTGCTACAGCTGATAACAAACGAACCTACTGAAGGGGAAAAAAGAAACCCTTTCAGACCTTATCTATGTCCGATTACAATAATAAAGAGAATAAAAATAAGAATAAGAAGTTTACGCAATGATGAGTTAAATGTGTGAGATAGTCCTGATAATGACTGTTTTCCTTTGTTGCAGTGGCGGAAGTGGGACTGTAATAGGTTAAAGTGGCTGGAGCAGCAGAGGAGGGGCTGAGCGCCGATGAGATGAGAAGCGCTTCAGAGATCAGCACTGAGAGAAAGCAGCCCGGCACACCGAGCTCTCCACTCCACTTCCATTCCGCTCGCTCTTTCCTTCCCGCAGCCCGTCCGTCTGTCCTTCTATCAGTTCATTTCTTCCCAAAACTCGGTAGCCGGCCGTTCGTGGAGGAGAGAGATGCTCGAGCTCGGACTGTAGCGGCACCAACGCGCTGTTTAGTTCCGCACCGGGCGAGGAATGCCATCTGAGCCTCAATGTTTCACTGGGCCAAGTGGAAGAAGAGGATGGGCGCGAATAGCTCCTCTAAGAGACCGGTCTTCGACGAGAAAGAGGACGGTGAGTAGTAGATCTATTCCCTAAAACTCCTACATCAAACACCATGCGCTCTTGCCAAACGTTTTTTTTATTTTATTTTAAAACGCACGTGAACTCTTTGAAGTTATCCTTGTGGGATGTTTGCTTCACTTCTGCAAAACCAACGGCTTAATAAGAACTTGCACGTTTGGCACACACGATGCATCTTACACATCTTCCTTTAGAATAACTTACATCAGGCAACACATAAGAATATATATTTTTTGAAGTATCACATTGTTACATATTGATATTGTTCCAAGCTTAATAAATCTCAGATCTTAGTCCAGAAAAGATGAATCCCTCCACTACTATTGAGCTATATGTCTGTTTACACTGCCACGCTGCTTAATATCTCTTCCACCTATTAGTCTAATTGCCTGTTAGAGCTACATTGCGCATATATATATATATATATATATATATATATATATATATATATATATATATATATATATATATATATATATATGCGTAGCTTATGCTGCAGAGTACCATGAATTATTAGGCAGCTAACTGATTAATTAAGGGGGATTATTTAAATCTGTCAAAACAGGTCCTTGTGAAGAGCTTGAGGATTTCATTATGCTGAAAATAAAAATTTAAGCGGTGATTTATTTGACTGCTATTTCTCATGTGATTAAGTTGAACTGTACTGCTGATTTAAAATTAGAATAAACTGTAATGCATGCATGCAAATTGTTTTGCCATTTTTTGAATATAAAAAAAAAAAAGAGGTCACAACATCTAAGTAGGTTTTTGATCATGCGATTCCACTATGAAGAGAAAAATTGCAATATAGGATTGATTAAATGATTATCTATCTATCTATCTATCTATCTATCTATCTATCTATCTATCTATCTGTCTGTCTATCTATATGGTTGTTTGTTTGTTTGTTTATGTATGTGTGTGTTACCTACCTCTCTGGGACATCACTGTAACTAAATAAGTCATTAGATTTAACCACCTAATCGATCCTATATACAATATATAATATGTGTGTATGTTTGTATAAAACTCTCGTTTCTGAAACACAGCTTGCATTTCTTGTGATACCTCAAACATCTAACACACCAACATTTCCATTAATCTACAGAAACTTTTCAGCCACTTAAGACAGTGGAGGCGTTTTGGTCCATTTCTGTGTTCTGATAAATTTTTACCTGAGGCACTGAAAACAGATATGAACGGTCAATATCGGTCATACTGGTTGTCTAGAGAGGAATGCCTTTAATTAGAAAGATGCTCAGGGCTGTTCTACTCAGTCCTAACAACCAGGTTACACAGAGAAAATCAAGGAAATAGCAGACATAACCGACTCTGCTGAAGGGCTTATGTTGATTCCAGCTTACTTTCTGCATCCCGATTAAAATAATTTGGAAGCGGGGTACTTTTCAATGGCTTTATTTTTATTTTCAGTAAATTGTAATGACAGCCTTAACCGTTCCATATTAGATTACTGTTCTGCATGGCCAGAAAGATGATTACACCTCCTGCTCCATACACAAAGGTGAGAAAAAAGGAACATGCTGTGCTTTCATTAGACGTTTGAGCTCTTTATATCTTGACATCTCTATTACTCTACAGATCATATATATCAGATATCTTACTAAGAATTGTTAAGGACAAATTGACTACATGGCTGGCCCTACTCTCCCGAAGCACAGACTACAAAGCAAATTTAGCGTGAAACATGTTATTATCTAACTGCCTGTGGATTGGAAGCACATTTTATTCATTCTAAAGTACTGTAGATAACTAAAATATAGACATGCTATATTACTACAGAAATAATAATTTACACACGTCGACTTCATAAGGGTGCGGGTACCTTTAAGCTTTACCTGAAACTGTGGAAACGTTTCCCAAGATACTGTGCGGAAAGGAAGACATTGAGTGGAGGTGGAAGCTAATTCCATCAGTGAGAAACCAGGACACTAAAGCATACAGATCCTGCATTGCAGTCATGTTTAGACCTCATAGGAGAAACATGTCAGTTGCCCTTGCCCTTGTTGAGTTTGAAGACCTGAGCTGGCATGCATGAGTTCAAAAAAATGTGATACAGACCCTTTTGATGCCTGGGATGCAAGTATGAGAACGTTGGAGGAAGCCAGTGGCATGACCTCAGTAGGGAGTGAATTTTGAGAGGTTATGAACCAGACAAGAATAAGAAGTCGAGTATGAAGGGAAATACATTTGCAGGAGTCAAGTCTAAATAACTAGGGCTTTTATACAAATAAAGAAATCTGCAACATCTGGTGGTTGGTATGAATAGATTGGGAGGCCATCTAACCAAGGTGAAAAGATAAAAGGGTCTGTTGTTTGGCGGGAAAACTGACTCTAACCCAAGAGTTGTAGACTACTGGAACTGTAGGGACTGGAAATCTAGCTAACTCACAAATGAACGGCACATACAGTATGTAGTACTACATGGAAAGGCCACGCCTCCATGCTAGAGGCATGTATGTACAGGCCTAGTAGTCGGACAGATGATGGGAGATGTCGTATACCCAGAGGAGATGTGATGAATCCAGCCTAGCAGGGAGTGGAATGCCTTGTACCAACCAGAGGGAAAAAAGGACAGATGTAGTGAGAACGCAGTGAATGATTGCTAGAACAGGCTAGTGAAGGAAACCAACTCAAAGCAAACCACAGAGAAACCATAAAGACACCATTTGAAAATAATGGTCTAGTTACAGGACAGGCAAGGCAAGCAATTGTTTGACCTGAAGGTCAGCATCATGTTCATGAAAATGTCAATCGCCATAGTGAAAAATACCCTGAAATCATCCAGTGGGTAACATACGACACTACACCCTTCAAAAGTAAAACGTGGGCCTTGAACAAATACACTTTTTCATGTGACTTGAATTAATTCAACAAATGAATTTACCTGTCGGGAAGCCAGACAAGAAAGAGAAAGCAATAAGAAGAAGCAAATCTGTGGTAAGTGGTTGAGATAATCTAATGACCAAAGTATTAAGGATGATAACTGTAGGCTATAAGCCATACTGTACTGTAATGCTAGCCCGCCATTACATCGGCAAGCATGCAACTAGCTAGCAAACTTTCAGCTTGGTTTAGAGCATGTTAGATATGAATTCTTATTTTTTTCTTCACATTGTCTTTCATAGCTTAGTGTAAACACGGCGTATTTTCTTACTGACCCTTAATGCAGAACTAATAAGACTTTTTTTGGTTGCCAGACTTTTGACTTTTGCACATTTCTGCATACATTGGAAATAAATTTAACAACAGAGGATGAATGCATGGATTAATTTTCAAATGCTCATTTAATTTGACAAATTTGATTAGATTTGATCCAAAGGATTTATTAATCAAATCAGGAATCAGAATTGGCTCTGTGCCCCAAGGAATGTTTAGAAACTGAAATGTGCAGGTGTTGAGTTCCAGGGTTCAGGTATGGAGCTGTTAACATCCCTGTTAGGGTTCTTTCACACCTCTCTCTCTCTCTCTCTCTCTCACACACACACACACACTCACACACACACACACACACACACACACACACACACACACACACACACACACACACACACACACACACACACACACACACACACACACACACACACATTAACTTTAATACTTTAATTACCTTGCCCAATGGCTTTCTTTGTCTCACTATTCCTTCCTTGTTAGATTTCATTTCTTCTCCCTCTTACAGTCAAGCATAGAGGCAGGCAAACACACATACGCACACAATAAGAGGCAGAAAAAGATAGTGATAGAGAGAAAGAGAGAGATATGGATCTTTCTTTCAGTGGGTGATGGGGTTATCTACTCCCGCCTGTGTGGTTTTGTTATTCTCTGTCCAAGCTGGCCTCTTGCAGCATTTCAGTCACCAGACATCCACGCTCCTTTGCTCACCTCTCCCATTGCATATACTAAATAACATGGCCCATTATGGGTGGCTGTAAAAATAACCATGAAAAACAGCATACTGTTTTGGTACGTTACATAGGAATACATTCATTCTGTTAATTCAGGCATGCTGTTGTGTGATGCAGTCTGATCTTTTTCATCCATAGCAGAATCCACTATATTTAAGAGCATACATTAGGGCCCCAATATGATCTTTGTATTTGAATCGCCCAATTTTGCACATGCAATATATACAGTAATCATTCCCTTTTCTCTGGAACAATGTGTTTGTGCTGCAGGCCAATTATCCAGTAATGCAATTCATCCAGTGGTCTTCAAGGCTGAAAATTTTTTAATGCATTCCTTTGAGGCTGCCTCAGCCTGGATGAGGCTTATTAATGATATCACCAACAAGCCTAGAAAAGTTTTTCAGTTGTTCTTTGGCTTTTATTATATTCTACACAATTGTATATGTTTGATACATAGATGTATTAAGCCATTTATATTAACGATTAAACACAGTTGGCCAAGAAGAGCAGACCTGTCCAATTACTTCTGGTCCTTTCAAATGGCCGGCTGCTTTATAATATCCACAGTGTTTTTCTCTCTCTTTTTTCCCCCTTAATTATGCACACACACAAATCCTAGTCCCTTGAAGATGTAGTTCATGCATCTAAAATTAAAGACCGGCAAAGATACAAACAAACAAATACCCTGCCTTCTGTGTTTTCTCTAAAGTCATGACCCTAAAACTCATTCACAATGCCTAGGTACGTTTTCTGTAGACTGTGCACCTTGGTAACGAGTCAGAAATCACTCAATGTGATATTGAAGATTCATGCTCATTATTTAATTAAAAATAAAAACAAAATGAAATAATAAAAACAATGTCCTCAACAATATTGATGGGATGATCATCAATTAGAGGTGATGATCAGTTCATTCCTGTGCATTTCAAGCAATCAGTTATGAAAACGTGACGACTGAGACCTATGGTAAAGTACTTACAGTACTATACAGTATATGCACCACAATTTTGATTAACTATTTAAACTACCCAAACTATCAAAGAAGTATTGTACTGTGCAGCTAAACTGATTATTGATCAATCAATCATCGATTGGAATTTTTACCCACTCTCATCACTACCAAAGAATAGCCTACACAGTACACGTTAAGTAGTGGCCTGGTTTGCATTTCACCTATTAAGATAAACTGTTAATGGATCATTTTCATGCACTGAAATAATTCAGAGTGACTGAATTGGTAAGAGTTTCAGTCTGCTTTTATAATAAGTATGTTTAACTGTTTTTGTCACAGAGGATCCCGTGTATCAGAAACCCCCTCCCTCCCTACAGGAAGCCTTTAGAAGAATTAACATGAATTTCATGCTTCGTCTCTCGTAATTTCTCTCTCAGGTTTGACGCCACAAGCTGGTATTTCACTGCAAGTACATCAATATTTTTTAACGGCACGCGAGGGTTTTCAGTTCAGTTGCTAATGAGGGCTCATTCAATAATTGTAATTGCCATGCTGTAACTGCCTCCACTTCAGTGCTACTGATTGAAAAGCCTCACCATCACCAAGCAGTTGTCATGAATACATGACCAGTGACGTGAAGCAGATCATGTTATTGTTTACTCGGCCCTCTGCGCTCTCATGAAGCACTGGATTTATTTTTTGAATTTCAAGGCAGATTGCAGGGTCAGGACCTCGTGGCCCAGCTGCTGCATTATACAATCGTTTACCTGCCAGAGACCAAAAATGAAACTGAAGTACTTTACTCTCTCCATAGCAGTTTTGTGAGCCAAACGCCTTTCATGTAGCGTGACAGGAGCGATTTGGGGCCCGGGTGTTCCCTTGGCGAGGGGGGGGGGGGGGGGGAGATATATACAGTATAAACGGAATAAATAAATAATACACTGCTGCTGCTGGCCAGTGGATCAGGAACACTGCAGTCGTGTCTTCATGTCTCTGCTGTGGGTCAACGAAAACGCAGGACGCACCTTCAGTAAACAGCGTTCGGAATTTCGCAGTATATTATCGGTATATTAAAAGGGTTTAATGTTGACATAATCATAATGCATTCACGGCAGAACCAGACACGTAATTTGGACAAGACACCACAAATGCAGGTCAATTCTGATTTCATCATTCCGGAAGCATTTGTTCTAACTATAGAATCTAAATTACTTATTCATATGCACTCTCCACCTACATACTGTAGCACTCTCTTTAGTATTTGCGTACATGCATAAATATATAAAATGCAAACCAAATTCTTGTATAACGCCATGTTCAATTACAACATTTATTGAATCATTTACTGTGTTCATGCATGTCTAACCCGTATAGGTCAGTGACTTATGACACAGGATTTAAAATAAATTCATCTGCCATTAAAATTCTATTATTTGTCACATGTACCTTACAGCACAGTGAAATTAAATGTTTTTTTTTTCTCAAATATCCCAGTTGATACGCTGGGGTCAGAGCACAGGGTCAGCTAGGATACAGTGCCTTTAGATCAGATAGGGTTAAGAGCCTTGCACAAGGGCCCAAAAGTGGCAACTTGGCAGTGTTGGGGCTTGAACCCCGCACTCTTCCAATCTGTAACCCAGAGCCTTAACCCCTTACCATTTGAGGCACCACTGCATGGGTGCAGTGGTGCCTGGTTATGGGTAACCATATATAGACATCATTCCCTTTGCTAGAATGCTGCAAAGTCAATGTGGTACCCAGACACACCAAGATGGATGTTTAAAATTATAACCTTGTCAGCTTGGTCCAATCGGTTGTTTTTTTAGTTAGCCAAATCGTATGCATGTCGCTGAATTGCTGTCAAGTGTGTAACACCGGGTACAATTGAGTGATTAGCATCCTAGCATCCTGGAGAAAGGGGAGTATGCTCTGAACAAAAGGTGGACGGGCATTGGGTAGTGTTTCCCATCCACTACCTGTTATTGAACACTAGTGGTTGGCCGAGGAGCACTGTCCAGTGTCCTTCCATCCTTTGTTTCGACAAAGGATGGAAAGACATTTCATGGTGCTCCTTGTCCAACCACTGGTACAGAACCAAATGTGAACAAAAATTCCGGATACTGAAGTATTGTAGTCTGAATAATTAGTCACAAACCCATGAGAATAACCCACCATCCTCAAGAACTACAGTATATCACTCTATTGTTGTAAGTTTATGAGTTAGTTGTACTTGCAACATCACTTTAATCAAAATACCAGTGCATCTCCCAAAGCCTCAAGTAGAAGCCCAAATATTGTACATCCACACATCCAGACAGGCATTTTCCTTTGTTTGCTGTGAGCCTGGCTTGTCTCAAAGCTTTAACACCTGCCTACACATGCCGCATATGCTGCCTGCCGCCAATTGTATCTATAGATTATGATGCCATATAAATAAACAGTGTTATATATGTATACTATGGAGCTGCAGCACAGGATCCATGGAATCATACCCAGTGGGTAAGCAGACAGAGTAATATAAGGGATGTTTCCATCTGATCCAAGAGCTCTTCAATTCTAAACAGTGTCTAGGCATCACATTTTGTAGCTGCATTCACATGCCCCATTCGCCTTAGGCACAAGCACAATGGGACTCATACAGTCACCGTGTGACTCATCTATTACCTCCATTTTGAACCTGTTCCCCAATTTGTTTTGAGCCACTTCTCTTCCTTTCTTTCTTTCATGTTCGAGAAAGTGATATGACAATCTCGGGCTCAGTGGGACAGTGAGACACAGGTCTCCAAGTATGACTTGTTTTGCATCTCTTCTCTCTGTGACGATGCTGTTTCCAGAGCAACAGAGACTGTCTGCCTCCCTTTTTTAGGAAGACTAATATAATGTGTTAAATCTCCTGTATGTTAACCATTTGCAATAAACCGTTATTGACTTCCACACCGTGCTGCCTGATACTGAAGGATCCTTTTGACTTTTTGAGTAATTGTGAGTCAACGATGTGGCAAAAACTCCTAGTAGAAATTGTCCCTGTTGAGGAACTCCTCCTGCAATAAGTGATTTCGAGTGTGGAGCTTTGTTCACAGGTTCAGGATGTGCTAAACTTTATTTTGTAGAGATCGGAATCATCAGGGACCACTCGACATGCTTTTATAACAATACGTATGTATCGACTTTAAAATAATTTAATCAATTATGAAGATAATGAATTATAAAAATATAAAAAATGAATTAAAATAATTGGTGTATAAGTGGTGTATATAACGCCACACTGACTCCAATATATATGGTGCCCCCCCCATTCACAATCCTTCTCATATATTATCTATAATAACTTACCTCCTGGACCTAAGATAATAGGGCTTCTAACCCATTCATTCCAATTCAAGATATAACATAGTAAAAATCATATTATATAAGTCTTGGAGCAGTTTTCTAGCTGACCAGTCTGGGAGTTGAAAAAAATTCCTGCATAACATATGTAAAAAAAATTTGATGTCCCCATCAGGCAGGATATTTTATAAGAGATCATGCCTCTTGTGTCCACTGGCACACTACTTTGAGAAACCATGTCATGTAGTTCATGAAAAATACTAATAAGTGATATCTTATAGCTTGACAAGATCCATTCCAGTTCTTTTTAAAATGAGACTATTATACGGGAAAGAGGTTGGAATGTCATGTTTTGGGTGGCTGGCCCATCCACATCACTGACATACAGTATATCAGGAATGGCTATGTCAGTAGGAACGGGTCATTATCGAGTGTAGTGTTGTATCCGTCCATGTGTTCCTGGGCATGGGGTTATAATGAGCTGTGAGGAAAAGCACTACTTTGCAGTTTTTTTTAGGAACAACAACTAGGTCAAAAAGAATTTCCCATTTGAGTGTCCTGGTTCACTCTGTTCAGCGTGTCATTAATAACTGGAAAATGTGGAAACCGCTGATTCTACCCTTGTCGCACAGATCTCCGCAAATAGGACACAGAGTCCTAGCTATGGCTCTGAGATATCCAGCAAGTCATTGGATCTTTCTGCTGATTGTGATAGTGGTCAGAACACCATGGCAGCTTCCTCCCAAAGGGGAAAGATTTGGCAAGCTGAGCCAGGTCATTTGTGCCTGTGGCTTTGACACCTCAGGATGATGCCCGAGGGCTGGTTGCTAGCATCAGCATCCAGTATACGGGCCTTGTAATGCTTTTATATGGAAAGTGTTTCATGATTTCTGTGTACCTCACTAGATAATATGCACTGTCCAAAAATATTAACCTTCCAAACAGTACCCAGTTCCCCAGGTTCAACGATAGAAAATAAGTATACGGCGGGCACATTTGGTTTTGCTTTTTAATAAGACATTTACACATAATGCCTTATTATGTATACACAAATATATGTTTGAAAATTGTATTGTTTGCAGAAAAAAGTATTCAGACACAGGGAGAAGTCTAAGCAGACGTCATAAAGTTCACAGGGATACTTGAATGGACAAAGTTACAGAACCATAGACCATAAACGTCCTTGTTGGTAGAGTTGGCTTGATTAAGTGTAGTTAGGGAGTTCATGGAACCACGACTGATCACCCCCGCACAAAGCTCATAGACCAATGATAAGAAATATAAAAGAGGAGCCGATCAACTGTAATGCAATCTCCAATCCAACACCTGATACAAATGCCCTGCTAAACAAGAACAGAGGTGCAAATCTAAAGTTTGCACAAAAATAAGATTGTGCACATGATCCCAAGAACACCGTACCCACAATCTGTAGCACAAGGGCATCAGATGGCATTGAAATGGTCATGACGGAAATTAAGCACTAACACCTGCTAGAGAAGAATGTCATGTCATTTACTAAGAAAATGAATCAGAGTAGACGATGGATGTCTCAACAAGATAATGACCCGCAAAAGTACTAATGTAACAGGGTAGCAATGCTTGTGTTAAAGTCCACCAGAGGAACCCACTTAATGTTGTCCTGGAGTACAGGTTATAAAGATGGGCTCAAAATGGAACCACAAAGCTGCAAAAACCTAATTACTTGTCTCTAAGCTGTATTTAGTTCCTAGCATTCCATTATTTCTTCATTATCAATTTAGTTTGTTATATTGTTTATTTGTTATATTGTTTATGCATATATGCATTTATGCATATGTATATACTGATGCGCACATTTTATGTGCATATTAATCAGTACTAAGATAAAAGAAAGTATGAGAGACTACCTTAGTTTACTGCTCAAGGCTTGCTCGTCTAGTTTGTATTTTTTCTCATTCTTTCTCAAATTGACTAGGAGAAATAGGTGGGACAGGACGATTAGCAACAGGAGACATCCTTGAGACGTAAGTGAGATAACCTTCCTAAACTCCAGTCAGTGTTATTAATGACTCCTTTTTCTCCTTTAGAGAAAAAAATGAGCAATACTAGAGCTACTATGGAGCAACATGTGAGTCTAAATAATATATAAGGTAAGGTAAGGAGTATTCATCATTTCAGTGGCAGTTTCTTACTGATTGTATCAGAGCAGTTGAAGGTGAAGGACATTGCTCAAGGACCCAAAAGTGGCAGCTTGGCGATGCTGGGGCTTGACCTGGGGACCTCATGATCAGCAGTCCAACAATGAGCTTCCCCAGCCCCATTATATAATATATAATAATATAATGCATAATATAAAAATATATAATCCTGACTGCAGTGTTTGCCTCATAAAGCTTGAAATGTCTGATTTCAAGGCTCAGCAGAAAAAAAAAAAAAAAAAACCTAAGCTCTCAAAAAGTAAAGCACTTTGAAAGTTGAAAAGATCCTCATATTGTTCGTAGGGATTGCATAATAGACTTATGTTGTGTGAAGGTTTAAGATGGCAACTGGTAAGAAAACTGCTGACTTTAGAAAGGGTTTTATTTAGAAATAGCACATGATAAATAGTAACTTTATTGCATGCCACTAGCCAATAAATCATATATATATATATATATATATATATATATATATTTTTTTTTTTTACAATGTAGAATTTATAGACCTGATGCATAACAAATCAATCACAACATAATAAATTGTCACATGAGTGGCACATGATTCAAAACTGAATAATGTGTGTTAAAGTTATACATCGAAATTATAATTTGTGTAATACCGGCAAGGGTCAATCATTCTCATGAATCATTCAGCCTACAAATATAGCACAAAATTAACATCTTTAAAACATTTATTGTGCGGATAATAAAATCAGATATTGCTGAGATTTTCGGTTCATTTTCTTTTGCGCTCAAGTTCACCAAAAAACTAAGAAAGGCGTACGCTGTTTGCTTTAATTATTTTACAAAATCATAACGTTTTGTCGTCATTGTGAGTACACTTCAATAAAAGTAGAGTCTTATAAAGGATATGTACCTTATATAGTTTTATTAAAAAATCTTTTCAGGTGACAACAACACACCCACTTTTTCTGATGCACCCAGATTTTTTTGCTTGAATTCGATGCATCGAATAGGAAACGCCTATATTTAATAATTTTTATCATTTGTACTGTTAATTTTAGTACTGTGATTGTAAATTCGTTTAATGCTTCACTTGTATTTCATAAGGTTTTGCCGGCGGTGGTACACCGTGGTACAACGGGGGTGCTACTGGGATGCAGAAATGTAGTTTGTTTAAATGTTTTCATTATTTATTAAAGAAAATGATGATGATCATAACAGCCTACTGCATTTAATTCTTATAATAACGCAAAAACACATTGACATCTGCTGACGCAGTAGCACGTCCTGACAATGTTTTAATTTTATGGTCATTTAGTTTCATTTATTTCAGTTAATAAATCTACTACAAAATTTGTACACTATAAGATGACTCAAAACCTTACACGTGTAGCTTTTCTACTTACACATGACAAAATCTAAAGGCTCATTGTGGTTACATTTACTTTGCTTAAATTCGATCCACCCTAATAAGATTGAATTTAATTTGAATTCTAAATTTGTACTGTAATTTTAGTACGGTGATTATAAATTCGTTTAACTACAATGTTTCACTTGATTTTATCCGATACTACGTGCAGCTGCGCCTCATTAATCCTTGAGAGAATGAACTATATATATATATATATATATATATATATATATATATATATATATATAATATATATACTGTACAGCAAGATCTCTGATTTGTCTATCTGAGATTAAAAAGAGGTGCATTGGTAGTTGTTTTAGAATTAAAATAATAGAGTTTGAAGGGAGCTCTTTTGAAACTTAAAAAAGTTCAGTTTGAGACGTTCTGCATCGTTTTGTTCTAGAAAAAAGATGACAGAAGAAATGCACTGTAGTCTCATTTTGGTTTCACACAGACCTCGTAGTTGTCCAGGAGCCATACGTAAATGATGCATTCTTGAGAGATCTTCTGTAATATTTTTTTTTCCCTCCGAGTGTGTGAAAACAAGCATGTCCTAGAATTATATTAAATAATAGAAAACTTGCATTCCTTAATATTTATATTTATATTTATATTTTTAATTTCCATTTTAATTCACATAGTACTTACTGTACATAGATCTCTATAATTATGCAGCGCAGCGTTCAGGGTTAGAACGAGAGCAGTTGCTGTATGTACAGTATTTGCGTGTTTGTCTTCTATTTTCTTAAGTCATGTTCTCTGCCACAGTCAGCTCCTCATTTATCAAGGGGAATTGAATTACTGAGGAATGCATGAAAAACACGATAAATACTCCTGGCATAGCCTTCTTGTTCAGAGAGCTGTCAACAGCTACAAAAAGCTGCCACTGATGTTAACAGCCTGCACACACACATTCAATCTCACTAGTCCTGATGCACCTGTGCGCTGTGCTCTGTTACCCCTGCAGCAGTAAACAGGGATCTGTCTGTAAGATTAGATGTGAAGGTTGAGGACATGACGGTACTCTACATCGCTCATGTCCTCAGCAAAATCAGTAGTGCTACTGTGACCCGGTCTGAACTCTTTAAGAGGCCCAAATGGTGTAGCGATCAAGGACCAGAACTGTAAACTACAAGGAGACTGAAAGGGCAATAGTGAAATCATAATGTTTGGAGGCAGTATCTGATTGGGATGCTAAGACCTTCATCAAAGGTCGCTTTTAAACAGGTTCAACAATATATTTTAAAAGGATAAATCCTCTGGGGAAAAAAAACAATCTCTTCCACTTATCCAAACCTTGTTGTAGACCAATGACACCCCTACACGGTAACGTTATTCCCTAACAGCATTGGTTTCTTTCAACAGGATAGTGCACCCTGCCACACTGCAAATATTGTTAAGATTGAGGAACATCAGACTGAGTGTCTCTGGGATGTGCTGGACAAATCAATCCGATCTATGGACCTATGGACCTACCTTGAAACGTACAGAATTTAAAGGATCTGCTGCTGACATCTTGGTGCCAGATACCACCGCACACTTTCAGAGGTCTTGTGGAGTCTTTACCTTGATGGGTCAGAGCTGTTTCGGTAGCGCAAGGATGACCTACACAATATTAGGCAGGGGGTTTTAATGTTGGCGGCACGATGGCTTAGTGGATAGCACTGTCACCTTGCACCTCCAGGTCCTAGGTTCAAAACCTGTTTTAGGTTTGTGTGCATGGAGTACTCCTGGTTCTATGGTTTCCTCCCACAGTCCAAAGACATGCCGATTAGGCGTTTCCAAATTGCCCATAGTGTGAATGCTTGTGTGAATGTTGACTGGGGGTCCTACCACGGTCGTAAAAGATGGGAATAAATACAATAGTAACCAAAGGCCTCCATGGTCCCTAGTTGGACTACAGAGGTTCTTCGATGAATGGTTTTAATATTATGGCTGATCAGCATATTCTGTTGTAGTTTTTTGTGTATAATTGCAATACTGGAATTCTGCAAAAGTTTTTAGGTTATATTTTCCATCCATCCATCCATCCATCTAGGAACCTCTGTAGTCCAACCAGGGGCTGTGGAGGCCAATAGTGACCATTGTATTTACTCCCATTTTTACAACCATGGTAGGACCTCTGGTACACACAGTACAGGCAAATTGGAAACGCCATTTAACCTAATCTTTATGTATTTGTGCGGTGGGAAGAAAACTGGAGTACCTGAAGAAAACCCAACAAGCACTGGGAGAACTGGGGATCCTGGAGGTGCAAGGCGACCGTGCCGCCAGGCTATATTGTGACAATATTTAAATAAATGGAAATGAGCTGAAATCATGATTAGGATTCTTGCAAAGATTTTTGAAAATGTCCAGTTTCATATGTAGCTTGATGTATCTCACAATGAGGACCAGAGAGTAGCTGTGATAATAAGTGTGCTAGAATGGTTTCTTGCACAATGGTATCAGGAGTTACTTACTCACGTTTATGGCTGAGTGCTATAACATTAAAGAGTCTTTCAGCCTGCCAAGGCACTAATTGCAGAAAAACAGAGGTTGCCCACTCCCAGCGAAAGGGAGCAGACAATATCTAGCGGGGAGGGAAGCAGTGAAACCTGATTATAGAGCTTTCTAGTGGCGTATGTGTGTACTGACCACAGTTCTTAAAATAAACAGGCACTACTTAGCTGAGCAGAAAAATTAGCACAGTAATTTTGTCAGCTTAGGCTCTTCGGATGCAGTGGCGCTGACATGTAAGAGCCCTTTAAATGAGAAACTCATCTGCTACATGTCTTTTATCGATCTGACCTGCTCCCGCTACACACCAGCCCATTCGAACGCGATCAACCATGCAGCATGGAGCGTCTGGGGAACACTGAGAAATGAAGCATGGGTTTAAGATCAGACTCGATGATCATTAAGCACTCTATCCTGTTAGGAAGTCTTTTCAAATAAAGTGTAGTTTCTCTTTTTGAAACGATGAGGTCAGGAAGGACAAATAGAAAAATAAAAAGTTAATATGCAAACCACAACAGACACCATTAAAAGAAATAACTAAAAAAATATTTTTCATTTGAAGCCTTTTGGTTTTGCTACATCTGTGTCTCTAAACACTGTTAGACCGTCAGCCTGACTACATGCCTGGTTTACACAGCCAGTTCAAGGTGGAAATATTGTGTTCTCATTGCACCACGGTATTCCGTATGACAATATCAGAGACGGAATCGAGGGTCGAGGTCGACTTGCCTTTAATCCGGGAGCAGAGGTAGTAATGGGCAAGATGAGATCTATGTGAAATTGTCGAACCGGGAGCTGATGTTTGGAGTCGTGTGATGTGTGGGAGGCATGCTGTTTGGGAGATAAAACATCAGTAAACAGTAACCTTCTAACACAGATATCTTATACAGAGTAGATTAGTCGAACTGACCGCACTTAATTAGTGCTAAAGTTGTAGTGCCTCAAGAACAATAAACTGAAAAATCAGTTGGGATTAAGTCTAATCAGCAGTGCCAGGCTTTTATGTTTGGATCACATTAAAGAAATATTTAAGGGTGCAATAGCACTGGGCTTATTCTAGCATTCAGAGACAAAGGAATGAAAAATAAAAAGAACACAGACATGAGGTGAGGTCTCATGGAATAGGGGTAATTTTTTAGGGAATATTGGGGAAGAAATGGGTTAAAAGGAGGGTGGAAGGGAAAAAGGGAAGGAAAGGATGCACTTGTAGGTTTGTGGGTACAGGCTTGTGGACCATAGACCGACAGAAAAACTGCCCAACAGACCCCGAGCTATACTCCCCGTTGTGTTTTTTATAGCATGAGGTAAGCCCGAGATCCATCAGTGAGGATTAATCACCAGCCGGGGCTCATTCCCATGGCCCCGCCCCTTTCGCACACCTGCAGAAGTGGAGGTCGTCTACCTAGTGAGCACTGGAGTAAGCGAGGAACGATAGAGATTTAGGCACATGCCACAAAATCCATTTTCAGACAAATCCCTCCCTCCGTGCTATGATCGACTTTTTCAACGTTTATTTGGACCTCCAGAGCTCTGAAATAGGAGTCAGTCCTAGATCACGAAGGGCAACTCCAGCAAATGGGACAGAATTGGGGATATGGTGAGCTCTGACAGAGTGCTGCATGTGGTGAGTGATGTAAAATGTGAAAGGTCCCCCCCCCCCCCCCAACACTCAGTTCACCGTATGATTTTGAAAGCAATATTATGGGTGGTATTTCTGATGCACCTGGTACACATTGCACTACATGCCCACATTGATAGCAGAAAGCCATGCCCTACTTTAATACAAAAACTGAGATGATGGCTGAGCACGAAATTTGTGGCATGGAGCGCGCCTTTGTACCATGTGAAAATGGCTATTGACATGGATCAAATAATGCTCGCACACAAATGTTTACGCAATAAATATAGAGCTGGCAATCATCCAAGACCTCATTGTTTTAATAAATGCTGTCCCTGTGTTCATTACAAAACATCATTAAAGATCCAGGGAGCAAATGCATGATCATCTGATTGTGTCCCTACCCAAACTGAATACAGAGTGTAGTTTGAAGGCCAGCCATTAAACCGTATTGTTCTTCAGCAAAGAGAAATCAGTGCATGCTGATGATAGTAATTTAAGTACACAGAGGTCTCAGACATATAGTGTTGTACATAGAAAACTGAGAGAGGCTTGGTTTGACTGCAATAGAACAACATATCTAAATATAGTGTCAGTGACAGTTACTGGTTGTTGAGTTAAATCGGTCACATTGATCCTAATTAGCTGAGCTGTAAAAATCTATTATTTCTACATAATCCCGTAATCCAGAAAAATACAGCCAAAACGTGATGCTGCCTCTCCGATGCTTGACAACTGGCATGGTGTTCATCTATTTAGCTTTATATGTAGTGCTGATTATTACGGCCAAAATTTTCATTTTTGTTCTTGCAAAAGGCTTTGTATTTGTCCTGGTGATCAGCTGCAAACTACAGTCTGGCTTTTTTATGCCAGTCTTGAAATACTTGTCTAAAAGCCTTTCAGGTCATGGTGATGTAGGACTTGCTATACATACAGTAGTTGGTACTTATTTCCAACTCCTTCTCCAGTTCCCCAGTTGTTGTCTTGAGGTTCAATCGATCCTTTTGCGCAAAACGTTTTTTTTAGGTGGAAAACAGGGAGGCTTACATCTCAGTCGACTGCAATGGAATAACAAATATAATTATACAACAGTTAATTCTAAGCAAACAATTTAATTGGAAAATAGGCATTGAGTGTGTGCTGGAGCTTGGTTATGCACCAACATGCAGACAGTAAGGCATTCAAATAATCTAACCTAGAGGTGACAAAAGCATGAACTAGTATTTCTGCATTGTGTAGTGAGAATACTGTATATTTCTTATCTTGGCAATATTTCTAAAATGAAAAACAAAAAATGCTATCCTGGTAATATTATCTACATAAGCCTCAAATAAAGGCTTGGAATCTATAAATCACACCAAGGTCTTTTACTGCTGCAAATGATGAAACAGAAAGGCCATCCAGTTAATGCGTATTTAGGAGGCTTGCATCTTGTTGCATGTTGTCCTAGTACCGATACGTCTGTCAATTGTTAATTGGCACCTAGTGTCTAATGTCCTTCACACATTCCTGAGACATTTCACTTTGCTGAGACATAAAACTGTGTCATTACCATAAGAGTTCATTAATTAATATCTTGCTTATGAATTATTTTACCCAGAAATGCATAAAGAGAGGAAATTGCAGTGGGCATAAAACAGAACCTTGTGGAACACCAAACTTTATTTTACTATACATAGTCTACATTTACATCTACAAATTGATTACGGTGATCATTGGTGTCGCAAGCTGTACTAAGGTCAAGCAACAAATGCTATGAACCGCTTCAAAAAATGCATAACACCCCTGGTCCTCATAATAATGAATTACACTGAACTTAATTTCGGTTACCAACTTAATGCTATACTTTCACCAATTGCAAAAGGAGATGTGTTGCTAAATATTTTCTATGGATGATAATAAATATGATGCTGTGGAACTGTTAAAAGCAACATCTGTATAAAAGCAACATCAAACTCTTGGTTATGCTGTTCATACTGAATATCTGCATGGCTGTGGTGCCTTTGGCACTTGACTGCGCCCTTGTTCCTACAACCACATCACAGCTGTGATGATATATCAGTGCAACAGTACACCCTCTAAGTGTGATATGACTTAATTACAGTGTCATTGACACTTGCTGTTCTTAATTGATTGATTTATACTAAACAACATGAAATATTCTGATGCGATGAGTCACAAACAATATTAGAGTTTTTCTGTAGTTAAAACGAACTAATAAATGGTCAGCTACAGCAGCACTATCAAAACATTTCTAATATATTTGACTTTTACATGAATATGACATTATTTTAAAGGTATTTTTTTCAAAGCATTAATCATAAGCTCTATGGAATAAAGATATACAGAACATTACTCTATAGGAGAAAATGTTCTATTTACTTTGTATTTTTGTGAATCCAGGGTCAGGTTTCCCATGGTCTTTTGACTGTAGTCTTTTACTAACTTGTGTTTCTATGGAAACAAAGTTTGTTTGGCTTTATATAAACTTACTCATTGGTACGCGATAGATTTATCAAGAGCAGGCTTATTTATTTCCCAGCAAAAGCAGGGCTTGGCCGAGGGTGAGCTACAGTATACAATATCGATTTGACTTTCCCCCATGGAATTTTATTTGTCTGGTAATTAAAAAAAAAAATTGTTGCATGAAACGTTTAATGTAATTACAAAACCAGGAGTTTAAGATAAATCTGATAATAGTAATGCTGAGATTGTACTTCTGCAGTGCTTTGATAAACTACTCAGCAATTCTCCTTCTCTAGTCTGTTATTATATCAGATTTCTTATATATTTTCATACTATTTGAAATTAAGGCAGACAGATAGCGATATAGAAAACTCTAAAAACTATGAAATGAGTTTTTATGATTATTGTTTTTTTCCACACTGTGCCAGTACTAATAAGAATGTAAATTATTATATGATTCAAACACATTAATATAAAGCATGAAGCTGATGAGTCCAGTTAGGTTTGAATCCAGTCTAATGTTTTTTAGTTTATTACAGAGTTCAGCTTTATTTATTGCATTGATACGGTATATTCAGGTTCTGATTTGATTTGGATTTGTCCTCTGTATTAGTCTAGCAAGCCGTCTTGCCTGTTTCTTTAATAATCTCCATCAATTTGTTGTTTTGTGGAGTCTGTGCATTCATGACGTTGGCCCTGAGGAATTGTGTGTGAATGTGCATGTGAATGTTGACTGGCGGTCCTAACATGGTCGTACAAGATGGGAATAAATACGATGGCTATCATTGGCCTCCACGGTCCCTGGTTGGACTACAGAGTGGATGACTCTGTTGGACTAAATGGATGGATGGATAGATGGAACATGTGGGCAGTAACTCATGTCATGGAGTACCTCAAGTATACAGATAATGACCTATGGACTCTGGTGCAAAATCTGTCCAATCAAAAGTCTCAATCATCAGTACCATTGTTTGTTTTAAAGCAGTGGTGTGTGTGTGTGTGTGTGTGTGTGTGGTTTTGGTGACCAGAAAAGGCTAATTTGGTGCTTTTTAAATATTAAAACAAATAATGGCTATAAAGTTCTTGCAGGCATCATGCCAAATGAGAAAATGTTGGAGAGGCAGATGCTATCGCGTATTACTTAGCCATGGTCATGATGGTAATGTTGTCAAAGAGGGATATCAGAAACTAATAAACACATGAGACAGGGACATTTATGTTGCCTTTATGCAATTATTTCTAATGTCATTATTTACATCTAGTCTATTTAAATAAGTTTTAATATTAAAATGGAACATAAAATTGCAATCTCAGTATGTGTCCAAATGATCAGAAAGTTCATTTTAATCAGATCGTACAGCCCCAGTAAACGGATTGCTTGGTTGTCATAAGATGCCTTCATCGTCTTCATTATCTGCCAAAACATGAATCTCATCATTCTGTATGAAAGTCTATAATGTACTCTAACTGCAGAATTCAAGTGTACTACTTCACGAGTGCATTTACTCAACTAAAAGTGTGTTATAGTTATTTTCACTGGTGCAAATGATTTCATTTCGAGCATGCCTGGTATTGTTCTGTGTCCGTCTAAGCTTCAGCAAACCTTAAATCCACATGATCCAGGTTGAATTTTCACGAGTCGTTGCATTCCGATTACCCACCATGCACTAGCATGACACTGTTTTGTGTCCGTGGGAATTTGTGCTGCTCAGGGCTGTGATTTAGATTTAATAACCAAGAGCTTATATAAATCGCATCACCTCAGTATGCATAATTAATTACAAATATGACTGCGCCTTCCAGCCTGCTTATTCAGTGGCAGTCCTAACATTTTCTATTTGACTGAGAAAGAAGAAGACAAATTAATGTTGTTTTTGACAACATGCACATACACCTGAAAAATGCCAGACAGGCAAATGGCAAGATTATATAATGACTAATATATAGTCATGACTAATAAATGGCTAACTGCGGTTCATACCGGGGCCGAGTAGCAGTTCTATCTGGACCCTGATGCTTTTCTGATAATTAGAATAATCAACATACCAGTAATTTAGCGTTTTTCCCCCTAATGTGGGCGTGGCTATTCGCTTCACTGAGTATCGTAATCAACACGATAGTTTACCGTGTATAGACAGAGTGCGTGGAAGAAACAGAAATGAACCCGCGACACAGCGTGCCACTGTGAGACTTAACACGGGTCGTTGGGGCAAATATATCCGCAGCAGTCCAAAGTGATGGTGTGTAAAATACACAGAGCAACCAAAATCCTTAGCCCCGAAACATGCAAATGAAAATTCACTAAAGATTGTTGTTTGAATCCATACATATACAAGAAAATATACAGTGCAAGGCCTTCAAAGATCAAACTGTCCATATGTTTAATGTAGGTGCTGAAAACTGACACTGAAAACACATTGAAATTTGATTGAAATTTTACATTTTATAAGCTTTTTATAGACATACAATGACTACATATATAGAGATCTGAATCCTAACACAAGCATGAAATTCAGACCTCAGCTTGAAAAAAAAATTTTCTTATTAAATTTGAATTGAGTACCTCTGGTATATAGTGGTATATATTTCATGCTATATCTTCATGTTTTTTCTACAGGTGCACATCGATGGATTTGAGTCTAGTTTCATAGAACCTTGCTTGTTTTAAGGGGATGTGCTTTCCGCAATGGAACGTTTATTAATGCTGTCAGGAAGACATTAGAAAGTGCTCTGCTTTGTTTCCCCTCCTCCACAGTTCCCATACTTTTAAATGTCTTATGTTTGAAGCACCTGCCAGAGATACATAAGCAGCAGATATTGCACTCATTAGGAGATCCTCACCGTAGGAGCCAAGCTCTTCCTCGCTGAACTAGATACATCTTCTGTGTAATCTAACTGCTGATGATCTGCAAGTATTATAAATCAGACAGTATTTATTGTTTACTCTTTCTGTTCTCTTTTTTTTTTTTAAATCATCTTTTTAAAGTTATGTCAGATCATTGCTTTAATTACTGTAGAGCAAAAATGCTGCATTGAATCCTCGTCTCTTAGTGCATGACCAATATGAACGATGAACAGGGGACGAGAAAAATTGGCAGCCTAGTGCAGCCCCCAGAGCTGTTTTCTGCTTGATGGTGTGTGTCTGTGTGTTTGTACAGGGAGGAGGGAGAATGACCTGATGTAGCCATTATCATTAGTCAGAGTAAGCTTCAGGGAAGAACAGAGCCCGCCATCTCTATCCCTGGATAGTTCCTAATGACTTCCTATGTGGGCTCTCAAGCTGTGGGCTCTTCCCCTCAAAGATCGTTCATATTTGGTCTGCAAATAGTTTCATGAGTCAAGCAGTTGGAAGCCGAGGCTCGTTAAAACAAATGTTTTTCTTGTCTGGCCAAAACTTTTTTCACAATTACTAACGGTGCCTATTTTTGCGCAGTTAAAGTGCTAGTTCGCTTTTTCAAGTCGGTTTTAAATCAAAATCGAGGTGCATATACAGCAAGTATAATGTATAAGTATAATGCATGTGATTGAGCCAGAAATGTAATCATGTGACCAAGTTTGACCCTATTGGCTTGCCATAATCGCAGCACGGTTACCCGGCAGTGTGTGATAATGGCACGTCTAAGGTGGATAATAAGATGACTAATCTGTTTCCTCGGACCGGTTTCTCATGCATTTCTTTATTTCAACACACCATGTTTATAATACAAGTAAATTTGAGCATTTTAAAAATGTGCTTTATTTTTAATTAATTGATCATTGGTAATTGTACCAAATACACAGTAACTTTGAAATCTACTCTTTATTTAGCACAGTGGGACTGTTGAAGCTTCTTAGGAGTTTCAGGGAACTTTGTAATGCATTTTTGCATGGAACGAGGGTTGTGGAATTTGGCCCCAATTACCCACATAGGAAAATACACAACCAAGACCTATTGAAATGTACTTATATGCACTTCAATTTAATTTTGATTTAAGACAGACCTAAAAAAATAAAAAAACCCATCATCATTTTAAGTTAAGGTGTAGAATGCGACTTCTCGATTCTAGGTCTGGTCACATGTTTCAATGCAATACAGTGCACTGTGGACATTAATATTTTTTATTTAAAACATATTTATTTTAGATTAGCCTGTAGATTTATCTCAGGCTATGAGCGCATCCAAAAACCCCATTTATCCTAGTGTAACTGAAAACAACTGTATTCACAGAAAGATCTGCTGGTACCAAGGGAGCTGTTTGATTTACAAACAGGCAGTTCCCATTAATGTTGCATAACACATTTTAGACTCTGATTAAACAGTGTTACAAAATAATTCAGAATGTTCCAGCAGCATCACAAAATGCTTTCTTTCCTTGGAGATAGTGTGGTTTTAATATATATACATACATATATATATATATATATATATATATATATATATATATATATATATATATATATTCGGTCATTGAATAATTAGTCAGTTTATACCCAGTGTGTTTGTTTTCTTTTAAATTTTAGTGTCATTAAATATTATTACTATGCATTTCTAAGCTTTTTTCATAGTTTAATGTTTCCTTTTTTTTTTTTTAACCTTGTTCGTTTTTCACATCTTAGAAGAATCATGCATCACCCTAATTTGTCGCACAGATGGAGAGTTTGCAGAAATTGATGACGCAAATACTAAAAAGCTATATATTGGGATAGATGTTGCACTTACAACATCTATCCCAATATATAGATTACATGTTCACACATTGTAAGCCACAATGCATGACAGCCCCTGAGTAAACCCAATGGGTTTTTTTGCAGTGGACAAACTGTACATGTGAAATAATTAATGCAAGGCATCCATTCAATGGCAAAGAACTCACCGTGATGAGATTGTCCCATAAAAACACAGTAACTTAGTGGCTAAAAAATATTGAAATATTCACATTGTATGAATCTACTCAGAATGCAGGATCAGATTCTGACGAGGAGCCATGGGGATGAAGATGTGACATTCACAGGTGCCTCACTTTACTTTAGTTTCATACTTGAGATGTGTCTCACGTACAGATAACCGAATTTGATATAATGATGTGAAAAAAAAATGGCAGGGCACCAACAGTCCAAAAGCAACATATAGAAGTGTCAGAAAAGGAGCTACATCACTTTGAAATAATGAAAGGGGATGGACTGTATGCTCAGTTCTACTTTTCCTTGTATTTGAACCTGTGTAAAAGACAGCGTGGTGCCTAAAGTAACAAGAATAAATTTATTAGTCAGGCTCTGAATCTAAATCAGCGATCAGAGCAGTGTCTGCAGGAAATAAAAATCACAAGAAATAGAATGTTCATTTTATATGAAATCCCATATAATGTTCATTTGACTCATGGAGATATGATATGAAATGAAAAGGATTACTATAGATTTATGTCTTAGAATTGCCTTTACATGGTCAACCGGATTCACTCAGGTATTCAATTCAATTTATTCCTGATCAGGGTTGAAGTGGTTTCAGAGGCACAAACTGGATAGAACACCAGTCTGTCATACTGCGCCATGCATACACTCATTCTTACCTAGGGGCAACATGAAGTAGGCACTATGCCTACCGGCATGCTTTTGGGAATAGGCAGACACCATTAAGCCTTGAAGAAACTCCTGCACTCCGTCATACTGTAACCGCTTTAGATATTTGTATAGTATGAGTCTAATGCATCTTCATCTGCCTGCTTCACCCAATTAAATGCACATTTTCTCCATCTTAGTATACAGTACAGACGTGTTCCTTGAAGCTATCACTTTGCATACAAATAAGAATATACAGCAGCAGCTCACATCCTTACCAGGAAAAAGAAAGCCGAGGCATATTCACCCACTCTTGTTTAAGACACACTTGTCTTGCTTATGACATTTAATGCTCTGAAAGTTTCGCTGTGGCTTATCTAGCACATCTTAAGGCTTTAAATGGGGCAGGCCTTCTGTTAATCTACAGGATCACATGCAGCTAAGAGCCTGGAAGACATTTTTCTTGCATCACCTCTAGGGCACGAGGCATGGTACACCCGAGTGCCAATCCATCGCAGGGCACACACAGATACACACTCATTAACACACTACAGGCAATCTGGGAATGCCAATTAGGCAAATCTGCATGTCTTTGGACTGTGGGAGGAAACCTAGGAGGAATACCTGGAGGAAATCCACCAAGCACGTGGAGAACATTCAACCCAACATTCGAACCTGGACTCTGGAATTGCAAGGCGACTGTTCTAACCACTAAGCCACTGTGCTGACTAGCAGTTATTCCTATCTATCTATCTATCTATCTATCTATCTATCTATCTATCTATCTATGCTGACATATATATTGAATACAGTACTTGCAGATTGTTTTATTAATATTTTCTATTATGAACATTGTTATATTGTTTATCAACACAAACATCAAAAAACATTTCTTTGAAAGAAGTATTTTGGTAATAATTTGTATACATCTTAAATACTGCAGAGCAAATGATAACATTCTATTACATGTTCATAAATGATTGTGTGAGATGACGCAAGACGTCACCGTTTTATCCTCTTCATGCAGATTAGTTCCCATGTTCTTTGTAATAAATGAGATTCTCTGGGCAAATGACATCTCTGTAATTGTTTCATGGTGAGAACTTTCCCAGCAGCTTATATTAGTAAGCACTTTATGATGACCCCCATTAGCAGCCCGTTGAAATTGATGCTTGCATTCTTACACACTTTGGCTTTAACCCAGTCGGAGCCATGCCAATAACTGCTGCAGTCTCAGCCTTTCTACTCTCCCTCTCTCTATTGCTTTTTTTTTTCTTCTTCTTCTTCTCCGCACTATCACCCTGTGCAGACTCAGCTGTATCTGATGTTTTAGTGGCAGGTTTTAAAAATCTGATATTCACCAACCCATGCCAACTGTCAATGCATTTCACTTTCTGATAAAAAGTGCACTTATGAGGTTAGGGAATATATTGAGGCTTAGATAGGGATGAAGCCCGTAATGGAGACGGCCAGTGTTCTATACGGTTATTATCCGAGGTGAATTGTGATTTCTTTGAAGTATGCTCATGTCTCATCCATACCTTGGATAGATTTTTTTAAATGTTGAATTTTTAAAAACGAATGGGTCTGTGGATTATTATGTTAGGCTGTGCTTTAAAGAAGCACTTTAAATCTTCTCCGATATGTCTCTACCAGAGTTGCACTCCTGGATTGAGTGGTTTCTGCCGTTCGTCTTGGCAGATCCTCTAAAGCGCAATCAGAATGGATGGTTTCTTTAAAGCTGTTCTGGAGCCCACTGATGTCTGGACTTTGGCTGAGCCACTCAATACTTGTCCCAAAAACCACTCCGGTGTTATCTTGGCTCCAATCTTGATGACTCTGCTTATATATAAAACTTCTCCACAGTATGAATCGTTCTTCAAGCACCTGTCTGTACTTGGCTGCTTTCATTCTTTGCTCAGTCCTGACCAGTTGTTTCGCCTGTGCTACTGTGAAGCACCCTGTAGTGTGATGCTGCCCCCACCATGCTTCACCATGGGAATGGTGTTACCAGTTAATGAGCAGTACCTGTTCATGCCAGATACTGTATAATTCTTGATTTTCTGAAGGTTTATTTTCAGACCAGTCACTTAGTGTCATCTAAGTGCTTCCCTTATGTCTTTTATTTAGAAATACATATCTTAATTAGATATTTAGTTTTTTATGTTTATTAAAAATGTACATTCATATTCAACATTTTGTTCCCCCTCTTTTAATTCTGTTGGTATTAGTTTTACCTGCATGTTGATGCACCCTTAGCAGCAATAACTTGAAGTAATCGTTTATACTGTATCACTGTGGAGAACTTTTGGTTCATTCCTCTTTACAACATTACTTTAGTTTATTGAGGTTTCTGATGATTTCGCATATGCACACCTCTGTTAAGGTCTTGGCACAGCATTTCAATTGGGGTGAAGTCTAGGCCATTCCAAAACCTTTCCTTGTTCAGCCCTTCTGATCCAGATTTACTTGTGTTCTTCATGTCATTGGTGTACAGATGAGTTCATGGTGGTCTTATTGACTGCAAGGTGCAAGGTGCAAAGCAAGAACAAATCATCAGAGGTGTTGAGTACTTGTTCACTGCTTTTCCTTTCCTCTCTGGTTCGACTCATCCCAAACCATCTCAATTAGATTTAGATCATAGTGATTGTGGAGTCCAGGTCATCTGATGCACCACTCCACTCCATCCCATCACTCTCTTCTCTTGTTTGGGGTCATTGTGCAGTTGGAAATCAAATGCTGGTCCCACTAAGTGCAAACCAGAAGGAGTGGCATGTCATTGCACAATGCTGTAGTAGCCATACTGGCTCAGTGTGCCCTCAAGTCACCAAGTGTCACCAGCAAAGCACCCCAACACCATCACACCTCCTCCATGCTTGACAGTGGGAACCACACATTCAGGAACCATCTGATTACCCTCTCTACATCTAACAAAGACATAGCAGTTAGAACCAAAAATTCTCTATCATCAAAGCTGTCATCAGCCAGAGCTAAATGTAGCTACTTTGGACCATGTAAAAGTTTGACTGGTAGTATTATTATGTGTAAATGAATGGGCAAAACAGTATAAAGCATCAAAATCAAGGGGTCTGAATTCTTTCCCAACTCACTGTATGATATTATCTAATATTTCTCTTATGGTCCTACTTTTGGGCAGTGATATTTCTGTGCTTAAGAGATTCCTTAAACTGGATTTCAAATTTAAAGATTGCTAGAGAGCTGCTGTTGAGCAAAACCCTTAACCTAACAGGACTCCAGAGATGCTGTAGAGCACATGTCCCTGCATTCAAAAATCAATACTTCCTTCCTTGGGATTACAAATGTCACAAATTGCGTTCCGTTATGAATATTGCTTTAGAAGATAGATTGTGTATTTCAGCTACAATAACAAATTTCCCTAAACAGTTTCTAACACTGATCCCCAAGTGTTTCACAGGAATACAAACACAGTTTAAAGCCCAGATGTTGAGCATGCAGATGCTACATTATTAAATTATTAAAGCTTATAGTTCCCTTGAGACTACATTTAGTAGTGTCAGTAGAATAGAAAAACAAGGAATGCCGTTTTAGTTAGGTGAATAATGCAGATGGAGATAAATCTAATTTAGTTTTAGTTACAGTAGGTGCTGTAACTCATACTACAGACTACATTAGAATAAAGGCAGATTTGGGCAAATTGTGTAGAATAACTCATTAGTAATCAGGATGAATGAAACTAATAAAGGGCCAAATTCATGTGAAAGGTCAGGAATGTATTTGATTGTTGACACCTCAAAGAACAGTGTATTGTACAGTATTTAAAATACATGCACGTGCTGTGGAATGCCTGAATCTGAGCAAATTTCAACCTGTTTTTGTTTATGAGCAAAGCAATCGCAGGTTTTCTGCCTGTTTTATTAGATAACAAATCAACACCTCTGTCCTGAGGCATTGGTTTTTTTTTATCATAGAATAAAAGGCATCAAAATGAAAAAGGTACACACACATACAGTCAGACAGAAGAAAAGTCAATGATCACTCACCGATCACTTTATTATTAACACTATACTAATACCTGGTATGGCCTTTCTTTGCCCTCAAAATCGCCTTAATTCTTCATGGCATGGATTGCATAAGATGTTGGAAACACTACTTTGAGTTTCAGGTCCATGTTGACATGATTGCATCATGTGATTCCTGGAGAATTTTCCGATGCGCTTTCATGCCGTCGAATCTCCCATTCTCCCATTCACATCCCACTGGTGTTCTATTGGATTCAGATCTGGCGTCTTCTAGCCGTCTGCCTCGGTGTTCGGCGTGTTGTGCATTCTGAGTTATTGCAGGCTTCCTGTCAGCTTGAACCAGTCTGGCCATTCTCAGTTGACCTCTCTCCTCAACAAGGAGTTTCCATCGACAGAACTGCCACATATTGGATTTTTTTTCTTTATTGCACCATTCTGTCTAAATCCTAGAGACGGTTGTGTGGGAGAATCCCAGGAGATCAGCAGTTATACTGTAAGAGTACTCCAAAAACCAGTCTATGTCTCAGTAACAATCAGGCTACTGTTAAAATGACTGAGATCAAATTGTTTTTTTGGCATTCTGATAGATGATATGAACGTTACCCAAAGGTGCGTGTAGCATGTACTGTATCTGCATAATTTTATGCTTTGCAATGCTGCGACTTAGTTGGCTGATTAAATAATTGCATTAATGAGTATAACGTAATAGAAAATAATAGAAGATTTATGATACATAGTGTAGACTGCCTCACAGCCATACATCTACAGTATACTATGTAGAACTGTATGTTACCAAGAGACACGTAATTATGTCCAGCAGGAATTATTGTGCAATAAAAAAACAAAACACAAGTACATGCGGCTTCATTAAGTTGCCTGGATCATTTGGGCATTTTACTCTCAAGACTAAATTACCTGTAATTCAGCTCACTACATTCTTCATGCAAATGCATAGGCAATTTAAAATCAGTTGAACATATGCATGGGATGTTGTTTTCAGATGTAGTGTTTTGCCACATTAGATATGACAATGTACTCGTTCAGTCAGCCATTAGGAAGTAAAGTCTTTTGAAATATATATTTTATAATAAAACAGCCAATATTTCTGCCCCAGAAGAAGAAAGACCCAGTGCGTCTCCCAGAGTAAAAAGATTAGATGAATGAGTTTTTTTTAATATATTGATGCCTTAAAGCAGTGACCTCTGAGATAAAAAGAGAATGCACAGAGGCAAGCAGAATCATAATACATCCTCTTTGTAGTCCGGCTTCTCATTTTTAATGCTTGCTTCTGGTGAAATCCCGTCCCCGCAGGGCTGACACACCAGTGGAGCCAGACAAACATCCTATTAAATCATATTGATAAAAAGATCATTTTAGGTGTTTGTAAAAAGCGAGGCAGGAGAAGATCATAAGGGAAGCGTGCACTTAAAACAATGCCGATTATGATTCACTGTACAAGAGAAGTGGCAGGATGGTGCATGGCTTCACAGGAAATGGAGTGTGGACCCAGAGGGCCTCTTCCACTGATCCTCCTTCTGATTGCTGAAGTTTCTGAAGGTCACAGAAATTTTTCAGTAACATGTCTGAGTCAGCCTATTGTATTTTGAGCTAATGAGCTGAACCACAGAAACCACCACAGAACACAGAAACACAGGCATCTACCAAGTGTTTAAAAGGAAAATACATTGTACAAATAATATCTGGTATATTTCTTGTATGATATTTTTGCATAAAATCCTAATGGGTAATTATTGTACCTAATTCTTCCTGGTACTTGGTGAATACTTTGCATGCATGAGGTATCGGGATGGAGACATACTGTACACCGATCAGTCATAACACCATGCGCCGGGTTCCCCCGTCTGCTGCCAAAATGGGAGGTGAAGATATGCCGTGGTATCTGGTACCAAGCTGTCAGTAGCAGAACCTTTAAGTCCTTTAAGATGCGATGTCGGGCCCTCCACAGCATTAACTTTTTCAATTTGTGCTGCAGCAGCTCTTTTATTAGATCGGTCTACATGGGCCAGCCTTGGTACCAGTGAACCTTGACCACCCATGACCCTGTCGCCAGTTCACTGGTTTTCCTTCCTCGGTCCACTTCTGGTAGGTCCTGACCACTGCAGACCGGGAACACCCCACAGGAGCTGAAGTTCTGGTTTTGCTCTGACCCAGTCATCTAGCCATCACAATTTGTCCCTTGTCAACTGCGTTTTTTTTTTTTTTCTGCTTTCAACACATCATCTTCAAGGACAAAATGTCCACTTGGTGCCTATTATATCCCACTCGCGTCCAGGTGCCATTGTGACAAGATTATCACTTCAGAATACACAAATAGCAGGTGCACAGCAGTAGTTGAATGTTTGAATGTCTGTTATATAATGTTACAGTCACTATTACACAATAGAAACCTGGACTTTAGTCAGATATGTGCTATTAAGCTGTTCGATTCGACTACTACCTGGTATTTTTCACATCACATATCACATACTATGTATTTATGTATTTAACTTAGAAAATGCGTCTACTTTGTCTTAAATGAACTTATGAGAAATTATTGCACTATGGCATGAACAACTACAGCAAAAAACCTGTTAGATTTCTCATAAGTTATTACGTACGTACTTCAAGATGCAATATGCATAGCAAGTACTTTTAATTAACATATGGATATGTTTTATATGCATGGTGTAAAATAATGAGCTACAGTATTACAACATTGAATACATTCCAACCATTCCTTGTCCTTTTATTGTCACTAAAAAAATCACGAGAATGAAATTGACTTTTACAGAATTTTTATGCTTAACACAGTTTGATCAAAAAGCTGTTTAGGTTCCTATCGCTTTTACCTTTTTATATGACTTTTGGGGGGCGGGGGGGGATCCCCAATCATGTGAACAAGATGGTTGTATCTTCAGATTGTTTATATTTCTAATCAATTATTTGAGATGAAATTAAGATAGATTGTACATTTCTTAAAAATTGCATCGCTATTTACAAAGAAGGTTGCTTATGTAAACTGGAATAAATCATAAGTCTGCTGTCTAAGTAATCAATTATTCTTACATTACATTATAACTTATTATTATTCTGCTTTTCTTACAGTGAATTTCGATCACTTCCAGATCCTCCGAGCTATTGGAAAGGGCAGCTTCGGGAAGGTAAGCATGCCACTACTACATCCAGTTAATTTACATACTCAATACCCACCCATGTTGCTTCCCCTGTGATTTCCTTTTGGAAATAATGGAAGTTGTGAACAATAGTGATTGTTATGGGCTATAGTACGGCATCTACGGTTATCCCAAGCTATTTTTGAATTTTTGAAAGTGGTAGGCTACAGACATTGGAACAATGACCATTCGGTAATAGTATACAATTAGGAAGCAATGGAACCTTACAGCTTGTCAAAAGCACAAGCAAACGAGTGTTTATTGGTAACCTTCATCCCTATACTGTACAATCACTGTGTGGGGGTAAAAATAATAGTTATCAGTATATCAGGATAATTGTGTATCTTGTTTACTGTAGGTGAGAGCTACATCAAATTCTATGCTTAATCCTGTGTAAAGCACTCATTATAATACTTGGAAATTTTCAATTTCAAGACCTTTTTCATTGTTGTAATTTTTAAGTTGCAAATCAAAGACAGTGAAATTTTCCTTGCCTATTTAGGGTAATAATTTTTCCAAAAAGTGTATACTGTAAGTCACCTTCATACGAACATTCAAGTTACAAACTTTCGAAGATACGAACATGCGTTCGCGCATCACAGAAGTTAGATCACATGTCCGCGCGTACATTGTCAAACCTCTGAAGTTCAGTACAAGCCCAGGCTGTCCGCAAGCAAGTGTAAAAGCAGCGGCGATGGAGTTGGTACTGCCAAGAAGCACCAAGCAATAACGAGGGAGGCAAAAGTGAAAATAATTGAGGGTATGGAGTGAGTGAAAAGATAGCAGACATTGCTTGTTCTTTTAACATGAATCGTTCAATCATTGGATTCTAAAGAACAAGGTCAAGATCATGGAACATGTTAGTTTTATACTTGTGTATGGGGAATTGTGTTGTACACGATGTTTGTTGGACTTACAATATATGAACAAATTGGACTTACAAACAAGCTCTTGGGACTGAACTCGTTCATATGTAAGAGAGTTGCTTGAAAGTGATTAAGTTTTACATTATGTGGAATTTCACATGGCCATTTTGGTCTAGCGTACCACATACTGTGAATAGATAAGACACATCCGTGTATAATTTAACATAATGTAGGATGGATATATTCATACACCACAGTCCATATATCTTTACGCATCCTTTTTGTTTGATTTTAAAGAAACCACAGCAATTTTAGCCGTTTGTAGTTTTAATGAATATATCTAGGGTTTAGGATTGTGCAGTATTGGTTACAGCCTTTATTGGTCACACATACAATACTGCACAGTGAAATTCTTTATTCTTCGCATATCCCAGCTTCTTGTTAGTCAGAGCGCAGGGTCAGCCATTTTTTACGGCGCCCCTGGAGCAAACAGGGTTAAGGGCCTTGCTCAAGGGCCCAACAGCAGCAACCTGGCGGAGCTGGGGCTCGAACCGCCGATCTTCCGATCCGTAACTCAGAGCCATAACTCACTGAGCCAGCACTGCCATAGAGGAACATATCTTTTATTTCGGCACAACTTAGGGAAAAAGGAATTTTATTTTATTTTATTTTAACCAACAGTACAAGCATTGAGAAAATGATTAAACGTGTCACACTGGCAAAGAATTATGTACACATGATCACGTGGTTTTTATGGTTGTTTTCAGGTTTTTTTATGACCAAATTGAAGACTAACACCATTCCATATTTGTGTGGCGGTGAAATTCACATGTTTTACAAATAACCTTGGTTATGTCTGACATAATGAAAACCCCAAATGAACTCAAATGTGATGTCTGAAGCCTCCCCCATCTACATATGGGATAAGCTGCAGAAACGGGATCTGCTTCCGAAGCTGCATAGGTATATTGCATATAAGGTTCATACAGTATTTAAAAAAATTGTGTGGCCGGATGGCAGGTTTTCTTTGTACATTGATTGGTTCTGCTGCAGTATTTAAGTGCTCACTTCAGCCTGCTGAAACCTGTTGCTTAGTCCCCATCTGGAACGAGGTCCGCCTGTTGACAACCAATGGTTTTAGAGTGAAACGTATATGTCAAGTGTTTACTCTATATACAGTACTTGCTATAAATGTATGTTGATTAATACTAAATAATTGTGAAAGTAGTGGGATCCAGAGTTCACTAGATTCCTCAGTGTTGTCACTTCGAGAATGATGGAGTTGGAAAAGATTGGCAGGGGATTTGGGACAGACCCAGTATGACTCAATGTTCTCTTTATGTCAGCTGCACATACAGAGAGAGAGAGACTGAGATCTGTGCTGTTGGCAGAATGTCACTATGGCTCATCTCTCGGGGAGTTTCAGTGTCTAATTACTTCAGTGTACTCGTTATCTGAATGAGATGGCCTGCTTAAGTAGGCCTTGTGTAATTACATTAGGATTTTCGATTAATCTAAACCATAATGGTTAATTAATTTCACTGGATTGTTTTTACCTTCTATATTTTTGCCTCGTTCTAAGAGTGTTTTTGTGCTCGTGTCTCAGTGGGGGGGGAGTAAGAATTATGGTGCATACTAAATACCACCCTTAATAATGATGGAGTGAACTGTTGTGTTATATATTGTTAGTGTGTCCCAGTTGGGATGTGCACTGTGCAGTTCTTTATCATATGCAAATTAGAGACAGCACTTTCGACTATTGTGATGCAAACGCACATTTTCTCTATTGTTTTATACTTTTCCCAGAACCTGTTTTCATTAGGAAGTTTCTCGCAGTGATAAGATGAAATTGATCTTCTTCACCCCGTTCATGTTTATACAGGGTGGGCAATTTATATGGATACACCTTAATAAAATGGGAATGGTTGGTGATATTAACGTCCTGTTTGTGGCACATTAGTATATATGAGGGTGCAAACTTTTCAAGATGGGTGGTGACCATGGTGGCCATTTTGAAGTCGGACATCTTGGATCCAACTTTTGTTTTTTCAATAGGAAGAGGGTCATGTGACACATCAAACTTATTGGGAATTTCACAAGAAAAACAATGGTGTGCTTGGTTTTAACGTAACTTTATTCTTTCATGAGTTATTTACAAGTTTCTCTTTGTTCACAGCCATTGACATGTCGAAGAGGTTAACACGTGATGAGCGGATCGAAATTGTGTTGATATCTGGTGAACGCAGTAACCGGGTAATTGCAGCAGATTTCAAATGCAAGACACCCTACGAGACCACCCATCTCCCATGGTACAGTTAGCAAACTGCTTGCTAAGTTTCGTGAAACTGGTTCAGTGTTGGATTTGCCAAAATGTGGACGCATGAAAACTGTCACTAATGAACAAACATCAGTGGCTGTCCTAGCTTTATTCAGCAAGAGCCCACAGCGTAGCACTCGCCGCATGTCACTGGAGAGTGGCATTAGTCGAACATCCCTTCGGCGGATATTAGCTACTCACAAATGGCACCCATACAAACTCCAGCTACTGCGAGATGTGCTGCACCTGAAACTACAGATACTGGAAGCCTGTGCTGGCATTTCTCCTGCGGTGTTGCTATCAGTGTGTGAAGAGTGAGAGAAGAGGGTTGCATTGACAATCCATCACAATGGGCAGCACATTGAACACATTTTATAAGTGGTCAGAAACTTGTAAATAACTCATGAAATAATAAAGTTACGTTAAAACCAAGCACACCATTGTTTTTCTTGTGAAATTCCCAATAAGTATGATGTGTCACATGACCCTCTTCCTATTGAAAAAACAAAAGTTGGATCCAAGATGGCCACCATGGTCACCACCCATCTTGAAAAGTTTCACATATACTAATGTGCCACAAACAGGATGTTATTATCACCAACCATTCCCAGTGTATCCATATAAATGGCTAAGAGGTGCCGTATAGGGCTTAAATCAAACTTCACTCATGCACACACATATGAAACACTTGCGTACACATATATGAAAACAGTCACACATCTACAGTATATCAACTACTAACTGCTCACACAACTACATATGAAATGCGTGCACACACACCTATGAGACGCGCGCATATATATGCAAAAACTCCGCGCAAACACACCTATGAGATGCACGCACATACACAAAGTCTCCGTGCGCACACACACACACACACACACACACACACACACACACACACACACACACACACACACACACCTATGAGACGCGCACAAACAAGGGAATTCCTATCAGTCATTACAATATTTATTATAATTATTTTCGAGGACAACAGCATATAAACAGGACACAGTAATTTAATGTTAATTTAATTAAGAAATATTTAGTATTACATAGACTAGTAATCTGTATAAATAAATTAATAAATAAATCTCCGTACATCTTGTAAATTAATTGAATCATTTATTCATAAGTTATAAACGTTTTAAAACTTTAGATATTTTATAACAGTGTCAGTTTTTTTTCAATAAATAGTCTATATTTACTGTCCATAGCGTGAAATTTCCACAGCAGCAGGGACAGGTATCCATGGTGCTTATGTTACTATGGTAACGCATTTAGGAAGTGACGTTGGTAGGGTGTTCCGAATGGTGGAAGTTCCCTTAACAGACATTCCCCAACATGGAGTAGGTTGTAGGGTGTAGGGAGTAGGGTGTAGTAATTTTAATATATTTGGACTTGCCAATTCATTCTCTCTGATTAGTAGTAGCATTTTTTAAATAGACCGTTACTGGACAGTTTAGAAGACAGCGAGTGGTTTATTTATTATCACCACAAAAGTGTGTAGTATGGAGGGTCGGTACAATGTTTGAATTTACGATTCTGTATTTGGATTTGATCAAGTGGAGGGAGTCATGTGGGATTCCGATGAGTTAGTTATTGTTTTTAATAGCAGGAAAGACGAGGAAAGCACATTTCACAAAAAAACAGTAATTGCTTCGGTTGTAGGATCCGATATATTAGCCACAGATTCCGTGCTTCAGTTTTCTTTTTGCTAAACATCACCTGCGTTTTGTGCCACTGCAATATTCAGAGATTATGTGGACAGTTGTGAATATGCCTTGTGATTGAGCAGTGATGATCATTATACTGTCCTACTCCGTCTTCTAAACTGTCCAACAGCAGGCTGTTTACAAACCGCTACTACCAATCATGGAGTATGAAGCGACACGTCCGTCTACACTGAAATGACTTCCGGTTACACTGAGAAGTTCATAGGTGTGTGTGCGTGCATCTCATAGGTGTGTGTGCGTGTGTATGTGCGCGGAGAGTTTGCATATATGTGCGCGCGTCTCATAGGCGCGCATTTCATATGTAGTTGTGTGAGCAGTTAGTGGTATATATAGATGTGTGACTGTTTCATATATGTGTATGCAAGTGTTTCATATGTGTGTGCATGAGTGAAGTTTGATTTAAGCCCTATACGGCGCCTCATAGTTTAGAACACCACATCAGCATATATGATGAAGAACATTACCATTTGAATATAAGTTTTATAATTTAATTCCAGATTCTTCGTCTTTCCCTTGAGGCGGTTGTACAGTATTGTGAATGTGTTTCTTCCAAACAGGAACAAAATACTCGTAAACCAAATCATTTCCCATATGAAATAATGAAAAATCAAGGTGAGAGAGTGACCTTTGGTGTCAAAATAAGAGTCGGATGTGTGATACATGACGCTCATAAACTAATACTTGCTCGGTTTCCGATTAAAAAATTTATTAAAAAGCTTTCCTTGGTTTGCGGAACACTCATAAACCACGTTACTTGAATCCGAGGTTCCACTGTATCACAATTTGATAAATATCCTAATACAATAATTAAATATAAAAAATGTTCCCATTTTTGTTACAAAAACTTTTTCACCTTTAAAAATGTTTCATGATTAATTAAAAGTAGCAAATGCCATATAATATTAGTTATAAACCAAACCCTGTAAAACCAAGCGCAGCAATACAAACTAACTACTCCAAATACAAGAGTTTAACATTTAACTGAGCAGCACGTATCTCTGTCCTCTGCCATAATTATTATTTCTAAACAAAATTGGCAAATAATTTACGCCTAAACCTTTACCAAATCTCAACTTGACAGTAAACACACAGGTTGTATGTAGTCGCATATGACTTCTAACGCGGGTGTGCAGGGCTTCTAATGCACGTGATCTTGACTAATTAGCACCCCTGGACGTTTTGAGACTAGTGTTAGTATGTGTAATGAGTGGGTTGGAGAAAAAGGCAGCTTGAAGGATTTTAACACCATAAAAATGCGTCTCTGTTTCGGCACTCGGAAGCTTCTGTGCTCGGTAAAGAATCGTTTATATCTGAACGGCCAAGCACTGGTCACGACCAATCAAAAAACGAAAACCAGCTAATTCTGGTCACTGGATCAGATCTTTATCATAAATGTAAAAATAGGTTTTAAAAAATCGATTTTAGGCCCCCAAGTGGTGAGCGGTGAAGTGCTCACCCTATCATCAAGTTCGATTTCCGGGTGATGCTGTAACCTCCCGGAGCCGGATTGGCTGAGCTCTCTCAGGGGTGGGATGGAAGGGACTTAGCGCTCTACGACCAATCAGGGCTCTACAGCCAGACGTGGGCTTCTGTGAGCTCACGCAAGTGAAAGGAACGGACAGCGCTGTCCTCTGAGGTTGTAATGCTGCTCCTAATAGTGCATGAGTGAGCAGTTTTTAAAAAATGCTTGGCCTCGCATAGTTCAGATGGTAGTAATAGCCTTAACGTGGGAGTGCCCTGATAATGGGATGGAATTGAAAACTGATTCACATAAATCAATTTTCTCCTTAATTTTATGAGTCGCGATTCAGAATTATATAATTTTTTCCCACCATCTATAGTGGATAATGAATCAACAAACAGCTATTAAACTGTAAAAATTTAACTAAATTAATTTAAAGACATTTCCATTGGAACCTTGCTAGTTAATTGTGCTTGTTGCATGTGAATGTCGTCCTTTGACCAACTTGTTGGTTACAGCCTATAGCAACATAAATGTAATCCAGTAGTTTCAGTTTGTTAATAGTCGTAATACTTGGTGTAAAATGATCCAAGATGCACAAAGGCAATTACTGAGACTGTAGAAATGGCAGCATACAAAGTTGTCAAATTAATCCAACTAAGATGGATTATTTCAACACTGAGTATGTGATCACTCTTGCATTGACTGTTCCCTCAGTGCTTTAGTAATGATCAGCCTCATGCTTTTATTGCTATGACTGATTTTTACCTCAGGAAATGAGAGAAAGGAGAAAGTGTGGACGATGCAGGTCATCATTGCGATTGCTCATTCTTCATCAAGAATTCATAGTCTTTAATAAAGGGTCACTAATGTCGTTTTTCCATAGAGGTAGATGGGTGTTTGCTTGATCTCGCCGGCAATCTGAAGAAGACTTGACATCTTGTTTATAGTAAATTCTAATTATCTGTAAAACATATTCAACATTTTAAAAATATTACTTAATAGAAATTAAAGAAATAGTAATTAAACATGGAATGGCTCTTTAATTAGCCAGTCAGTCTACTGGCTATGTTTGAAACTAGGTATAATGATAGATATACAGAGACCACATACTGTATCAGTGCACATACTATCATCAGGCTGATATTTTAATTGCTATTTTCACATCTCCAATACATGTTGCTATACATTTCTTATGTTGGGTCAATTGGGGTATATATTTTATTTTTTTTATATAAGATTTTACATTTATAGTCATGAGAAACTTTTAAATGTTTCTACGGGAAAAATTTCGTAAAAGATTAAATAAAATAAAAATTGGGGTGGGGGAGGGGGGATTTTGGGGGGGAAAAGGGACATGAGACGCGAGGAAAAAAACCTGGAGAAGAAAAAAAAACGGGACATAGTAGGAAAAAAAAAATCGAGACCATGTGACTCATACTTCCGGCGGCGGAAGTACGGAATGGGCAAGCTCTGAGTACAAACTGAATGTCTTTATATTTTAGGCCAGGCTGAAAGTGACACTCAGCTACTCAGAATTCTACTCAGTAATTCTCTGTTTAACAACGCACGTGTAACTCTAATCCGACTATTAACTTTTTGCGAGATCTCGCAAACAAAATTTTTTTTTTTCCTACCTTAAATTTTTTTTTCACCCATGTCATGTTAGCCTTTTTTTTTTCCTCCAACGTTAATTTTTTCCACCCATGTCCCTTTAGGGGCTTAGTAGGGATTTCTGTTTACATAAACTTTTTAGTATTGAGTAGCATTACTATTTTTTTCTTTTTTTTGCCCTCATAGTTCATTGACAAGGTTTGTACTGTATACATTATATACTATTAAAGTTGGGAATTTTTTTGTGGGGCCGACTCATGTGACTACACAAGGTCTTTAAAGGGGACAGTACATGAACACACAGCTGGGAAATTTTATTGACAGGATTTTTTAAAAATACTAATGGAATTATAAAAAAAATTAAAATAACTGACATGGAAAAAAAGATGACTTGAATTAGAGGTTCTGAATGTTTGTTTTGATTAATGTTCGATGAATTGCTCAGTCTTAGAGAAAAATCTATAATATTTCATCATGTGAAGGGCTTTCCCGGGCCACCACACACGTTTCTGAGTCCGAGAATTGGCAACTTGTTATTGGGAGTTAACCAGAGGAGATACATACATCCTTTATCCCTGGATGTGAGTCAGCATGATATATGTCTGGTAAAGTGGAACACTCAACAGAAGGTCCAGCGTGCCGTGACTCATACAGTAGATGTACTGTGAAGGTAAAGAAAGGAGGCATGGCTTGTGGAGGAAACTCAGGACAGTGACCGTGAAAAATGTATGTGATAGCTCAATTAATTGGACATTAGGACATTAGTGTTTTCATATTTATGGTCAGTGTGTGAAGAGCATTAGGTAATTCCTAATGTCCTTGATGAGGAAAGCTTGTTGTGCCAGGAGTGGATGCAAGCAGAGAAGTGCTTAAGGGTTTCCCGTTCACAAAACAAGCATACATTATGACAGTATATTTTTTATTGCATAACACATTTTGACTTGTATATTTGTGTGTGTGTGTGTGTGTGTGTGTGAGTGCACATATATAAAGCAGTGCTGGTTGCCATGTCTGCCTGTGGCGATAAAAAGGCTCCTCTCAGCATGTGGGATATGTTTTCGCATCCCACCCCTCTGCTCATCCCTTCTCTTCTCTTCCCACCATTCAGCTATCACCCACAGCTCATCGCTTAGCAGTGGGTGTGCGCCTGCTCCCTGCTGTGATGTATGGGGCATGATGAGTTCCTGCTGTGGATGCCACAGCCATGGCTCATCTGTGTTCCCTCTATCGAGAAGTAAACTGGGCAGATAGCACTGCTATTCCATGAGTTATGGCAGTGAAATATCTTTTTAAGTGCACATGGGAGTAGCGATTGAGTCAGTCATCCTTTGAAACATCTCTGAGAAAGCAGCATGAGCTCAGTGTGATGCAAAAAGAAGAGACAGGGAGAGACCACTCACTCAAAGCCATCATCTACAGCACATTCACCAGCCAGTGTAATAGGAAACCTATTTCACTGCCCATTCATGCAATTACACAATCAGCGAATTACAGTACAGTATGTGGTACTGTAGATGCTTAAAGCATAAAATAATGAAAATACAGGTCAAGGATAGTTGCAGGTTGGAAAAGGAGCAGCAATGTTTTTCCAATCCGAACCTGTGGCCTTCATATGGATTCATTCCTGTGGATTCATATTTTTGGCTGATCAGAGAGGACCTGGTTATGATCTACTGGATTGCTTAAAGTTGGAACATATTTGCGTCTCACCATAGCCTTCCTGTCAGCTCAAACCAGAATGAGCTCTAAACTCTCTCACTATCAAGGCATTTCCACCTGCAAAGAAAAAAAACAAATCAAAAACATTAGGCTACAAAATAAAAGCGAAATATCCAGGCAGAATTGAAAAACTGAAAGAGCTGTATAATGGTGTCACAACCAAGGGAAATCCAAGGGGCACAAATTGGAGCAAACAGATCAAAAGTAATACACAGTATGACTTTTAAATCAATAGGAGCCAGGTTAGGTTGAAATGAGCAAACAAGACTTCGCAGTGAAACGGTATTTAACTTGAAGAGGTGATTAGTAAAAGGTGATGCAGGTACAGTAAGTGGGAGTAGTAAGTTCATGACCTTGAGCTGGTTGGCTGGGTGGGTTGCTGTTGACGTGGTGCAGTGGGGTCAGCCTGGTAGTCTGCTGGGGATTCTAAGAGATGGAGTTCTTGAAGAATGTGATAGGTCCAATCTGATATGGGGCTTATTTAGTATCACATCGCCTTATCTATAATAAGATCAAATATTCAGGTCTTGGTTGTGGATTCGTGTTTCAGGATCATAGATTGCAATGTAAATATAAAGTACTTGTTTCCTAGTGCTCTTTTTTAAAAATGTTTTTCTCGCTATCTCGTATAGAGTGGCCTGTCCATATGTCTTCCCGTACATCTGGTTGTGATTTACTGTATGTTAGAGCAAGGTCTGAAAACAAGTGGTTGAATGTTTGTAGACTTTGTATGAAATTAATGTAACCAGCAGATGAACTGGTAAGATTTCGGAATCGATCCAAACGGGTCAAGTTCAAATGTCTGAAACAGAATTTCTTCAATAGTTGTTTTCAGAATGGTGTAGAAATCTTACTCAAGAATGCAAAGACCATTTTTTTTCAATTAACTTTTTTTTGTCATCATTAAATTTGTCTTTTGAGGCAAGGTCACACAGGGGCCAAATGTCTGAAATAGGTTTCTTTATCAGCTTCCTTTTTGTTTGAAGTACATCATATATTTTAAGGGTACTTCAGGGATGCAAATTACAACCAAGAAGCACTCAATTGAGTGGAATCAATGTTTTGAGATCTAATTGGTTATATTTACTGCCATCCTGGAGGGATACTATAGACTACACACAAGGGTCCCTTTTCCCCCCATCCCTGTACCAGACCTTTTTCTCCAGCTGGCTCATGGAGCAGCCCAGTCTTTTGATTTCTGCCTCCAGAGCTCAGCACCAGGTCATCATCATATATATATATATATATATATATATATATATATATATATATATACACACACACACACACTTTTTTTTTTTAATTTCTTTGTGGGTTTGTGATCACACCAGTTTTTTTTTTTGATGTCCTACCCTTTCTCCCATATCTTTGTTTCTGATAGTGGTTTGGAAAGGCATCTGCATGATCCACTGTAGACAAATGTTGCTGATGGTATACACCATGGTCCCTCTTAATTGAGTTCTGTGGAATAAGGGCTACAGTTTTGGATGCAACAGAAAAAGCATTCAGAAAATTTGAATTCATTGCCATTTGTGGGCAGGAAACCGAGGGAGAAAAACTCTGGGTCGGAGGGATGTTCAGGTGCCATGTGTTTACCCTTGATGAGTAAAACATTTAAAAGATGCAGTAGCTTCACTTCTCTCAGAGGAAGCACATGCTAGCCTTAGATGGTAATTATCGCAGGACAGAGAAGAGATTATTGAGAAAAATTGGGGTGGAAATTAGATGACTGATTTGACAAGTTGTGCGGTGAGTCTATTTCTTGGAATCGCAGATGTGTTTTATTTGCAGGAAGGCTTTTATTACATTGATATTTTTTTATATTAGCATCTGTGGCTCCTGGCTTGTCAATGGCACTGCTGCTTCCTAGACAAGTCTGGAATAAAAATAAAAAAAAACACTTCACAGACTCTGTAACATAGTAAGTACTTTCCCCATGTTTTAACAAATTCTTTTTTGTCATCTAATCAGACTGTTGAGAATTTCAAAGCGTGTTGTCAGTTAGGAACAAGTGATAGTGCTGAAGCAGTACCCCTGGAGAAATGTGCCGCTCTATGCCCACAGGCAAGATGAAAGTCTACACTCGTCTCTGTTCGGTTGACAGATAACACTCTGACCTTGCTTTTGTGAACATTATAAACGGGATAGATATATGAACCTTTGTCGTGGTTGGTGTAACGCTCATATAATAATAATAATAATAATAATAATAATACATTTTATTTATAAGCGCCTTTCATAATACTCAAGGACACTGTACAAAAAACAATAAATACAAGCAACCAAACAACACAAAAAACAAGCATGTACAAAAGAAAACAGTGAATTTAAGGAGAGTAAGCTTTAGTAAATAGATAAATTTGAGTCTGGTTTTAAAGAGAGAGAATCTAAATTACGGATGTCAGGTGGAAGGGAGTTCCACAGAATGGGCGCCAAGTGACTAAATGCTCTACTCCCCATAGTACTGAGACGGGCAGGGGGTACAGCCAAGCGAATGGAAGCAGATGATCTGAGAGAACGAGAAGAAGTGACAATTTGAAGTAGCTCGAATAGATAAAGAGGGGCAAGATTATGGATAACCTTAAAAGTGAGCAATTGAATTCTGTATTTTATGGGGAGCCAGTGGAGTTGCTGCAGAACAGGGGTGATATGATGGAAAGAAGGGGTTTTGGTAATGATGCGAGCTGCTGAGTTTTGGACAAGTTGTAGCTTATGGAGGGATTTCTGGGGAAGACCAGAGAGAAGAGAATTGCAGTAGTCAATACAAGAGGATACCAAACTGTGGACAAGGATAGAAGTAGAATGGGTGGAAAGAGATGGACGAAGACGATTAATATTGCGCAGATGGAAGTAGCCAGAGCGAGTAATATTGTTAATGTGAGATTGGAATGATAATGAGCTATCGAGGATGACACCCAAACTCTTAACTTGATGGGATGGAGAAACTGATGAACTGTCAATTGTGAGGGTAAAACTGTTGACTTTGGATAGTAAGGATTTGGTGCCGATGAGAAGGATTTCTGTTTTATCTGTATTCAATTTAAGGAAATTGTGGCTAAACCAAGACTTTATTTCATAAAGGCAGTTAGTAAGGGAGGAGGGTGGAAGTGAGGAATTAGGATGGCAAGAGAGATAGAGCAGGGTGTCATCAGCAAAACAGTGAAAATGGATATTACATTTATGAACGATATTACCAAGTGGGAGAAAATAAATGATGAAAAGAAGGGGCCCCAGGACAGAACCCTGGGGAACACCGGTAGTAACAGGGGAAGGCTGAGAACAGAATGATTTGAGATGTATAAACTGAGAGCGGCCAGAGAGATAAGAGTAAAACCAGTCAAGAGTTGTGTGAGAAATGCCAATAGACGACAGTCTGGTGAGAAGAATGGTGTGAGAGATGGTATCAAAGGCTGCAGTCAAATCAAGAAGAATAAGAATTTAAAGTAAACCAGAGTCAGCAGCCATGAGGAGGTCATTAGTAATTTTAATAAGGGCAGTTTCAGTACTGTGAAGGGGACGAAAGCCAGACTGGAATTGTTCGTAAAGATTATTCAATGATAAGTGGGAATGAAGTTGAGCAGCAACAGTTTTTTCGAGTATTTTTGGGAAGGTTAGAAATTGGGCGAAGATTATTGTAATCATTAGGATCTAAACCGGGTTTTTTAAGTATTGGAGTAACAGCAGCAGTTTTTAAAAGTGTCGGTACAATTCCAGTGGAGAGAGAAGAATGAATAATGGCAGTTATAAGTGGGAGCAAAGAAGGAAGACAAGATTTAACCAGGGCTGTGGGTAGAGGGTCCAGCTGACAGGTTGAGGGTTTGGATTTATGAATGAGTTCAGAAATTACTGAGGCATCAGGAAGAAGAAAAGTAGAGAATAAGTGACAATGCGAAGAAAAATAAGAGGGAGACAAAGAATTGGAGTTAAAAAAAAACAGCAATAAAAACAGCATTAGAGAGTTACAGGTGTCAGCTGAGTACATATAGGGGTGGAAAGAATCAGGGGGGTTAAAGATTTTATGAAGTAATGAAAACAATGTCTTGGAATTACCTTCGTTAGAACGGATAATACCAGAGTAGTAATCAGATTTAATTTGGGAAATAAATTCTTTATAATGCAGTAGGTGGGATTTGAACATTTCTCTATGGACAGAAAGACCAGTTTTGCGGAAAAGACGCTCGAGCTGACGACCTCTGGCTTTCATGGACCGTAGTTCAGGGGTAAACCAGGGAGCAGTATGAGAGAAGGAAACCGACATTGTTTTCATTGAGGCAAGAAAATTAAGGATATTATGTAAACCATTATTATAATGAGCAACCAAAGCATCAGGAGTGGATAGACAATCAGAAATAAAAGTATCATCAATGCATGAGACAAGCGTATCAATATCAATATCCTTAAGCTTCTGAAAGGAAATAAAATGTGTAGGTTTAGTTTTAGACAGGCAAATAGAAGCATTAAAGGAAAGAAGAAAATGATCAGACACATGAAAATCATCAGCTAAACAGTTGGACGGGGTGAGGCCAGAACAGCAGATTAAGTCCAAAGTATGACCTTATGCCAGTGTATATTGAATATTACATTTCTCGTGGCTTGTTCGGCTTTCTGTATATCTTTAGGTTTTGAAAACTGAACCAGCCCATGTTTTACAGCAGAAAAGTAATCAGTTCATAACACTTGATGGGTTCAAAAAATGAAGATGAATCAATTTTTGTCAGTTTTGAAACACATTTTGGCAAAATGTGCAAAACACAATACAACCTAACAAAGGTATTAAACTGAACCAATTTGAAAATATTATGTACAAATTGTTTTGGTCATAGTGTGATTTTGTATTGTTTTTTCAAAACACTATAAATCCATCTCCAGCAGTTTTGCATTAATCAGGGAACAAATCCGCAGTTGTGCTGGTTGAACTTTTATTAACAAACATATCAAACTCCTGCTTGATTGTGTTTTTGGGGTTTGTCACTGTGAGCAAATTAAAACGAACAAAAAAAAAAAAATAGTTTGAACACAAACCCTTATGAGAAACATTAAGAACTCTCTTCCTTATATTACTTCAGCAGTTGAAGATGGTGCCGTATCACCAGTAGTTGATTACTCCTGTGTCAACTGCAGTGGTAGTCTATAGACTGGAATTTTATTTGGTTTCAACATTCTCCAAAAGTCCACTATATACATTTATTTCATTTAGGGCAGTCAGCGTTTTTGCTCAGCTAGTAGTTTTAGTTCATAGATCACGTGCCAAAAAAGAAGTGATCGAAATGCATTTTAGTATGAAATGGAGTTGTTCACTACCGCATTTAAAAGAATTCAAAGCTTTCAAACTTGTGCACCTGAGGGAAATCTTTTGCCAGATTCAAAAGTGACATTTATTTAATTTAGCATAAAAATGCATTCAGGAGTAGCGACAGGTGAAAGGTGCACTGTGTAAATAATAGGCACAATTGAAATATTCATTATAACACAATTTGTGAGTGTTTTTCTGAGAGGTCTGCTGTGAAATAATGAAAAATATGGCATATATTAAAATAATGCTTTTCATTTTTGTTGACAGTTCTATGCCTGCCTTAACAAAAATACGTTTCGTAGTTGTTCTTTAAATAACTTCCTGGTGGAGATGTTTCAAATTTCACATTAATAAGTGTGTGTGTGTGTGTGTGTGTGTGTGTGTGAGTGTGTGCGTGTGCGTGCGTGTGTTCACGCGTTGAGGTATGCATCACTGATTTGCAAATAACATCTGAGACCTAGAAACACTCATTTAACTAAAGATATAAAGAGGGCTGCTGAGAAAAAAAGACAAATTAAATCAGCGGAAATTATTTTTCTTTGCAGCTGACAAGCACATTGGGGTTTGAAAAGTTAAATTAATTCATATGGGACTCTCATCATTTCCTGAGTCCATTCAGCTGTGGTGTTTGTGTACTGTATGTGGCTATTATTATTTGAGTTACATCTCACATATACACTTGTAAAATGTGTTTAAACATATTGGAACTATTGTAATCGTCTGGAGTTTTGGGATTTTTGCATAAATGCTCCTTGAAATGTGATCTGACTAAATAAATAAATAAATAGTGTAGAAATCTATATAAATAAAAAGAAAGTTTTGGTCAGAACCTGCTTTTTCAATGATATCTTTATGTTTCATACACTAAAGGACCAGAAACCAGTCTCAGAAAGTTTCTGTCTGTCTGTCTTTCTGTCATATTTTGTCACAGCATCACATAAATCTGACCGGGCAGAACTTAATGAAACTTTGGTAGTACTTTTCCTAAAGTACCTCTTTTTTATGAACAGTTATGTACCAGATTACAAACTGAACATTTTGACGCTGTACTGGATAGGTGAATTTTAACGCATTGTAGCGGCTTTAAGACAAAACGTAATCTTTATTAAGTTAAATAACCTTTTAATTATTTCTACATAGTTTTAGTATCAATGACGGGTACTAACACTAGTATTGTATAAAATATACACCAGAAGTTCTATATACTGTAGTTACTTGAATGGTTGAGCTAAATTATGGAGAAGGAACAATATGTTATTTTTTATTAATTTGCTTAAAAAAATTATTATTTTTTAATGTTATTTGCAATGTTTATTATTGACAAAACCACCAGTCAAATGCTAGCTGTAGCTTTCCTTAGTTCATATATCTTTAGTTCAGTTCATGTTTCAGTTGCCTCCTTTGAAACATCAGTGCTTTGACCCCGGTGTAAAACACATTTGCCATTTTAGTTTGTGTATTTATTTTGCCACTCTGTTGTTCATTTACCCCTGCCTGATAAAGCTCCCGATTTAATTTCAAATTCCCTAGGATATTGATGATTATTTGCCACCCAGGCCCTGAGGCATCAAACCAGCTCCACTCCATTACACCCCCACCACCAGGCTTCACGGCTGGAAACTAGAACATCACATCAAACAGAGTTTTAAAGTCCCGTTTTCAGCTAATTTAGTGCTTAGTTCTGTCTAATCTAGATTTGCTGTTTCATAAGAATGGATTTTTGATATTTTTAAAGGTAAGCCTATTCTCCTATTCGCTGGTCTGTTCGGAAGCGTGAAATGTTCAAGATGACTGAATATAAATGGCGAGTGGACAAAGCAGCTGTCAAAAAGGTGACATTTATTCCGTGAAATATCAAATCTAGCTTCTTCAGTACACACTGGATGTGGCCTTAAACAACCTTTAAAAATCCCCTGGTTTTACAATCAAAAAATCGATGAAAGGATCACATCACATCACATTGGGACGGCATTTACAGATCACAGAAAAAAAAAAAGTCCTTTGTCTTTCCACAATTATATTTTAGATTTGTGATACAAAATCTGAGCAAATTGAATGTCATACCTGAACTGGGTTATAGAGCAGAAGTTTGTAAATGCCACCTCTAGATGTGTGACGGGAGTTTGTAACCGTTCCATAATCGATCACTGGTTTGAATAAAGCAATCGATGATTATTTAGTAATCGGTTTAACTCGACACTACAATGTTTCTTGCACTCATTGTTGTTTGCCACAGCGGGCCATCCGATCCACACACAACTTGGCACAGGTTTTACACCAGATGCCCTTCCTGATGTAACCCTCCTATTTTATCTGGGCTTGTGACCGGCACTGTATCCAGTGTCTGGGGTTTGGGCATTGCGTGGGAATTGAAGCCGGGCCTAACGAATGGCTGGCAACAAACCAACTTCTTGTTTCCTGAAAATCAGTTCCACCAGCATTACTATTGCTACACCCAGAGTACATTACAAAAAAGTTTAAAAAGTATTTGCCCCCAACCTGCTGAACCTTTATTTTATTATTTTTTTTGCATATTTGTCGCACTTAATTGATTGCCACTTAAATAGACACACAGGTTCTGCTATACGTGATTTCTTGATTCAACAGGTCTGGCAGTAATCAGGCCCTGGGTGATGCAAATTTAACTCGGCTTACCAAATATCACAGTATAGTTATGATTTTATTCTGTTTATAAATAAAATCATCATTTAAAAACTACATTTTTTCTATTTACTTGGGTTATCTTTGTGTAATATTAAAATTTGCAAATACCGTGGAGCACTTTTCAGAATTTTTAATGATTAAAATCGAGTGCCATTTTTTCATAATCGATCACTGCACAGAAGTGCACAGGAACTCAACTGCTCATCGGCTATAATCGATGGTCATCCCATCAATAATTTGTCTATTTTATTAAAATAAATTATGTTTGAAATAGTTTTATTTAGTGCGTTTAACATAAGCATACAACATTTTCCATTATTTGTATTAATTGTTTTTTTTTTTACTTTACATAAAATACTCGAGTTTAAATTGTGCCCTTTATTTAAATGTGCTGATATTTTAATCTTTTTCCAGTATGGTCGAAGAATGTCCTGTACTCAACCACTAGTTAACCAGTTTCTCATTCTTTTGATCAAATTGCAAACGCTTTCGTAAATTCATGCAGATGGTTATGAACAACTGTGTGCTGTTTCGTACACTACTGGTTGCTTAAGTCATGTTGATCAATAAGTATTATACTAGTTCTCTGTAGAACTTCCCAAATAGAGGCATTGGTTCATTGTATGTCATTACATGCAAAGTGGTTGAAGCAGCTGTCACACATGTGTCTTCTGTCAATCATATTTCTGTAAATGTGTCCTGATCTTTCTTCCTTCTTTTCTTTCCTTCTTTCTTTATTGTGCTATGCAGTTCTGAAAAGCAGTCTTGTCCTTTTCTTTTCTGTATTGCAATGACATCATCTGCAAGCAAATTACAGTACAGACAGTAAAAAGCATAAAAATGAATGCTGCACATTCTATTGCAATCAATCTTCCTTATACAGTACTGTGTAACTTTATACTGTTGAAATTGATATACAGTATGTCATACAGACAAAGTGGTGCTTTGTGCGGTTTTGCAGTTTGTCTCAATGACATTGGTTCATTTTTCAAATCATAACTTACATTCTCAAAACAACTTGTACAAAGTCCACGTCAGTTAGTCAATTGTGCACGTCATAAAAGCGATTTCTCGTTCTTTTGAGCAAACTCATTCATGCAAATGATTTTGTACAACTCTTTGCTGTTTCCTGTGCCAGTCCATCGCAGGGCACCCACAGGCGCACACACTCTAACTCACTAAGGGGGATTTGGAAATGGCAATTAACCTAATCTGCATGTTTTTGGAGTGTGGGAGGAAACCAGAGTACCCGGAGGAAACCCACCAAGTATGGGGAGAACATGCGAACTCCACTCACACAGACCTGAAGGTGGGACTCAAACGCTCAACCCTGGTGATGCAAGGCCACAGTGCTAACCACTAGTCTTCTCTTTTTTTTTCTTTCATGGATCACAATGACCTCATGTGTCAGTTTGCAATTACAGTACAATCTCTTGCAATCAATCTTCGACACATACAGTAATGTTTAGCTTTTGTACTTTGTATTGACAAATGACAGACAAATCCAGACAAAGTGCAGTTTTGTGCATTTTCAATCACGGTCATCAAGTTACGATCAAAAGAAAAATTCTTTTGACTACAAAAGATTTTGACTACCATGTTCGTAAGCAATGACACAAGCACTCTTTATTCTGACGGAACTGACATGCTCATTGACAGAAATGTGTTCTTTCGAGGGAAGGTTAACTATTTTGCTATTTCGCTCCAAAACGACTGAGAAAAACTGTTATAAGACACGGTCAGGTTTTTGTATTTTTACATATTCAGTAGACGGTGTTACATTTCCCAGCTTGCTCTTTCTTTGTTCCTCCTTTTCTTCTTGCATCGTTCATCGAGCCTGTGGTCATCAGCTTTGCATGAATATTTTTTATTATATACTGTCTCCGGACGTAGTGTTGCATTCCTCCCTTTACCGGACACCACTGCATCTGAACTGTTCTGTTTTGTTCATGAGACCATTCTCATCGACCTTGAAATACTTTTCAACTGACCTTAATTGTTTATCTGTTAGACTTGATTACGAATGTCTTTATTTATTATTATACATAGAAAACATCATGAACACGATTAAGAAATTATTCATAAAACAATAATTAAATAAGAAACTGATTTCACTTCATAATAACTATGGCCAAATGTGCCTTGTTATTCCAGTTCATTATTTCTCTTTATTGCCACTTGCTAAATATGGATAATAAGCAATTTGTTCAGACAGGAAAGACATTGGAAAATAACAATAATACCCTCTTGTCTCTGCATCACATTTTTCTAACCTATTTTATGCATAGGTAGCTTAGTGGTTAGCATTGTAACCTTGCACCTCCAGGGTCTGGGTTTGATTCCCGCCTCGGGGTCAGTGCGAGTGTTCTCCCAAACATGAGATCTGTGGTTTTCTTCCAAAATCCAAAGACAGGTAGATTAGGATGATTGGCAAACACAAATAGTCATAAAAATCGGAATAAATACAATAATCACTATTGGCCTCCACGGTCCCTAGTTTGTGCATATGTTGTAAGATTTTCCAAGGGCAAAACCAGAGCTAAAATCTGCAGTCAGTTCCTATTGATGTGGCCTGATCTCATCTTGGGAGAAAATTCTGCCTCGCACCTATACACGCTGTCATGTGAAGTGTCAAGTGCTTTGTTTCTTCACAGATCTCTGACACTGTTGCCCAAACTCAGCAGTTCCTTGACCCAGAAAAGAAATTCTTTCGTTTTCTGACTCCACTAGATCTCACATGGCACAATAGCCTTATTTCGGCAAGCTGGCCCATCCCGCGAGGGAGCACAATGTGACAACAATGAATAGCGATTCTATGTATAGCAGAACCGAGGGGATAAAGAAAGCTCAAAAAAGCCAACAGGCCCGCCATACACTGCAGGCCACTCATTCATAACCATGACCAGCATGCTTTGAAGCATAATGTGAAAGTACATCCAGCATCTAAAACACTTATCCTAATCAGAAAGAACTGAAACACACAAGACTATCCTGGTAGAATATCCCGTCCGTGAGTTGCTCATCTGTTCATGGCATTTGATATATGAAGGGTTTTAGCATTCGTAGTAAAGTTGGAGCTTTCAGGACTGAATAAGATGCTGGCTTTGGAACTACAGAGATGTAGAGGTTTCTGGTTTTGCAACTTCTTTCAACCCACAGTGTTGTATTCCTATTTAAAATGTCTGCTATGATACAGAGATTTTCTTTTGTTGTTCCCTCTCTTTATATAGTCATATATTACAGGGTAGTCCGTGAAGTGCTTTTCTGTACTATGTTAAATATTAATCATTCCATTAGAGCTGTATTCAAAGTTTTACTATCTTTAAGTTGTTTTGACAGGCAGAAGCTGCCTGTAGCACTCCATAATCCCCCATTTGCTGCCTATACCCCCAAATTAATTATTCTTCAAAAGGGAAGCTTGCCTTTCAAATGTATATACAGAATATACAGTACAGTGCTGTGCAAAAGTCTTAAGCCACCCCTCTTTTCTCATTTTTTGCTTCTGGTATTTTTGTTATGTTGAGAAATAGTTCTCAAGGCTTCCTGAAGGACTTTTCTGGCCCTCATTTTTAATCCAGTTCCTGTACCTGAGCAGTTTTAGAAAGGGAACCCATTTTCATTTTTAGACATTCATGTTGGTCACCACTGTGTATGTACAAACTAAATCATAAAAAAGACACTTCCTTCTTTTTGTTCCTTTTCCATTTTGTATTGTCAGGAGCAAGCTGACTAGATTTCCCCCTAATATGGCCTATAAGATATAAGAGACCCGTGCTTGTTGCTCATCTCTGCTGGGGGCATGGCTCAGCAGTACAGTAGCTTATTTACATAGACACTGTAATGCCATATTCAGAAAAGGAGTGAAACAGATAGAGTGTCAGATATATCACATTGGTATTCAGGGACAGGCGTTAAAATGGTTTAGATCCTACCTGTCTGATCGATTCCATTTTGTAGATCTGAATGGAGAACAATCTGGTGTAATGCCAGTGAAATATGGGGTGCCACAAGGGTCAGTTTTAGGACCTCTGCTGTTCTCAATATACTGTACATGCTTCCCTTGGGTAACATCATTAGAAGAAATGGGATTAGTTTCCATTGTTATGCTGATGATACTCAGTTATACATCTCCACAAAACCAGACGAAATACCCAAATTGTCTAGACTAACTGAGTGTATTCAAGATATAAAAGATTGGATGACCGATAATTTAATTTTACTAAATTCAGATAAGACAGAGATATTACTTATTGGCCCAAAAACCAGTACACACCAGCTCTCAATATTCAGCCTGCGTTTAGAAGGATGTACTGTTACCACCAGCTCGACAGTGAAAGACCTGGGTGTAATATTAGACAGTAACTTATCCTTTGAAAATCATATCTCCAACATCACAAAAACAGCCTTTTTCTACCTTAGAAATATTGCCAAGCTTAGAAACATTTTATCTGTATCTGATGCAGAAAAGCTGGTTCATGCATTCATGACCTCCAGACTGGACTACTGTAATGCATTACTGGGTGGCTGTCCTGCATCCTCAATTAACAAGCTACAGTTAGTCCAAAATGCAGCCGCCAGGGTTCTCACTAGATCCAGAAAATATGATCATATAACCCCAATATTATCATCCCTGCATTGGCTTCCTGTTCAGTTTAGAATTAATTACAAAATAGCATTACTTACGTACAAGGCTCTAAACGGTCTAGCTCCCACATACCTAACCAGTCTTCTGATACGTTACAATCCACCACGCTCCTTAAGATCAGAAAATTACGGACTACTGGTAGTTCCCAGAATATCATAATCTACAAAAGGAGGTAGGGCTTTTTCATATTTAGCTCCAAAACTTTGGAATAGCCTTCCTGACAGTGTTCGGGGCTCAGACACAGTTTCCCAATTTAAAAGTAGACTCAAGACGCATCTCTTTAATCTGGCATACACATAATTAATTTCTTTACCTCATACTCCAGTACATGTATCCTGAATGGCAACCACGCTAATTCTTTTCACCTGCTTTTTATTTTTCCACCCATCCCGAGGCATCTGGAGATTGTGTCAGCTTCAGTAGACAGAGTTCAACCCTGCGAGGTTCCTGAGGCATCCAGAGAAGGTCCTGCTCCAGCTGGATTCTTCATGTTGGTTTGGAGCTACACATGCTGCTCCTGAGCTCCCAGTGATCCAGGCCCCCATCTGCCCTCTGCACCTGCTGACTCATCCCTGTGCTGAACTGGACTTTGTGTTAATTTAAATAACTTCTCTTATATCGAACTTTCAGCTGCATAGCACACATGATGTTATACAATTTCTGTTATCTGTTATCACGCAGATGAGGATGGGTTCCCTGTTGAGTCTGGTTCCTCTCAAGGTTTCTTCCTATTGCCATCTCAGGGAATTTTTCCTTGCCACTGTCGCCGTCACCCTTGGCTTGCTCATCAGGGACATTTTTCTTACACATATATACACTTCCATAAGTCTTCTTTTCATTTTCTTTTCATTTCTGTGAAGCTGCTTTGAGACAATGACCATTGTTAAAAGCGATATAGAAATAAACTGGAATTGAATAAAAAATTGAATTGAATATAAAATATCTGAGAGGTGATTTAGCTGGAGCATTAACAGACACACTTTTGAGGACTTCTAAGACCTACACTACATTGCCAAAAGTATTCACTCGCCTTCACATACATAAGAACTTGATTAACATCCAATTCTTAACCCATAGACTTTAATATGATGTTAAAGTCTACCCACAATTTGCAGTTACAACAGGTTCAACTCTTCTGGGAAGGCTTTCCAGGTTTAGGAGTGTCTTTATGGGAATTGTGTCTTTACGTTGAAATGGTGTCTTTACGTTTTTTCCAGAAGCGCATTTGTGAGGTCAGATACAGTTATTAGACAAGAAGGCTTGGCTCTACTTCACTCTAATTTGTCCCAAAGGTGTTCTATCGGGTTGATGTCAGGACAGGCCAGTCAAGTTCTTCCACACCAAACTTGCTCATCTATGTCTGTATGGACCTTTCTTTGTGCATTGGTGTGCATTCATCTTGGAATAGAAAGGGGCCATCCTCAAACGGTTCCCACGAAGTTGGGAGCATGAAATTGTCCAAAATGTCTGGGTATGTTGAAGAATTAAGAGTTCCTTTTACTGGAACTAAGGGGCTGACAAGCAACCCTACATCATAACCCACCTTCCACCAAACTTTACACTTGACACAATGCAGTCAGAAAAGTACCGTTCTCCTGGAAATGCCAAACCCAGACTCAGCCACTGGATTGCCAGACAAAGGAGCATGTTCCATCACTCCAGAGAACATGTCTCCACTGCTCTAGAGTCCAGTGGAGTTGTGCTTTACACCACTGCATCCGATGCTTTTTATTACGCTTAGGGATATAAGGCTTGAATGCAGCTGCTTGGCCATAGGAACCCATCCCATATAGCTCTCTACGCACTGTTCTTGAGCTAATCTGAAGGCCACAAAGTTTGGAGGTCTGTAGATCTGTCTGTTGACTCTGCCGGAAGGTGACCTCCGTGCACTATGCATCTCAACGTCTACTGACCCTGCTCTGTGATTTTACGTGGCCAACCACTTCATGGCTGAGTTGCTGTTGTTCCGAATCAGTTCCGCTTTGTTATAATAGCACTAACAGTTGACTGTGGAATATTTAGTAGCTGGGAAGTTTCACGACTGGACTTAACGCACAGGTGGCATCCTATCACAGAATTTTCATTCTTAAGCCCCATTTACACTGCAGGTCTCGATGCCCAATTCTGATTTGTTGCCTATATCTGATTTTTCTGACCGTCTGTTGACACGTTCTTTCAACTATGACCCATATCCGATTCAAGTGTTTACACTTGCCATACCGTCTGAAACATTGCGCATACTTAAAGGGAAGTTCTTGCACTACACACTAGCCAAGATGGACGAAGGCGAAATATGCTTGATGCTAGCTCTGCGATATATGCAAAGTTTGCGAAACGGAGAAGGAGGAAAAGGGCCATCATTGCAGCCTGCGCATATGCATCATTTATTCTGTCCTCAACCATTCCAGAGGAATGTCTGGGTGCGAGACATGTCGGGGTCGCTCTCTGGTGGCTTGCAACAGGTGTGGGCTATCGCACACTGGCGCATCTGTTTGGGATGAGCAGTGCATCGGTGTGCCTGATTACATCATTAAACCGCGAAGAAGTCGCAGTTTTAATGACGTACAGAAAGCAATGCCTCAGAAAATCCGATCTGTCTTCCTTCTTTTTGTTCTTTTTCTATTTTGTATTGTCAGGAGCTTAAACAAGCTGACTAGATTTCCCCCTAATATGGCCTTATAAAAAGATACCATCCCCGTGCTTGTTGCACATCTCTGCTGGGGGCATTACTCAGCAGTAGCTTATTTACATAGACACTGTAATGCCATATTCAGAAGAGGAGTGAAACAGATAAAACAGATAGAAACGGAGTTCACTGAGCTCCTGAGAGTGAACCATTCTTTCACAAATGTTTGTAGAAGCGGTCTGCATGCCTAGGTGCTTGATTTTATACAGCTGTAACAATGGAAGTGATTGGAACACCTGAATTCACTGATTTGGATAGGTGAAGTCCATGCCTTGATTTGCCAGAGCTGTTTTGGCAGCACAATATCAGACAGGTGGTTTTAATGTTATCTCTGATCATTTTAATGGTAATATAGTTTATGTACAGTATATGGAGTTCATTATGGATTTGAATTCGCTTGCCTTTTTCTTCTCAATTTTAGTGCCAATAATATCCATAAATATGTACATAAACATTTAAATGCAAAAGGTAAGTGTGAAAAAGAGAAGTGAGAAGGGAAGTGAGAGGAAGATGGAGTAGATGTGTCGAATTGAACCGTGTAATGCATCATGGCTGTCAGAACAGATAAATAATGTGTTTCTTGTTTGATCGTCTCTCAGGTTCTCAGAGAGGTTTGACAGGTCTGGATGTGTTCTGCTGATTCTCTTGCCTTTATTTATTATAATTTTTTCAAGAAATGGGAGCACCAACAGCTTTTTTTTTTTTGACATGTTATGCATATCAACTATTGTTTTATTAGAGTGATGTCTAAAGTGATTAGGTTTTGATTTGTTTTGCATTTTGGCCTTCTTGCGATTACTGGCTCTTTTCTTCAATCTGTTCATTAAGTTAATATATGTGATCAAAAGTCCCTTGCTGGATCGCCCATGCATGTTAGCATTTCATGTAGGTACTATGGGGTGTATTGTGTACTTACTGAGGAAAATGAAATAAAACTCTAAATATGGGGAAGGAGAATACAGCTACTCTGATGATTATAAATTAATTCTCATGAGAAAGGCTTATAAAATGTATGTCCTTCATGTTAGGCAGCCGCCTGGACTCTCACTATAAATATATAATTTAGTATGTAAGAGTGTCTTGTCCTTGGCCAGGATGATAATGTGATGCATCGATCAGTCATAGCTGTCAAGTCAAGTCAATTTTATTTATATAGCTCTTTTAACAATTGACATTGTCGCAAAGCAGCTTTACACAATAAAAGAAGTAAGTTTGTATGCAATGTGTATGAATCAAAATGATAAAGATTGTCCCTGATGAGCAAGCCGAGGGCGACGGTGGCAAGGAAAAACTCCCTGAGATGGTAATAGGAAGAAACCTTGAGAGGAACCAGACTCAACAGGGAACCCATCCTCATTTGGGTGAAAACGGACAGCAGGGATTGATCAGCATAATAATGTGTACTGGAAGTTCAGTATAACAGGAGATGTGTTTAAAATTAAAATGAAAAGGAGTCCAGTTTGTTCCTGAAGGCTCAGGTAGACTGTAGGAGATTCCAGTCCTGAGCTATCAAACAACTGAAGTCACAGGTCCCCAGAGCATCAATCGATGACAGGACAGTCTTCATGGAAACCATCCCCAGCCACCACACGAATCCAGGCAGACCACACGGGGCGTCCATGCGACGAAATCTCCAACCAGAAGCAGGACTCCAGGACGGGTTAGACAGGTCCAGAGGGGAGAGGGGTCTGGATCACTGGCAACTCAGGAGTGACATGTATAGCTCGACAGAGAGAGGGAAAGGAGAGAGGGAGAGAGAGAGAGAGAGAGAGAGAGGAGAGAGCAGAAGAGGAGAGAACAGAAAATAAGGAGAGATGGCAGTTAGGTATGGTCACAGTCAACATGTATAAGGTGAATGTATATTTAGTGCAAAGTGCAAGCAGGGACTCCAGCAGGACTAACTATAACAGCATAACTAAAAGGGAGAGCCAGAAGGAAGCACAGACATGAGGGCTCCCTGAGATGTAAAGCAACCAATCACCTCACCGTCAACAAACCTGAGTGAACAATGAGAGTGGGGAGGACAGCATCTAAACATACCAGTTCACCAGAATACTCTACGTCCATGAGTCCCCCAGATCTGCTCCTTTACCTAAGGTTAATCTATTTACAAAAATGCTTGGCTAAATAAATAGGTTTTTAGCCTAGACTTAAACACTGAGACTGTGTCTGAGTCCCGAACATTAATTGGAAGACTATTCCATAACTTTGGGGCTTTGTAAAAAAAAGCTCTGCCCCCTGCTGTAGTTTTAATAATACGTGGTACTGACAGGCAGCCTGCATTCTTTGATCGAAGTAGGCGTGGCGGATCGTAAGACACTAGCAGTTCACTCAAATACTGTGGCGCGAGACCATTTAGTGCTTTAAATGTCAGAAGTAGTATCTTAAAATCGATGCGAAATTTCACAGGGAGCCAATGCAGTGTAGATAAGATAGGGGTGATGTGCTCGTATCTTCTGGTTTTAGTGAGGACTCTCGCTGCTGCATTCTGTACTAACTGAAGCTTGTTTATACACCTAGTTGAACAACCAGACAGTAAGGCGTTACAATAGTCATAAAAATAGTGATAAAGGCATGAACTAGTTTTTCTGCATCATTTAGTGACAATATGTTTCTTATCTTGGCAATATTTCTAAGGTGAAAGAAAGCTATCCTGGTGATGTTATCTACATGTGCTTCAAACGAAAGGCTGGAATCTATAACCACACCAAAGTCTTTGACTGTTGCATTTGATGGAACAGAAAGGCCATCTAAAGTTACAGTGTGATCAGAAAGCTTACTTCTAGCTACTTGTGGTCCTATGACCAGAACTTCTGTCTTGTCTGCTTTTTTATTTTTGAAGGGTGGGGGGATAAGCAGCTTTCCCATATGGGGGATTTAGATTACAGTTAAAGTCCATATGTCCATCACATGCTTGTATACAAAATAGCATTCATGTGTTTGGAGTCCCTGTGCAGACTGTTGACTAGCTGGTATTCATTGGCTCTGTTGGTCTGCATACCATCATTAGCCTCCCTGCAGTGTGTGAACTGGCATGCTCCATTGTATCCAATCAGTTTAACAGCAGGACAGAACCCTCTTTTCAAACAGTTAGCTCTTTATGGTTCTATTTAATCTGTGATTGGAGCTACAAAGCAGGTGTTCATAATGATTGTTTACTAATGTAATAAATCCAGGATGTGCCCCAAGGTTTTGCACAATGCTCAATTCATTAGCATTTTGGACCATTTGGATTAAGTTTCTATTTTCTTTATCTCAAGAAGTGGCACACAGTGCATCTATCTGCCTAAGAAAGAAACAGAGCCAAAGTACAAAAACCTGATTTATATATATATATTTTTTTTAAAAATCTATAATTTTCATATGATGGATCGGACAACAATTGATCCTAATAAAACTTTGCTCTAAATCCTATGTCCAGGCCTTACCCAAGTCACACCGAATTAAAATGTGTTCTTATATTAAGTATGATACTATTGTTGACCCCAAAAAATGTAAATAAAAAAGTCTTACAAAGACACAGGCTACGTGGAAATTTCTTTCAATCCTTCAGCAATACATAGCTTCTCATTATCTTGTCTCAGAGTACAGAGTAAATCTAATAAATGAACCACATCCTCCTTTTGACATTGTTTTTATCTGCCAATTTTGTCTGTAAACGGATGATGAGATCACTTTGCAGAGCCCAGCTACCTGTATCTTGTCCAATGCTGTGTTGCAGTTCAGAGGGAAGGTGTTTATCTGTGTTACAGGAGATGAAAATGCCATCCAGAGGCATTGTTTTTGTCAGTGTTGTCTGGGGTGAATTGCCTGAGAGATTGCTAGATCACTGCTGGGCCAGACAGGGGCTCGAATGGTGAATCGTTTTAATCCATTTTGCAGCCTCCCCCTTGCTGTTGCTGCTTGGTAGATTAATGTAGCTCTGGCATCACTGCATGATAGATTAGTGGCACTCATCCCCAAACCTTGTGCCTACTCTGCTCTATCTGAACTGACTAAATATTTTAAACAACCTTGACCAATGGGCAAATGGGACATTGGATTTCATAGATATAGTAATGACACCAATGAGCCATAAAATTACATAGCAAAGAATAACACCCAGTATTCTATAGGTTCCATTTGTGCCACCAGGGCAGCTCTGGCCCCTTGTGACATGACTCCTCAAGACTTGAGTGTGCTGTGGTGTCTGACACCAGAACAGTTGCAACGGATTCTCAGGGTGCTGTAAGTTGGACTTGTTTCTTTGGCGTATCCCATGGGTGCTTGATTAGCATCTGGGGAATTTGGAGGCTAGGTCTGCACCTTCGGATTCTTTGGCTGCTGGTCCCCAGTCATGGCGGGCTGCAGGGCACTGGGTGTTCTGATGGCTTTCTATTGTGACCAGTATCGACTTTTTTAGCGATTTGTGGTGTTTTTTGTTTTTATTTTTTACTGTGGGACACGACTTTGGACATGTGTAAGCCTTGGTTATCCATGATCTTGTCACCATTTTGCTGGTGTATAACTGGAGATCAATGTTATTGACTCAATCTATTATCGGTCATAATGTTATAGCTCTTCAGGGTTTGCAATCTTGTTGGCACTAAAAATACATCTGAGGATAACCCTTCTGTAAAGTGGATCATTTATGATTCTATGCTCTAAAACCAATTTCACACTTTTTTAAGCTTGTGTGTTGTGTGTGTAGCTCCTCTTTTTGTTGTCCTTTTTCCTTGTTGTGTGGTTCACGATGAGACCTGAACTACTGCAATCACAAAGCCTTGTAGATCCAAGACCTGTTTCTCTACTTGTAATTATCACAAGAGAAGAGAACCACCGACACCAGACCAGCTCATAGACGTACTCAAAGCTACATTGTGAGTGTCTGACTGGCTCTGTGAGCTCTGCAGCACAGAGGAAAGTGGGTCTCATCAGGAGTACAGAACTGAGCATCTGATTGCTTCCCTCCCACTGGCCTGCAGACTTCCTGTGTGCCAGGACCAGAAATGCCTGGAAACATGAAATAACCTGAGGTTAATTTACTCTGGAGTCTGCAGTGTAACCCTCTGTAGGAAGACAGTGATATTTTGTAGGAGAAGAAATTGATGGATGGACCAAAGAATTAGCAGAAAGATCATCTAATTAAGAAGAACAGTAATGCTTCAAAAGAAAATTAAGAACTGGAAAAAGAAAGAGGCGATAATGCTGAAAAAAGTCCTTTGACATAATGCAGTATTTTGTCTGTTTGAATCTATCAAAAACATCCATGATTGAGAATCGTGAGAGACATGGTCTCAGTTACCTTCCTAGCAATCTCTACTGCAGTTTGATGGGAATGAGAAAATAATGCAGCCCTGATTTGGTCTTTTATTGTCATTTCAACCGTATACAGTTTAGTACACTGTGAAACCAAAAACGTACCTCCAGAACCAAGGTGCTACATACAACATAAATGAACAAAAACTAACTAGCTAACTAAGAAACCTGACGTGACGGCGAGGAAGACCACCCCTCCTCTGAACGACCAGGTGCTGTGTCTCACCACGGCTGATGTGAGGAAAACTCTACACACAGTCAACCCATGTAAAGCTGCTGGACCAGACAATATCACAGGCAGAGTGCTCAGAGAATGTGCAGAACAGCTGGCAGATGTTCTCACCAACATCTTCAACATCTCTCTGAGCAGCGCCATCATTCCCACATGTTTTAAGTCTACCACCATCGTCCCCATGCCAAAGAAGTCTTCTGTGTCCTGTCTCAATGATTGCCGCCATGTTGCACTCACACCGATCATCATGAAGTGCTTCGAGTGGCTCGTCATGAGACACATCAAGACCCTGCTGCCCCCCTCACTGGACCCCCTGCAGTTCGCCTATCGTTCTAACCATTCGACGGATGACGCCATCTCCACCACTCTCCACCTGGCACTGTCACATCTTGACAAGAAAGACACTTGCGTCAGAATTCTGTACATAGATTTCAGTTCAGCATTCAATACAATCATCCCCCAACACCTGAATGGGAAGCTGAGCTTGTTGGGCCTGAACAACTCGCTCTGTAACTGGATCCTGAACTTTCTGACCGAAAGACCTCAGGCAGTGCAGATCGGGAACTACACCTCCAGCACCACCACACTGAGTACTGGGGCCCCCCAGGTCTGCGTGCTCAGTCCCCTGCTGTTCACACTGCTGACTCATGATTGTGTAGCGACACACAGCTCCAATCATTTCATCAAGTTTGCTGATGACACGACCGTGGTGGGTCTCATCAGCAAGAACGACGAGTCAGCGTACAGAGAGGAAGTGCAGAGGCTAACGGACTGGTGTAAAGACAACAACCCGTCTCTGAACGTCTAAAAGACAAAAGAGATAGTTGTTGACTTCAGGAGGACAAGGAGCGATCACTCTCTGCTCAGCATCGACGGCTCTTCTGTGGAGATCGTCAAGAGCACAAAATTCCTGGGCGTCCACCTGGAGGAGAACCTCACCTGGTCCCTCAACACCAGCTCTCTGCATAAGAAAGCCCAACAACGTCTTTTCTTCCTGAGAAGGCTGAGAAAGGCCCAGCTTCCACCACCAATCCTCACCACCTTCTATAGAGGAACTATTGAGAGCATCCTGAGCAGCTGCATCACTGTCTGGTTTGGGAATTGTGCCATATCGGACCGCAAGACCCTACAGCGGATAGTGAGGACACTGAGATGATCATCGGGGTCTCTCTCCCTTCTATCAAAGACATTTACACCACACGCTGCAACCGCAAAGCTACCAGCATTGTGGCTGACCGGACACACCCCTCACACTCACTCTTCACTCTTCTGCCATCTGGAAAAAGGTACCGAAGCATTTGGGCACTCAAATCCAGACTATGTAATAGTTTTTACCCGCAAGCCATCCGTCTCCTCAACACAAAAAGGACTGGACTGATAAACACACACATGCACAATCACACTGATCTACAACCATTTTCATTTACTCATACCCACCTACCTGACCACCTACCTTGCAATATTTGCACAATATTTATCTCACTCTGCTATTTACACAAAAATATTTTGACACAATGTAAATAATCTACTGCTGTTTTTTGTTTTTTCCCCACTACCTCAACTCATACCTCATCATACAGTCTGCTATTTGCACAAAAATATTTTTTTTGACAAATGTCAATTGTTTACTGCTGTTTTTCTCACTACCTCAACACATACCTCATCACTAAAGAAAAGGCATTTCAGTACTGAAACGTGTTACATTGTGGTGTTACGCTGTTGTGTTATCATGTAGCTCGTTTGCACAATTGCACATGCACTTTGTTGTCTGTTGTCTAGTGTTGTCTCTTCTAGTATAAAAATTGATAGCTTAGGTTAACTTAAAAATGTAAAATCTGCGTTGTTAATTTATGTTGTGTTGTTAATTTATGTCGTTTGCATGTTTGTAGCATCTTGGTCCTGGAGGAACGTTGTTTCGTTTCACTGTGTACTGAACTGTATATGGTTGGAATGACAATAAAGCCTACTTGACTTGACCCTAATTAGCTGGCTAGCTGAGACAAAACAGATTGAGATGACAACATGAATTAACAACATAAATTAACAGAAAAAACTAACTAGCTATCTTGGATGCCTAATTAGCCGTCTAGCTGGAACAAGACAGATTTACATTTTAAATTAAACAGAGAACTATCTACGTGTTTTTACAAAAGAGACAATATAAAGTGCACCTGCAAATGTGCAAACAAGAGCGACAACGTGACATTACAATACTCTGTGGTAATGAGGTGATGAGTTGAGGTAGTGGGAGGAGAAACAGTAAACAATAAACGTTCCTTGTAATTATCAGCAAAGATAAAAGATAAAAATGGTTTGTGGAAAGTGGCAATTGATGAATATTGTGCAAAAGAGCATTTACAGGATGTGTACAATAGTTTTGATAGTGTCGATCAGTGTGTTTGCGCGTGAGTGGATTAATAAGTCAAGTCTCAATGTTTTGAGGTAGAGTTAATCTGAGTGAAGTGTGTGTGTGTGTGTGTGTATGTGTGTGTTTGGCAGTCCAGTTCCTTTTTGTTGAGGAGATGGATGGCTTGTGGAAAAACGCTGTTACACAGTCTGGATGTGTGTGCTCGAATGCTTCAGTACCTTTTTCTAGATGGCAGGAGGGTGAAGAGTGAGTGTGAGGGGTGTGTCCGATCAGCCACAATGCTGGTGACTTTGCGGATACAGCGTGTGGTGTGGTTGTCTTCAATAATCTCTCTGTAGAAGGTGGTCAGGATCAGTGGTGGAAGCTGGGCCTTCCTCAGCCTTCTCAGGATGAAAAGATGCTGTTGGGCTTTCTTGTGCAGAGAGCTGGTGTTGAGGGACCAGACGAGGTTCTTCTACAGGTGGACACCCAGGAATTTGGTGCTGTCGACGATCTCCACAGAGGAGCACAGCGCTCAGCTGAGAATGGTCGCTCCGTGTCCTCTTAAAGTCCTTTGTCTTGTCGACATTCAGAGACAGGTTGTTGTCTTTACACCATTCTGTTAGCCTCTGCACTCCCTCTCTGTACGCTGACTCGTCGTTCTTGCTAATGAGACCCACCCTGGTTGTGTCATCAGCAAGCTTGATGATGTGATTCGAACTGTCTGTCGCTACACAGTCGTGAGTCAGTAGTGTGAACAGCAGCGGGCTGAGTACACAGCCTTGGGGTGGTACTGGAGGTACAGTTCCCGATCCGTACTGACTGAGGCTTTCTGGTCAGAAAGTCCAGGATCCCGTTACAGACGGAGGTGTTCAGATCCAACAGGCTCAGCTTCCCGATCAGGTGTTGGGGGATGATGGTGTTGAATGCTGAGCTGGTTGTCTTCGCCGTCAAATCGTTCTACATTTCGAACAGAGCGTAGAAGTTGTTCAGCGCATCTGGAAGGGAGCCGTCACTGTCAAAGGCAGGTGATGTCATCCTGTAGTTTGTGATGGCTTGTATGCCCTGCCACATGCGCCGTGTGCCACTGCTGTCACGGAAGTGTTTGTGAATTCTCTGGGCGTGTGCGCGCTTCGCCTCTCTGATGGCCCGGATAAGTTTGGCCCTTGCTGTTCTTAGGGCCACCTTGCCCCCCACTCTGAAGGCGGAATCTAAGGTCTTCAGAAGTTCACACACCTCCGCTTTCACTTTAGGAAGTGAAAGTTCTGAAATAACTGACGTTAAGAGTAAACACCACATCTGAAGTTCTACCTCCATAGCTCTACCGTTTCTGTTCTGTTGTCCTTTTTTGTGGCTTGTCCTTTTCATTCCTCATGACATATTTCTGCATTCATTATCGCGTTACTAGGTAGCAAGTTGATGTAGGGGTTAGCACTGTCACCTTGCACCGCAAGGGTAGAGGGTTCTCCGGTTTCCTTCCTAAATTGGTCGTAGCATCTAAGTATGTGTGTGCCATGAAATGGATTGGGAAACTGTCCTGGCTGTACATCGATTTGTGCCCAAAGTCTTCTGGGATAGGCTCCAGGCCCACCACAACCCTGTACTCAGGATGAAGTGGTATAGACAAATAGAAAAAAAATATATAAAAAAACATTTCCATGAACATAGTTATTGGTTTAATCAATATACAATCGGTGCATGTCTCGCTTTATGTCCGGTTTGAATTTGAGAGAGCTGTGCTCTGAGCATAACATCATAACACCTCATAACATCGCAGTGTTTCCAGATCGCTTTTGGACTACTTTGAAACTGCTCACATGAGAAACTTTGTAGTTTTAATGCTGCCTTATTACAATGTATTACATAATATCCCTTTTAAATATTAGTACCCATGCTGCTAGACTTTAGAAAACAGTGTATAGAGATGGGATGTACAGTAGAATGGACATGTTTGGAGGTGTGGGTTTGTTTCGAGCTGCTTTTCAGAGTACACAATGCAGCACTGTCAAACTGAATGTACAGTAAAAACAAAAACAGCAGTGAATGGAGCAGAGAGACAAAATAAATAAATAATCAAATCTTCCCATAAGTGTTTGTGTTGCTGCTTTTACTACCTCACGCGAGAGTGTAACAGTGGACAGACCCATATATATTCAAAGCGATCACAGATGAAAAAGACGTCACATCGGAGCTACTGTATAACCTCCACCTGTTTTACGCACGAGAATGCATGACTTTTCTGTTTGCACCAGATGGACAGGGTAGTGCAGTAGTCATCCTGAAGTGACAGAATGGAGAGGTAGATACAAAAAGCAAAACAACTAGAGAACATCAAGGGAGAAATCACATTTGACTGTGGCTGCGCCGGTCTGTTTCTATTAGGTGAGAACAGGAAAGATGCAATTATCTAGTTTGATTTTGTGGTACTAATAGATTTCCTGCTGTCACACAAGTCTCTGATAGAAGGACGAGGCCATCTGGCTAACCTTAATGAAGAGAATTAAGCTATCACTACCAATCAGGTCCACATTCTCTCTCTCTCTCTCTCTCTCTCTCTCTCTCTGTTCCTCTTTTCATGTCTCACTTCCTGTCTCTGAATCAGGTCAGGCATACATCTTATGTGTTTTCATTCATTGTGGGGCGGCATCTGACAGGATAGTTTTACTTTGCAACAAAAGGAATACTCTGCCTTTTTTCCGGCTTAATCTTCAGCTACTGTCTCTATAGTGTGTGTCTGATTACCATAGAGATTTTTGATTGAACCTATTGTCCCATATTTTCTTACTGAAAAAATCAGTAGAGTTAAAGTCACTCGCTTGCTCACCGTCTATACAGAACCACATCATCCTTTATACAGGGTCTGGGTTGGGGGTTGGCTGGAGCCTCTCACAGGAGACTTGTGAGGTACAGGTACATCCAACAACCTTACACACACTCACATGCTCATTCAGCGCAATTCGGAACACCAGTTAACCTAACGTGCATTGTTTTTGGACTGTAAGAGGAAACTGTAGCACAGGGAGAACATGCAAACTCCATGCACACAGACCCTGCTGCTGGAATCAAACTCAGATCCTGGAGGTGCAAGGTGACAGTGCTAACCACTAAAGCCAGTAGTGTTAAAGCACTGTGCAATCCTAGGAACAGGCTATATATAAAACCAGACTATATATAAAACCAGACAATAACAATAAAATTAAATAAAACTGAAATCCAAATAAAACAATAATCAACAATAAAAAAGTCCACTCTCATTGCATAAAATAAGCAAATGAATCAATGAAACGATTAAATAAATAATAAAATGTAAATAAAAACAACAACAAACAGAAAACACTGTCACACTGTATTAAACTGTATACAAAGGTTTTGAGGTGAGAGGCTACTAAAAATGTATGATCATCCTGACTCCAATCTAGATTTACAGTAGGAACTGTAAGTAAAAGGTCCAGTCCAGTATGGACCTAAGTGACCATACTGGACTGTATGGCTTCAAAAGGTCAACAATACATGGTAGTGCTAGATTCAGGTCTTTGTAGGCTGTTAACAAGACCTTGAACTCCAGGATGGGTTAAAAATAACTAGGCATTAAAAATGGTAATAAGTCCATATTTATAATGCAAATTAATTTAAACAAATGTACTTTATTACATAGGAAAATGAAAGCAAATCTTTAAATTTCAACGTACAGTAAGCACTGGTGGCATCAGCTAGTTTCCTCAAATGGCCAGGGATGGAATGCACATGTCTTCTGAAGGAACTTGTATGTGTTATTGCTGTGAACCCCCTGAATCCGTGCCTTCAAGTCCTCCAGTGTGCAAGGCTTTGTCCTGTACGCCTCCTCTTTTGCGTACAACCCTCAGGAAAAAACTAACATGGATTGAGATCTGGAGGCCATTCATGAGTCCGCATCGTCCCAGCCAATGTCCTGGAAAATGCTGGTCTTATCATATGAGCAAAATGGAGTGGTGCACCATGGGGTGGGTGGTGCCCCAGTGATGCTATGCTATACTATAGCCATTAAATAGTGCCTAGTTAATTTCACCCATCATGTAGTATCCCTTTAAAAGTGCGACTATAAAAAACAAGTCTGATATAAATGTGTAACTTTTTTTTTTTCTAAAATGCAAATTTTGTAGCAAGCATGTAAGCTGCCCTTAAAATAAATTCTAACATCTGTCTGCTTTCCCTCCTCTGTACCTGTCTCTGTCTCTTAAGTTCCCTGCCAGATTGCTAGCCAAGCAGATAAAGGCAAGTGTGAAACATGATAGTGTGGATCATCTGCTACAGTACAGAAGCAGGCAGCTCTGAGATCTGGTTTCATGTGAATCCAACACGCAAGGATGTGATGTTTTACAAAAAAAAAAAAAACCCTCTTCTGCTGACAGACCACAGGGGATGCTCTTTTTGTAGATTAGAGTATGTGTGTGTGTGCTAAATTGCTGAGATTGACGTGTAGGGAAAGGAAAGCTGGGCTCAGAGGCACTTAAATGCCCGTGATTCAATGATGGCGAGGAAACAACAATGAAACAAAATGTTGAGGTTTCCTCTGAAGAGCAGGAGGGCTGGCTCGAATCGTTACACCTGGTGTATTGAGTTATTGAGTTTATAACTTTCTAGACACTTCAGCTTATAATAAATTACAAAGTTTATTTTAGATACCACATTTACAGCTCTTGTGGTCACTATTATGTAACTGCAAGACAGTGTTCTGTGCTTTTTCTGTGCCAGAGAGATGACCCAGTATCAACTTACTGTTAACATTACATTTAGTTGATCACCAAAAGTGGTTTATTTCACATTTTACTGTTTTTGCCTACTCCACCGAAGTGCTACAGTGTGAATAACTTTATGGGGGAGGGGCTGTTGCAACACATATGGCCTTTCCTTAATCCCCACGTTTATTTATAACCTCGGTCCTAACCTCCATCCTCTGCGCTTTGATTTGGAGATGGAGAGCAGGCAAATTAAGCAGTTGCCCGAGCTCCCACGAAGATGTGCCCCCCTTCCAAGCAACAGATATATTAAGCTGAGAATGTCTGTAGGCTTAACTAAGCCTTGACATACTTTTAAAATATATATTTCTCTCCTGACCCCAAATTCGTACTGGAGACAGCACAACAGCACTTTCCATTTTTATCAAGAAAACACCGAAATGTACAACTCTGATTACAAAACATGGGCAAGATGAAAGTGAACAGATGCAGAAGACCCAAACTGAAGTGAAACCATTACACCCCATGAGTGGCTTAAGGGATGATAACAGCAGTGACTGGCTGATATTGACCCCAAATGAAACCTGTTCACACGAGCTCTACCCATTGACCATCTCCTTGTGCAGGCCCTTTGATCTTGGCACAAGAAAGTGTATAATGGAGGCTTCATTCTTGTTTGTTAAAATGTTTTCTGTATTTTCAGATCTTGGTGGATTAAGCGATCAACAAAAAAATCTCAACTTTTTAACCTTCTTACCAGCATAGCTTTAACTTGAGCCACATCAGTCTACTGTAGATCAAGAAAAGAAACAGCTCACTTCATGTGATTCCAATGAGTCTTTGAACTTGCACCAGACGGGAAGACAGCAGGAGATAAACTACTTACCCTGTGTCAATGACTTATGACACAGGTTTGGCCTGGAATACAGTATGCTCTTGAATTTCAAACAATTGCTGCAGGTAAAAGCACTTAAAGCATCCTTTCATCAAGGCCTGGGCACAGACATCCTCAAGGAGATGGTGTGCAAGGAAGAGCAGGCAAGAATACGGACAGAGAACGAACCAGTGAAGCTGAACTATCATTCACCTTTGCCATAATAATAACACTACAAAAGTCACATCTGGATGTATTGATGGTACTGGACAAGGACGGCGGTGTCTTAAACAGTTCCACGGAAAGGCTCTTGGTTACTGATCGGAAGGTCAGGGGCTCAAGGCCCAGCACCACTGGGTGGCAAGTTGCCGCTGTTGAGCCCTTAAGCAAGGCTCTTAATTCTATCTAAACCAGGGACGCTGTATCCAGGCTGACCCTGTGCTCTGGCCCCATCTTCCTAACTGGGATATGTGGGGAAAAAACTATTTCAAAGTGCTGTTAAGTACAAGTGGCAAATAATTGAATTTTAATATTAACATGAACATGTCTATGTTGAATATATTTCTTTCCTTAGCTTCTCACTGAAGGTAATGACCGAGATAAATACACCGTAATTTTTGGGATTTCTATAAATGTATTGACAAAACCAATACATTTCCTAGCATGAAAGACAACACTTGTGCAATGCCAAGGCTTGTGCAATGCCAAGGCTATCTTGCACATGTTTAGTCTTTAAATACCTACTCAGTGAAATTCTACAAGATAAGCTGGGTCAATTTGCCATAGCATATATTGACAGCATACTCATGTTTCTCTTGTATTCATTCTTCATGCATGCACCGAGCTCCGATGTCTCCTTGTGAACTAACGTTATGTACAAGCTCAGAAATGTGAATTCCATGCATGTCAATTCTTTCTGGCTATGTAAATAATGTGGACTGGATTGCCATGAATCAGAAAAAGATTTCAACACTTACTAAGTGGGCCGTTCCCTAGACTCTGAAAAGATTTCTTAGCTTTGCCAGCTTCTACCGCTGGATCATAATGGGGTTTAGTTCCACTGCACACAGGCTCACATCTCTGCTCAAAGGAGAAACCATGCATTTTGCATGATACACCGCAGCAGCTGATGCCTTCCTCGAACTCAAAAAAGCATTTATCATCGCTCTCATCCTAAAACACACATATTGTAGTTGAAGTAGACACAACTGAGACAGGAATATCTGCCATCCTCTTGTTTCGAGGAGCAGCCGAAACTTCATCCTGTCGGATTCTTTTCCTGAAAATTTTCACCTGCTGAAAGAAACTGTGATGATTCTTCCATCGCACTTGAGGATTGGTGACATTGGCTAGATGGAGCCCACCATTCATTCACAATATTTACCATTCACAACAACTTTGAGTATATCAAATTAGCAGAAATGCATAGTCTCCACTAAGCTCACTGGCCAAAGTTCTTTTCCAGATTTCAGTTGACCCTCTTCTTCCTACCATTTCTAAAGCCAATTCACTGTAATGTCTTAAATATGCTTAAACGAGCAGTGAAACATTCCCTCTCTTTCCTGCTAGCTACGAGCCATGTTATGGAATGCTCATTCACTCACTCATCTTCTATACCGCTTTATCCTGTGTATAGGTACACGGGGGCCAGGTGCCTATCCTAGGACACTTAGGACATGGGGCATGGTACACCCTGGGCAGGATGCCAAATCCTTCACTGGGAAACCACACATTTATACATACACTCACACACTATAGGTAATTTGGAAATGCCAATTTGCCTAAACTGCAAGTCTTTGGACTGTGGGAGGAAACCAGAGAACCTGGAGGAAACCCACCAAGCACGGGAAGAACATGCAAACTTCATGCACACAGAGGCGTGAATTGAACCTGGTCGAGAATCGAACCCACACCCTGGAGGCGCAGGGCAACAGCGCTAACCACTTAACCACCGTTGTTATGGAATACTGATAAGAAAATATCCTGAGCCCAACCACAAGATGTTCATGCCCACCATGGGGAAAACATCACCTAGCCTTGCACTTATGGCATTTGGCAGATGCTTATCCAGAGTGACTTACATATATCTTAATTAGTTGAGTATTAAGGGCCTTGATCAAGGGCCCAACTGTGGCAACTTGGAGGTGGTGGGGTTTTAATCTGGAACCTTCTGATCAGCAGACTAGTGCCTTAACCACCAAGCTACCCCTGCCCATACCACTGGCTCATACCCTTAAACAAGTATTGGTTCCCAATAAACCAAAGTATGATGAACAATATGTACAAGTTTGTCTAGTACATGCTGTGTGGAAACTAAAATTTCCCATAACCTCAAGCTAGCTCACCAGCTAATGTCACTACATACATTACCTGTGGCCATTAATTTCATGACCAGTCTCTCAGATTCCAGTCGGTACACACCGTCATTATGGTAATTACACACGTGGACAAAATTGTTGGCACCCTTCGGTCAATGAAAGAAAAACTCACAATGGTCACATAAATAACTTTAATCTGACAAAAGTAATAATTAAAAAAAATTCTATGAATGTTAACCAATGAAAGTCAGACATTGCTTTTCAACCATGCTTCAACAGAATTATTTCATGGAACAGGTCTGGACAAAAATGATGGTACCCCTAGAAAATACTGAAAATAATGTGACCAAAGGGACATGTTAATTCAAGGTGTGTCCACTAATTAGCATCACAGGTGTCTACAATCTTGTAATCAGTCAGTGGGCCTATATATAGGGCTCCAGGTAGTCACTGTGTTGTTAGGTGACATGGTATGTACCACACTCAACATGGACCAGAGGAAGCGAAGGAAAGAGTTGTCTCAGGAGAGTCGAAAGAAAATTATAGACAAGCATATTAAAGGTAAAGGCTATAAGACCATTTCCAAGCAGCTAGATGTTCCTGTGACTACAGTTGCACATATTATTCAGAAATTTAAGATCCATGGGACTGTAGCCAACCTCCCTGGACGTGGCCGCAGGAGGAAAATTGATGACAAATCAAAGAAACAGATAATCCGAATGGTAACAAAAGAGCCCAGAAAGACTTCTAAAGAGATCCAAGGTGAACTTCATGCTCAAGGAACATCAGTGTCGGATCGCACCATCCGTCGTTGTTTGAGCCAAAGTGGACTACATGGGAGACGACCAAGGAGGACACCATTGTTGAAAACAAATCATAAAAAAAGCCAGACTGGAATATGCCAAACTACATGTTCACAAGCCACAAAGCTTCTGGGAGAATGTCCTATGGACAGATGAGACAAAAATGGAACTTTTTGCCAAGGCACATCAGCTCTATGTTCACAGATGGAAAAATGAAGCATATCAAGAAAAGAACACTGTCCCTACTGTGAAACATGGAGGAGGCTCTGTTATGTTCTGGGGCTGCTTTGCTGCATCTGTCACAGGGTGTCTTGAATCTGTGCAGGGTACAATGAAATCTCAAGATTATCAAGGGATTCTAGAGAGAAATGTGCTGGCCAGTGTCAGAAAGCTGGGTCTCAGTCGCAGGTCATGGGTCTTGCAACAGGACAATGACCCAAAACACACAGCTAAAAACACCCAAGAATGGCTAAGAGGAAAACATTGGACTATTCTAAAGTGGCCTTCTATGAGCCCTGACCTCAATCCTATTGAGCATCTTTGGAAGGAGCTGAAACATGCTGTCTGGAAAAGGCACCCTTCAAACTGGAAACAACTGGAGCAGCTCGTCATGAGGAGTGGGCCAAAATACCTGCAGAGAGGTGCAGAAGTCTCATTGACAGTTACAGGAATCGTTTGATTGCAGTGATTGCCTCAAAAGGTTGTGCAACAAACTTTTAAGTTAGGGGTACCATCATTTTTGTCCAGGCCTGTTCCATGAGTTCATTTTTTTAAATAATTCTGTTGAAGCATGGTTGAAAAGCAATGTCTGACTTTCATTGGTTAACATTCATAGAATTCTTATTTATTATTACTTTTGTCAGATTAAAGTTATTTCTGTGACCATTGTGAGTTTTTCTTTCATTGACCGAAGGGTACCAACGATTTTGTCCACATGTGTATAGACCAATTTTCTATTTCCCATTGCCTAATTCTGACTGATGTGAATATGTGGAAATTGTTACCTGTTCAGGAGGTTGCCGAAGTTTTAGAAGAGTCACATAAGCAGCGCTTCCATCAAATCTAGATTAGTTACATATTGTATCTTTAGTGGAGCATTGTGGAGAGCCTCGACTGAGACACTTCTAAACCATAAGCATTGACTAGAGTGGCAGCAGTCAGTCAGTGACCATATTACAGCCAAAACACAATCCAGCTGCTCCTGATGGAAATACAGTAGGAGCTATAAGCGACAGGGGGTATGCAAAGGTGGGAATAAATGTCAGTGTAATATCTGGTTATCATCCTCAGTCTAATGGCCAAATAGAGAGTTAATCAGAAAAATCAGCCATTAACCTATTCTCGCCTCCTAATTTACTGTATGTTTTTGTCATTGTCCTCAAATCAATCTTTGTACGTATCCCATGACCTTTCCCTGCTGTTTACACTCTGCCTTTGAATGCTGATTTGGATTTGTTCACTTGTCATCTTCATTAAAATCTTGTATAACTGCAATTGCATCTGTCTCTACCCCCTATTTGTATCAACAGGCTCGCATTTCAATCTCCTACAGCCAGCTGGTGTGAAGTACTTATTAAAATGGAAGCATAACTGCCTTTTGTGAAGCCCCTCTCGCTCACGCTCTTAAAAAAAATCTCTCCCTATCCTGCCTAAAAACTATTTTGAACATCCCTTTCCAAAATCATGAACCTTCATTTGGTACCTGGTCCACCAGCCTCTTGAGGTGTGAAGTGTCAACACTAGTTGTAAAAATTGTGCTGCAAGAAAAAAAAAAAAAAAAAAGGAAATTTAAAGGAACTTTTTAATGTACTTTACATTTTACATTGGTATGATTCAGGAGGAAACATCTGGCATACTGAGTTGAACAGCTTGTCCTTAATGAGCAAGGCCTGTACTTTAGTTCACGATCATCATCCAGTGAGCAGAATGCTAGTGTATATTGCTAGCTGTGTATTCAGAACTTAAAATAAACATGGTGAAGAAGAAGACAATAAGCCACAATTTCAATTCTGCATCAGTTATAGTCATTGTTCAATTGGGAATTACAGTACAGTGGAACCTTGGATTACGAGCATAATTCGTTCCGGAAGCAGGCTTGTATTCCAAAGCACTCGTAAACCAAATCAAATATTCCCATAAGAAATATTTAAAACTCAAATAATTCGTTCCACAGCCCAAAAAATAAATACAGAAAAATTATTCATACAATATATAAAGTAAAAATAAAACAAATTAACCTGCACTTTACCTTTAAAAAAAGTAAAAATAAATCGCAACAGATAAGTGTTTCCGTTTGTGCGTTTGTCCACACACACAATGGAACACACACACACACTGTTTTAACAGGAAAAGCGCAGAGCGCAGACTAACGGAATCACTGCTGTAAAGTAAAAACAAAAAACAAATGAACCACCACCTTACCTTTGAAAAGAATCGCGACAGAGCAGATTTTTTGTGTAGAGCAGTGTGTGTGTGTCTGTGTGAAGCCGGGGAGAGGGTTGTAAAGGGGAGAGAGTGTGTTATATCATATATAATGATATAATCAGACATATAATTCAAAGAAAGGATTCAGGATCAAATGGTTAATTATGAACCACTGTGTGCTCGTAAGTGCCCTTTGAACATTTATACTCAGGGGTCAGGGATAGCTCAGTGGTTAAGGCATTGGACTATAGTTTGGAAAATTCCAGGTTCAACCTCATGACCACCAAGTTACCCCTGTTGGTCCCTTGAGCATGGCCCTTAACCCTCTGCTCAGATGAGATAAAAGTGTAAGTCACTCTGGGTAATGCCATAAATGCTGTTATCGCTTCATGGTTTCTCGATCACAAACATTTTGTCAGTTTTCATTATACACAAAATCACTTACAGTACGTACATTTGTGGGTGGGTTACATTTCACACTTACAATTAATGCCCCATTTGGTACCAAAGAATTGACACTTCTGCAAAAGAAAAATTAACAAGAAATGATCTAACATCTCTGTAATGGAGGGTTATGTGAGGCTGTACAGTAGACATACAGTATAAACTACCTTAAACTACTTCTAACTTCAAGCAATTTATATCTATCTTAAGAATTATCACGGATAATGTCGAAAATTGCAATTTTCAGTGTCATGTCTTTAAGGACTTGTAAATTGTCTCACTTTGTGCATGTGTATGTGTGTTTGCTTTCCTCTGCAGGTGTGTATTGTGCAGAAGCGTGACACAGAGAAGATGTACGCCATGAAGTACATGAACAAACAGCAATGCATAGAGCGAGATGAGGTCCGAAACGTCTTTAGAGAGCTAGAGATCCTACAGGACATTGAACATGTTTTTTTAGTCAACCTCTGGTGACTATCCTGTGCTTTTCACTTCTTTTATGTATGCTGCATGGAGAATGATGGCTATATGTCTGTGCTGTCTGCAAAAGTGCTTTCAAAATTGTCTTGTAATGTCATATGCATGGTTAGATCCATTCCGTCTACTTTTCTCTTGTACTCAAATGTTACCCCTCCTGCTAGTGCATATTTTGGCACTAAGGCATACAGTATGTCCATATCTCATTCTTTCTTTTATCATTCTTTTACAACTCATAACTTTACAGGGCAATCTACAAATTCATAGAGTGAAACTGAATTTGTGGGCTGTGGATTTATTTAAAGGTAGTTAATTGCTGCAGTAATTTGTACACCAGTATTATCAATTGCATTTCATTTATTACGTTATACAGTATGTTCTATGCTCTTGTATTAGTATTCTTTGTATAGTGTTTTGTAATACATCTAGTACTTTGAGTGGCTTCTCAGTCATTCATCGTCTATACCACTTTATTCTGTGTACTGGGTCGTGGGGGGTCTGGAGCCAATCCCAGGAGACTTAGGGGTACACCCTGGATGGGGTGTCAGATAATCTCAAGACACAGATCCACACAGGCTCTTTCATATGGGCAATTTGGGAACTCAAGTTAGCCTAACCTGCTTGCCTTTGGACTGTGGGGGCGGAGACCGGAATACCTCATGAAACAGAGCTGAGGCGAGAATTGAACCCAGACCCTAGAGGAGCAAGGCAATAGTGCTAAGCCACTATGCCACTGTAGTGAAAGTTTTTTGTGTGTGTGTGTGTGTGTGTGTGTGTGTACCGCACAAAAGTATGGGATCACTTTCTAACTCCATGGTCGTTCCTGATTTTTTATTTCTTTCTACATTATAAAGCAATGCCGAAGTTGTCCAAAATATGCAATAATCTCCTTTGTACAGTTGAGATGTATCTGCTACATGTGCTCTGTAAAGCCTTCCTAACGACTCTAATCTGAGGTGCTGTTTGGTAATTGGTGATTTTTGAGGCTGGTACCTCTAAATGAACTTCTCCTATAACGTAAGGTAAGTTTTAGTCTTTCCTGGGAAGGTCTTCATGAGAGCCAGTTTCTTCATGGAGCTTGATGGGTTGACAATGGGATGGGATGAAAATACTGTTCTTGCAAGAACTATTCCAGAAAGCCTGACCTCCATGTCTGAAAATAACAGCTGACTGTGGTTGTTGTTACATAATTACCTAATTCCATGTGTATATATATATATATATATATATATATATATATATATATATATATATATACACATACAGAGAGAGAGAGAGAGAGAGAGAGAGAGTGGAAGCTATCATCATTTTGCTACGCTGGCACGGCACGTTCAACTCTCTATCTATCCTCAGAACTTGTGCGTCAGTATTTCAAACACACAAATGGCAATTAGTAATAATAAACTGTAGTGAATCTGAAACTTTTATTGTTATAATTACATCCCTGCAATCTCTACTACCTAAGTAGAGATTGTGTAGTTCTCTCCTGTCTCATGCAAATTTAATGTGAAACGTAATTTCAGTCTCGGTAAGTGGTCTTATTAATGATTATTTTAGTTCTTACATCAAAAGCAAGGCTTGAAATACCTAGACGCTGTTGCTTAATTGATTGGAACAATCATACAGCAATTAATTACTGCAATTAAACATCACTCTGTGTGTGATCATGACCAAAATCCACTCATGTTTAATGTGATTCTAATTAGTCACACTTTATGCTAAATTGATAGAGCTAGTGACAATAATATTGAACAGCTGAACCATAACAGTACTTGATTAAAAAGTATTCACTCCTGGCTTCAGTAGTGTCCATGTGCTGCTATCAGGCTTTAAACCATCCAAATCACTCACTCACTCACTCATCATCTATTCCGTCTAATCCTGTATTAAGAGTCGCGGGGGGCCAGGAGCCTACCCTAGGAGACTTAGGGCACGAGGCGAGGTACACCCTAGACAAGGTGCCAGGGCACACATACACGCACTCACACCCTCATTCATACACGACGGGCAATTTAGGAATGCCAATTAGCCTAACCTACATGGCTTTGGGAGGAAGTGGGAGGAATCTGATGTACCCGGAGGAAACCCACCAAGCACGGGGAGAACATGCAAACTCCATGCACACAGAGACGGGAATCGAGCTTGGCCAGGAATTTGAACCCGGTCCCTGGAGGTGCAAGGCGACAGTGACAGTGATTTTCAGCCAAATCAATTATAAATTTTTTTTTTATAATTTAAAGATTTTGAATGGACAGCTATGAGGATTAACAAATGACTACCTGATGTTGGTGGTCTCACTAGATCCATGCTGCCTGTGACTTTAATGAAATTAAAGCCAATGATATTCGAACATAAGATATTGTTACAAGCCATTACTATAACCTCTGGGTTAAGGAGGCTGACTAAATTGCATGACCTCACTATGTGCTTATTAAGATCAATCCAGGAATCACAGTCAGAGGTCCAAGCTGGACTTAGAGCACAGACACATGCTGGTAGCCTCAAACGGTGTCCTCTTTTGGAATACAGTGTATTACAGAGTCCAGTTGTGTCCTCATCCAATGGCATGTACTAGCAATGTGTTAGTTATGTACTGCTTGCATTTGTAATGTAGAAGTTGATACCTCTGTGGGAGAACCGGTTGATGCCCAAGTAGGGGTAAAATTCTACAAAAATCTGCCGTGTGCCGTAGTTATCTCAAAACTGTCTCAACCAAATGAACCAGCTTTATAGCACCCAATCTGGGCAGAGATCCAAGCTCGCAACGTGCACACACACAAACACAAGGTAATAGTACAGTATCTAACCATAAAATGTAAGGTAGGAAAGCTGGCACTGGCCAAAATAAAGAGAAGCAAGAACATGGAAACCAATAATTTTGAAACAAACAATACCAATGATTCAGGTACATAGACACAGCAGGGTATACAGTAAATCCATCCATCCATTTAGGAACCTCTGTAGTCCAAACTAAGGACCATGGAAGCCAATGGTGACCATGGTATTTATTCCCATTGGTACCACCCTAGTAGGAACTCTGGTCAACATTCACAGACTACAACAACTGGAAGCGCCAGTTATCCTAACCTGCATGTCCTTGGACTGTGGGAGAAAACTGGAATAGCCGAAAGACATGCAAACTATATGCACACGGACGCTGAGGTGGGAATCGAACCCGGACCCTGGAGGTTCAAAGCGGTAGTGCTAACTGTAGTGGTAAAACTAACAGAGCCATGTTGCCAAAGAAACTGTAAGATGAAGGGGAAATTCATTACAACTGACCTGCTAACAATTGTTTTTGTGGTTTTCAAATGATTTTAGTTTTTAAACCATAGATAAATGGGATAAAAAGGTTCCATCTAGTACCTTAAAGGTTTTTATTTGGCCCTTTGCAGAAAACCGTTAATGGCTGAACAGATTTCCCTACTGAGAGAGTGTTCCAAAGATGTAAAAAAATAAGAAAAAAAAAACAAATCATCTCCATCCTTATTGAACATTTTTTCCTAAACGTATGGTTGATACTAGGGTTGCACTGATACCACTTTTTTGGAAAACGAGTACGAGTACTTGCATTTCAGTACTCGCCGATACCGATACCAAGTACTTAATAAAAACATGATTTTTAACAATTTTGCTGAGCACAATTTGCAGTCCGCCTTTGTTTTGTCGTCTTCATTCACTTTGAAATAATTCCACACAGCTGACATGTCTCGTTTCGCCTCGCCTTCTCCCCGCTCTGAGCTGCATCCGGGGCCCGGGGCCTCGGCGCTTGTGATTAACCCCTTACACGCCGCTCAAACATAGACATTTCTCAGACCGTGCAATCGGTCCCTGGTATCGGGGGACTTTTAACGAGTACGAGTACTTTAGAAAATGTGGTATCGAGGCCGATACCAGATACCGGTATCGGTTCATCCCTAGTTCATCCATACTGACTTTAATTTCATTTAGGAGCACAAGTTTGCTCAGCAAAGGGGGAGGGAAATTATGAGCTGCCTGCCTGTGGAAAATTTTACCTGCATTAGACAGGTGGAGGGATGGTAATTTCATGGCCTATTTAGGGGAGATAAAACACCTTTTTTATTTTCTACAACAACTATTACATCAGTGCTTTTTTGTATGCAGTTGAAAATCACTTTGCGTCAGAGAAAAACATGTTTACCTGCTTTCAAGACACCCAGGATACTTGTAAGACTTTTAGCTTTACAGTTGTTCATCCATAGCACATTGCTATTAATGCTCAAGAGGGAGGTGATTATCATTTAATATTTTATGATTATGATCTTGTTGAGGGCAACAGTTCTTTTAACAGCACAAAGAAATTCAAACTTACCACTACATTATTTTACTCCACAGAACGTGTATGTGTGGATGGTTATACTGATCAGCCATAACACTATGACCGTTGGCAGATGAACTGAACAATAATACACTAGCAAACTGGTGACAAGATCATGACTTCCATGCTGCAGGGAGCAAATCCTGCAGAAAAGTCAACACAGGACACAAAAAGTCACTGCTGGCCATGATAGGAAGGCACCAGAACACCCAGCGACCAGAACACCAACTTTGCGCTGCGGGCAAAGATCAGAAGGCTGCCGAACCAGCCTCTAAATCTCCCAAATCCCAAGCCAAATGAGCAACCATGTGATGCACCAGACAAACATGTTCAATCCACCCAAAGGGGACAGAGAGAAACCTAAAACTGCATAGGTTTTGGGTTTCCCTCTGTCCCCTTTGGGTGTCCCCTTTAACTGATCTAGATATGAATCTGCATGCCAAATGGCCATGATATGGTGTACGTCCCTTTTTATGATATCAAAACAGCTCTGACATGCCGAGGCGCCACAAGACCTTACCAGGGCAACAAAATATTAGCAGCAGGTTTACAAGTAAGTTGTGAGCTGTCACCTCCATAAATTAAACTATTTTTATGTAGCACATACAGTGCCACGGATGTTCAGATTGAGATGAGGGGAATTTGGAGGCAAAGTCAGCTCCTTGAACTCATGTTCCTGAACAAGTTTTGCACTGTGGCAGGGGGCATTATTTGGCTGAAGGTATCCACTGAGAAAATTCTACAGTTGCCATTAAGTGGGGTACAGTACTTGGTCTGTGGTAATGTTTAGGTAGATGGTACTACAGTATATGTCTCAACGTAACATCCACATGAGGGCAAGCTGCAATGCAGTGTTCTGACACCTTTTTATCGTAGCCAGCGTTAATTTTGTACACGTTTCTGCTACAGTACGTCTTCTGTGGGGTTACAGCAAGTGGGCTTGTCTTTAGTCACTGGAAACACTACGGAGACTTGGGTACCCATGACCCTGTCACCAGTTCACCAGTAGTCCTTTTGGTTGGTACCAACCAATGCATACAGAGAACATGCCACAAGACCTTCTGTTTGGGAGATGCCCTGACCTAGTCACCATCAACCATCACAATGTGTTCTTGTTAAAGTCCCTTGTGGCAGTTTTAATGTTATAGCTAATAGGTATACAGTATGTGTGTGTGCGCGTGTGTTTGTGCAATACACATTATATATATATATATATATATATATATATATATTACACACACACACATACACACTCACCTAAAGAATTATTAGGAACACCATACTTATACGGTGTTTGACCCACTTTCGCCTTCAGAACTGCCTTAATTCTACGTGGCATTGATTCAACATGACTGAAAGCATTCTTTAGAAATGTTGGCCCATATTGATAGGATAGCATCTTGCAGTTGATGGAGATTTTTAGATTGCACATCCAAGGCACGAAGCTCCCGTTCCACCACACCCCCAGAGATGCTCTATTGGGTTGAGACCTGGTGACTGTGGGGGCCATTTTAGTACAGTGAACTCATTGTCATGTTCAAGAAACCAATTTGAAATAATTCGAGCTTTGTGACATGGTGCATTATCCTGCTGGAAGTAGCCATCAGAGGATGGGTACATGGTGGTCATAAAGGGATGGACATGGTCAGAAACAATGCTCAGGTAGGCCGTGGCATTTAAACGATGCCCAATTGGCACTAAGGGGCCTAAAGTGTGCCAAGAAAAAAATCCCCCACACCATTCCACCACCACCACCACCAGCCTACACAGTGGTAACAAGGCATGACGGATCCATGTTCTCATTCTGTTTACGCCAAATTCTGACTCTACCATTTGAACGTCTCAACAACTATCGAGACTCATCAGACCAGGCAACATTTTTCCAGTCTTCAACTGTCCAATTTTGGTGAGCTCGTGCAAATCTTAGCCTCTTTTTCCTATTTGTAGTGGAGATGAGTGGTACCCGAGCTGTTGTAGCCCATCCGCCTCAAGGTTGTGCATGTTGTGGCTTCACAAATGCTTTGCTGCACACCTCGGTTGTAACGAGTGGTTATTTCAGTCAAAGTTGCTCTTCTCTTCTAGCAGCTTGAATCAGTCGGCCCATTCTCCGCTGACCTCTAGCATCAAAAAGGCATTTTCACCCACAGGACTGCCGCATACTGGATGTTTGTCCCTTTTCACACCATTCTTTGTAAACCCTGGAAATGGTTGTGCGTGAAAATCCCAGTAACTGAGCAGATTGTGAAATACTCAGACCGGCCCGTCTGGCACCAACAACCATGCCATGCTCAAAATTGCTTAAATCACCTTTCTTTCCCATTCTGACATTCAGTTTGGAGTTCAGGAGATTGTCTTGACCAGGACCACACCCCTAAATGCATAGAGGCAACTGCCATGTGATTGGTTGATTAGATAATTGCATTAATGAGAAATTGAACAGGTGTTCCTAATAATCCTTTAGGTGAGTGTATATACACACACACACACCTGCCTGCCTGCCTGAAAGCAGCACATGCTTAAAGACACCATGAATATTTTAGTATTTTAGTATCCACCTGCAAGACTCTCCAATAAATCTGAGCCAGGCAGCTGTGGGGAACTTCCCATCTGGCTGCATGCGTTTGTTTGAGTGGTACACATTTCAATCATTTCCTCCACTCTGTTTAGAATTCCGCCCTGTTCTCACAAACCATATGGAAGGACCTGGCTGATTGGTGCTACAAACCCATCAGCGTTGGCGCACAGAGGCAGTCAGTTAGACAGACGGACATTTCTGTAATCAGATGTCCACCTGCCTTTCCTTTCTGGCTGGAGACAAGGAAGTGTTTGTGCTAGCTGCATGACTGACAACCTTCCCACTGCCTCCTGCTCAAACCACAGCTTGTCCTGCTGTCAGACAAATTCAGGAAATATACCTAATGGCCTGACAGACCTAGCAGTAGGTTTTCTTCCTTGGCATCCTGTCAGGTTCTAGGAAATTAATATAACTTTTAGGGAGTATTAATCATGCTAACCTCAATGTGTATGTACGTGCAGCACTCCTTGGTTATGAGACAGTGTAGTGTGTTGTTGTAACCTTTTCTTCCCTTGTGGAATTCGAGTCTTATAATACACTGCATCCCTATAATGTTTAGAGATGCCTAAAGACAGCACAATACTCTGCTCTGCATGGGCACACTGAAGAAGGCACGGAAGTGTAAGGAGAATTTTGTCAGTGCAAGTGTGAATGATTGGAGACTGGCTATTTTTTCTCTTTCATTGCATTGCCTTAGGAATTGAATGTTAAGTTGTTGTCACTGAATGTTAAGTTTTTCTCTGGGCAATTCTGGGAAGGAAACTCTGCTTTTTTAACAACTTTCTACCACTAATCATCTTTCCCACAGACATGGCAGCATTTTCCATTCAGTCTGACAAACAGATTAAACCTTGGCTCCAATAGATGATCATTGCACATTACATCCCACAGTATAGATGGTCTATAAATCTCTTTTAATGTCTTTTGATAGCAAAGCAATTTTTTAAGAGCATATATACAGTAGGTGGCTCAGGATCTAAGGAAATGAATTGTAGATGAAAACGCAATGTCTAATGTGTTTCCTAAGGGTTACTATAAATGAGATCCTGAGTTCCCTTGTGGAGAGTGGAGATGGAGAAGGGAGAGCCATCACTGCAGCACTCCACCAAAAAGGCCTCTATGGTAGAGCGGCCAGACAGAAGCCATGTCTTGCTAAAAAAGGCACTTTGACAGCCTGCTGGGAGACTGCCAAACATCCCCAAAGGACTATCAGACCGTGAGCAACAAAAATCCTTTGGTATTTTTTAATCAGGAAATCAGGCACTAATAATTAATACCATCATCAGGCACTTCGTTAATACCATTCCAAAATTGCCGATTTCCTCC